>CM018036.1:18259331-19459331 GCA_008638375.1 Nyssa sinensis
ATCTCAACGTGAATTGTGGGACTCAAAGGAGTGATAAGGTTGAACATAACTATCGAAGTGATAAGGCTGGAAACTCCCACAATTCATGCTACAATAGTGGAGAGACGTTGAAGGATGAAGCAGTATTAATGGCAACAACTTCAACCCGAAATGGTAGTTCAACCAATTAAGGAAATCTCAATAAATTGATTGAACAAATCTTAGATTCAAAACAGAGCACATCTTGGATTCAAGACAGAGCACATCTTGGAGTATCCTCGCAGAGCATATCTCGGATCATATCCTGGAATGTTGACACAGCATATCTCAAAGATAAAATAATTCAAATCACTCTCAGATAATCTCGGATTTTATGCTACCCGTTATACGGACTCTATGTAATCTGTTTCAGTTTTTACTGTAATTTTGTTATCCCAGTCTTTGTGTTTAAATAGAGAACGTGGTCCTCAGTATGATATATATGAAGAAATAAAGAAATTATCTCTCCAGCTATGTTCACGAATACAAAAAAATAAACTTATTCATTTCATCCTTTCTCCCTTTTTCAATTTCTCTTCTCATACTACCAACTAGTAGTTACAATCTTTTGTAATTATGTCCATAGTTGTACCCAAAAAAAAACTACTTGTTTAATATAAGATAATATATTTCATTGTACTTCATTGCTTATTTTGTTCATCTTGGTCACCCTATGCTAAAGTCGTCGTTGTAGTGGCAACAAAACTTGAAGGGAAGGGTGGTTCCCTTCTTCTCAACAATGCCTGATCCAATGCATTCACATACATTTTAGGGATTAAAAGTTTGACAACTTACGTTAGCTCTGGCATGCCCGTAATCTTGATCGTTGATATTTTTAAGTCAAACAAATCTTGATTAATTTATTGATCTTTCACATGCACTATACAAAATTAATAATCATGGGACATACGAAAATTATTAATTAATAAGAACTAAGTATTAATTTACTATTACTTTTGTAGAATACTAACTTCACACACATCTATACCACTTTCTATATAGAAAAAAAAACACCACCTCACCATCGCTAAAACCATTACTGCCATGATGAATGTGCGAGAATCCAATTTTTGCTACCACTATTTGCAACACACACCAATTCATCGCCAATAGACAATTATTAGCAATGTCCTACTTAAAGCGTAACAAACAAGTTATTTTTAACAATGTTATTCTACTTAAAGCGTCGCAAATAATCTTTAATAAGTGCATCGCTGAAAAGCTATTTTTTTGTAGTGATAAAAAGTAATAAATTTAAGAGAGATTCAATAATAGGTCCCTCATAAAGTGCATAATTAGCACAAGATATAACTCAAAAAAAGTTAACCCAAAAAGTCCCACAATTTTCTGTTGACAAAAATACCCCTCTAGTGTAAAAAAAAAAAAAAAAAAACGGAACTCCAACCGTAACAACACCCCTGACGCTCCCTATGCCACATCATCATTTTTTTCTAATAATTTCAAAACTAAATAAATTTCAATATCTAAATCTATTTTTAATAGAAATTATATATTTGGACTCTAAAAACTGAGATTTATCAAACAAAATCTATATTGTATAGGAAATTCTGTAAAAATCCATTAAACACGGACATAAAAATGTCTCTGTCTTGAGACAATGAAATTTGAGAAATTCCTTTAAAAAAAATATTACTCATATTTTTAACAATACATCAAACAATTTTTATTCTTTAGGAAAATAGTAATACTCTAACATTGATAAAGACAAAAAAATTAAATTAAGAATTTTGTCAAAAACTCGTATTTTTTCTCAGTCAAAAATTTTATTGAAAATTCTCTGTCTTTAGATAGAGAAAACGCTTCAATTTCTACTCTCAGTGGAACAATTTTCAATAGTGCCAAACTGATAAATGTTGTTACATCACAGGACCATAACAAATGTTCGATTTTGAGTACAGTTAAACAGCATTGAAAGTAGCAATACTCCCTAAATGGGTTCTCTAAATCTGCATTGTTTTAGTAATTCTTTAAACACAAAATCAGTTTCAAAATTAATTAATTAATTAATTCTAGTTTTTATTTTCTCCCCCATTCTGTAGTGGTCCATATAAAAAAATAAATGTGAATAGATTGTAAAAGAAAAAAGGATAAAACAATTTTAATTTAAAAAGAAATATAAAAAAACAGTAGGTAAATGAAAAAGAAAAAGAAAAAGAAAGAAGAGTAGTTACGCCGAAGATTTTCGTGAACAAGTAGGATCTTTCCCAATCCAGTTAGTTCTCTTTGCTTGCCTTAAACTCCTAATAAAATAATTAATCAAGTCTCAAAGTGAGACAGAGTAAAAAGGATGATGGTCATTATCATCATCACGACATCATCATCCGGAGATGATGAACAAGAAGACAAAGAGTAAAAATAATGATGGTAACCATCATTGTCTAGATAATTAAGAATGTGGCAATGATCAAATTGATCGAGTCTGGTTCTAGTTCTTCTGAGGGTGAGAAAAAAAGTGTGCGTGACTCTTGATAGGGTCAGTGGGGGTAATGTTGTCATTAAAAATAAAATGATTGTGTCACTTTATTATTATTGGACTTGGGATCATATAATTTAAAAATTAAAAGACTTTTGAGATTAAATTATTTTTCTTTAAATCTTAGCCTATAACACTTATTTTGAAAGACATTCTACTAATTAATTCTAAATTTCGTTGCTTATTGCGTTCATCTTGTTGGTCACACTATGCTAAAGTTGTCATTGCAAAGGTAACAAAACTTGAAGGGAAGGAAGATTCCCCACTTCTTAACATCACCTAATCCTAGCATTCACAAACATTTCAGGGATCAAAAGTTTGGCATGTGAGCTCATCTAGTTCTAACACACCCGCAATGTAGATCATTGGAAATTTTAGGCCAAACATACTTTTATTAATTTTTTGATTTTGCACATGCATTATGCAAAATTAATAATAATTGGAGATATGAAAATTATTAATTAATAGAACTAAGTAATAATTTTTTATTATTTTTGTGAACCACTAACTTCGCACACATCTATATCACTTTCAATGCAGAAAGAAAATCTTCTATATGTCTTTTTTACGTTGAAATTTGAATTTATTAGAATTGTAAACATGATAACTTAGGACTCATTTGATAATGTTAGCATTTTCGATTTTTTGTTTTTGTTTTTGTTTTTTGAATATGGGTAGAAAAACGTGTTTGTTTACTGGTTTTCGTTTTAATTTTTTCAAGAGTATTTTAAAATTTAGGCTAAAAATGAGAAACGAAAAAAAAAAAATTTCCAAAATTTTTGAAAAGGAGAAAAACAAGTGGGGCTCTCAAGTTTAATGAGATCAAGACATCAACTCCTATTAGCAACAATTTTTAACCCCCCTTGCAATCTTCCATCAAGGTTGACTCCTTCCTCCAGTTTCTCTATAACTTTTTCCTTTTCTTGAGATAACTTTCTCTTTTTCATTGTTGTATCACAAATAAATGATTCTAGTCCACTGTATTTTGTTTGTTCGAAGATAAAGGAAGACGGAACCTGTTTTCACTTTTGGTTCAGTAATATAAACTATAAAGAGAGAATGTATTCACAGAATACAATACAGACAAATTAGTCCAGTAAACATACATTTTTGTAATGGATTGGTTACGGTTCTATCATCAATCTATTTGTTTATGTATACATTTTTGGGAGGTGGGATGGATTGGTGAATTTTTAAGTATTGGATGTCTGACCTCTATTGGTTGATACACCGAATCTTTTAGTATATTTTTATAATGGTATAATTAGCAAGTGCTCTGTAGATTATGATTTGTATGAAGAAGTTTACATCATACATCATGCATCATCATCTCAAAACACCAAGGAAAAGCTTAGATAAGGATACAATAATCCTTTTTTATTTTATTTTATAGAAAGATAGAATTTTATTGATAATATTAAAGAGTTTTTTTTTTTTTTCGTTAAATCGATAAAAGGATATTTTGGTCAACTTACGCGTATTAAATTAAGTCATATTTCTTGTAATAGTCAAGTCCACCCATTAATAATAAAAAATTGCCACCAATGAAAAGCTTAGATAAGGATACAATAATCAAATAAACACCCCATGTCTAGACAAATTAGAGTCCTAATCCTAATTTGAGTATTTTTCTTGCTATGTTATGAGAGTACTAGTTGTATTTAGTACTTTCCTTTGTGATAGGATTCCTATTCCTATTCCTATTGAGTCCACTTATTTGTATGATGTATTGCCGAATTGTTTTTAAGCTAACTTTTGTTTGAATTTCAATTAATGCCAATTTGAAAACTCTAATTTTATAGTGTTATCTTACAAAAGGATTGATATATTTGCAAACGTCATAAATAAAAAGATTGTTCATGTCCTTCCAATATAAAAATTAATGCTGCACAAAAATGTGATGCTGAATCAAATATGTTGAATTTTTTAGAAATCAAGTAACATGAATAGGGGTGTCAATTTTTAACACGACTCGAACATGACACGAAGTTAACGGGTTTGGGTTTAGCATAAATGAGTTTGGGTCATAAACGGGTTAACACGTATAACACGATTAATAAACAGGTCGGGTTTGAGTTTTACTAGTGTCAACCCGTTTAACACGACTTAACACGTTTAATTATAAAATATATTATGAATTAAGGTAATTCATCTCAAATCAAATATTTATCAAGATTTTGAGATTTTTTATTTATAAAAGAGGTTTTTACTTTGATTTTGCCAATATCCAAAGTTTCTAAACTTGAAAATTATCTATACATATTAAAAGATTGGTAAATTTTTTTTATTTAAAAAATAAAAAAAATTAAAATAAATGGGTTAAGTGGGTCGACATGTGTAACTTGTTTAATAAATGGGTTGGGTTTAGGTTTTGAAACTTGACACGATTAGTTAATAGTGTCGGGTTTGGGTTCACACATATTTTTGAATATGTATGCCTTGACACGACCTAAATATGACACGATAACACGAATTGACACCCCTAAACATGAAGACTGCTCACTCAACAAGTTAATTTTTTTTTTTCTAAAATTCTTAATTATTTATTATTGATAAAAAAATATAATTATAAAAATATATTATATCATATTTATAAAGTTAGAATAATATTATTTTGACTAGAAAACTATAACTCTTATTTGTATCCTAATCTCAGTATAAATACTATAAATTCGAATAGAAAATTACTAATTCATATATTTCTTATATTAATTCTAATAAAATAAAACTCCTATATTAAATAAAAAGTAATAAAAATAATTAATTTAAGATAAACTCAAATTTAGAAACTAAAAACTCTAATACAATTTTAAAACAAACTTTTTTATTTTTAAAATATTATATTTATCCTACTTCAGGGATTGATTGTTCGGAAGAGAAAGAATGGAGGGTCCGGATTTTGGTTTTTTTTTTTCCCCCCCCTTTTTTGATAGGCAATTGAGGCTGTTAGATTGGTATCTTGTCATCCTCTCAGTTTGGTGTCCTAAGTGTTGGTTGTGGTGTTGAAACGTTTTGGTATCTTGTGGGTTAGTGCTGGTACGTGATTGGTTGATGATTTGGTGCAACATAGTTGGCATAAAGTTCATTAAAAATGACATCCTCTGCAGTTTCCATGTTTATTTGTTGTGATTTTTTCATAAGTTCATCAATAAAGTCTATATTTTTTGTTGATAAAAAAAAATATTTGTTTTACATCAGTCTCTTTTATTTGGAAAGAAATTTTTTTCAAGTTAATTGGATGTACGCGATCTCAAACTCGTCCATAATCTTATTGAATATTTTCAAGAACAAATAAAGATTGAAAATTTTCTTCTATTATATATTTCAAGAAATCTGTAATTTTAGGCTCTTTTCTGATGATAATAATACTCTTGTAATAAAACAAAAATTGTCTTTTTGACCCACCATAATTTCAACGTTACCATAAGCATTAGAATTATTCTTCGTAAATTTAGGTTCAGTTTCAATGGAATTTTTTTGCTTCTTTGTAACAACTTCTTCTTTCTGCACATTAAGACCTCCATTCAATTCTTTTTCTTTATCATCATCAAAGGATGAAATAACTTGACTTGTACCTTCAATGACAAGAGAGTCTTTTACAAGGATTTGGATTTCTTTTAACAGTTCAATTTTTGCAACCTTATTAGTTGAAGTTGAATTAATAATTTCATATTTTTCTTGTGCTTTTTTCTTGGTGTTTTTCCATGTTGACCTATATTTTTCTTCTAAAATTTGTAAATAATTTTTTGATAAAAATCTATCCATCAACAAGTTCATTATTCTTAGTCAAGAACGAATGCACTTTTTACGTTATAGTTGTTTGTGCCGCTGTAAATCAAACTATCATCTTTTTGTCAATCCAATGAATTTATTTTTTGTCAAAAAATATTTTTCTTCTTTTGAAAGTCTCATATCATAAAGACAATCATCCAAATCATATACCCAATCATGAAAATCTTAAAACAAATCACCATAGTCAAGAAGTCTTTTGTAATTACAAATAACTCTGCCTTCAAACTAGCCTCGGACAAATCCTTCAACGTTATTCCTATTGACCGGAAGGTCTCTAGGACATTAAAATTGAGTCGCATAAGTGTCTCATGTAGCGCACCAAATCGTTTGTTAATTTGTTCGAACTGTTATCTATGTTCATCAATCATCGTCTATAGAGCCCTGTCCCACGACAAATGATCAATGGGATTTGGGTTCTCAAATCCGTCGTTTTCTATTAGGTCAGACAAATCCTCGCTTTGATACTAACTAACACAACACGAAAATGTAAAGGAGAACTGAACACGTTGACTTCCTTAGAAATCATCCATCTCACCACGAACGATCAATGAAATTTGGGTTTTCAACTCCGTTGTTTGCCATTGAGTTAGGCAAATCATAGTTCTGATATCAACTAACACAGCACAAAAACGTGAAGGAGAACCGAACATGTCGAATTCCTTAAAAATCAAGTAGAATTAAAAAACCAAAGGACTTGTCGGAAAGAAAAAACCAAAGGAAATAGTTATGAAGTTTCGTAGGATAAGTATGACATGCATGAGTTTTGAAGACTTATTATATAGAAACTTTAAAGTAATGTAAAAGAGCTGCAGAGATGGTCACAATGAGCATGCGTTCAGTGAAAGTGCACACAATATGCACAAGATATACATGTTTGTGGACAAGGCGGAACCAAGAAAAAAAAATTAGAGAAGGGTAGAAATTTATTAGACAAAAATTTTAGTTGAAATTTTAAGTCGAGTCAAAATTTTAGGGTAAAAATTAGAGAAACGATAGATAAAAATTAAATTAGGTCAAAAATCTTGAGTGTAGGCTAAAATTATGGGTAAAAAATAAGAAAAATAATTAATAAAAATTAGGTTAGACAAAATTTTAAGATAAACTAATTTAGAAAAAAACTCAAAATTTTATATGTATAAAAAATATTTTATAAAGTTTGGGGTGGCCTAGAGCCCCGCCTAGCCCACTCATGCTCATGGCCTTATGTGTGACACTTGATTGTTTGAAAGATACCGACTCAATGATTATCTTATCACCCCGCACCTTAAAAGGTTCTTTAGGCCAAGGACATAGCTAGGAATTTTGCTCATGAGAGACAAATTTTGTTAAGAAAATATTTAATTATAAAAAACTTATTTTTTTTTTTTTTTTATAGATAAGTGATTTTTTATGATGAGAGTAAATTATGTTGGGCCACAAACACAATTGGCTAGTATATGAATTAATAATGAAAATATTCACTCAAGACAATACCAAGTCTACTAGTGAATTTAAATCAATACCAAAGCTAAGTATGTCTATGAAGCAATATATCAAACACTTAAAAGAGCAGAAATAAAAATCCAAAAGAAACAACACCAGAAATTACGTGGTTTGGCGAAAAGACCTCAACCTACATCCACGGGACGAACTTCGATCAATCCACTATATCAAAGAATGAATACAATGGTTTTCTATCTCAAGTTTATACCCAAAACAAGTTATTAACACAATAAAGAAGAAAAAAATACAGAATTTCACCAAAGCTTAACAATCCCAAATTCTTACCACAAAGCCACCTTCAAACTATCAAGTTGAATAAAACAAACCTCTTTTGTAGCCTCTTGCTCCAACAGGTTTGAATGAAAGTGGTAGAAGTAAAAGAAAAAGCTTCAAGACCAACCCATTTATTTTTTCCCTTCTTTCCACGTTTTTCCCGCTCTCTCTATTTCCCTCTTATCTTTCACTGCTGCAGCTCTTCACTGTTGCGGCTGTAATTAGAAAAACCCTCCCGGTAGATTACAAACTACTTTAGTTTTTAAGAAAGCCAACAAAAACAGTTGGGCCTTGGGTTATTAAAGAACCCATATGGGCCTGGATCACAACCAGCCCACTAAAGCAACAAATTAAACATGGGACCTTAGAAAAAAAACGTATAATAACTTAATATTGATTAATAACATTTTTGTTAAAAGCTAAAATTATTGGTATAAAATAGTGTACAAATTAAATAAAAAGTCCAAGGAAAAAAATTTAATTGAATACAAGAATGATTAGTAATATTAAAAAAAGACTAACAGACATTTGCTTTGTCCTTTTTTGCTAAATGAAATCTTCACATTTCTTTAATCTATATAGCACTGCTTTTATTCTAAATTTGATTTGTCGGTTCCTCAAATCAATATGCATTAAATTAATTCTACTGTGAGTCTCAACATCGATCTGAGATAGTTCACGTGATAATTTTTACTATACACAACGGACCCTTAATCTACTTTGTCTGGAACTGGATGCAGTCAACTTCATTTCAATATATATATATATATATATATATATATATATATAACGTTTTTGTTTGTATCTTAGTGCATGTTCTAGCAGGAGGAATCTTGATCTATCTACTGCTTGTCTTTGTTGGTAATTGGGAAATAAGGGAGCAGCTTCGAGACTACTGAACTCATTCCCTTTGAAAGTGTCATAAATTCTATATTATTCTTTTATTTTTGTTCTTTAACAGATGATTAATTCTAATTTACTTTAATCTAATAAATTAGTCTTTGTATTTCTGATCAAATGTAAATGTTATTTATTTTGATGCAAAATCTTGTATTAAGAATGTTAGAGGGATTTTTGCTAACCATTTTTTCCAACCCATTCTATGTATTCCCTAATTTTCAACAACAAACTCTCTGAATAATTAAGGGTAGAATGCATCCCTAACCTATTTCACTTTTTTTATTTCTGAAATTTCTAAAAAAAAAAAAATAAAAGAAAATTTCAGAATTTTGGGTAGGCACAAAACCTTTTGGTGAAGGTCGAAAAAAAAAAGAAAAGAAAAGAATAGTATACACTACAGGAAAAGGCACTATTAGCGATGCACGAGTGTGTCGTTAATAGTGGAAAAATGCGTTGCTAAAAAGATTTTGCGACGCACAATGGGGTGTCGCTAATAGTATTAGCGATGCACAGATCCCTTTGTGTCACTAAAGGAAACTATTAGCGACGACCAATGTGCGTCGCTAATCATTTTGATGGTGCGTCGCAGATACTATCCACGATCGCAATGTGCGCCGCTAAAAGATACTATTAGCGACGCTCACTCTGTGCGTCGCAAATGGTTCCTTTTAGCGACACTCACTGTGTGCGTCGCAAATGGTATCTTTTAGCGACGCTCGCTTTGTGCGACGCAAATGCCAATCTTTAGCGACGAATTTTAAGCGTCGCTAAAAGTTTGTTTATTTATTTTTTCCCTACAATATTTGTTTTATTTGTTATTTTATTCATGTTTAAACCTGTATCAATCATCTTGATATACAGTAAAATCCAAACATTGTGAAATAAATATTTATTGAAAAAGAAAAATACATTCATATATATATATATATATATATATTATAGTAATTAATTAGTTACATTTGTAAAAGTACAATTTAAGAATAAATACAAAAATAAAAAATTGTCTCAAAAAATGTAACTACAGATGTCGATGAAAAAAAAAAAAACAGATAAAAATAGTCAGTCCCGATGCAAGACTTAAAGACCCGGACGCAATAATCCCGATCAATCTGAAATAAAAATCAAATGATATATATTAGAACACTTATTAAATATATATATATATATATATATATGAAAGTGAATATATTATTTTTTTTCATGCATAAATAGTAAGAACGGCATAAAGTGAATATATGTGTGATGGCGTTTCATGGTAGTTAGGCCGATATCCGGTGTTTTGGTTCGTCAAAACCTAAAAATAGGCTTTTTTGGAGCAAAAACTTGCATAAGTTTCAAACCAATGATTCGAACTGAGTACCGTAAGTTCATGCAAGTCTATTTTATCATTTGTGAGGTTTTTGATGGGGTTTCGTGGTAGTTAGACCGATATCCAGTATTTTGGTCCGTCAAAACCCGAAAATGGGCCTTTTTGGAGCAGAAACTTGCATAAGTTTCAAACCGGTGATCCGAACCGAGTGCCGTAAGTTCGTGAAAGTCTATTTTATCATTTGTGAGGTTTGTGATGGGGTTTCGTGGTAGTTAGGTCGATATCCAGTATTTTGGTCTGTCAAAACCCGAAAATGGGTCTTTTTGGAGCAGAAACTTGCATAAGTTTCAAACTGGTGATCCGAACCGAGTGCCGTAAGTTTGTGTAAGTCTATTTTATCATTTTTGAGGTGTGTTATGGGGTTTTGTGATAGTTAGGCCGATATCCGGTGTTTTGGTTCGTCAAAACTCAAAAATTGGTCTTTTTGGAGCAAAAACTTGCATAAGTTTCAAACCGGTGATCCGAACCGAGTGCCGTAAGTTCGTGCAAGTCTATTTTATTATTTTTGAGGTGTGTGATGGGGTTTCGTGGTATTTAGGCCAATATTCGGTGTTTTGGTCCGTCAAAACCCAAAAATGGGCCTTTTTAGAGCAGAAACTTGCATAAGTTTCAAACCGGCGATCCGAACTGAGTGTTGTAAGTTCGTGCAAGTCTATTTTATCATTTGTGAGGTGTGTGATGGGGTTTTGTGGTATTTAGGCCAATATCCGGTGTTTTGGTCTATCAAAACCCAAAAATGGGCCTTTTGGACCAGAAACTTGTATAAGTTTCAACCGGTGATCCAAACCGAGTGCCGTACGTTCGTGTAAGTCTATTTTATCATTTGTGAGGTGTGTGATGGGGTTTCGTGGTAGTTAGGCTGATATCCGGTGTTTTGGTCTGTCAAAACCTGAAAATTGGTCTTTTTGGAGCTGAAACTTGCATAAGTTTCAAACCAGTGATCCGAACCGAGTGCCGTAAGTTCGTGGAAGTCTATTTTATCATTCGTGAGGTGTGTGATGGGGTTTCGTGGTGGTTAGGCCGATATCCAGTATTTTGGTCTGTCAAAACCCGAAAATGGGCCTTTTTGGAGCATAAACTCGCAAAAGTTTTTAACGGTCATTCAAACCGATGAAATTAAATAAGTTCGTGCAACTATATTTTTTTATTTTTACATAACATTTTCTATAAATAATAAATTCACCAAAGTATATAATTTTAAAAACTTACCAAGGTTGAACAGAGCCACCTTGCTGGCTGAGCATCGTTTGCACAAGAGCCTTTAACTGGGAATATCGCTCCTCGAAGCTATTTACTTTCTACCGTAGCTTTGTATTCTTTCGTTGAACTACCTCAGTGGCTGCGTGTGCCCTAACATCACTCTCAATGGTAGAGGACGATGCCATCGGTGCCATCCCAATCCTTAAGCCATGCACATAGCCATGCCTCTTGCCCAGAACAATCTCCCGTATCTGGTCATCAGTCGGCGGATCCTAACCCTCAGTTGTCGGCTGACCATGCAACTGGACCATCTCCTCCTATAAAAACATAAATATATGTTACTACTTTTATAACTTTAGATTAATATTAAATTAGTAACACTGTGGCAAGTTACATAAAAACTTACATAAAGCCGTTACGCTTCAGGCCTAGTCCAACCTTTCTCGGGGTTGTAGTGCGTCCTGTGCCACAAATCAATATTGTTGGGTGGTGCACTGGTCTCCTGGTCTCGTTGGAGCAAATAAATAGTAGCTTGTGAAGATTGATTTCATGAATAGATTATACAGTAAGAACTTGATACATTTATTAACTTACCATATCATGCCTATACTGTACAAAAGAACGTGATCCACCACAATGGGTCACCTTTTTCTTGCTTCTGCTCTCGCTATTTTTCCTGCTCAGTTCCTACACTTGGCCAAAACAAAGAAGGTTAGTATAAATGATAACAATTTTTAGACAACAAAAGTAATTTTGACAATTTTTACCTATAATGCGTCACTAGCGAACAGGTCGCAAAGTAACATCCAATCCTCCATTGTGAACCCCCTTGTAGGGTCTGTCACGGGGCTCTCTACCGATTGCCACCTCCGCCTCGTAGTGCATGTGGAGCTAGTGTCAATAGTCCCTGAAACGGACTCCGAAATAGCGGTCCACTGCCTTCGCTATGTGAGGCAGGTGGAGATCGATGTCAAACCTCTCCTGTAAAGCAAATAAAAATAGCAGATTTATACATTCTCGATCAAAGAATTTGTTATAATAACAAAAAACAAACTGTGTTACACCACATCAGACAATGTTTGGCTATTAGCATTAAAAAAAAATTCTTTTGAACTTTGAAGGATCAAAACCTGTATTAATTTGAAACATTTTGCAAATATGTATAATCAGTGATGCCAAACCATTCAGTTTTTCAAACCAAACAAAAAAGATATACCAAACTATTTTCATAGCCATCGCATTCCCAGAAATAGATTATAACAATTCAAGACTTCTGTACTTATATTTCTGAACTGAGACTCACATTGCAAATAAAATGGCATAAAATTGACTGAAAATAAATTTCGCTACATTTATTTTTCCATACCTAATACCAAAGAAGGATGTTTGGCAGTCAGACTAGTAATGTAAAATCTTTGGCCTGTTACAAATACAAATGAATTCTAATTATTTTCATGCCATTGAATTCCCTACCAGAAACCTGATGAAATGACAAGTGCAGTAAATTTAGTACATATTAGCCAGCCAATTTCCTATCAAGCTTGAAAGTTAATTAGTGACTAGAGAATTGAAGTTTTTGGATCATGCAGGATAAAATTAAGTCATGCACAATTGATGGACATTGATGAGAAGAGAAGATATAATCCATTACAAACTCTAGAAACGTCAGAATACACCACCAAAGAACAACACCATGAGCCTTGAAAAAAATCCTTGTTTCCTTCTTACAATATTGACCAAAAGGTTGGGTAGAAGGTTTTTCTAAACTCTCTCTCAACAATTACAACATGGGGATCTGTCAAATCCCCCCAAAATCAAACTTTGAGATCAAATTAGAGAGAGGAAAAGGCATCATTTGATCTACAATTTGAAGAATCAAGTAAAAAAAGAAAAACATGTTTGAATATATATCACTGTGAATACCGCCATATCATATAGATCGGGGAGTGAGAGAGAGATGGAGAGAGAGAACGACTCATCATCAATTGAGGTCGTTGTCACCGTCGCCGGAACGTGTTGCCGCCGTCAATGAAATGCCTGAATGTATAAGAGCAAGAGAGAGAGAGAGAGAGAGAGAGAGAGAGAGAGCCGATTCTGATGGAATGAGATGGGCATAGGGTTGGGTGATATATTGTAGAGCTATGAGCGACGCACACACGGGCGTCTCTAATAGTTTTTTGCACATCACCAAATGTATAACAAATGGTGTTGTTTTACTTAACATACTATTAGCGATGCACAGTGTGCATCACTAATACTCTTTAACTTTCAACGATGTACGTGTACGTTGCTAATAACTCATTTTTTCGTCGCTAAACTACGTGCCCCATTTTTTTACGCGAGAATGATTTTCACATCACCTTTAGCGACGTGTCTCTTGTGCGTCACGAATACACATTATTAGCGACGCAGCGTCGCTAAAACTTCACATTCTTGTAGTGATAGTATATATAAGATGTAATTGGTTTTAGGTGAGAGAAGAGCTGCAAATTACCTACAAATTCTTTGTCATAGCTCACATGACTTGTACAAGATATAATAGAAGATCCGCATTTAAATGTCCTTAAAATAATAGGCACTAATTTCCTCAAATTAAAACAATACATCCAAATTAAAATTTTAGTCAAATTTCAAAATTAATTTTTTTTTTCTTTGTGGTACAACTCGACTTGCCTTCTAATTATTCCATTCATAATACTAGATTTTTCAAACTATATCCCAATTTTTGCATTCAAAATGTGCCACTTAATTCTTGACAATATATCAAATTATCTAAAATTATTTCTCAGGACCAGCTGGCCTTCAACTATAAAGTCAACGAAATAATTATTTTAGGTCTCACTTTAAGAGAATGCCTCAAATCTTATGTATTTATAGAATAATCAAATTATAAGTCTAAGATTAATAAAAGTCTAACAATACAAAAAAACTTCAAATTTTATGTATTTATAATATAATCAAATTAAAAGTCTAAGATCAATACAAATCTAACTCTACAAAAAAAGGTCTCATAAAGACTCTATGAAAACAAAAACTTAATTCTATTAATAATGTTTTGTTCTTATTGTACTCTAATATTTTAAATATTATATAATTCAAAAGTAAATAATATATATATATATATATACTTATAATTATTTATAATTACAGATTTCACTACTCTTGCATTTGAGATGAGAAATGTAAAAACTTTTCTGTCATTTTCTATTGAAGGGAGCATCAGGATATATAATTATTTTTTTAGCAAGTCTCGTACGTCACGTCATAATATGTTATTGTAATAATTTTTTGACATATATATATATATATAATATGTTCTATTAAAAGAAATGAGTCATATTATACTTGATAGAATCTTATTAAAATCGCACATTGTCACATCTTTATACCAATTTCATCATAGACTTTTTCATCGACTTTGTTATTTTTGTGCCTACTGGATTTTTTGTTAGACTCCCTAATTCCTTCAAATCTTATGAGAAATCAACCCATGTGATCCTAAATTTAGAGTTTCATAAAACTCAACACAATTTTGATTCAATCTTTTTTTTTAAAAAAAAAAAAAAATCTTGTATTAATCTTAATTTTGAAATTCATGTTACTGAAGGAAGACTTCGTAGGAATCTGTCTTCAAGAGTTGTCTTTCTATACAAGCAAATTGCTTAAAACTTTTGTAAAGAGACGCCTATTATTTCAAATGATTTCAGATCCCATGAATTTTAAAAATTTGATTCAAAAGTACATAAAAACTCCATAAATTTATGTAGATATCATCACACAGTACTAGTCATTAATTTGTTGCCAACTTCGGGGGACCAATCAATTACTAAAGGCAGGCCAAGCCAAAAAAAAATAAAAATAAAAAAAAATATATATATACACACACACACACACACACACATCAGCTCAAGGCTAAGCCAAGCCAAGCAAAATAATAAACCACTTATATATTAAGGAAAATGTTACATAGAGATCTATATATATTAAAGAAAAATGTTGTGTATCTATGTTTACATTTGTAATGTGAAGTGATATTATTATTATTATTATTTTTTGGGTACCCAAATTATGTAGTTCTCAAAATCGCCACTAATCATATGGGACATGTAACGGATAGAAATTGACACATTGTTGTGACACACCCATCAACTGAGGCAGAAAATATGGTCCCATCACGTGCATATATGCCAATTATCGTAATCTCATCCCCTCAAGCAAGCTAGCCGACTTATGACAATAGTGGTTGTGGAACAAAAGAAGCCATGACCGACTCTCTAAAGGATAAGAAACGGTTGATGTTATGATCGAATGCAAGAAGAAGGAATTACTTGCCGTTTCTTGGTGTTACATTGATAATAACACAATTGATCAAAGAAAGCAACAACAAATTAAACATATTTCAAATATTATTTTATTTATTTTAGTCACATTTTCTAGCTTCCACCAACATGTGATCCTGTATTGTCGGTAAATTATCGAAATACTCCTTATCTCGTAATTTAGCTTCTACATCAAACAAAACATGATTAATTGGTTTACCTAATCAACCTTAAATTATTCTCTTAACTTCCAATTAAAAGTATTTAATTTTTAGGTCATTACAAAAATATTCCAAGAATAATACAAACGAAACATTGTTCTCTACTAAGAGTGTAGAAGACTTTATACCAATTTTAATTAATTAAAATATCAATTTAATCAATAAAGAACACATATTTACTATCCTTATTTAAATTTAAGATGGACTACTCTCGAAGAAATTCGCTTATAAGATTACTAGGATCTCAAGTTTATGCATATATTAAGTTTATTATAATGATAATTGATGTTGCACTTTCTGATCAGTGGGACTTCCGTTCTTCATCACCTGTCAAGAACTTAAAGTCAGAGGACCAGCAAGTAGGCTCCGGTAGTAGCCGCTCAGATGATAAAGTTAGTAAAAGAAAAAGACTATAATTGACAGGAATTAATGGAGCGTGATTCGAAAGCATACCTTAGGGCTTTATTTATAGTATGAAGATCTTCTAAATTGAGTAGGATTCAAAGCTATAAAAGTGGGGATTTGAAGATATTCGTAGATGGCAGTTGCCATATTAGACTCTGTTTCCTTATCCTGAGGTCGGTAGGGCATGAAAGGCGGTGGCCTGGTCGGTACCCCTTCGTGTAAATACTCTACAGCTTTAGCTCTAGAGGTAGGCCTGCATCATTCTGAACAGATCACATCTGAACACCTTGTGGTTGTCTGATCTGGATAGCTTTACATTATTTCTTGACCTACATATGGAAGAACTCTGCACATACACGTGTCAAGTTTTGGTTAGATTATCGCTTTATGGCACATCAATAATCAAACATGTAAATGAAATAAATATGAGATACAAAGATTTTAAGTGAAAAACTCTTACAGGGAATAAAACTCACCAACTAAAAAAGATAAATTATCAATAATGAACACAGTAGAAGTCTACAAAGAGAAATCACAAATAACTAGTCTTCCATGAACTAATGGATCACTGCTTCTCTGCTTACTTTTTTTCATTGTTTGTTTATTCTTGATTAGCCTTTTACAACTACAGCACCATCAAAATTTACAAATTCACCACCGTAGTGGTGTGTAAATCCTTATATAATGCATGTATGTGTCTTGCCCACTATGTGAACCTATGTATACTCTTTGACACTAGGTATATAGACTTCAAATATAAGGTATTAAAACATTACAGAAAAACTAACTATATGAACAAAAATTGAAGTAAAAGTCACTCAATGTATCACTATGCTTCAAGAGGTTAAGGTTCATCATGTGAGATAGTAAGGCCTTATTTATAACCAAAGTAATGAAAAACCCTAAACCTACTGAAACTAGGACTTGCGCTCGGGTGTGGCTTGGCTCCATTTTGGACGAATATGTTACTAGAAAACCCTTTTGAGAATTTACAATGAAATTTTAAACGATTTTTCCCAAAATTAAAAACACATAAATATGTTTAGAAACATACGTTTTAGTAATTCTCATAGTTGACCATAATGTCTACTGAACCCAGTTAGTCAAACAAAAAGTTGGCTACTAATTAGGTCAATTGACCTACCAGTCAACTAATGGTTAGAACTAATATCGATTACATGGGAAAACTAGTCGACTAATGAAGGATTTAAAAAAAGAAATAAAACCACAGGTTGAACCAGTTGACCTACTAGTCGACTGCCCCAAAACTAGGGCATAACCAATCAACTGATGATACAAATTAGTTGATTGACTCAATCATTTCTATAAAAATTGAACGATTTTCAAACATTTCAAAAGATCATTTTTTGCAACCTTTCGAATTCTCTCTCTTTCTCTCAAACCATTATAAACCTTTCTAAATCTCTCTCTCACCTTAGAATCTCTCATCTATGACTCCTAAAATCAAGAATCCTTCATCCAAATCATTAAAAAAGCGTGTTAGGGTCGATCTCGATCTTAAAGAATGTACCAAATCGAGACACGATAGGCGAACCTTCCTCAATCTTTTCATAGACCAAAAGTTCAGTGATGACATCAAACATCGTACAATTAAATATGGAAAAACCATCAATGCCATCTTCTTCGAAATCTAATCCATCTTCATTAGTTCTCACTTCAATTATCTTGGTTGGACCAAGTTCCTTTCCACCTCCAACGTCTAATACACATATCTCATCAAACTATTCTATGCCCACATTGAGATGCCTAAGGGACTCTTCATGTTTTTATGGGTACGATACACACTCATTTCCCTCGATCTCAACACTATATCTGACATCTTCCAAATACCCTAAAGGGATTTCAAAGAGTTCACCACCAACTTTTTGGTCATGCACGATGGGTTTGACCAACTTGTGGTCATACAACAAATGTGCGGTAACCCTTCTTTCACTGAGTCTTTCAAACTCAAGGCTTCCCAACTCACATTTGAATCTCGTCTCATTCAGCACATCATTACCTACAATATTCTTCTATGTGCCAGTGGATGAGACTTTGTCTCGTACATGGACATGTTTATTATTTGGTGTGTCTTAAACCACCAAAAGATTGAATTTTCTTGTAAAGATCTGACAAATTAGGATAAATTTTTTGTTTTTACCGGTAGGATACTATACATGCATTATTTAGATATAAGTCATATTTAGAAGCATATTTTGAGTATACCATAGAATAAAAATATGGTTAACATATTAAAATACACCTCTTGTGAGAATTTAAACCCAATCGGAGATAGTTTAAAAAATAGACCAAAAAGGGCATCCCAGGTGCCCTGGGTGGGCCCGGCCGCAACCGCCAATAGGCGAAAATAAATTTTTCAGAAAAATATCATTTAAAATAATTTTAAGAACTTTGGTTAAAGCAGAATATCGAAATGATGCGTTTCGGGACGGGGTTGTAGTGTAACGGGGTCTCGCGGCACATTAAGGGCAAAATGGTCTTTTTACCCCTTAAACCCTTGAGTATAAATACAGCACTTGAGACTTAAAATTCTCAAAATTGGTCTGAGAATATACAGTAGGTCATGCTTGGAGAGAAAATGTGAGAAAAACCTAGGTTTTTCAACTTTCTACCTTCTAAAACTCATCTCTAGCCTTGGAATTTCACAAGGCTTCCTTATAGGACGTTGTTCTCCATCATAAGGCCTACATTCTTACCGATTGGTTTGGCTGCATAGCGAGCACAACTCTCTAAGGTTGAGAAAAACCCTTCTAGGTATGATATTTTGCTAAGTAAAGAATATGGTTAAGTTTAGGAGTGTTTTTATAAGTTGATTGTATGACTTACATGCTTACTTGTTGTTAGAAAACCACCTAGCATATAGTTACTTTGAAAACCTAGGGTTGGCACTTATGTACTTATGTATTCTTTGGGAATTTGGTGAAGTGATGAACATGTAGCGTGAATATATGTATAATTCATTGCATTCTACCTTATGTTCATGTAGACAAAGTTTTATAGTTTGAAAATTATAATTTACTCAATGTATTGGTACTTCGTGTACTTGTGTAATCTTTGAGAATTTGGTAAGGTTGTGAATATGTAACATGATGATATGTATAATTGATTGGATTATATGCTATGTTTATGTAGACAAAGTTTTGTAGTTTAAAAGTTATAGTATGCTTTATGAATGATGCATTATTTAAAGTAAACTTCATGGATTTGATAAATGCCTCATTGAAATTGCATGAAAAAATCAAGGCATCTTAGCATACTTGAAGAGAAACATGGCGTGGGTTGAGCACTTTGGTGCTATGCATTATAAGGTTGTAGATCCTGTGATGAAAAATCTGAAATCTGGCCAATGATAGTACTCGCGGGCTGACGGGGGCGGATCGTGAAGCGAGGCATGGGTTAGGCATAGAGTTACATGTGTGTGTCACACATATTTCCATTGCATTGCATCATTGAATTGGAGAGGATATAGCTTATAAATGTTCACTTGCACATGCCACGCCTTACCCTTGTTCTTTATATTATCATTATGTCATATAAGTCGTCATGCTTACCCTTTATGAGATTACATATTACAGATGAGACTCCCGCTACTTAAGACTTGATGAAGTCATTGGAGCACGGAGGAGAAAATAGATTTTGAAGCATATTTGGCCTACGGGCTACATTTTGTATGTATGGGTATAAGCCCAAATAACTTATGTTTAATTTAGAAAACAATGGACTATAAGCCTTGGGCCATTTTGTAATGTAAGGACTTAAACCCGAATGACAAATAGAGTATTTTTGTTTAATGTGCATCCCATGTATATGTTGGGAATAATGTACGAAAAAGGATTATGGTAAGAATTATATGCAAGTATGAATGTTGGTATATGAGGAGTTAGGAAAATAGGCATTAAGTCTCAAACTTACTTGATAATGTAGGTGTATGTTAAATTTTCATAAACTTGTGGCCATCGAGTGAGAGTGAATTGTGCATATATTTGTATATATATATATTATTGTAAAATATTAGGTGGAAAATAGGTTAATGGATAAAGGAGACCATGTCAGAATTTTGTGAATTAAAAAGAGTCATTGAGTGTGTAAAATTCCCTATATATAGATAGGAAGAGTGCCAAAAAGTGGGGGTTAAAAACCTTGAAGAAGTATGTTAAAAAATTAGAAAAATTAGCTTGCAGCACTTTGGAAAAAAATTTTAGAAAATGAAGGAAACAGCTTGCAGCAAATACACTATTGCTACAGTAGTTAGTCAGTGAGTCAGCCAACAGCCCAGCTGCGCGCGCTGTACGCCCCACGCCTGCCATGCCCTCCTTGCGCGCTCGTGCATGCGTGCCACTGCTTTCGCCTTGCACCCCCCTACACGCCAGCCCCTTGCACGTCCTTGCCACAACCCTTGGCCACTTGTTGTGGGCTATGTTTGACCATCATTTTGGGTCATGTTTGACCACCGTTTTGGGCCATGTTTGGCCAATCTTTAGGCCATGTTTGGCCATCCTTTTGGGCCATGTTTGGCCACCCTTTTGGTTATGTTTGGCTAATCTTTAGGCCATGTTTGGCCACCCTTATGGACCATGTTTGGTCATTACTTAGGAAAATATTTGACATTTACTTAGGCCATATTGGGCCACCAACCTTGACCATACTTTGTCCTTATTTTAGGTTATGTTTAGCCTACTCTTTAAGCCATTTTAAGACAAGATCTTGAAAATTAAGAAATAAAAGTCAATTAAAAACAAATATGTTAATTAAATTCTTTTATTTCATTATTCTTATTCACACCTCGAGTTTATGAAAATTTGGGACGTGACATTTCTCATCTCACCCTTCAGCATATGAATGATTGCCTCAAAAAGAAGAATTATTCTTTCATATGGAAACCACTTCACCACTCCCTTCAAACACTACCAAATTGATCTTGGTAGTGAAACCAAAATTTACACCCCCATCCATATGAACTTCTACTCTAAGGGGACTTTCAAGTCCATGGGATACAAGGAAACCGAGTAAGGATGGGTTCCTAAATCTGCCTCTACCACTCAACCCGAGCCACTACAAGAGTCTCGCTTAGCATTTTTAGGGATGCATAGCATTTTTAGGTAATTTTATAGAATTGTTCTTATTTGTTTATTAATTTTTTGGTCAAAATGTCAAAGTTATAAAGTTGTCAAATGGGCATAAAAAAAAAATAAATAAATAAACCTGTCAAATTTGTCATTTTGAAAAAAAAAAGAGTCAAATTGTTAAATTTAATAAACCTTTCTTGGTTAACAATGATACTTTTTTAGGGAGAATGTGTCAAATTCTCAATTTAATTAATTAAATAATTAAATAATAATACTTAAATCCAAACTACCTATTCTTATTTAAGTACGTATTTTAATCATAATTTGACACGTATAAAATATACATATATTTTTTTATAACTGAATATTCACATAATATTTATATGATTATATACCTGACAAATTAAAATTATAACTATATTTTAATAAGATGAATTTTTTTTCAACTTAATTTAGAGAAAGTAGTGTCTATTATAGTTTGGCCCACAACAAAATTATAAGAGATGTGACTATAATTTTTTTTTCTTCAAATAATGGCCGCAGTACGGTGGGGCTAAAGTGCAAGCGGTCTCTTGTCCACCGAAAAATGACCCTACGTTGATTTGACATGAGACATGATGTCTGAACTTTTTATCATTTTTTTAATTGTACGGAACAACATGTTTTAACACGTCAGCTTCTTGGCAGTAAAAAAATAAAGTCAGCTTTTTCATTTTCATAGTTGGCAATATTTTTTTGGGTTGTTCAATGAAAGGTTTACCAAAGAGATAAAAATTATCATCGAGTCCATTCCGAAACATGTTAACCCATAAGGTCATTTTATTATCCAATAACGAAAATACCAATCTAGCAGAAAAACGTGAAATCTGGAACAATCTCAATCAAAATTGTTTGAAACTTTAAAATTCAATAACTTGCAATTTATATATTTGTTTTTAATAAAATTTATTTATTTGGATTCAAAAAGCCAACATCTATAAAAAAATATCTATATTGAATATGAAAATTTGAAGAAAAAAATATTCCAAAACTGTAAAATTTCGTCCTAGCGAAGTGGTAAATTTTTACGATTTTTGGTTAAAAGTGTCAAATTTACACTTTCATAAAAATTGAAACAATTCTCAATTAGTATAAGTTTTATTGAACTTTTGTGCTACATGTTGGACGATCAAAAAAGACTTTCAAGGAGTGAAAACTTTTTTTAAAAAAATTAGTATTTGAAGGACAACGATTAAAAAATTCACTATTTGTAAAAATATACAATTTTATATACTGTAAATTTTACAGTTTCGCTGCTTTATCTTTTTGATTGTCCACAAACTTTATAAATCTAGTTTTCCCGATTTTAATAGAATTGGATTAAAAGAATGAACTGGAAAAAAAAAAAGCAATCAAAAGTAAGCTTGCCTTGAAACTTGTAACATCTAACACAACCACCAAAGGTTTAGACATCATCTCAATATTTTATTTGCTTTGCATCAATCTGACTCAAAAAAGACAATCCATGCACAGTGATCATTCACTACATACTACTTATCGACAAGTGGGATTGGGTACTAGAAAATCAATTGAGAAGGATCTCATGGTATTGAGTGAAAATTTATGATAGAGAACTAAAAGTATTGGACGATGTTGTAGATCTCACCGATTATCAGAGGCGATGTTGTGAATCTCACCGATTACCAGAAGCGATGTCGTGGATCTCATTGATTATTCACCCAATTAATAGTGGTCGTGTGCTGTGCAAGATGGTGGAGTAGTGGTGATTCGTTGGATGACAGTGGCATGTGAAGGGGTGAGTAGCGGGAAGGAGAAAATGATGCTACGGTTTTGTGGTGAAATGGTTGAGAATGGGGTATTGTTGTTAATAAAAAAAAGAATAATTGCCACACCATCAAATAAGACTTAGCACTGGAAAAAAAGAATGAACTGTCCTACATCTTAAATAGAAAATATGGTTAGATGTTACAATAATAAAGTAGTTTTATGAGGGAGTTAAGACTAATTAACTCTATTTTTTTAGATTCTCTTCCAATCTTATCGGAACTAATCCCATGTGATCTTAAATTTTATGTATTTTTTAATAGATTTGATATATCATGATTAAAGTACTTTTTTAATAATACTCAGTTATATGGATTATATCATATTAAAAAAATGAGTTATATTATATATAATAAAATACTATTAAAGAGATATATTACCACACTGTATCAAACTTAAAATTTTCTCTAAATTTAGAGTTTAGTCAAACAAGTACCATATTGATTCAATTTTTAAAAGTCGATCTCAATGTTATTTTTTAAATTCGGACTTCTTATGAGTTGGAAATTTTTGTCTTTAACTAAGAGTTATTTTTCTTTTTTTTTTTTATTGAAAGAAGAGATGAATATTACAATAAAAAATATGGCCTAATTTAACAATATTACATAAACTATTAAATTCAAGAACCTCTTAAATATCGGTCCCGGACCAATAATCAGCCTAATTTATGATTGGATAAAAATAATACTCGCAACTTTTTAATAAAAGAAACGAGACTTGAAATCATAACTTTTCTCTAACAAATAAACTATAGTGACTAACTGAAGTAACCCTAATTGGTTAAGAGTTATCTTTCTATACAAGCATATTGCTTTAATTTTTGTAAAGAAATGCTTTTTACTTGAAATAAATTAAAAATTACATGATTTTAATTTTTTTTTATTCTAAAGTACATAAAAAATTCATAAATTTACGTACACATTGTACGAGTTAGTAATTAGCTGTCATCTTCTCAGTACCAATCAATTCAAGGCACGCCCAATAAGACAAAAAATTGCAATCAACCAAGAAAAAAGGCTAGATATATAAGAAAATATTATGTATCTTCAATTTTTTTTTGTCAGTTGAGTAGTATCTAATTATTAATTTATAATCTCTTAAAAAGAAGGTCATGAATTTCATTCATTCACTTTATTGGAAAAGATGTTTATTTTTTTCTGCCTATTATGAGTTGAGTTGGTCTTCACGATTTATATTTGTAAGACTCCTATACTTGTTAGATAGTTAAATAATTATTGAATTTTCTTAAATTTAGAGACTCATAAACTTCTAAAGAAATAATTATTATACACTATTTATCTCGATGTAGAATAAGTTGCTAAGGCATTTGAATAGCGCTCCAAGTTTTATATTCAAATACTAGTAGGCACAAAGTTGGTCGGTTTTTGAGAACAAAAATCCTATCGATTCAAAAAGGCCAAACGAATAATACTCATCACTTCGTTAGAATCAAAAGCGTTTTTCAGCATTCTAATTTTCTAAAAAACTCAAATTTTAATTATCTTCAATTTTTTATAATTTTTTTAAAATTTTAAAATTTTCTAATTGTAATAGGTCTAGCATAAGTAAAGTAAATTCCTATTGAGATTAGTAGTATTCTTAACTTATGATATAAAGCTATCTTTATTCTTGAAATTCGAGAGTTTCGATCATTTTAGATCAGGAGCCTCTTATTTTTTTTATTATCAAGAAATTTCACATGTTTAATTTTCCATCACATTTTCTTACTGTGTTAGATTCCATAGAAAAACCAAAAACACTGAATTCTTATCTCCATTTTTTTTATTATGACACAATACATTACAGATACAAATGAGAATACAGATTGAGTTTTTTTATGACACGCCCAACAACCAAAGTCTCCTTGCCTTTTTGCTATTCTCTTGATCCTCAGAAATCGGAACTCCCTGCCATTCATTAATGATCTCCGCCACTGCAGCGTTCAAAGATTAGCAGAAAATATGGTCCCATATCATGTGCATGCGACCAGGCTATGTGCATGCTAACTATGGTAGTCTCATCCCCCAGGGCCCTGCAGGCTCAAGCTACCGACCCATGGCTCCAGTGCCATGTGGAAATAAAGAAGCCATGACTCTAGCTAGAGGACGATTGGGAGAAAAGGAAATCACGATATATGTTGTGACCCAAAGCTAAAAAATGGAATTGAAGGGATGACAGATATAATAAAAAACAATAGAAAGAAACCAACAAAAAAATTCATGACTTTTCATAGTGTTACATTTACATACGCAGCTGCAAGCAAAACATTACTATGCCTGATAGTACAAAATGACAGTGTGTGTGTGTGTATATATATATAGATAGTCACGTTATAATCATGACAATGCGTTATGGTGGTTTTTCTTTTTTCTTCTTTTACATGATCTAGTCATTGGAAACGAATATCTTCGAGCTAATTATTGAGTTGAAAGACTTAAAAAAGTAATTACAAATATGAAAATGGAAACGATTTTTAAACAAACACAGGTTGGCCCATTACACATGATCTGCCTGTAAATGTGACCCTTCAAACTTCCGTAGCCCAAACAAATAGTTTCATAGCATCCCCAAAATATGTTGGCTCATAATTTGTACTTAAAAATTGATGAGAAATTCATTTAAAATAAAGGATAATGAGTAATTGTTTTATGCTAAGCTTTTTTCTAGAAAACCAAAAAGAAAAACTCTTTCGAGGGCGGCAAAATCCTTCTTCGGGTTCAATTTGAGAAAAACCAAACTTCTAAAACCTTTACTGGAATATTAATCAAATATGCATCACACTTTTCTATTCATAATAGGCTCTTTAAATAAAAGAAGATAATAACTGACCATGATCCTATGACTTTGACAACTACTAATCATGATTCCATTAACTAGATAACTTATCTAAGAAACCTATTAACACCTACGGTTGGATAGTTGTCATGAATTTACCTGAATTCTTGATTACTCGTTTGAGACTTGAGACGGCCTAAAAAATGGATAATGTGTGGGTTTCCCACCATTGCCATGGTGGTCCGAGGGTCCGGGGGCGGAACCCTCGAGAAAAAATTTTGACCCACTTTTATTTTTGGACCCATTTTGTCTCTTATATTGTAACCCACTTATATAAGGGTATTATCTTTTAGGGTTTTGACTTAGAAGAAGATAGTCGTTATTGGAGAAAACGGAGTTTCGGGTTTTGGGGGTTTTTTACTCTTGTAATCTCTTTGATACATAATAGATTGATTATCGCTGCCCGTAAACGTAGGTATCTTGCCGAACCATATAAATCTTGTATCTTCTCTATGCATTTTTGTTTATTTTTACTTGTTTGAAATCGATTTATTATTTGTTGAATCGCTTCATGTTTTGGCCAAATCATATTTTTAACTATCTCCAAAAATTATCAACAATTTCTTATTTCTTAAAACCTGAAACAAAATTTATAAAACTTAACACGTCACAAATTTTGGCCCAATCCTATACATAACTAAACCCAACACAATATTAATCATAATCTCTTATTTCTTATTGTCATTTATTTCATGGATTTTAATATTTTCTCATTTCATGTTTTGTTTGATTACGAAAAATATTTAAGAATAAGAAAAGGAAATAGAAATGTATTATTTTTTTCCTTCAAAATTTTCCCCTATGAACTTCATTTATTAGAAAAAAAAATTATATGTAAAATTTCTGTAATTTAAGAAAATAAAAAAATTACAAAAACATATTCCGAGAAGTTTTATTCGTTTCCATTGAACTCTTATAATTTAGAAGTGAGATGCCCCTTCATGTATTAAAATAAATACAAAAAATATTTATGAAATATTTCTGTTGATTTTTAAAACTACATAAACGCTAAAACTATTGATTTTTTACCTCCCATTCTATTTATTTTTAAAATTTTTCAAACTCATACAATTTTTTTTTATTGTTGATCGGAGGCATGCAAATTTAAAAAACATCTTTTAAAAAGACTTCTTTAATCCAAAAGTTTTGTCCAAAAAAAATATTTTTAAAAGCGTCTTTTGAAAAGATGTTTTTTGTAGGATAAAGTTTTAAGTGTTTGATAATTCGTTAATTCTTAAATTTCCACATTTCAAATCAAAAGTAGTCTTTTGAATAGACGTTTTTAGAAGTGTCTTTTTCAAAGACATTTTTAAAAGCATTTTGGATAAAAAATTTTTGATTAAAGAGTGTCTTTTCAAAAAACCGTCTCTCTGGATAATAACAAAAAAAAAAAAATTGCATTGGATGGGTGAGAAATTCCTAAAACTACATGGAGTGAATGTACAATTCACCCTTATGTTTTCATAGAGTGGCCGGTTGTACGTTTCTCCGTCCCTAAATTAAGATATTTAGTGCAATTTGCGACGTACTACCGGGATGCATGAGCTGTTATCTTCCAAAGCTAGCAGATATTTTTGCTTTCTGTTGCCTTCAAATCTTAGTCATAGATTTCGGTAGACGGCAGATATCACAGCACTTGTTATTTGCTGTGATCACAAACATTGGCTATATATTAATCACTATTTTCTTGTGATAAGAAGCACCAACAACCATGTCTTCTTTCATTTTTGCTACTCTCTTCGTCCTCCTCGGAGCCCTCTGGGCATTCATTAATCTCCGATGCGCACGGGCACGAGCACTGGCTGCCTCATTGCCACCAACCAATTGGAAAAATAACCGGAAGCTACCACCCGGTCCACAGGCCTTACCGATTCTCGGAACCTCCACATGTTGGGTAAACTCCCCAACCGCAACCTCCAAGAGTTGGGCAAAAAATATGGTCCCCTCATGTCAATGAGACTGGGCTATGTGACCACTGTTGTAATCTCATCCCCTCAAGCTGCCGAGCTATTTCTAAAGACCCATGACATCGTGTTTGCTAGTTGGCCCAAAGCCCAAGCTGCCGATTATTTATCGTATGGTACTAAGGGCATGGCTTTCACCACGTACGGTCCATATTGGGGCAACTTAGGGAAATTCTGTACCCATGACAACGTGTTCATGACCAAACTAGAAGTAAACTTGATCCTCAGGCTTTCAAAAGCATTTAGTGGTAATTCTCCTAATCAAAAGAACTGTAAGCTTTATCCTCCAAGAGGGAAAAAGTTTTTTTCCATGAATGTGTCTCTTTTGATTCAATGGTTTACTTCCCTACATCAAAGAGAATAATGGTGAATAGAGGTATTCGTTTCCTTTATTGTCTCCATTTCCTTTACCTCAACCTATGCCACCTCCATTTCTTTACCACTACCAATGCCTCAAGTTTAAAAGCAGGAAAATGAAAAAACAAAACAAAGAATTGCAAGTTGAAGAGCAACCAGGTAAGGAATTACAGATTTACAATAGAAGGCAGAGGGACAAGTCAACTAATTCACCTCAAGCTCCATGCCAAGCGATATCCTTGGACCCCAGTACTCTATCTCTAAGGTTCCTGATATTTATGATTCCAATCTCCCTATTGCTATTTGTAAGGGAGTCTGGTCAGCCACTAAACATTCAATATCCATTGTTGTGTCATACCACTGTCTTGGCCTCCTACTGTGCATTTATATCTTCTTCTTTTGCATGCTGTTGTATCTTCTACTTCTCCTTCAGAATCTGCTTTAGCTGTTCTAATCATAATCAAGACCCTCTTTTCTTTATATATTTTCAACCTAAAAAACACTACGTCTATAACCAGTTTGGAATACAACTTAGATCAAACACCTGTTGGGTCTCTAAGATCAATGGATCAGTATGAGATTGTCAGGAATGAAGCTTTCAATGCTCCCGATGCCTCTTGTTCTTGTCAACCTTCTTGGGCACCTGCTGCTGAACTTGACGAAGCAGGTCCCAGTAGAACAGTCAGAAAACTGGTCTTCAAATCAGGTGTAGCTGAGAAAAGGAGAAAATAAGCTAAGCAAAGCAATCTTGTTCCAATAATGAAGAAGGCTTCATTCTGGCACATCAATCTTTATAATTCCCCATGATTAAACCATTCTCTGCCACACAAGCACTTTCTCCTAACATCCAATGTCCAGGAAAAAATCTTCCATCCAGCAGATACTTTCTGTACTCACAGGAACTAAGCATCATCAAATCCAAGCCCATTTCATACCCTCCAAAATCTAAAAAGCCTACAACCTTTCTTCTACCTATTAAACCCTAAATCAACAAGTTTTCCATAATCGTAGCTCACGACAATACCAACATTAGGCAGCAATATTATGAGTTTTCTAGCAATGTCCTATACCGGCATTCTTCCAGCTTCTCTTTCTTCTGAACTACTTTTCCAAGTCTAAAATGTAATCTTTTGTTTTGATTATTTCTTTTCTTAGTTGATCAATTTGTTTACACTACAATTATTGTTTTCAAACCCGTTTTGAAGTTTGGCAAACAATCAATTTACTTCTCTGTTGGCTTAGATTTGGCAGGTTTTATGATGAAGAATGCAAATATACGAGTATAGTTACCAAAGCAATTTTCAGTGTTCCTTTAAGCAATATTCAAGGTCTCACAAAAAATACTCTCACACTAAGTAGCAAGTACAAATACTTTTGATGCAACAACTTCAGATAAGAACACTTGAATATTGCTAGAAATATATTTGAGACATGCATACCAGTTAAAACAATAGGATAACTCCGTGGAAAAGTTGAAACATCATTTGAATCGAAGCCCGATGTATAGAACTCCACACCAGCCGGTAGAACACACTGCATTACAACAAAATTTACTCTCAAACAATCCAGCGTGTCAAAAAAGAATGATTTAAACCATCGGTAGATGTAACATGGCAAAGTGAAACAGATAATAATTTATTGGTTCATCGCAGTAAGGGCATCTTAACAAAGAGAAAATATTAAGGTAGAAACTGGAAATAAGTGAATATGTGGGCAATAAATCAAAATGCTTAAGGCAGAGGTGATTCTCCAAGTCGTTATACTTCTTGCAGGGCCAAATTGACTCTACTGATCATTCATTGTCCTATCCTTTCTTATATACAAAGCAAATTCTGGGGTCTTTTTGGAACTCAGTGGGTGATGCTCAGGTCTCCAACAGAACTGGTAGATGGATGAGGTACCAAGCTTCACGGCTGAAGAAGCAAATGGTGTGTGGCACCTTTCTTCCGCCAATTTGGGCAGTCAAGAAGCTATAGAAGAATATATTTCAAAAAAAAAAAAAATGAGAGCAACTGAGGACCGATTTCAATTGTCATAAATATGGTTTCTTTTAGCCTAGGTACTCTTGCCTGCCAATTCAGTGAACTTGTGTATCTAATTTTTATAGGAATGGGGTGCTCTTTGTGCAATGTATTATTATCATGCATGGTCCATGCTTTCTTTGCATCCATAACAATTTCTATAACTGTTTAGTTCCTAACTAACAATGCACAATGTCAATACAATAAAAACCAAAAGACATTTAAGTATCATCAGAGTCCCAATAAGCAATTTTCCTATGATCATACTACAAATAATCTTAAAACTCACTTAGAAAACCTGAATTCCCAAAAATGAAACAAATTTTTGATTCCGTAAAACAAGAGGAGTATCAAATCAGGGAAGGTTGCTTACAGTGGGAAGCCGCGGAGGCGGCGGGGGATAGAGAGAGTAGTTGGGAGGAGGGTACTGATCGAGGAGGGAAGGCATGTTCAAGACCCCTGTCCCATGGAACCCTTTGTTTCCATCCAGGGTTCGAATCTCTGGACCAAGCCCACACAAAACAAAGTGCTCAAAGATCCGAGCCATCGAAATGTTCTCTCTCTCTCTCTCTCTCTCTCTCTCTCTCTCTCTCTCTCTCTCTCTCTCTCTCACTACTACTACCAAATAGAGAGAGAATTCATTTGACTGCTTGATTATAAGGTTTCTATCAGATATGATTCTCCCTCAGTTCTGACTGCACTAGAACGCTTCTGAATTTGTTAAGATTGGTGGATTTAGAGGAATTTGGATTTGAATCTCCAAACTGAAACGAATCCAGATTGAATTTCACTGAAATTCAACAGGTCGGTCTTCAAGTAATTACCAGCAACGAAGATGTTATTTCAAATTCGCAACAAAAAAGGAACTTCGTGAAGAAGAAAAAAATTCAATCGCAACGACATTTTGGTAATATTGCCTCTCCCTCCAGCTCCCACTTTTTGGGCCGGGCGACATGAATAATAAAGTCCACTAAATAGCCCTAATGTGCAGTACAGTGAAGTCCACTTATTCCACTAAATAGCCCAATTGTTTCACGTCGGTCACTTCCTGTCTCCCTTTTCTTCTCTCTCTAGTCAAAAGTCATTATCATTTTTTTCTCCTCTTAAAAAAAATAAGGTTAATTACATTTACTTTTTTTGTGATTTTTTATAATTGTAAATATTTTTACTATAATTTTTGAAATAATACAAACCCCTCCTGTCAGACATGTCGGGCAAACAACGTTAACAGCAAAGTTGAAATTACAAAATTGCTCATTGTACAAAATATAGTAAAATATTATAGAAATATTAGTCTACATGAAAAGACGACATTTCCCCTCTGTCATTTATGCATCCCAGACTACGCTTCGATTCTTTTAAGATTTACAAATCCCATTTCGATCCTCTCAATCTATGTCCTCTCTGACTTTTTTCTCTCTGATTCCCTCACGATTTAGATGAACTTTAATCGATCAATCAAACCTACACCAATTATTCTTTTAATCAATGATAGGAGAAGCTTCGTTCCAATTGTGAAGACCAAGTTTGATGATCTGAAGGTGCATGATCATTGTTTTGGTCGAGGTAAGTGTTGATTTTCGTCCATTTTTAAGGTTTTTGGGTATTTGTTGTTTGAATAATCTATTAAGTGGTTGAATAAGAAAAAAGATTTGAATTTTTAGGTTAGGGTTTTTGTTACTTGGGATTTTTGAGTTAGGATTTTTGTTCTTTGCGTTTAAGGTTAGAACGATTCGAATTTTGAGTTTAGGGTTTTTGTTAGTCTGGATTTCTGAGTGAGTGGCGGAGGGTTTTTTTACTTTGGCTTTTGAGAATTTTTTAAATTCGCTAGTTAGGGTTTTGTGTGTGCTTTTTGTGAAGATTGCAATGATTTGTGTTCTGAGTTTGAGTAGGTGATGATTTTTATTTTTTTTTGATTTGGTGAGTTTAACTGAGTTCTACTGTGTGTACAATATTGATTTTGTAACCAATATTGATTATGCCAATTTAAACTAATATGTTGAATATATATATTTCTTCATGACTATTTATTTGTCCATTTTTAAGTATGCATTGCAATGCCTAATTTGAATGACTGTGATGATGTTTCCCAATTTTGTTCTATTATGTAATATGTTGTGCCAAATTTGAATAGTTGTGTTGATGTTCTCTAATTTTGTTTCATTCTATTAATATATTATCCATATTTTTGTATTTTTCAGCAATGGCTTGTCATATATATGATTTAGTTGTCCATTATAGTCAAATAGTGAATATCATAAGAAATGTTGACCTTGATAAATATTCTTACCTACATCTGACAGAAGATATAGGTCAAGTGTCACTGTCTCATTTGTCCTCAAGGGTTGGTTTGACACTAACAATATTGTGTGATGTTCTTGAGTCCAATGATAAAATGCTTGTGGAGAGTGATAAAGACATTTTAAGAATGTTTGAGATTCATAATAGTAGGGAAATTGAGTTGTATGTGGACGTAATGTGTATTACTTTATCTTAGTTTGGAGATGTTGACATGTTGTCTGCGACCTCATCACTGCCTGCAACTAGTGCAGTACATACAGGTACTGCTGATTGCAATGATAATATGTTCGGATAGTGGAGAGGTTGAGGACTATAGTGAGGGTATTTATAGGTATGTTGAGGACTATAGTGAGGGTATTTATGGGTTAAGTTATGAAGATTATGACTTAGATATGAATAAAACTGATTGTGGTGAGAATATAGGTAAAAACAATAGTGACTTCACAGTTAAACATTGTGATAGGTTGTCAGATTTTGAATATGATGATGATGTTAAATATAACCCTAGTACTGATGATAGTTTTAGCAGTGAGGAGGGTAGCATAGGTAAGAGTATACCCAGAGGATTTGATCAAAATTTGTATGGGAAGCAGTTTAATGTGAAGGAAGGCAACAAGATTGTGTTGAAGGTAGGGCAACTGTTTGAAAATGTTAACAAATTTAGGCATGTCTTGTAGGACTTCACAATTCAACAGGGTTGTAGTATAGTTAGAGACAAGAATGAAAAAACTAGGGTGACAGCTCATTGTGTTTCTTGTAAGTGGAGAATCTATGCTTCTCATTTGCCTAATCGGGTTACCTATATGATCAAGTCATATAATAGAGACCATACTTGTGTCAGATTGCATTCCAACCCTGAGGCTACCTCAACATGGATTGCTAAAAAATTAGGGGAAACAATTAAAATGAATCTCGACATGAATCTAGATGCAATGCAAACATATCTTCAAAGGACATATGGAATCGAAGCAAGAAAAATGCAATTATATAGAGCAAAGATGAGGGCACTAGATGAGATTGAGGGAAAACATGAGTCTTCTTATACTATGCTTCTAAAATATGCAATAGAAATTAAGAGAACTAACACTGGCAGCTTAGTGAAGATTGAGTGTGATAGACCTAGTTTGACAATGAACCCAAGATTTAAAAGAATCTTCATTGCTTTTGAGGCTTTGATTAATAAGTTCAAGACAGGTTGTAAGCCTTTCATAGGCATTGATGGTTGCCACTTGAAGGGTTTTATGGAAGGGTTTTACTTGCTACAGTTTCTCTAGATGGAAACAATGGTTTATTCCCAATTTTTTTTGGTGTTATGGAAAGTGAAAACAGGGACAGTTGGACATTCTTCCTTAAAACTTGTCTACCTTAATTGGTACATATTCCCAACAAGTGCCTTGGACCTTTATGTCTGACCAACAAAATGTGCATATTCTCCAACTTCTAATTATATTTAATTTGACTTCATCTATTTCTTATGTTATTTTAGCTGGTTTTTTAAACCATGTTCTTTTTATTCAAATAGGGAATTGATTGTGTTATTGCTAATGTATTTCTTGAAACTAGTCATCGTAGGTTTTGTAAACATTTATATGGTAATATGAAGGGTAGATTTCTAGGACTGTTAGTAAGAAAATACTTTTGGAGGGCAGCTAGGTCATACAATGCAATTGAATTTAGAGAGGCAGTGGATCATTTGAAAAGTGTTTCTGCCGATGCACACACTTGGCTCACCAGACTGCCTATTACTTCATGGGCAAGGCATGCATTTGATCTATTGTTAAAGAATGTTCATATCATAAATAACTTCACAGAATCATTTAACAATTGGGTGGTAACTTGAGGGGCAAACCCATTTTAACCATGTTAGATGGTGTGAGGTCCAAGTTAATGAGTAGGATAAGGCAGAGATATGAGGTTGGTACTACTTGGAAAGGGGCTGTGACTGCAAATGTGAAGAAGAGGTTAAATAAAAATGTTACTATCGCAAGAGAGTGTACAATTCTATTTACTAATGGTATGGAGTTTGAAGTGAAAGACGGATAGGGTGTCACTTTTGTAGTAGACCTTGATAGCAAGAAATGTGTTTGTGGAGCATGGTAAATTGGTGGTTTGCCTTGTAAACATGCAACAACTGCAATTGGCTACAAGAAGGGGAATATAGAGGACTATTGTGATGATGCATTTTGTAACATTCCGACCCAAATAAATTAGATTAATTTCAAAAATGCCTAGAAAGGGTCAAATAATAATACCGAGACAAACCGAGCCAATAATTATAATATCAAAATGTAACTGAGCTATCGTAAAGATAAAAAAAATAGCGGTTAGTGTACCGAATCGAGTATGCAGTTCAAGGTAAATTGTATGGTTCACGAATTGAGTAACTATACAGTATTTGAATACAAAAATTGATGTCGGTATACGATAGTGATTTATAGGCAATCCCGAGTGCCCGGAGAACACCCATATGAGGAATCGAATTGTACGGAGACACGTGCCGCAGACACGTGCAATAGTAAGTATACCTATATACATGTGTATATGTATGTATATATGGGTATACATATGTATACATATGTATATAATGAATATATAAACACATATATATATATATATCTGTGTGTGTGTGTGTGTGTGAGTGTATATGTAAGTGTGTGTATAAATATATGTGTATGAAAATACATATTTATATATATATAAATCACAGTATTTATATGTATGTATTTATATGTGAAATAAATACTATATATATATATATATATATATATATATATATATAAAGGGAGAAAGAAGCAGCAAGAGGATGATTGCCAACTGTGTGAGAGTAAGTGTGTGTTAGTATGTGTTTTTGTATATTATATATATAAAACATAAAATATCATGTTAGCATTAAATGGAATTCAAAAAAGAGAAAATATCAAAGAAAGAAAGTCAAGAAAGGGAGGAAGATAGAGGGAAGGAAGGAAAGAGAGGGGCGGTGGCAGCAAGTTTCTTATATATATACATGCACCATGTGTGTATTTTGGAAAGGAAATTAAGAAGCAGAGAGGTCTTTGGAGGTTCAAAAAAGGGAAAAACAAAAGAGAAGAAGAAATACAACAAGATAAGGTGAGTTCAGAAACTTTTTCTGAAATTTTTAAATTCTGGGTTTTTGTAAAAGTTGCTTAAAGCTTACGAATAATTACATGATGTTAATCTATGAAGAAAATAGAATACATGGGAAGAAACCGCGAGTGAAATGGTGAAGAAATGAGGGAGAAAAAAGAGTTTATTGAAAAATGAAAATTTTGGAAACAAGGGTTTTCAATGTGTTTTAGTAGCTGAAAATGTTATATATAGGTCTTAAAATGTATTTCAAGATGTTTAGAAATGAAAATCAGCTTTAAAATGAAGAAAAAAATTGAAAAAAATAGCAGTTCAGTCACCGGCGTCGAAGAAGGTGACCAGAAACTGCATCAGAGGGTCACAAAAAAATCAGGGAAGAAAGGGTTACTGTGCAGGTCACTAGTCAGGTCGGGACCCACGGGTGTTGCAAAACTGTGTCATTTAGAGGCTGACTTATATTTTTTAAAATAGTGAACAATATATAGGAAATATGGCCAAGTGGTTTCGAACACTAGTGTGTGGGGCAGGAAGCACTTAAGCCGCATAACTGAGCCACCGTGCCACTGAAGCACGTGTGGTTATATGGTGGGTTAATATATATATATATATATATATATATAAAATATAATATTAGTTAATTAAATTAATTAATTTAGTTAATTATTAATTTAAATCCCAATGTCCAATTAAGTCAAGTGAATAGTGTAAATTTACAATTTTAGGCTTTCTAGACCCAATGGTGGGGTACTTTTGACGAGACAAGATTTCAAAAAATAAAGACCCGTAAAAATGCCAAATGACCAAAATGTCCCTAAGTCAAATATGAGTCAAACAGACTCCGGTTAAAATAAATGAATAGTAAATTTTTATTATTTCAGGCATTCTAGACTCAATGGTGAAGTCCAATTTATGAAAATAACTCCGAGAAATAAAGACACGTAAAAGTGTAAAATGACTATTTGCCCTTTTTAGTATAGAAGTCTGAATTGAAGTCCGTAAAAGCCTAAACTGACTTTCTTCAACATTCCGGACTCAATAGTAGAATCCATTTTAGCAAATGAGATACTTATAGCAATGAGATATAAAATTTGATGAAAAACATTAAACTGAGATGTGTCTACTGATGAAATAGAGACTTCAAAGGGAAAGGAAAAAGAGACAAAATATTGAGATAGAACATACTGATAAAAGAGAAGTAAATCTCGACACTTTGATATGCGGTCTTTCTTAACCATGTCAATATTATTCTTGATATTGCCCAAGTCGTACTCTTATACCTATTTGATCCCATAAACTGATGATTGTTCTATCTTATGGAAATATGTACTTGATATCTATTGGTTTACAGTTTGATGATTGTTATATATTGAGAGAATTATCGAGAATTGAATTACTATATCTAGACTGTGGACTTGATGCTTATAATTAGATGATTGTTCTATATTGTGAGAATTATTGAGAGTTGAATTACTATAGCAAGACTATGGACTTGATTTTATAGAGAAGGAAAGGAAACAGTTTAAGAGGTAAGTAATATCCAATCTCTGCATATGATACTTCTAGTCATGTCATCAGTTTTTCATATACTACCAAGTTGTACTCTTATGTATGCCAGAATGTTATTGAATCCACATATGCGATATTGTTCTATCTTGTGGAATATGTTAGTTGACTATTATATATCTTGATCATGAGTTTCTGTACACTTGTACAAAGGACCATTCTGTACACTTGTACCCAGGACCAAAAGGGGCCAAATGTTTATTTCTCAGCAACCCAGCTTTACCATGGCCAAAAAAGGGGCAACAATTATATTCTCGCTGCTGAGAACAATTATGTTCCACATTTATATTCTTCGTGGAATTTTGATAATCTTGATATATTATGAATGCCAGATTTGTGCTCAGTTACAACATCCATCTGATGCTATACGAAGACCTTTGGGTCAGAAATCGGGACCTACAGGTCAAACGACCGAAACTACAGGTAAGGACGGAGCCTACAGGCCAAAGGGCAAGGCGGTATTAGCTGACCTGCTCGCTTGGGGCGTATGAACCCATGGAGGGGAAGACTCCATTCCATAAGATTCCATCCCATGGTCCATAAGGACATAATACATTATGAGAATTTTGTGCTACAAACACGTAAGGGGTATGCTGGGCCCCAAGTTAGAAAGCATCCACTTTTATTGATATCACATCAATTGTTGAGTTCATAGAATGATCATATTTTTCCTATGAATGATTATACGTTTTGAAAGCTTATCTATTGGTTTACGGTTGATTGGTTACCTATTCATTGTGGTAGTATAGTTATTATTTTTGACAAGACCCCTATTGATGATTCATATGCCTTGTGCCATTTATTCACTTGGTTACTATGATTCTCTATTATCCTGATTAGCTATTATGGCATCCTATTTCTTGACTAGCTATTATGTTTCATATCCTTATTATCTTGGATTATATTCCTTTGATGTTGACCTTGACCTATGGTAGAGTGAAAGGAATTTACTTACTGAGTTTTGTTAGCTTACTCAAACTTATTTATTGTTTCAAGAAAGGACGCTGCAAGATAGCAATAAGAGCTTGAAAGTATAAGAGGACATTTTAAAAACTGTACTAATAATCATGTAGTTTCTCCCATGTATTTGCCACCTAAGGGTGATGAGATATTGGTTTCCATTTTGATATTGTAGAACCATATTATGTTTAAATAAATACTTCCACTGATTTACTGTTAAGTTTTATATATTATACATTGTTGTCATTGATACAAGGAAAGAAAAATTAGGGACGGGCGGCCCCGCAATTTGAAATCTGCATAGGATGGGTTTCGAGTCGTGACACATTTAGCAAAGACAAGTACTTGGCTGCCCATAAGCACATATTATATCCAATTGCTGATCCTAAAATATGGAGAGCAAAGGCTATTGTTGGTGACCCAATACAGCCTCCACCTCTTCGACGATTACTTGGTGACCTCAAAAAATAGATGAAGAGATGCTGAGGACGAGGTGGCAGGCACTAGTAAAGCTAGAGGCCATTTAGTTTGAAATGTAAAAATTGTCAACAGTAAGAACACAATAGAAGAACTTGTCAAAGAGCTCCTATTAGAGGTAGAGGACCAAGAACAGGGGGTAGGCATCTGTATTCATTATATTTTATTTTAGATATAATTTTCTTAAAAAATGTTTAAATATTAATACAAAATACCGATGTAATAGCTAATTACAATAAGACATAACAATCAAATGAGTGAAGGAAGTAGAGCAGGCATTAACTCTAAGTGTTTAACACAAGAGGTATTCCTTTTGTATTTTAATAAGTAGTTTCAGAATGCCATTATTTTTTTACTTACTGATTTCTTGCTTTATCAGTCATAAGGGTTGGGAAATAGAGCAACAAGAGGAGGGGGAGAGGGAGATCAATTGCTTCAAGGTTCAATTCTGACATAGGAAGAGGAAGAGGGATCAATCCCACCTAGGTAATACTCTTCATTTTCTTAGATGATGATATTTTAAAAATAACTGCAAATTATTTTCATTGAAGATGCCTTTTATTAGGTTCAGTTGCTGGTTTTTTGCTTCATCAGTTGCTACTTTTTTTGTTGTTCTTTTGGTACTTGTTATTTGGTAAAGTTGAAGCCTTTTGTTGTAGTTCAATGACTAGTTTTTTTAGGGTTACTTGCTACTCTTTGAGGCTTCAATTCATGTTTTCTTTGGTGGTTCAGTTCTTTTTTATTTTTAGGGTACAACAGCTTCTTTGTAATACTGCTTCAGTTGGTGGGAATTGCTTTTTTGCTGTTACAATTCCTAGGAATGCTTTTGATGCTTTGGATAGTTACTGGAGTTAGTTTCCTAATGGAATATTTTTTTGGATTTACTAGGCATTTCACACATATAGTTAGACACTATTTCAGATCATAACTGATGAATTAGTATATATAGTTGGAGTTAGTTGCCTACTTTTATTTTTTGGATTTGTAGGCAAATTCATCAGCTTAGTATATAGTTGGTTTTTTCTATTTTGGGATCACATGGAATACTTGTAAGGTCATAATGGCTGTATTTTAATATATCTGATATTTATTGTACACGACTTTATATATTAATGGAATAGTTTGGATATCATTTTGTTATTTATGTATTTCATCTCTTTTGTATTGATTTGGAATTCAAATAAAGAAGAGATATAACAGGATACTTATATTACTTACCCTATTTAGTACAAAATATCATACAGGTTTGACTACAACAATAACACAGTTCTTTCTCCACTTGTCCTCCTAAAAGACTTACTTTAGCATTACAACAATAAAAGCTAGCAAACAAACAAAACAAGCCAACACAAAACTTGAAATCACCAACAGTTTCACCATTCCTTGGTTCAACTCAATACTTTGTAGGCTTGATGAGATGCCCCTAACTTTAGTCTTTATGTCACACAAATTATCAGATAATTGGCCAATACCACTTCTATTATATCCAATTGTTTGACGATTTGTCAGTGATATAGATTCCTCCACTAATCCTACAAAGGATCACACCATTCCCAAAATGAGCATGCTTTAGTTTCACATGAGTAATATAATCTTTCTTTATTTTTTTCCCATCATATTGAGTAATTTTCATAGATGTTTTTTTTTCCCACAATCACAATATTTATTTGCATATTTCAAGCACATGGGTTGAGCTTGAAGTGACCATCTAAAACAAATCAATAGTGAGTTGGTTTAAATATAAAATGGAAGTATAATCAATAACATAAATATAAAATTGGAAGTAAAATCAATAGCTGGTAAGATTTGAAAGATGACTTACATGCATAGTGATATGCTCTTTAGAGTGGCAGTTGGGAACTTGAAATAGAACAAAAGAGTTGTGGATGCATTCTAATATATAGGGCTTCAGTGCATGTGAGATTTTGACTAGAGAATTGAAGGGCAATTTTGACTTTCAATTTAAGGTCATTTTGGCACATTTATATTGAAATTAGAGGTTAAAATTGTCATTTTTATAACTTATAAGGGCAATCTGGGCATTTTTGCTCTTCTTTTTGCTTGCATCATCAATTTCCATCTTTGCCAGTCACAAGGACTGACGGTAGGGGGAATTTGTAATTCTCCACCAAAGTATAGGAGGGACAATGTAGGTTTTTGAACCATAAGGGAGGTATCTGCAATTATCAAAAACCATTGGGAAGGTAAGATTAATTTACTCTAAAAAACATGATGCATATAAGTAATTTGCTTCTTATTCTATGATCATGTATATACAAAGCCAAAATCGCCAATTTTGTTGGTTACCCTAAGTAAGTGGCAGCTTAAGGCTGTTCAACTGAATGCATTATTGATTTTGAATTAATTGTTTAATAAAAATTTAATTTGTGTTTGTGTATATATTTATATCACTACACATATACAATAGGTATATGTGTGTGTGTCACACACACAGTGACCAACCAAGAAGAATAGAAGAGAAGAAGAAAAAGAAAGAAAAGAAAAAGGAAGAAAAGAAAAGAAGGAAAAAGAAGAAAGAAGAAAGGTAAAAGGCAGGATTGGAAGGGAAAGGCAGCCATTGGAGAAGCTTAGAAGTTTACTCTTCTTATTGTGATTCTCTCTTTAAACAGCGGACATAGGTAGGGAAATTTTGATTCTTTTCAAGTGTTTTTAGTCCCTTATTATTGTAGAATGTGTGTAGATAAATAAATACATATATATATGTGTGTGTGTGTGTGTGTGCATTTGTGACTGTGATAGGTAAATCTGGGTTGGGAAGAAAAAAAAGGATTTGGGGAGTTCTGGATGTTGGGAAAAGTGCGCGAGAGTTTTAGAAGTTGAAGGGAGGAAAAGTATGATGAAAACAGTGGCCGGAAGTAGGGAAAAACGCAGGTTGCAAACCTTGGCCAAAAAAACGATCTCTATCGAAGATTCATGAGTTTGGTCGCTTCGATTTATAAAACCGACCTCAAATGATGTTATATGATGCATTGAGATGTTTAGAACAAAACAATGGATGAAAAAAGGGAAGGAAAAATAAGGGAGAAAAACCTGAATATCTCTAGTTTCCGACGAGTTGGTCGGAGAAGACGACCGACGAAGTCGCTGCCGGTTACTGTTTTGGTGCTAACCAGTCAATAGTTAATGGGTCAATCAGGTCGGGTTGAATCAGGTGTTCAATCCAGTGAGCTTAAGCCTACGGGTCTCTTTGCCTACAGGAATATATGAAACCTAATTCTCAAAATTGAAATTAGAATAGGGATAACCCTATTTCATAAATTGGGGATTAAATCAAATTTGGCCTGTCTAGTTACAGGCTTAAGAAATTGAAATTTCAGAAATTAAAAAAGGATTGACTTGTTTGAGTTAATTACAAATCAGTGAACTAATTTTAAAGAAGTTACAGAAAGACTTGTTTATAAAATTGAAATTAAAGCCAATTAAAATAAAAGAGGGGTCATTCTTAAGGTTTTTGGACATTCTGGACTCAATAGCTGAGTCGGTTTGGATTTTTGAGAACCCGGGGTGGTCCCACATAAATATAAAAATTTACAAAAATGTCCCAAATGATAGTTTAAGAAACCTAAAGGCCAATTAAGATTCAGAATGGGCTATTCCAAGGTTGTTGGATGCTTGGGATTCAAATATGTGATTAGATTGAACAAATTGGGACTCGGTGGTGGTCCCATATAAAGTAAAAAAATGACGATTATATCTCTAGACTTACATTAAGCAATTAAAAGCCGAATTGAGATCCAGATGAGGTGTTTTCAATGTTTTTGGGTGCAGAAAACTCAAATACGACATCAAATTAATGAAATAAGGACTCGGGGTAGTCCCTCATAAAAATGTTAAAGTACTAAAATGTCCTTAAACATGGAACAAATACTTAAAAGCATTGATAGAATATAAATATGATACCTTTAAGATTGTTAGACCTTTTGGATCTGATTTCAAGGTTGATTTTGAGAGATGGTGTCTCGATAGAGGCATAACTTGTTTGATAAATTATGAAAATGCCCTTATAGGCTTAAAAGATAGTCAAATGACTTAGAGACAATACAATACGGATTCCTTAAGGTTTTTGATGCATGGGAACACATTTTTTTTTATATCCATTTAGGTAAACGGGTACCTAAGATGTAGGCTAAAGAGTAATTGACCATAGAGAACCATAAGACTTGATACAATACCTTAGTGCCATGGGCTAGGGTGGTCCTAGGAATAGAACAGGAAATACGTAAGACAATTGACAAACATTGTGAAAGACATAGGTGGTTTTTCATTGTAGTGGAGTGAGGATTGGGACTAGGACAATGTCTTGATGTCTTTATGTGTATACTTGCTATGTTATTCACATGATAAGTTTACTTGTATTATTTGATACCTTGCCATTACATTATCAGTATGATGTGATTGTTATACTGAATGCTATGATGTTGGATATTTGTATGATGGTACTGGATACATGTGATTGCCATGTTGATGTCTATCATGATTTTTGTTTTTGTGAGGCATATATATATATATATATATATGACTGTTGTTATTTCTATTAAAGTTCTTTAAGTTGTGTGTGGTTTTATTAAAAAAAGTGAAATTTCACTATCTAAGGTTAAGTTTTATTTTATATTATAGACCCATGAATTTGGAGATGGTTTTGTTAAAATAGTGAAATTTCAATGTCTAAGGTTGAGTATGTTTTTTTAACTTCATTAAAATAGTGAAAGTTCACTATTTTCTTTTTAAAAAAATATTGTGAAATGAACTAGTTTGATTAATGTAGTGGAATTTCACTATTTCTATGAAAGTTGTGTAAGTTTTATATGGTTTGATTTAAAGCAATGAAATATCACTATCTAAGGTTGAGTTTTATTTGGGTTCATTAAAACAGTGAAATTTCACTATTTTCTTTAAAAAAATTGTTGTGAAGTGAACTTATTTTATGAAAATAGTGAACCTTCATTGTCTCTGTGAAAGTGGAATATGTTGAGTTTGTTTTGAATTAGAAGTAGTGAATTTTAAGTATGTGATGTTTAGTTTATATTTTATTTCATTAGATTAGTAACATTTCATTGAGTAAAGTTGAGTATATTAATTTTAGTATTGTTAAACAATTCATGATTTTTTTTTAGTTTTTCATAGGATGAATGTATATATCATTTAAAATGAGTTCATTCTTTTTTTTGGGATAATTTGTGTTTTTTATTACTTTATTATATGAATGTGCTCCTTCTCATTTAGTTTTTTTGTTGTATGCAGTTAGTTCATTATAGGATTAGTTTTCTTTTGATTTTTGTTTTTTTTAACAAACAGTGAAATTTCACTATTTGTAAGGATTTTTTGTTCCCAAATTCTCATATTCAGTATAGATCTTATTAGATATATTTCAATTTTTACTCACCAAATATATAAGTTTTATTTAAAATAGATTATTAATTTTCTAGTTATTGAAATTTGAAATTTAGAAATGCTTTCTTTTGAATGGATCTGAAATTCACGGGGGACGATTGTGAAGTTTGTGTGAAGAAAGATAGAATATATATAGAGGGGTATTTTAGTCACAACATAATTTATAGACTTTTGGGGTTAAAAAACTAAAAGTGGACTTGATCTTAGTTAACGAAATATTTTAGGAGCTTTCAACTTAGTTCCCTAGAATAAATAATTACTATTTTTACTATCTTTTATATATGGTATAATTAAAAGAAGTATATAATATAAATTTAAAACTATCAAATAAATATAAATATAATAAATAACTAATATCAATTGGTCAAGAGTGACATTATAGGGAGAAATGGAAGAAGGTATAATGGTATACGCACACACTAGTCATGTGTCGTGGTATGCCCGAAACACACAAAAAATATTGTATGTCCAAACATGTCACCCATTTGCGTCAATTTGATGATTCGATGATGAGATAAAAGGTTTTGTAGAACTATTGACAGAACAAACCGACTTTGATGTGGCATTTTCTCTGGCGTGCCTAAAGAAGATGGTTCCAAACTATTCCCTCCCACTTCGTCAAATTTAACATTGATGTCATTGTAACTCCAGCTAAAAATGGAGCTATCACGTGACAATGTATAAACCCTTTGAAACCTATTTTCCATCAAGACATTGAAACAAGAAAAACTTATTAAAGACACTCAATTTTTCTGAGACGAAATAATTTTATCAAATCTTGTGACCATCAAAAAGTAATTAGATTTGGGATTCCAATTCAATGTCATAATAATTGAAATCGCCAAATGTCCAAATCAATTGGAATGAAAATAACTTCTTTCTGAACATAGGAGATTGCCAAGTTTTGAGTAATTTGACAATAATGATGACGACGAGTGTGCCTTTGGAGCTAAAATACACAACTCCAAGAATTTCAACTTTTGGCTATGCGACGAGTGAGCCTTTGGAGCCATTATGTAGAATGTTTTTGTAAAGATCTAGAAAATTATCAAACGTCAATTTGGTAATTTTCTAGTCTAAATTAATGTCAGATAATTATTTAGTTGAAAATAAGTGAAATAAATCAAGAAACTCATTTATTAATATTCAATGTAATAATGTGAAGCTAAACCAATGTGGGTTACGGGACCACACTGTCAGATACGTGACATAGATAAAAATTAAAATTCTAACGATCAAATTTGGAGAAACGGAGGGTGTATTTGGAGTTGGTGCATCGAAATTAGCTACTCTGTCAATTTTGGCAAGATTCCAATATAGTTTATTTTTTGGTGTGTGTGCATGCATGTTTGGCCAACTGGCCATGTGGCACGTTGAATAGTATACAAAGTTTCTTAAGGAAGCTTGGTTGGGTTTTCAAGACATTGACACATGGCATATTGGTAGTGGTCTAGAAAGCACCTTTAGAGGGATTATCCTACGTAGTAGTGTGCACCCCAATTGGACCAAAGAAGAAGGGTTGGTATATGATGTTACTTTAGGAAGACATCTCACCAACCTCTATCACATTTTTTTTCTCTTTCTCTCTCTCATTCTCTTCCCATTTCGACTAAAAGTATCATCTTTCTCGCTCTCTCTATTTTGAACCTCTCATTCTCTCTATCTCCGTCCATTTGAGTAGGTGTTCGTGTATGTGTGTCTATGCACAACTACGTGAGTGTGTATGATGTGTGGAAAAAGGGTGTGAGAATGCAATGCTATGAGTATATATGTATGTGTGTGTGTGTGTTTATATATGTGTATATATGTGTGGTGTATGTGTGTGGGTGTATATATGAACACACCATAGAAGAGAAGATAAAAGAAAGAAAGAAGAGGAAAAAAAAAGAAGGAGACTGGACAGGTAAGCTTAGGAGGCATGAATAAGGCTGGCTCACCCGAGCTCTCTCTACACCGAAAGTAAGGAAGCAAGATAAGGATATTCTAAGCATTCTTTAGGTATTTAAATATGATGTGTAAGTAGATAAATGATCTGTTCGAGCATTGTGTGAATGTATATATGTGTGTATGGTTGTGCGTTGCAAAAAAAGGGAGAATCCATCAGGGTTCTCTCCAATCTTTGAAAAAGTTTGTTGTTCTAATCATTTTGGTATTTTTATCAATGTTTTGAAACCCAGACCATTCAACGAACTAAAAAATAGATCGGGTCAAGGGTCACTGGTTCAACCATCGGGTCAATCAGAATTGAACCATGATGTTATAATTATATTAATAATATATTTATTTGTAACATTATTAATGTATAAAATTATTTAAAGGGTATTAAAAAAATTAATTGTGCATGATGTAAGGAAATTTTGTTAATTTTTTAGTAATCTCAATTTAGTTGGAAAAAAGAGTTGAAGAATGGTGTAATCATAACACTCTGTAAATCCCACAACGAGTGTGAGACAAAGATTTAAGAATTTTTGTGCTTTAAAAGTACATTCAAATTCCAGTTCCTTACCATTAACAACCTTAGGTTGTCTCACATTGGTTAGCAAAATAGAAGTTGAAGTAAATGAATTCTATAAAAGGCATCATATTGAACTATGCCTCACGCCTTTTCATAGTGCTAGTGACTAGGGAAAAAACTCAAATCTTATCTCACTTTTGATTTGAAAAGTCAAAGAAATTAAATGCATTAGTCGGACTTTAAATGATTTTTTTTTACTCACATGAACAATGTGTGATTTTTGTTAAAAATTTTCAACAATCTTAAGGCTTCTATTGAACTGGGCAGTTCTTTCAAGTCGCCAACGGTTCAATTGAACCACTGGTTGAACCACCGGTTTAGACGGTTTTAGTTGAAGAAAGTGATTTTAATTGATAAATGGTTTTCTAATGTTAGACCAACTGGAAATTAGGTCGGTTCATGGTTTTTCTAGTTGAATCGGCTGGTCCGATTTTTAAAATAGTGGTTTTTATATGAATATTACTTGTAGAATACGTTAGAATTAAGGTTAAAACCATAGAAAACAACATGAGAAAGTCTGGAAACTAGGTTGGTGGAATCTGGGTTCTAAATCAGGTGGTTCTCGTTATGGGTATTTCGAATCATTATTTAAACTTTGGTGGATTTATTAACCTTGTGGAGTAGATTCTAATAAAAAATAAAGAAAAATAGTGAGGGAAATTGAGAGAAACAACAAAAATCTCAAGTGGTTGGAAAAACTAATGGACATAAAAACTAGGGTTTTGGCCCTTAAAACTTGATAAAAAATGTAAATAATGTTGCCTAATGCAATTTAGAAAGAAAAGGGATAAAAAATGGCATGAGAAAACACGAAAAAAATTCAAAAAAAATTCTAGTATCCGTTGAGGTTTCTAGCGATCTCAAACGAGAAAAGGACTAGAAATATTTTCAGGTTGGTCAATCTTGACCAGTCAATGGTGACCCGGGCTAGTCAACTGGGTCAGTCTGGGGTTGTTTGGCTAGTAGGACTAAAGTTGGGGGCATTTAGGTACATGTGTTGTACTATTCAGTGTTTGGGGGCTTAAAACTAGAATAGGGATAACGTTATTTTAGAAATTGAAATTGAAATTGAATTGTGGTTGTTTGGTCAGAGAATAAGAAATTGGAATTATTGAAATTAAAAAGGGACTGATCAAATTAAATTAATTACAAATCAATGAACTATTTTAAGAGAAATTATATAAAAGTCCACTAGTTTATAAAATTAAAAATAAAGTCAATTAAAATACAAAAAAAGGCATAACCTAAGTTTTTGGGCGTTCCAAACTTAATGGCAAGATCTATTTGGACATTCAAGGACCTGAAATGATCCTACATAAATATGTAGAATCTTATAGTGTAATTTAAATAGTTAAAATACAAATTCAATTATAGAAAGAGTGTGTCCAAGATTTTTGGATGCTTTGGATTCAAAGATGATGTCTAAATAAGAAACAAGAACCCAATAGTGATCCTACCTAAATTAGTAAAATGATGATTATATCCCTGAATCAAGGGCATTTTTAAGATTTTTGGGCGTCTTGAACCCAAATATGATGTCAGGTTAACTAAATTAGTCCCACATAAATGTGTAAAATTATAATAATGCCCTTGGACATAGAATAAATATCTAAAAGAGTTAATAAAATACAAAGAGAACACCTTTAAGGTTTTGGACTTTCTAGATTCAATTCCAATATCTATTTAGTGAGACAATGTCTCAATAGACGTGAAATTTGTTTAGTAAAATTATGAAAATGCCCTTATAAGTTTAAAAGACATTTAAATAATATAGGATAGTTAGGAAAGGACCCCTTAAAGGTTTTGAGGCCCAGGAACACATTTTTAATATCCGTTTGGGCAAACAGACACTCAGTAAGTAGGTTGATGCATAATTAAATATAGAGAACTTATGGAACTGATATGAATCCTAAGTATTAACGACTCGGGGTGCTCCAAGGAGTTGAATTATAAATATTTAGGACGTCTAACACATATTATGAAAGAAACAAGTGGCACCCATAATAGTTAGTGATGACTTGGAGAAGTCTGTCCACTAATGTGCTGATACCACTTGTTAGTTATTAAACCATCGTAGTTTGGTTATTTCTCATATTCTATTATGTTTATAATTAGCTAGAAGTGTACTATGATGTGATGGACACTTTATTATACATATTGTTCATATGCATCGAGACATTATGTGTTGTGTTTCATATTATGTCATGACCCGAAACCCCACCCTATGCTGATATGGCATCGCGACCTCGGCCTGACCCATTTTTCGAACCGAAATTTTCCTTTAACCTTAGCTTAACATGAATATATGAGTGTTATTAATATGCAATCAATAATTAAACACACAGCGAAAAACTTAATAAAATTTTTACATTTATAATACTAGAGTTCTTAAATATACAGTCTCAAAAACTCTAAAATATAACTGTCCCCAGGACGTGGGGTGATGGGAGAATACAAGACAAACACTATACTTCACTATCAAAATATCCTTGCAGTATATGTATCTGAAGTAGCTCTTAGCCTGTTTGGGATTTCAATCCCTACTCTCAAATTGCGGCGTCCTTACTTGAAACAGTCAGAATAAATCTATAATGAGCTAACTTAGCCCAATAAGTAAATCTCTTTGCTTTGCCATGAGCCAAAGTCAGTATAAGAAAGTTCATAAACCAAGATAAACAAGGTTATGCCAATATGATAGCCAATCAAGAAAACAAGATGTCATAATAGTAAGTCACAAAATGTGACGTAACTGAACTGACCCCTCGGGCCTTAGGCACATCCCATGATAGCAAAAATAATGAATATCCAATGATATGAAGTATATAAATCATCAATAGGGATCTGGCCTAACCAATAAATGTATTGCTACTGTCACCCCCCGAATTTCCGCGAACCCGAGGCGCGAGTAACGAAACCAAAAGACAATAAAATAATAAAAAAATAAAGTACAATCACATGTATTTCAAACACTAATCCAATTCACTGTGTTATAACATGAATTTTTTTTTATTTATTTTATTATTTTATTGTTTTATTAGTTATTCTTGCAAATATTAATTATTATTATCATTATTATTATTATTATAATTATTATTATTATTGAAATGATAATGTGTGTAGGTGTATATATATATGTGTATATATATATATATAATTTAAATTATATGTTGTGTATATGTGTATACATGTGAGTGTATATTTAAAATGTGAAAATATATATGTATATGTATATATATAAATCAGATTGTGTGAGGTATGTGTGTGTGTAACCGGTTGTGTGTGTGTGTGAGTTTGAGTGTAATACACTCAAACAAGGTATGGGTTGGGGTTGTGTGTGTGAGTGGAATTCAGGGAGTGGGAGAATGCAGGTTTGGCAGAGAGTAGTTAGTCTTGGGGAGAGAGAGAGAGAGAGAGAGAGAGAGATATAGAGAGAGAAAATGAAGAGAAAAATAGAGTAGTCTCGGTGGGAAAGAAGAGAAGGAAAGAAACAGAAAGTGAGAGAGGGAAATAGAGTTCTGAGAGAGAGAGTTGAGGCTTGGTTGGGCTCGGAGCAAGAAGGTGGAAGAGGGCACGGCTAGAGAGAGAAACGGCCGAAAATTGGTAAGTGGGTTGCTTCTGTTTCAATTTTTTTTAGAGCATTTCAGTTGATTTAAATTGTAGAACCTTGTAGAGCATAATGTAGGGATTAAATTGCAAAAAGAATGAGGAGAAATAGGTGAGAAACTAGGGAGAAAACCCTAGTTGCAGGTTTCGGCCATGGAGGTTGAACCTCATCATTTTATGTGTAAAACTTCCTTTAAATGATCCTAAAATAACCCTATGAGGTGCAGAAAGTGAATGGGAGTGAATTGGGTTCAAAACAGTGGGGGAAAGTGGGGGGAAAATGGGTGGTCGGAGGGTTGACCGAGGGTTTGACCCTCTATTTCGTGGAGATGAGGAAGGTTTGGGGAGAAATGGAGGTGGGATATGGAACCTACACGAAAAACCCTAGAGGATGGCATTTTAAAAATGGGGAAAAGTCACCGGAAACCGGTCGCCGGCGCCGGAGAAGGCGCCGGAAGCCCACTGTTGCCCTACCGAAAAATCGGGGAAGAAGGTGGGGTGACCGGGTCGGGTCTCGGGTCGGATCCGGGTCCGGTTCGGGCGGGTACGGGTCGCCCCTGCCACGTGTCAGCCCATTGTTTTAAATTAAAATGGAATTTGAACCTTTTGGAATTTGAACCTTTTGAATTTAAACCTTTTGAATTTGAACCTTAACCCTGAACTTTCGGAAATTACAAATTGACCCCCCCAACTGTTAGAAATTTCACTTTGACCCACCTGATTAAATTATTAATAAAATATTAATTAAATTAATTAATTAATTAATTAATTTAATTAATTTAATTAATTAAATATTCAAAACATCCCGGAGTCCAAATGGGACAAGTCATTAGTGTATTTTGACTATCTCGACCATTCCGAGACCAATGATGAGGTCCGTTTTACGAGATGGGGTCCCGAAAAATAAAAGACCCGTAGTAACACTTAAAATTACCAAAATGCCCCTAACTTGAAACACTGTCAGACAAACTCCGAATTAGGTAAATAAATAGTGGAATTTTATTATCTCGAACATTCCAGACTCAACCGTGGAGTCCAATTTATGGAAATAGGTCACGAAATGTAAGGACACGTGTAAAGTGCAAAATGACTGTTTTGCCCTTTTCAACCCTGGTGTCCGAATTGAGTTCTACGAGAACCTAGACTTATTTTCTTAAACGTTCTAAAACCAATGGTAGAGTTTAATTTAGCAGAATAGAAACTTATGAATTAAAGACATAAAATTTGATGAATAGCGTCGATTCAAGTAACAATAGACTGAGTTGAAATTTCTACTTTTAGGGACATTGACAGGACAGGAGAGGGCGATCTGATCTTCTACATTTTCATCCGCCGGTTCAGTTACATATAGTTCACGATCTTCTAGGGTTGATACCAACCCATCAGGTATGGTGTTTTGCTAATGTTAGAAATGAGGTTAAGTTAGGAATATTTTGTGAATGACTTATGTGCCTATGTGGAAGGTGTTTACTTGATGACTTAGAATTGGTTGCATGTCTGCTTATATGTCATTTGTACCTTATGGAAATTTAGTGAATGATGAATGCGAATCATGACATGTGTTTAAGTTGATTACATGAGATATGCTTACATGTGGAATCAGTTGGTGATTTATGTATCATTGTTTCGAGCATGCTATATTGTGGAAATCATGTTTCATTGAGATTGCATTAGCATATTGGCATATGATGAATCCTTTGAGAACATGGCGTGGGTAAGCACATGGTGCTTTGCATTATGAGGGTGTAGATCCTGTGGTGAAAAACCCAAAATTGGCCATTGCATTGGTACTTCGAGCCATCGGGGAGTACCCGTAAATGAGACATAGGTGTGGCATAGAGTTGTGCATGGGTGTGTCATGCATACCATTCATATATATATATATATTACTGCGATGTTGAATGTCATTTAGAAATAAATGTACACTTTGCACATGCCACGCCTTAGCTTTATTTCTGGCATTAGCATTTCATCATACCAGCAGTTGTGCTGACCCATTCGTGGGCAACATTTTCAGATGAGGATCCTCCAGCCACTAGAGACTCGGTGATGCCCTGATAGGGTGAAGCCTGTGATGTATTTGTGATTCGTGAGACTTGTATTTTGTTATGTAAGGGCTTAAGCCCGAATGACTGATGAGCAATGTATTCGATGTTATTTTATGTATGGATGATGATGGACGCTTATTTAGTAAATCTAATTACTTTTATTCTTTTATTTAATTTACTTTCTGTCTCGTTACTCGCGCCCCGGGTTCGTCGGAAATTCGGGGCGTGACACACTGTCTTGTTACAATCCATAAGGTCTTCCTCATTGTTTCATAACAACAAATAACCATGAAATAGTCTGGGGCTTATGCCCTGATATAATATAAAAATATGCCTCACGGGCCCAAGGTCTCCATGACTTATGTCTCCTCTGTGCCCTACGACTTTCTCGAGTCACAAGTCTCTAGAGCGTCATCTATAATATGGTGTCCCACGAATGGGTCAGCTTAACTGCTGGTATAATATAATGCTAATGCAAGAAACAAAATTAAGGCGTGGCATGTGCGAGTGTACATTTATCTCTACATGTCATCGATGCAATGCATGAACAATATGCGTGACACACCTATGTAAACTTTATGCCACACCCATGTCTCGTTTACGGACCGCATCCGATGGAACCTGAGTACTAATACAATGGCCAATTTTTGGGTTTTTCACCACAGGATCTGCACCCTCATAATGCATAGCACCACGTGCTCAACCCACACCATGTTCTAAGAAATCACACTATGCCAATATGCTCTGATTTCCATCATGCCATAATGTAATCTCAATAAAGCCTCTTATCCACACATGAAGCATGCTTTAAACAATGTATTGCACATTTCACAATCTCAACAATTCTCGAGAATATAATTCACACATTATGCTAACACATGGAATATACATATAGTCATGATTCACATTCATCACTTAACCAGGCTTTCAAAAAGATAACGAGAAACACATAAGCATACTAGCAGCTAAATAAACGTGAGGATCATAAAGTCAACATAGCAATTACTCCTAACTTAATCCTATTTCTTACTTAGCACAATATATCATACTTGATGGTTCGGTCTCAACCCAATGAGTCGTACTTGTAGCGTAACAGAACTAACAGTCAGAATGCATAAGGTCAGACCACCTTCTCTTTGCCTTTCAGTGTTCCTAAAATCATGAAATACCACTCAGTTCAATTGCTACTTGAATTATACTATTCATCAAATTTTATGTCTTTATTTTGTGAGTTTCTATTTTTCCAAATTAAACTCTACTGTTGAGTCTGGAACATCGAAGAAAGTTGGTTTGGGCTTTCGCGGAATTTAATTTGGACATTCGAGCTAAAAAGGAAAAAATGGTCATTTTGCACTTTTACGGGTCCTTACATCCCGAGGCCTTTTTTCGTAAATCGGACTCCACAGTTGAGTCTAGAATGGTTGAGATAATAAAATTTCACTATTTTTTTTACTCAAATCGGAGTTCGTTTAACTGCTTTTAACTCAGGAGCATTTTGATAATTTTTAAGGTTTCCACGGGTCTTTTATTTTATGGGACCTCGTCTCGTGTCACGGACCTCACCATTGGTTTTAGGAGGTCCAAGATAGTCAAAAAATACCTATGACTTGTCTAAATTGGGTTCCGGGCCATTTCGAGATATTTAATTTAATTAAATTAATTAAATTAGATTAGGTATAATATATATATATATATATATATATATATATTTCAAGCCAAATTGGGCACGGGATTGTCTCATCCCAATTGGCTCACACACGTCACTCCTCACGCGCCATTCCTGGTTCGAATCCCCTCCAACCCCTTTTTCTTTTTTCTTTTCCTTTTTAACTTGCTTAAACCATTGGGCCTAAAACCAAATGGCCCAAACCCCATTTTAAATTAAAACAAACCAGCCCAAGAACTTAAAATCAAAACAGGCCTAACACCCTTTAAAATTAAAACAGGCCCAAGTCGCCCCCTTCGTCCCTCCGACTTTCCGACCGACCCTCCAGTTGTCTTCTCCGGCCACATCGCCGGAGACCGCAACTTTCCTTCTAGTTTTTCTCAAGTTTTTGACTTCCCATTTTCTTTTTTTTCTTTTTTTCATGAAATCAATCCTAGGAGCTTCAGGACTTCACTGGGACTACTTTAAACCCCAAACACCGCCATCCTCGACACGCCCAGATCGATTATTCCGGCCAAAACCCAGATTCCGGCCAACTGTCACTTTAACATTTTTGGTCCTTTTAACAATTGTTTTCTCCCTAAATCTCATTTAAATCCCTTTCTGCACGTAATGGTATCATCCTCCCATCATTCAAACAGTGTTTCATCACCCAAAACGCCAAAAATTGAAACTCAACCCTAGGCCTGCAACTAGGTGGTTCTCCTTCATTTTTCAATCTTTTCACTTGGTTCTTTTTGCATTTTGTTCTATTTTATATGCTATACAAGGCCTTACCATTTAAATAAATTCTCATGCTAAAAAACAGATCATGCATATAGAAATTTTTAGAGAGAGAAAATAAATGGGTTAGGAGTATTTACCTTAACAATGGTGTCCTCTCTCTCTCTCTCTCTCCTCTTCTTTTTCTTTTCTTCTCCACTTCTAGATATCAGAGCTCCCTTTCTCAGCCTCTTACTTGATCTCTTCTTACTGATTTCCTCTGACCCATGCACACACTCTCTATATACACACCATATACATAGCCTCACGTAAAGGTGGCTGTAGCAGCCTTACTTTTCTCTAATTTCTCTACTGTCCATCACTTCTTTTCCTCACAATGCAGCTTTGCATTAAATGCAAAGTTGACATTGTATTTTATGTGTATATTATATCTCTTATACATACACACATACACACACACACACACCAACACTCTGCCACCTACAGCTGACACTTCACACACACCCACTTTCACACACACAAGCTGTCACACACACCTTTATACACATATATACATATATACCTAATTGCATGTACAGGCACACAATACATAATATCATACATACAATACATCACACACATATTCATAATATATAAAAGAATAAATAAATAATTAAGTAAATAAATGAATAAATAAATAAATAAAAATTTTTTTTTCAAAAATTTTTTTTTGGGTCTTTACAGCTACAATAATAGATAACTGCTTAATATAAGAGATGCTCTGGCAAATATATGAATATTGACTGAAATGTAACATGATCATTCAAATGAATGCAGTAATAGATTTGAGCCTCATATTTGGTGGATGGAATTCTATAGGGCCCGACATACCCTATCATTGTGTATATTCAACACCTCCTTTCAAGTGCCTGACCCTGCAGGTATGCCAACTTACGAACGCATGAATAACATTGGGAGCTCAATTTTATATATCGTCCCACTTGGATGCTTCATCCCGAATATGATGGATATTGTGACCTGATCACAACTCTACGTATGAATAATATATCAAGATCATAATTTCATCTAGAATATAAAAATGTGGAATATTTTCATTCTCACATAGAGAACTAGGCCTCTCTAGGCTTGATATAAGGATGTATAATAATCACATGATCAAGATATAGAATTCAACTTAACAATATTCACAAGCTAGAATAAACATCGAAATGTGAAATCAATAATATTTGAATGCATAAAGGAATACAAGTTTTGGCATTAACAAGAAATAATTGTGTGACATGGCTTGGAATTTACCACATGCAGAGATTAGAGTTTACTTACCCTTACTGTATTTCTTAGGAATTCAGACCTCTTTCTCTTTCCCCTTTAACATTCCTATTATTCAAGAAACACATCTCAGTCCATTTATACATTGTCTATGCTATTCATCAAATTTTATATATCATCGCCATAAGTATCTCATTTACTAAAATGGACTCCACTATTGAGTTTAGAATGTCGAAGAAAATTAGTTTTGGCTTTTACGGACATTAATTTGGACTTTAGTACTAAAAAGGGCAAAATGGTCATTTTTGTAATTTTACGTGTCTTTATTTTTCGGGACCTATTTTCACAAATTTGACTTCACGTTGAGTCCGAAATACCCGAAATAATAAAAAATTACTATTCATTCATTTTAATCAGAGTCCGTTTGACTCTTATTTGACTTAGGGGCATTTTAGTAATTTCTCATTTTAGAATATTTAAATAAATATTTAATTTATTACTTTGGGTCTTCTCATAATTAATCATAAATCTAGGGCCCTTTTCTAATTCTTTAAACATTTGGGCCAAATTCGTAAAATCAGAATTTACTCTTCCGAATTGGAATAGCCAAATAGTGGTTAAGTCCCTAAATAGAGGTAGGATATCCTAATTTCAAATTTAGGTTTTTAAATCAATTTATTAAACCAGTAGCCAAATACCCCTGAATCTCACTTAATACACTAAATAAAATGACACAATTTCAATAACTCTCATTAATGGATGGGTCGGGTCCTGACTCGAACCCGAACCGACCTTGACCCTTACTCGATCACTGTTCTTCTTCTTCGGTGGGTCTCTGGCGTCTTCTCCAACGTCGGTGATCTTTTCTGATCACTATCTCAACCCAAATCCAATGAGATTCTCTTATTCTTCCCATGAGGATCTCAACCCTAATCTTAGTTTTTCAATTGAATCATTCAAACTTGACAAAATAGAGGAAAATAATGGGTCTCCAGCGAGACCCGATTTTTCGATGAGTTATAAAATTCCTATTTCGTGGCTTTTCAGCCACTGTATTTCCCTAATTCTTCTCCTATTCCATTTTTGCACTAAAGGGGGACAATTTCTCATTGTTTAATTTAGCTTTTATACATAAAATTATATAACCCAATTTATCTTCTAGAATCTGCAACTAGCTATTTCTCTCTCATTTTTTGTGATTCTTTTTGCAAAATGATCCTCTTATCATGCTCTTTAAGAATCTTAAACTAAATCATGCTTTTATGCTTTGAAATTCAAAAACCAATACTCTAAATTTCACTCACCTCTATAAGCTTTTGACTTGCAGTTTCTCTTCCTTTTCTTTGCTTTTCTTCCTTGCTTCACTTCTGAATGATTTAGACTTCCTCTAATGGCTCACAGCTTCATAGTTTTTCTTTTGAATTTCTCTAACACTCAATACCTATTTATAACCCAAACACCACCGCCCCCCTCACTCTCAGCTCCTTCTTCTCTCTTTCCTTTGTCATTTATTTTCTTTGATTTTCTGTTTTTGAATTCTCTTTTAACCTCAAGCATTTAATTGGCTCAAGATATTTTTGAATAATACACACACACACATACACACACACACACACACATATATATATATATATTATAAAACACACACAACACACCTTCCTTCCAGCACACATAGTGCTGCCGATCTCCCACTCCTTCTTCCTTTTTTGATTATTATTATTATATATATATATCTATGCATGTGTATATATATATATATATATTACCTTATATTGTATATCTATATATATACATTTATACACACGTATATATATACTTACACACACATACACCGTGTGTATATATATATATATATATACGGCCACATTTATATATTTATGCTGTTGTATATGTATACTTTATACATATATATATATATATATTCATATATATATATATGTATATGTATATATATATATATATTCTCATATATACATGCATATATATATATATAACTTGTATATATAAGCGTTCGTACAAACGCATTTTCGTACAGTCGAGTTTCTTGTACGGGTGTCGGGATTGCCTGTAATTATCATCGTGTGTTTGACATCATTTGTATGGTTTAAACTGTACATCTATCTCATTTAAAATACGTGTCCGGATTACAAATCAGTTTTACACTGGTTAACTTGGTCTATCTCGGGTTGGGGTGTTACATTCTCCCCCTTAAAATAAGTTTGTCCCCAAACTTAGTACATTCTAGAGTGAAAATAACTGAGGATACTTGGCACGTATATCATCTTCTCGCTTCCAAGTAGCCTCCTCAATTTGATGATTCCTCCACAACACTTTGACTAAAGGAATAGCCTTGTTCCATAAAACTTGCTCCCGATGATCCAAGATCTACACTGGATGCTTAACGTAGCTCAAATTCTCTTACAAGTTTAGAGGCTCATGCTTTATCACCTAATCTGCACTGTGTACACACTTCCTCAACATTAAGACATGAACAATATTGTGTACATGTGCCAATTCTGAAGGCAAGGTAAGCTGGTAGGCTACTAGCCCAACTTTTTCAACGACCTCAAATGGTCCAATGTATCATGGCCCCAACTTCCCTCTCTTGCCAAACCTCACAACACCTTTCATGGGTGACATTTTTAAAAACACAAAATCACTTACAACAAACTCTAATTCTCGTCTCTGAGTATTAGCATAACTCTTTTGCTTTCTCTAAGTTGCTAATAAGAGTTGCCTGATCAGCTAGATCTTCTTGATGGTCTGCTCCACTATCTCTGGCCTATAAAGCTTTCTCTCACCCATTTCTATCCAGCACATAGGTGATCGGCGCTTTCTTCCATATAATGCTTCATAAGGTGCCATACCAATACTGGATTGGTAAGTATTGTTGTATGTGAATTCTACTAGAGGAAACTGATCTTCCCAACTCCTTTTGAAGTCTATGAGAAAGAACCATAATAGGTCCTTCAAAGTCTGTATAGTCCTCTCAGACTGTTCGTCAATCTTTGGGTGATAAGCAGTACTGAGGCTCAGTCTTATGCCCATAGCTTGCTGTAAACCCTTCCAAAATTGAGACACAAATCATGGATCCCTATCAGATATAATCGTTACTAGGACTCCATGAAGTCGAACTATCTCTCCGATATAGAGCTCAGCCAATCGCTCTAATGTCTGTGTCGTCTTAGTCACAAGGAAGTGAGCTGTCTTGGTCAGTCTATCCATAATAACCCATATAGAGTCACTCCCTTTTGATGTTTTTGGCAACCCTGACACAAAGTCCATGGTGATGTGCTCCCATTTCCATTCAAGTATTGGAAGAGATTGCAGAAGTCCTCCAAGCTTCTAATGCTCGACTTTGATCTGTTGGAACTTGGCACAACGTGCAACGTACTCAGCTATGTCTCATTTTATTCTAGACCACCAATAAGTGCTTTTAACATTGTGGTACATCTTGGTGTTCCCTAGGTGTAAGGCAAACCTCGAGCTACGTGCCTCATCAAGGATCTCCCTTCTGATCTCTGGCATATTTGGTATGTAGATTCTGCCCTAATAGTACAATATCCTTTCCCGGATAGTAAATTTTGAGTCTTCTCTTGACTCGGCATCTTGATGGAGCTTGGATAACTTTGCATCCTGGGTCTGTTGTTCCCTGATCTTGTCTACAATCGATAGGATGACTGTAACATTAGCACATATTACCTTGGAACTTGACAAAACCACATCTATCTCCATACCCTCTAGTTCCTTCAGTAGCTCTACTTGTGTTGTCAACAGATAAGCTAGGCTTCTGATGACTTTTTGCTAAGAGCTCAGCTACCACATTTGCCTTCCCAAGGTGGTACTATATACTGAGCTCGTAGTCTTTGGTCAAATCTAACTAGCAACGTTGCCACATGTTGAGCTATTTTTATGTAAATAGATACTTGAGGCTCTTATGGTCAGTGAAAATCTCACATGTCGTTCCTTATAGATAATGCCTCCACATTTTTAATGCAAAAACCATAGCTGCTAACTCGAGGTCGTAAATCGGGTAGTTATTCTTATGTGGCCTCAACTACCGTGAATTATAAGACACTACCCTTCCATTTTTTATCAGAACGCACCCAAGCCCTTGTATAAGGCATCATTGTAAATCACAAAACCCTCTATTCCGTCTGGCACTGTCAGATCGGAGCGGTAACCAACCAGTCTTTCAGCTCTTGGAAACTCTTCTCTCATTCCTCAGTCTAAATGAATGGAACATCTTTCCTGGTCAACGGGGTGATTGGTGTAGCTATTTTGGAGAAGTCTTTCACAAACCTTCTATAATAACCAGCCAATCCTATGAAACTACACACTTTTGTGACGCTAGTTGGCCGGGGCCAATTGTCAATAGCCTCTATCTTTCGGGAATCCACAGAGACCTCATCTTTGTTGATCGCCTGTCCTAGAAATGTAATGCTAGGGAGCCAGAACTCACACTTCTTTAGCTTGGCATAATAATTTCTGCTCTGGTAGCTTTTGTAGAACCTTCCTTATATGCACTTCGTGTTCCTCTTGGTTTTTAGAGTAAACCAAGATATCATCTGTGAAGACAATGACAAATTCATCTAGGTTTGGCTTGAAGACTTGATTCATCAAGTCTATGAATGCAGCAGGGGCATTAGTGACCTTAAACGACATTACAAAGAACTCATAATGTCCATAATGGGTTCTAAAAGTCATCTTCTGTATATTAGCAGGTCTCACCTTCAACTAATGGTACCCAGACCTTAAGTCAATCTTGGAGAAAACCTGTGCTCCTTTCAGTTGGTCAAACTAATCATCAACCCTTGGCAGAGGGTATCTGTTCTTGATGGTGACTTTGTTCAATTCGCGGTAGTCAACATATAGCCGTATAATCCTATCATTCTTTTTCACAAATAATATTGGGGCACCCCATAGTGAAGAACTGGGTCGGATGAAACCTTTTTCTAACAACTCCTGGAGCTGCATCTTCAACTCTTTTTATTCTGTTGGTTCTATTCGGTATGGATTCTTGAATATAGGTGAAGTACCTGGCTGTACCTCAATAGTAAACTCTATTTCTCTATCTACAAGCATCCCTAGCAAATCATTTAGAAAGACCTCAGGATTTTCTCTAGCAATGGGGATCTGTTCTAAGGTAAGTTATTTTGAGAGAGTGTCCATAACGCTAGACAAGAACCCGCAACAGCCCTTACGTAGCAGACGTCTAGCCTGAATAGAAATGACAAAATAGGGTGGAGTAGCCACTCCTGTTCCCTCAAACTAGATGCTTAGACATCCTAGGGTTTGTCTACTAACTGTCTTGGCCACGTAATTTATAGTAGCATGATTCACGGCCAACCAGTCCATACCGAGTATAACGTCAAAACCACATATATCTAATGGTATTAGATTGGCAAATAATTGTGAGCCTTCAATTTGTACCTTACATGCTCTATACATAGAATTCTCACATAATGATTATCCTGATGGTATAGAAACAGTTAACATATAACCTAAAGGTTCTGTCTCTATGTGCAGGTTAGCAGCAAATATGAGAGATATAAAAGAATGTGTGGAACCCGTATTAAACAATACTTGAGCATGCTGTGAGTAGATTTGAAGAGTACCTACGGCTACTGAAGTTATAGCCTGAGTATCCTCCGGAGTTAGCAAGAAAACCCGTCCCGAGCGTTGCTGCTCATTCTGCTCCCCCATATTCCTGGTCTGTGATCTAGTCACAAGAGCTAGTGGGGTAACGATGGTTAGTGTGGTACCCACTATAGACCAATTATTTTGGGGGCATTCCCTTGTAAAATGCCCTAGTTGACGACAAGAGTAGTAGCTCTTGGGTTATTAAGGCACACCCTTCTATGAAATTTTTGGTAGGTGGGACATTTAGTTACTCCCTTATCAGAATAACTGACCCTGCTCTGACTGGACCCTGTACTCCATGATACTGCCCCAGGCCTAGAGAATGAAGGTCTCTGCCTCATGTTTCTACTACTTCCTGCTCCTTGGTTCGCTTTCTTCTTGGCAAACTCTTCTTCTCCTTGTTCTATAATCCTAGTAGTTGCCACTACTTTATTGTAAGTAACCAGTCGGTGAGTTCTGATTCTGGTCTTGATAGACCACCTCAGCCCACTTTCAAATTTACGGGCTTTCATGTTCTCTGTACCAATGACAGCGGGAGCAAATTTGGCCAATTCGGTGAACTTGGCCTCATAAGCTTCCACCGTTAAGCCCTCTTGCTATAGACTCATAGATTCTACGATCTTTTGGTCTCTGACTTCCTGCGAGAAGTACTTCTCGCTAAAGACCTCTACAAATCGCTGCCAGTCCATATTTGGTTTCTTGGCCTTTTCTAGGATCCACCATTTATGGGCAGTACCCTTGAACATTAACGTGGCATATGCCATTTTTTGAATCTTGGTGTAGGTCAAAATAAGGAAGATCTTGTTCATCTCGAGCAACCACTCTTCAGCTGTTGTGGAGCATCTCGAGCCATCAAATGTAGACGGTCTTAACTCTTGCAATCTTTTGTAGGAATGTTATCTATCTCTATCATTCCGTTGTTGGCCCTCCTAATTTGTAGCACGTTTCTATCTTACTAGCGTATTGGTGCTGGCCTGATTCCTTAGTAGTGCCTCAACAACTCTCATCACAAGGTGTTCCAACCTCTCTAACCATTCCATGGCCTGATCCATAGCCTGATCCATAGCTATAGAAGAGCTTCGGGTATTTACCATTCACTATAAAATACCAATGATCAAAATAATAATAATCGTCATAAGAATTTAACCATATATGTTAGCTCTTATTTGTAAACCGACTTTATAATTGAAAGTATAAGTACTCTTAGTCCTATCTCCTATGACTCCATGAAAACACTAGAGCTCTTTTACTTAGTGGTTTTCAAACCTAGAGCTTTAATACCACGTTGTCACGACCCGGAACACACCCTATGTGGATCTGGCATCGCTACCCTGGCCCGACCCATTCGTCGAATCGGATTTTTCCTTTAACCTTAACTTAACATGACTATGTGAGTGTTATTAACATGCAATCAATAATTAAACATACAGTGGAAAACTTAATAAAATTTTTACATTTATAGTACTAGAGTTCTTAAATATACAGTCTCAAAAACTCTAAAATATAACTGTCCCCAGGACGTGGGGTGATGGGAGAATATAGGACAAGCACTATACTTCAATATCAAAATATCCTTGTAGTATATGTATATGCAACAACTTTACGCCTGTTAGAAATTTCAATCCCTACTCTCAAACTACGGCATCCTTACCTGAAATAGTCAGAATAAATCTGTAATGAGCTAACTTGGCCCAGTAAGTAAATCCTTTTGCTCTGCCATGGGTCAAAGTCAGTATAAAAAAGTTCATAAACCAAGATAAGCAAGGTTATGCCAATATGATAGCTAATCAAAAAAACAAGATGTCATAATAGCAAGTCACAAAATGTGAAGCAACTGAACTGACCCCTCGGGCCTAAGGCACATCCCATGATAGCAAAAACAATGAATATCCAATGATATCAAGTTTATAAATCATCAATAGGGACCTGGCCCAACCAATAAATGTACTGCTACAATAATAGATAACTGCTCAATATAAGAGATGCATTGGCAAACATATGATCATTGACTAAAATGTAACATGATCATCCAAATGAATGCAATAATAGATTTAAGCCTCAAATTTGGTGAATGGAATTCGATAGGGCCCGACATACCCTATCATTGTGTATATTCGACACCTTCTTTCGAGTGCTTGACCTAGTAAGTATGCCAACTTACAGACGCATGAATAGTATTGGGAGCTCAATTTTATATATCATCCCACTTGGATGCTTCATCCCGAATATGATGAACATTGTGACCTGATCACAACTCCGCGTATGAATAGTATATCAAGATCATAATTCCACTTAGAATATAAAAATGTAGAATATTTTCATTCTCACAAAGAGAACTATTGCCTCTCTAGGCCTGATATAAGGATGTATAATAATCACATGATCAAGATATAGAATTCAACTTAACAATATTTACAAGCTAGAATAAACATCGAAATGTGGAATCAATAACATTTGAATGTATAAAGGAATACAAGTTTTGGCAGTAACAAGAATTAATTGTGTGACATGGCTAGAACTTTACCATTTGCAGAGATTGGATTTTACTTACCCTTACTGTATTTTTTAAGAAGTCATACCTCTTTCTCTTTCCCCTTTGACGTTCCTATTATTCAAGAGACACATCTCAGTCCATTTATACATAGTCTATGTTGTTCATCAAATTTTATATATCATTGCCATAAGTATCTCATTTGCTAAAATGGACTCCACTATTGAGTCCAGAATGTCAAAGAAAATCGGTTTAACCTTTTACAGACTTCAATTTGGACTTCAGTACTAAAAAGGGCAAAATGGTCATTTTACACTTTTACGTGTCTTTATTTCTCGGGACATATTTTCACAAATTGGACTTCACCTTTGAATCTGGAATGCCCGAAATAATAAAAATTAACTATTCATTCATTTTAATAGGAGTCCGTTTGACTCATATTTGACTTAGGGGCATTTTGGTAATTTCTCCTTTTTTAGAATCTAGGGCCCTTTTCTAATTCTTTAAGCATTTGGGCCAAATTAGTAAAATTAGAATTTACTATTCCCAATTAGAATAGCCAAACAGCGGTTAAGTCCTTAAATAGGGATAGGATATCCCAATTTTAAATTTAGGTTTTTAAATCAATTTATTAAACCAGTAACCAAATACCCCAAAATCTCACTTAATACACTAAATGAAATGACACAGTTTCAATAACTCACATTTACGGATGGGTCGGGTCTCGACTCGAACTCGAACTGATCCTGACCCATACCCGATCACTGTTCTTCTTCTTCGGTAGGTCTTCGGCGTCTTCTCGAACGCCGATGATCTTTTTCGATCAGTGTTTTGACCCTTGATCTTTTCCGATCAGTGTTTCGACCCAAATCCAGCGAGATTCTCTTCCTCTTCCCATGAGGATCTCAACCCTAACCTTAGTTTTTCAATTCAATCATTCAAACTTATCAAAATAGAGGAAAACAATGGGTTTTTGGTGAGACCCAATTTTTTGGTGAGTTATAAAATTCCTATTTCGTGGCTTTTCAACCACTGGATTTTCCCAATTCTTCTCCTATTCCATTTTTGCACTAAATGGAGACAATTTCTCATTGTTTAACTAAGCTTTTATACATAAAATTATAGAACCCGATTTATCTTCTAGAACCTGCAACTAGCTATTTCTCTCTCATTTTCAACCATATTTTGTGATTCTTTTTGCAAAATGATCCTCTTATCATGCTCTTTAAGAATCTTAAACTAAATCATGCTTTTATGCTTTGAAATTCAAAAACCAATACTTTGAATCTCACTCACTTTTATAAGCTTTTGGCTCGTAGTTTCCCCTCATTTTCTTTGCTTTTCTTCCTTGCTTCACTTCTGAATGATTTAGACTTCCTCTAATGGCTCACAACTTTTTGGTTTTTCTTTTGAATTTCTCTAACACTCAATACCTATTTATAACCCAAAAACCACTGCCCCCCTCACTCTTAACTTCTTCCTCTCTCATTCCTTTGTCATTTCTTTTCTTTGATTTTCTATTTCTGAATTGTTTTTTAACCTCAAGTATTTAATTAGCTCATGATATTTCTAAATAATATACATATATATTACAAAATACACACAACACACCTTCCAACACACAGTGCTGCCGACCTTCGTCTCCTTCTTCCCTTTTTTATTATTATATATATATATATATATTTCTATGCATGTGTTTATATATATATATATATATTACTTTATATTGTATATATATATATATATATACGGCCACACATATATATACTATTGTATATGTATACTTTATACATATATATTCATATATATATATATTCTCATATATACATGCATATATATATATATATATATATATAACTTGTATATATACGCGTTCATACACATGCATTCTCGTACAGTTGGGTTTCTCGTACAGGCGTCCCTCGAGTACTTGGGATTGCATGTAATTATCATCGTGTGTTTGATATCATTTGTATGCTCAAAACTGTACATCTATCTCATTTGAAATACGTGTCTAGATTACAAGTTGGTTTTACACTAGTTGACCCGGTCTATCTTGAGTCGAGTGTTACACTTCGGGTCGGGGTGTTACGTATTACATAACGTGAGCTTGTGTGGCATCTAGATAGTGTAAGTTTGTGTGACCACCGTATATTGTGAGCTTATATGAGCTATTAAACATAACCTGAATGGTGTGAGATTGATGTGAGTTTAGAATTACCCAAGATTTGATGAAAACTGTTTTTCTTCGACTTCAAGTCATAAACTCTTATGAGAGGCAATGTTTTAAAACCCATACCATTCTGCAAACAAGAAGAAAGACCGGGTCACGAATTACCGGTTCAACTGTCAAGTCAACTGTAATTGAACCGTGACCTTATAATTGTGTCATAAATATATTTATTATTAATTTTAATAATATATAAATTTTTTCAAAATACAAAAGATCCCTAAAATTTATTATCACTTTACTAAATATTAAAAAATATTGAGAATAAAAAATAAAAAATAAAAAATATTAAAAATAACATAACAATGTTCAAATCCAACAATGTTATAAAGATTGTATTAACTTGTTCAAATATAAAAATTGCGTTCTTGAAACATAAGGTGTGCATAATCGCAAACCCATAATCGATAATTAAATTGAGAATTTCCAAGTAACAACTGAAGTTTGATATAAAAAAAGAATTGAAATTTGCGTTTAAAGTATCAAGTTATCCAAAGTCAAAACTATTGAATTGATTGAATCCAAGTCTTAGTTTAAGATAAGTTGTATGACTTGTTTCCCTTTTTTGGTATCCCATATCGGGCAGGAGATAAATACTATAGGATTTGTGAGCTTATAATTTTTTTTTTTTGTGAAGCAAGTCATTCTAGAAAAAGGTTTCCTATAAGAGGAATAACTCATCTCTTGTAGAGTATATGCGATTCATTTTATTTAAATGATTAAAAAATTTAAAGCTGGCTGAACCTGTAGTCTTATGGGTAACATTTGAACTGCGTGGTTTTCACTAACCATCAACAGTTTAATTGAATTGCTGATTTGAATAGTTTTCAATAAATAAAAAAATAGTTTTATGTAGCGAACGGTTTTTGCATATAAGACCGACTAGATTTTGAGCCAGTCCACTGTTTATCCAGTTCAATTGGCCAGTCTGGTTTAGTTTTTAAAACAGTTGCAGGAGGTAACCTTAGTCTCGTGGGTCCTAGTTCCAAGGTTCATTTCAGGCCTTTGGGTGTATGTCAAAGTATATTATGAAATCATAAAGTATGGCATCTCGCATCATAAAAATGTCAACTAAACTTCAAATGAGCAGAAGCAGTCAAAGAATTCAAATGAGTTTATTTGAAAGCAAAGTCAAAGCTAGATGAAAGCAAGTCAAAGAATTCTAGTAGCCTCGACAAGGCGAGTCTCAAAAGCGGTTTTAAGACCGAACAACTGACGACTGGCTCCCACTCAAACTAGTCATTGGTACAATTGACTATCCGTTGGACACTTTAAATGACCTTATTTTCTGCATATCTTTTATGAACTCTATTTATTCATGTTGAGACATCTTTTTGAAGGTTTAAGGAATCATTCTAAAGCTCTTAAGGGTCAACTCATCTCTCTCAAAAGCTCTAACTTTTATTCTTCCTTTCTATAGGCTTGCATTTAATCTTTGTATTTATTTAGCCTCCTTGTAAGAGTTAAGAGAGGTGCATTTATTCTTCATCTTTGTATTTATTACAAACACTAGTTCCTTCATTGTACTCATTATTGTATCTACCCTATTTAAAGGGTATTTTCTCTTTTTGTAATTACTCTACATAGTGTAGTAGTTGTAGAGATTGGCTCTTGATCAACTAGTTGATTGTATTAAGGATGATAAGATGTTGTGAAGAATTGAAAATTGTAATTGGTGAAGCTTTCACCAAATCAAGAGTAATAGTGGATTATGGGTGATCAGATCAAGGAATTATTACCTAAGAGTGGACATAGGTCATTGTTAAAAAATCGAACCATAATAAATCTTGTGTCTACTATTTTGCTCACTATTTTTTCTCAATCTCTAGAAACTTCAAGAGATTTAAATAAAAATTAGGGAAACCTATTCACCTCATTTAGATTGTACTTTCAGAACCATCGAGCGAAACTCACTAGAAAAATAATTTCAACTATATACCATAATCTTATTCAAACGACATATCGAACAAGCCTTCAAACGAGCCTATCTGGTTTTTGATAAAAAGACTTTAAATTTTTCTTGTTTGAACTAAGATCAAACCACTTATCCAACGAGTTTTACTAGAGTTTTATAAAACAACACCTTGAGACCTCGTTGGAATGGGGTCTCCAATGAACTATCAAATGAGAATCACTAGTTTTGAGAAATAAAGGCTATCAAATATACTTGTTCCAACGAATTCCACCAAGTCATACAACGAGGTCCGTTGACCTAATTTGAACTTGTTCAAACGACCTTGGGTTTGTTCAAAAGAGTTTGACTGCTTTAACTTATTTTATTTCAAAATCACTTTTAACTTATAAAAACACTAGTCAACATGGTCAAGTCCAATGTTCATCACACTTTAACATTTTGAAATCGCGTGTGTGGAACCAACCTATGTCATGGTTTCTAAGTTTAATTTCCTTTTTAAAGCTATGTGATTGGTTTCTTGAACATCAATGATGTTTGTTATCGCTTCAATCACATAACTTGAGTACTAATAAACATACACGGACTTAAAGTCAGTAACTCTAATTACAACCCATGTTTTGTTAAACAAGATATGCTAACACATATATTAACTCTTAATTCTAACAAAGCCTTCTTTTAGGCTGAAAACATGCACAAAATGAGGGAACTCTCACATTATGACTTAGTTATAAAAAGTAATCATCCATACTATTTATTTTTATTTTATTTTTTTTTGCAAAAATATGAAGGTCATATTGAATTTGCAAAAAATACACATATATTTTGAAAATTTACAAAGTTATGCATCATTTTTGAATTAAGAGAGAGATATTTATCTCCTCGTATGCTCAAGTAAGTAGGTATTCACCATAAAAGGTCTTAAAAGTGCCACACATCATTCTGTACAATAATTTTGTACATAATTTATTTATATAGTGATATACCATGATCTGACCACATCACCAAAAATATAACATGTGTGTCTAAAGAAGGATTTTCTCTATATAGATCACAAGAATAAATTCCATTAGAGCAATTAACATACAGACAACAGGAATGGGACATACCGAACTGGTCACTGCCTTCCATGGACTACCGACCTCAAAATAAGAAAATAGAGTTCAATATAGTAACTACTATCTACATATATCTTCAAATCCCTACTTTTATAACCCTTAATCCTACTTAACTTAGGAGATCTACAACCTATAAATAAGGTTATATGGTATGCATTTAATTCATATTCAATTCTTCTATTAAATTACTGTCTTTATTTCTCTACTAGCTTTATCATCGAAGCGTCTACCATCAGGGCCTCCTCGGTGACTCTTTGACCTCAAGTTCTTGACAAGTAGTTTATGAGGAGAAGCCTTTAGACCAGAAAAGTGCAGCATCAATTTGGTGCTGTCTATGAGAATGATGATAATTCTCATTATTTTACATCATAAAAAATCTTATTTCTTTAAAGAAACAATGGCTCCAAATCTTCATCCTAGAAGGAATCCTTAAAACCCTCAAAATTAGCCTCTTGCTAGAAGAGGAAGGGGACAAATACCCGTTCCTCTACAAGTTTGATCAAATTCAACGACAGTTTGATCAGATGAAGGGACAACTCACAACCATGTCATAAGCTCTGGCATCATTGGTTCGGAATGAGCGAAACAATCATCCTCCTCCTACTAACGCTGTTCACAGAGGTCCTTAGCCTCCTGCCACCACCATGGGTGAAGGATCCCATAATGAGGAGCTGCTTAATGTATAATTGGTGCACCACCATGGTATCGTCCATATGGGGATTGATCCCCAATCATCAACAACTATTGGAAGAGGAATACTATCATTCCGTCCAGCAATCCATTATCAGAGCAGAACGAGAATACCAGTCCCAAAGGGTAGAAGAGATAACAAAATGTGTAGATAGTAGAGAATAGGCTGTCCAAGGCATCCCAAATACCACCAGAGGCTCAGGGCCTCTGAGGTAGACCTTTCGAGGTTGCACATGCAACCTCAAGCGCCAATCGTACACATCCACTCATGGACCACGGCAACCACAAATATTATGCCTGACCTTAACTATCGCATAACCTCAGTAGACACCCCAGATGAAGCTTTAAACCCCACGACAGATCTTGGGGGAAGTTTACGAGCCATTGTTACGAAAGTACCTCCCACAGCCACATACGCTAACATAGAGCAAATATGAACCCTTTTACAAATCGAGAGGAATAACTCCATGACCTCACTAGAATTCGACTTACGCTTGCCTTATTCAGAATTAATAGCGAGATCTCTTTATCTAGAGGGGTACACTATCCCAAAGTTTAAGCTGTTCAATGAAAAAAAAGGAAAACGCCCGAGAGCATGTTACACACTTCATTGACACTCTTGGAAACTTCTGAGAGAATTGGAGCCTTATGTCACGACCAGAAACCCACCCTATGCGGATCTCGCATCGTAGGGCCGACCCTACTTTTTCATTCCTATATCATAGTACTAATATGCAATGTACTAAATTTTTTTTTAAAACAGTAATCAACGGAAGTCTTTTAGTACAGTAATCAGCGGAAGTCTTTTAGTACAGTAATCAGCGGAAGTCTTTTAATACAACAATCAGCGGAAGATTGTTCAATACATAATATGGTCCTACAATAATCAAAATAAGAACCGGACATAACCAGCACCTGTGCGTGGTGAATACATGGGAGAACTAAAACATAAACTATTACATTTCCTCAAAATGTCCTCCTACGCTCTCAGACTCCTATTGGGGTCTTGCAGCGTCGCTACCTGAAAGGTGGTAAGTAAGGTGGGATGAGTTACAAAAGCTCAACAAGTAAATACAGATCTTCGACACTGGTATTGGTGATAATAAAAGAATATGAATCCATGAATAAGAATGTGATAGCCAATCATATGAAGTAAGATGCTATGATAGCCAATGAAAACAGTTTCCATGATGGCCAATGGACAGTGGGGTCACAATGTACAATCAAGAGTAATGGATATAACATTAATATGGAACTCTCAACAACAATATATCAACATGAATTGTACTGCCATAATAAACCGATCACAATCAAATCAATAAAGAATGTCTCTGAGTATAAAATAAGTTATAAGGGATAATGTCATTCAACAATCGTAGTCATATCAATCATATAAGAGATGCATTTACATTGTTCAGGGTTCGGCACGTCCTCGGTCTTTTGAGGCCCGGCATACCCCCTAGTGGAAATTCCAATCAAACCAAACTCCAATATATTGCCAAGTGGCCATTCACGGACTAGACCCGTAGGTCTCTAGTAGATCCTAAAGCATCAGATGGATATCGTGACTGAGCAAGAATTCGGTACACATAAACATATCATGATCATAGTGATTCCATAAGAGTATAGAAATGGAATATCATATATACAGTGCAAACATAATAGTAGGCCTTTCAAGGCATAATGTAGCAACATAACAATGGTATAGCAGTCAATCGATGTCCACAAGATAGAATAATATCACATTGTGGAAAACAATAATATCAGATACGTTCAAAAGGACAAGTTTGGTAGTAAAAAGAATAAACTTGGCTTTGGAAATACCACTTGGAAGAGAAAGTGAATTTACTTAATCTAAATATGCGTTCCTAAATCAGTATCCGGTGAGTTTGCCCTTTCTTGTCAAGTTCCCTATATATCAGTAAATACGTCTCAGAATTAATGTTATTCATCAAATTTTATGCCTTGCTATCATAAGTATCTCTATCACTAATTTAGACTCTACGATTGAATCCAGAATCTCGAACAAAGTCGGTTTAGGCTTTCGCAGAATTCTATTTGGGTTTGGATAACAATAGGGGCATTTTGGTCATTTTTATGGGTCTTTATTTTTTGAGACTCCGTCTCACGATGCCGACCTCACCATTGAACTCAGAATGGTTGAGATAGTAACAATGCACTAATAACTTGTTTAAATTGGACATCGAGCCATTTCGCCATCATTTATTTTAATTTAATTAATTTAATTAATATAACTTATGTATAATATATATATATATATATATATATATATATTAGTGCGCATGAAGACAGCATAGCGTGCCTGTCTTCTTGGTTACTCACCTCTCTTCCTCACACGTGGTTCCCTGTTCGAGTCTCGAGGGCAGCAGCCCCCGTATTTTTTTCTTTTTATTTTAAAACCAAATAGTGATAAATCCCTAAAACCGGAATAGTGTATCCCCATCCTTGTTCTGTTTAATTAAGCAATTTCATAACTTCATATCCAAACAACCCCATTTCCATTTAATTAAACAAAACCTAAAACTAAATGACTCAACTTCGAGCTAATTAAGCCCCAAACGACGCCGCATCACTTGGCCCTGTTCACTGTCTCCCCCGATAATCCGGTAGGGTTCCGATGGGTCTCCGACGTCTTCTCCGGCACCGGCGACCCTTCGCCGATCATTTTCAATCTCTTTTTCAATGTGATTTCCTTCAGATTTTCATAAGCTTCTCATATCCAAAATTTGTTTTTGATTTGGACCACTCAGCCTTTACGAATAGAGGGTTTTATATGAAGAACTGATTTTCCGGTGAGCCAGTTTCATGCTATTACTCTAACTTTTTTAACTCTAATTCACCCTAATCTTGTTTCTGCACTTCACATGATAATTTCCCTACTATTAGAATAAAGTTTTAAAGCAAAATCTCTAAAACTGAATTATTGCAATAAAACCTATAACTTAACTTTCCTATTGATTTCTGAACCGTTTCACTTGATTTAACTTGCAACAGACACCATTTTTCATGCTCTTGAAGTTCTTAAATTTAAAACTAACTTTCATGCTCTAAATCATAAAGACAGAATCTCACTTAACTCACATTTCCCTGATTATTCTTGTTGCAGTATCCTCCATTTCTGATTTCTTCTAACGTTCACAGCCTCTATATGTTTCCCTTCCTTCCATTTTTCTTTCAACACTCACACAACCACACACACACACACACACACACACACACACATATATATATATATATATTTGCACACTCAACCGCCCTTCTTTTTTTTTCTCTCTCTACTCTCTTTCTCTCTTCCTTCCCTTGTGGTAGCCTTCCTTGACTGTTTCCACTGTCCCACTCTTCTCCATCACTCACTCAATAAAACAAAATATATATATATATATATACATATATAATTGCACCCCCATTTGCCTTGGTGTCGGCAGCCTTGCTACCTTCACCACAGCCACACGCATCACACACAGTTACACTCACATGACCTCATATGTTGCATGGCAGCCTTCCCATTTTCCTTTCTTTCTCATTTTAAAATATATACATATACATGATATCATATTATATACATATACACACACACACACACACATATATTTACCTTTGATTATACATTCATATATATATATATATATATCTATGCCCATTTCTCTAAGTGTATACATACACTCATTCTACTCAAGCTACGCATGCATGCAACCGTTCACATGCATGGAAATACGTGCGTACACGTATTACGAGGCTGGGTCCTAGGTTGCTCGGTATCGCCTAGCATTAGTGGTACAAAATAAACTATTTACATTCAAGATCATTCAGTCTAATGAAATACAATGATATAGAGCTTAACAGCTCAGTTTACAACTGGTGATATTTTACTTGATCGGGTCTGCCTCGGTATACGTGCCATATCTCGGGTTGGGATATTACATTCTTACCTCGTTAAAAACAAGTTTGTCCCTAGACTTAGCAGTTTGAACTCCGGTGGTTCCTGTGGTTCCTCTAACATCGTGGCATAACTGAAATAGGCATTTACATTTAACTAGATAAAAATTTTCTGCTGGGAATCAAGTTTTACTGTCACATCCGATCAAGTTTTACAGTCACATCAGATCAAGTTTTATCTTTCTAAAATTCTCAAGTGTATTTCGAAACCTTCACATGAATCTCAATTCCTTTCTATGGTTCTCCTAGTTCTTCGTAAATTTAAGGCATCATTTGGTGGACAAAATCATAAAATTTCCTAAACATGGTTTTTAAAACTCTATCCATTAAGTCTACTATTATATCTGGGGTATATATCATTCCAACAGTGTCACATGGAACTCATAAAGTTCATATCGGTTTCTAAGTGTCATTCCCTCTATAATAGGCCCACCGTTCAACTAATTATTCCTTGACCTCAATTTAGTTGTGTAAGAGTATTTATGTCCCTGGTCTGTGTTTCATGTGTTCTATATCTAACATTGTTCAATGATAGTTCCCTTGACGGTGACATAAGAAATGAGTCAATAGTCTAGGTGTTCAGTTTCTACATTCAGTTAGCAACATAGGGGACATGTTCGAATCTGTAAAAATAACATAAAATATAAACCGGTCATAAGTAACTAGAAGAGTACCTTTAGCCACTGATGTAGTACTAGAAACTTAGAAATTCTCAGATTCCTAATTCCTAAGGATGGTACTTCCTATTGAAGGTCTTTGTAACTGTTGCAAATCTCTATTAGGTTCTTTTAAACTATCTTTCATCTCTCAAAACATTGTTACATCCATTCCATTTCAGTGTAGAAGCATTCTAATTAAATGTTACTTGTCACATGTATTACCTTTCAAGGTGTTACTACTCTGTCTAGATATCACAATTAGTTTTACTACTTTTCCAGGGTATTTCCATTCCATTTAGATATTACTGTCAAATTCACTACTTTTCAAAGCGTCATATTTCCAATTCTATGTTACATTCTATTTTCCAATGAGCACTAATCATTTTCCTCGTTCATTATGGAACATAAATTTCAATTCTCACTAATTCTCACAGTATAGAACAATCATCTAATCGTAAACATCAAGTTCATAATCTGTAAATAGAAATTCAATTTTCAATAACTCTTGCAATATAGAACGATTGTCAAATCATAAACATCAAGTCTATAATCTAGATATAGTGATCTAATTCTCAATGGCTCCCTCAATATAGAATAACCATTAATGGTAACTCAATAGATATCAAGTACATGCTTCCATAAGATAGCATAATCATCAAGGATTACTAATTTCAATATTACTATGATTCCTTCCAAGTTTTCTTAAGTATAACTACTATCTCCCATTCAAGCCTCGTTTATCCGTCTATATCATTCCTCGAAACTTCCTTCAGTATTTTCAGTGTCACAATCTAAAGTATTTCCATCATTTACCTTTACGTAGTACTATTCTTAAGGATCACTATTTACTTGCTCGTCTTAGTTATTCAGGAATCATCAACTTCCTTTATAACATGTAGTATTTTCCCAAAACTAGTTAACCTTTAGTATCTTAACTTGCTTTCATCTTCTAACAGTCACAAATCATTTAATTTTTTTTAAACCATCAATTTCTTTCTTAGATCGGCTAAGAACTGTACACTTATGATCTGTACCTCCTATATTCTATGTATATCATTATTTTCTAATGATTTCCCCAATGTATAACATTCAATGATAATGACTCTTCCAAGAGTTGCCATTCATTCTATCTCGTTCATTAAGTAATCATTCATATCTATAACAGTATGTAGTTCATTCTAAAAATTATAAATCTTTACATTTAAATCTGTCATTGTTGCTTGAAGTTTATCAATCACTTATTTAACTCATCAATGTCTCAAATTCTACGAGATGATAATATGTCGATCTAATACTTGTATATCCATATTACGTACTCTACTTGTTTCATGCATAACGTCTATCATCAATCATTCTCTTAGTGGGATTTGAACAGTTAACATGTTACTTAGGAGTTCTGTTTCTATGTTCAACTAGTAGTAAATGTTGGAGCTATAAATCAATACGTAGAGCTAACATTTAACAATATTGGGCACTTGTAAACAACTGAAAAAATACCTGTGACTATTGGTACAATAGCCTGATCATCTCCCAAAACTATTCACTGTAAAAGATCAATGGTCAGAATTCATATACAAGTCTATCTATCATGTCAGGATTTAACCTATTTGGGCATTGGTAATACTAGCACTTCAGTCTCATCTCCTATGAACTACTTATTTCTACTTTATTCTAACACCAAATCTTTGATATCAACTAAGTCCAATAATTCAAACTTAATAATCTGTTTATCTCTTAGTATCACTGGGTTTGGTAGGATAGGTGTAGTGGTATTGTAGATTTCCATTCATTAAGTCCACTGGGCATATGTCGTTCTAATAGTATCATAGAGAACTCGTAGTATCCGTGTTGATTTCTAAATGTCATTTCTGCTATATCACTAGACCTAACTCCCAAGTATAGGCTAATCATTGAGAATACCCATGCTCTTGATCTGTATCTCGTGTTCTATGTTTAACATTTCTAAGCAATGATTCTCATGGTAATATAATAATGGTTCAGTAACTATCCTAGAGTCCATATGTCTTCCTGTCTAACATTCTCTAACACTAACTTCCCAATGTAATAGAATTAGTAAATCAATCGTCTAAGTGTTCAGTTGCTAAGTTTAGTTTGGCAAACATATGAAAACATGATCGAGTGTATAAGGTTATCATAAAGTGTAAGCAGGTTATGATTAACTGGTACCTGTAACTATCTACGTAGTAAGCTGATCATTCCCTGATGTCACAAAGACTGGCGAGGTAGGTGTGGCACTGGTCGTAGCTTTGGTTTTCCGAGGGCAGTTCCTTGCAATGTGTCCAGTCTGACCACATTAATAGCAAGTGTTTGTGTTTCTAAGGCATTGCCCCTTGTGAGATTTTCTGCAGGTAGGGCATTGTAGGCGAGTTGGGTGTCTAGTTGTTACTCCCTTTTGGTTGGGCGCCCTATGTTTGACTCTTCTTTTGGTGATTCCTTGTTCACCCCGTGTGGTGATCCTTAATGGTGCTACTACTTCGATGCACGTAGTTGATTGTTGGGTTTGGGCTTGAGGCAGAGATTTGAGAATCTCTTCCATAAGGCGTTCAATTCGATTTAATTGATCATTTCCTGTCTCGGTATTCCTTGTATGTACCATTGCTGAAAATAATAAGTTTTAGATAAGTATTTCTATAGAAGTCCACTTGTTCATGGTCTAACCAAGTCAATACAATCTATCGAGGTATTCCTTTCGTTAACCTTGTCTATAAGGATAACCCATCAATGCATTAATTAACAATCAATGTTCACATAAAATCTATATCATAGAGACGCCAGTTCTATTTATTGATTCTAACTCTAAGCGATCTATGCGATTCATAACTATCGATGTATTCCTTATGATAACCATGTCTGTAAAGATAACTAGTAAGGATAACCTATAAGATGTCCAGTCAATGTATAAAAGAATAGTCAATGATCGTATGAAATATATATAAAGAACGTCAGTTATATTTATCGACTCTAGTTCTAAATGATCTATAGGTAACGGATTGTCCCTTGTGTTAACCATGTCTGCAAAAGATAACCAATAAGATGACCAGTCAGTGTGCAAGATAATAGTCAATGATCGTATAAAATAAAACATCAGTCTTATCAATCAATTCTAATTCTAGTCCTATATCCTATGACTCACAATCGAACTTATAGCTCTGATACCAAGTTGTCACGACCAGAAACCCACCCTATGAGGATCTCGTGTCTCAGGGCCGACCCTAAGGTCGTCCCTACTTTTTCCATTCCTGTATCATAGTACTAATATGCAATGTACTAAAATTTTTTTAAAACAATAATCAGCGGAAGTCTTTCAGTATAGTAATCAGTGGAAGTCTTTCAATACAATAATCAGCGAAAGTCTGTTCAATACATAATATGGTTCTACAATAATCAAAATAAGAACTAGACATAACCAGCACCTGTGGGTGGTGAATACATGGGAGAACTAAAACATAAACTCTTACATTTCCTCAAAATGTCCTCCTACGCTTTCAGACTCCTACTGGGGTCTTGCAGCGTCGCTACCTGAAATGTGGTAAGTAAAGTGGGATGAGCTACAAAAGCTCAGCAAGTAAATACAAATCTCCGACACTGATATTGGTGATCATAAAAGAATATGAATCCATGAATAAGAATATGATAACTAATCATATGAAGTAAAATGCCGTGATAGCCAATGAGAACAGTTGCCATGATGGCCAATGGACAGTGGAGTCACAATGTACAATCAAGAGTAATGGATATAACATTAATATGGAACTCTTAACAATAATATATCAACATGAATTGTACTGCCACAATAAACCGATCCCAATCAAATCAATAAAGAATGTCTCTTAGTATAAGATAAGTCATAAGGGATAGTGTCATTCAACAATCGTAGTCATAACAATCATATAAGAGATGCATTTACACTGTTCAGGGTTTGGCATGCCCTAGGTCTTTTAGGGCCCAGCATACCCCCCAGTGGAAATTGCAATCAAATCAAACTCCAATATATTGCCAAGTGTCCGTTCACGGACTAGACCCGTAGGTCTCTAATAGATCAGAAAGCATTAGATGGATATCGTGACTGAGCACGAATGCAGTACACATAAACATATCATGATCATAGTGATTCCATAAGAGTATAAAAATGGAATATCATATATATAGTGGAAACATAACAGTAGGCCTTTCAAGGCATGATGTAGCATGATAACAATGATATAGCAGTCAATCAATGTTCACAAGATAGAACAATATCACATTGTGGAAAACAATAATATCAGATACGTTCAAGAGTACAAGTTTGACAGTAAATAGAATAAACTTGGCTTTGGAAACACCACTTGGAAGAGAAAGTGAATTTACTTACATCTAAATATGCGTTCCTAAATTAGTATCCTGTGAGTTTGCCCTTTCCTATCGAGTTCCCTATATATTAGTAAATACATCTTAGAATTAATGCTATTCATCAAATTTTATGCCTTGCTATCATAAGTATCTTTATCACTAATTTAGACTCTACCATTGGATCTGGAATATCGAACAAAGTTGGTTTAGGCTTTCGCGAAATTCCATTTGGGTTTGGATAGTAGTAGGGGCATTTTGGTCATTTTTATGGGTCTTTATTTTTCGAGACTCCGTCTCGTAATGCGGACCTCACCATTGAACTCAGAATGGTCGAGATAGTAAAATTGCACTAATAACTTGTTTAAATTGGACACCAGGCCATTTGCCATCATTTATTTTAATTTAATTAATTTATTTAATATAACTTATGTATAATATATATATATATATATATATATATGTGCGCATGAAGATAGCACGGCGTGCCTGTTTTCTTGGTTACTTACCTCTCTTCCTCACACGTGGTTCCCTGTTCGAGTCTCGGGGGCAGCAGTCCTCGTATTTTTTTCTTTTTATTTCAAAACCAAACAGCGATAAATCTCTAAAACCGGACTAGCGTATCCCCATCCCTATTTTGTTTAATTAACCAATTTCATAACCTCATAGCCAAACAACCCCATTTCTATTTAATTAAACAAAACCTAAAACTAAACAACACAGCTTCGAGCTAATTAAGCCCCAAACGATGCCGCATCACTTGGCCCTGTTCACTGTCTCCCCCGATAATCCGGTGGGTTCCGATGGGTCTCCGGCATCTTCTCCGGTGCCGGTGACCCTTCGTCGATCATTTTCAATCTCTTTTTCAATGTGATTTCCTTCAGATTTTCATAAGCTTCTCATATCCAATATTTGTTTTTGATTTGGACCACTCAGCCTTTACGAATAGAGGGTTTTATATGAAGAACCGATTTTTCGGTGAGCCAGTTTCATGCTATTACTCTAACTATTTTAACTCTAATTCACCCTAATCTTGTTTCTGCACTTCACATGATAATTTCCACTATTAGAATAAAGTTTTAAAGCAAAATCTCTAAAACCGAATTATCACAATAAAACCTATAACTTAACTTTTCCTACTGATTTCTGAACCGTTTCACTTGATTTAACTTGCAACAGACACCATTTTTCATGCTCTTGAAGTTCTTAAATTTAAAACTAACTTTCATGCTCTAAATCATAAAGACAGAATTTCACTTAACTCACATTTTCCTGATTATTCCTGTTGCAGTATCCTCCACTTCTAATTTCTTCTAACACTCATAACCTCTATTTGTTTCCTTTCCTTCCGTTTTTCTTTCAACACTCACACAGCCACACACACACACACATACACACACACACGTATATATATATATTTGCACACTCAACTGCCCTTCACTTTTTTTCTCTCTCTACTCTCTTTCTCTCTTCCTTCCCTTGTGGCAGCCTTCCTTAACTGTTTCCACCGTCCCACTCTTCTCCATCACTCACGCAATAAAACACAATATATATATATATATACATATATAATTGCACCCCACTTGCCTTGGTGTTGGCAGCCTTGCTGCCTTCACCACAGCCACACACATCACACACACAGTTACACTCACATGACCTCACATGTTGCATGGTAGCCTTCCCATTTTCCTTTGTTTCTCATTTTAAAATATATACATATACATGATACCATATTATATACATATACATATACATATACATATACATATACACACACATATATTTACCTTTGATTATACATTTATATATATATATATATCCGTATATATAATTCTATGCCCATTTCTATAAGCGTATACATACACTCATTCTACTCAAGCTCTGCATGCATGCAACCGTTCACATGCTTGGAAATACGTGCATACAAGTATTACGAGGCTGGGTCCTAAGTTGCTCGGGTATCGCTCGACACTAGTGGTACAAAATAAATTATTTACATTCAAGATCGTTCAGTCCAATAAAATACAATGATATAGAGCTTAATAACTCGGTTTACAACTGGTGATATTCTACTTGATCGGGTCTACCTCGATAGATGTGTCATATCCCGGGTCGGGATATTACACCTTAGGCTCAGGGAATTCTCTAAATCTCTTACTGAACAAGCCTTCACTTGGTATGCAAAACTGTCAATCAACTCAGTGCTCGACTGGGACGATATGGTGAGGAAGTTTTATGTTAAATTCTTCCAGATGGATGAACGGGTCACCACCCTTGCCCTCACAAAGGTCACCCAGAAGTCGGGAAAAGATGTGGCCACCTTTGTAAAAAGGTTCAAAGATAGGTCCCTCGAATGCGATGAAATTGTAATGAAAGAGACTTTAGTGAAAATATATGTTGAGGGGATGTACTAAAAGTATCAGATCCATTTGTTCAACCATGAATTAAGGGTTTTCTCCATCCTCCTAGACAAAGCTAGGAAGGTAAATGAAAACATGTTCCTCCCGAGGCTATTTGCCCCACCAAAGACATACCAGGCCATTGAAGCATTGGCCGTAGAAGCCAAGTCTCTCGAGAAGGCTATAGGCCAAAGAAAAGAAGAGGCGAAGACGAACCCCTGCCTTTCTTGTGTGGTATGGAGAAAGTGACAACTATCTTGAGAACCTAGGTCTAACACAAGGCGATTACACTCCCTTATGTAAAAACGCTCCCCTCCTAGTGGGATAAGGAAAGTCACAACCATTTCTTGTACCATTGAACAACCAGGCACCCCACCAAAGAATGTTGGGCCCTAAGGGATATCTTCTAAAGAAAATTTACCGATAGAGAACTCGAGATCAGAGAACATAGTGTTAGCGTCTAATCATTTCTAAACCATGTCATTGTAGTAAACATGGTAGCGACTATAAAGATCATGGAGTTGGGCAAGCTAGAATAGGAGGTTCGAGCCCTAGGCAATGAAGCAGACCTGTCCTAAAGCTTATCCCAGACAAGGAGGTTCAAGAACTTCTTTGACCAATATGGATTTACATAGAAAATGAGACAAGAGTTGTCAAAAGCAATCATAAATATTGCCATGACAAATAATGAAGTATTTATGACTGGTGGAGAAATTAATAGGACAACGATCGAGCGTCAGAGCGCTATCACATTTACTGAAGAAGACAGACATGTCCCTTACCTCTACAACCGCCCTTTCTATGTCTCCGTCAAAGTCAATGGAATAAAATTTAAGAGGGTATTCCTCGATAGCGAAGCCTTAGTGAACACCATGCCTCTAAACACTTTTAAGACTTTAGGTATACTAGAAGCCAAACTCGTTAAACAACCCTAAGCGTCGCGGGCTTCACCGGACGGCGATACCAGACCCTCGGCCATGTTACCGTGGATTTGGCTGTAGGTGCCATCAGATCCCCAATGGTATTCCATGTCATCAAGGGAGAGTCGTCTTACCAGGTTCTTCTCGAAAGACCATGGATACACCGCTATGCAGTAGTCACCTCATCATATCACCAAGCGACGAAAGCAAAAGTGGGCCAGAAGACCATCACAGTTTAGGCTAGTAAGACCCCTTCACTCTGGAGAAGGTTCACTTGGCCAAGGGCGAATACTTCGATAGCCTCCATGAGACCAAGGGCGACCCGGGGAGGCCGAGGGAGCCCCCTACCAAAATGGGAAGACATTTTAGCAATCGAGGCAAATCTAAAATAAAAAATAGAATTAGAAATTGAGGCCACATGCACTATGATAAAGAGGGCCGATGAAAAGATCATCTACTAATTATGAAGATGCGAGGGGTCGCTTAAAAATTGTGGTAAGGCGAACCTTGAGCAAAAAGACGAAGAGTTGGAGGTCATCATGATAGTAAAGACTGATCCAGCCCTTGAACATATGGAAGATTTCCTAAAAGCACAAGAGGAAAAACTTGAAGAGGTGAATTTGGGGACAACAGAAAAGTCGAGGTCGACTTTTGTCTCAAAATCCCCCGCGCCCACAAAAAATGAAGATCTTGTTAAAATCCTAAGGCACTATGCAGACGTGTTCACCTGGGAATATGGGAGATGCCAGACTTTAACCCATCCATTGTTAGTTACCACCTCTATGTGAAGCCCCTGGCTAAACCCGTGAAGTAGGGGTTACAGAAATTCACCTATAAGCTCGAAACACAAATCAAAGATGAGGTGGTTGGACTACTGAATACGGGATTTATCGCTTCAATCCAACACCTTGAGTGGCTAGCCAATGTCGTACCTGTGGTAAAATGTAATGGGAAGATTCGTATTTGCGTGGATTACCGCGACCTAAATAAAGTGTGTCCTAAAGATGACTTCTCTCTACCCAACATAAATCTCATGGTTAATGCCACCTCGAGACACTAAATGTTCTCATTCATGGACGGATGCAGGGGGTATAATTAGATACGCATGGTCGAGGTAGATGCCCGAAAGATAGCCTAAGGCAACCTACCAAAGGGTTATGACTACCATTTTTCACGATATGATGCACAAGGAAGTAGAGGACTACGTGGATGACCTCGTGGTCAAATCTAAAGAAAAAATGACCCATCCCCGAGACCTAACCTCGGTCTTAGAAAGATGTAGGAAATACGGGCTCAAGATAAACTCGTTAAAATGTGCATTCGAAGTGGTAGTGAGAAAGTTCCTAGTATTCCTTATTCATCACCATGGCATTGGCGTTGATCCCGCCAAAGGTAATTACCAATTGGACTTGATCAAAGAACGTGAAGGAGTTAAGAGGTTTCCTCGACAAGATTTCATACTTTCAAAGGTTCATACCCACACTCGTCGGGATCACCCATTTTTTTGAAAGTTTACTCAAAAGGAAAAGTCCATATCAGTTGACAAAAGAACACCAAAACGCTTTCGAGCGAGTCAAAGGAATTTTTCCTCTCATTTAACCATGATTGCTCCGTAAAAAGATAAACCCTTTCTCTTGTACATCACCTCTAAAAGCTACTGCATAAGATCTCTTTTGGCCTAGGAAGCAAATGGAGAGAAGGGGGGAAGGCCAATATACTATATTAGCCGGATCTTGTAAGGGCTAGAGTTGAGATACTTTAGCCTCGAGAAAGACTGCCTAGCCCTGTCATTCATGGCCCAGAAGTCAAGCACTATCTGTTGGCATTCACCACCTATGTTGTTACCAAATATGGCCCTTTCAAGTATCTCTTAACCTGCCCTATACTGATCGGGAGAATGACAAAGTGGCTGCTAACGTTAGATGGGCTCGATGTGGCAATAATACAACCTAAAGCTATTAAAAGCCACACACTGGCAAACCTAGTGGCCCAATTTCCCAATGTGGTATATGAGCCCACAGAAAAGGACATACCACAAGACCTAGCAGAAGTGGATAGCTTAGCAAAAGTGGGGGAATGGACTCCCTCATTCAACGGATCAGCTAGTACCAGTAGGGGAGGGCATGAGTTATACTGCTTGCGACAACAACAGGAGAGCGCTTGAGCTTCTCCTATAAACTATACTTTCCTTACACCAACAAAGAGGCAAAATATGATGCATTCATCCCGGGGTTGATGGCTACCTATGCCCACAGTATCCTATAGTTGAAAATTAGAGGAGACTTAAACCTGGTGGTCAAGCAAATTATTGGCGTATCCGCCATGCTAGAACCACACATGACTGTATATAGAGTTGTTGTGCAGCATTTTATGAGCCGATTCAATGATGTAACCATGGAACACATACACAGTTTAGAAAATAGGTTCCCTGATGCTCTCGCAACCTTAACTACAAAGGTCAAGGTACTAGGAAATATTGCCCCAATTAAAGTAATCAAGAACACTGTGTTGTGTACAGCTAGGCCTCACCCGAGGAAGGTACACATGATTGGAGGACGCCAATCATCAAACAGCTCGAGGGCACTTTTGCTTCCTAGGACCTAAAGAAATTTTACCTATATCTTGGAGTACTTTATTATTGCAGCTCGGAGGGATTGCTGGCAAGATGCCTGAGCGAGCAGGAAGGAAAAGATCACTTCAACCAGATCCACGGCAAGGTATGTGACACAGGAGACATAAGCCTACATTGAAGAATGTAGAGGGCAGGCTTCTACTGGCACAACATGGCTAAACGGGCCACAGTGATCCAAACGCAATGTGAAAAATGTTAGAAGTTCCCAATGATAGACGAGGCTAACTTTCTGGAAGAAGAAACAAACTAGATAGAGCCCTACCTAGAATATCTCACCTAGGGGGTTGCCCGTAGTAACTTAGGAGGCAGCACTTATGAAAAGGCTTATGATCTGATTCTTTGTTTTGGATGGGAAATTCTATAAGAAAAGGATGGGGGGCAGACCCTTGACGTGTGTACCAGAGGTCGCGACACACAAAATTTTGTATAGGTCCCACAATGTCGAACACCAGGGCGCGGTGAAGCTCCATCAGCTCATCCTTGAAATAGGATACTACTAGCCCACGATGATAAGGGATACCGCCACATTTGTAAAGCACTGCCACAAATGCCAAATCCACGGGCACCTCATCCACACTCCCACTACAGAACTCCATAGTCTGAAAATGCCATGACCATTTCACACTTGGGCCTTCAATTTTATAGGACTAATTTCTCTGCCCTCTCAAGGACGTGTATGGATTTTGGCACCTACAGAGCTATTCTCCAAGTAGGTTAAAGCAATCCCCCTAAAATGAGCAACAACCACAATAGCCCAGAGGTTCATAACAGAGAATATAGTTTACCGCTTTGGCATCCCCAAGGTAATTCTATTAGATAATAGCACTCCATTTGTCAATCACCAAGCCGCCACTTTGATAGAACACCTCAGTGTAATCCACCACAAGTTCATGCCATATTATCCCCAAGGAAATGGACAAGCCAAGGCTACGAACAAAACTTTGATCAAAATCCTCAGCAAAATAATCTATGACCATCAAAAGGATTGGGCCAAACGTCTCCTCAAAGCCTTGTAGGCATATTGGATATCCAAAAGGAAGTCCATGATGGAATCACCCTTCACCCTTGTTTGCGGCTCTAAAATGATAATGCCTGTGAAGCTTGCAATCCCATTCAGTGAGGGTGGCTTTAGCTTGCGGTTTACACTTGGAGGCAAGACTTCTCGACCTCGAAAAGGTAGGTGACACAAGGGAAGAGGAAATGATCAGAATCCAAGCCTACCATACGCAATTGGCAAAAACCTATGCCAAGAAGGTCAGGTCAAGGGAGTTACAGGAGGGTGACCTCATGCTCAAGAATGTGATCGAGATTATGCGAGGCCAAAATGTATAGAAGTTCACACCAAAATGGGAAGGGCCTTACATGGTAGCCAAGGAAAATCAGTATGGGTATAGTGAAGTTATTGACTTAGATAGTGGTGACAATGCCAGACTTGTAAATAATAGGTGGTTGAAGAAGTATTTTCCCTAGAATGCAAAAATATTGTAGTGTAAGGGCAATTCACTTATCAATAATATTAAAGCCACATAATTACTGACTATAAATGAGGACTACATAATTATTAATGGACACAGGATGCTTAATCATAAAATCATAGTGAAAAACTTAATTTAATCATCAGTAATGCGAAAGTTACAAAATTATTAATCTCAAACCCACACTACAAAGCCATTTCAATCGCTAGTGATTTAAAGCCGAAGAATATTGAACGTAAACTCCATTGCTATTTATCACCTAAGAATAAAAAAAAAGGGTTCTGTTTCATTCTATGAAAAAGAGAATAACAAAAAAAGAAAAAAAGAAAGCCTCATAGGCATAATTTATAAAATAAAAATAAGCTTTCCAACACCAAACTCTTATTGTTAATATCCCTTACCGAGGCCTCAATTCGTTGACACTCTTTCACCAACTTGTTTTCCTTAACCTCGGTATCCGTAAGGACATCCTTCTCACGAAGAAGTGTTTGCTCCAACTCGACCAGCTTATTACTCATGTCTTGGACCTTTGCGACCACGGCCACGCGCCGCGAGGTAGCCTGTTTCATTAGGTCAAAGAGGGCAGTTGAGGACCGTTTGGTCACACACGAGTCAAAACACCTTTTAAAGTAAGAAATGTCAATGTCCGCCTTCACAAAGTCTCTAAACCCCCTCTAAAATTCTCAAATCGCAAAATCATCTAAGTCACGAACTCGGAAGCGGCCATAAATCTTGATGTAGCCACAAATAGTGTCAAGGTAAAGAAGTTGGATGGTTGGGCTCTCTATATTAAAATCTTTGAAATTCTTGGGCTGTATCTTCACTACGGAGTCTAAAAGGGGGATGGAGTCCTTGCACACGAGGAAGCCAAGCCAATATCTGCTATCGTCTAACGGAGGAGGCAATCCTAGGGGGCAATACCTGAGGATTCACTAGTGCACGAAGTCGGTGTCACTATAAATGCTACGCTATGAGGAGGGCGAGAACCCCTAACATGGTGACCAATTTCAAGATTTGAATTCACCAAAGTCACCTCCTTGAATGTTCCCCGGCTTCCCTCCGGCTTAAGGTGCTGGGGATCTTACCAGCTATCTCATGAGCCGCGGCCATGTCCTTCGCGTCTCCCTCTCGTAAAAGAAGATATGTCGTGTCCAAGGAAATATTGTCTCCTACGTCGAATAACAGGACAATATAAGAATTTCAGTTGTCAGAATAAGACAAGGAAAGGAAAAGGTAGAACTCTGAAAGTCTCCAACATCGGCGCGGTCCCCTCCATCATCGGTAGCGGTGTGACCTGCTTGCGCATCTAGAATAACTAAGTCCATAACATCCGTTTTCTCGCCTGAAATAAAGTTTGAGAGAATGAATGATAATGATAAATGACTAATGATGTTCATCGAGGATAACCAACAGAAAGTTTAATTACCAAGGTCAGCTACAAGCATCACCATTACAAGGAATTGCCCTCGGCGTAAGATGAAAATCTAAGTCATCAACGTCAGAGTCATCTGTATCCTCCGACGAGGAATAGAGTAGCTTGTTAGTTAATATCATCATTTTCTTCCCCATTCTAAAAGTGTGACCGCGAGGTATTTTGAATGACCCCGATAGCTCAACGCAAAAAGTTGGAGACTTAATTACGACACCTCCTCGGGCAGTAGTTCTATATATGTGTAAGAGAACTTAAAAATTGGGAAATATATACGTGAAAATACATAATCATACTTTTAACAAAGAAAATCAAAGCACTAACTTGGGTCTTGAAGTGCTTATGGAAAATGAGAAGGTCGAGGTCGTCCTCCTCCTCAGCTTTGGGGGACCACTATAAAAAAAAAAAGTCGTGAGCATGCTTTTATGAGAAAGTCATGATGACACCAATAATAAATACAAGTCTTACCTTTCTCTTGTTAGATGATTCAATCCCAGCTGCCGAGGAAAAAGCCCAAAGATGTCTCATGTAACACCCCAACCCAAAATGTAACACCCAACTTGAAATAGACCGGGTTAACCGAAGTAAAACCAACTTGTAAACCAAACATGTAATAAGATGAGATAGATGTACAATTTTGAGAATACAAATAATGTCAGACACATGATGTAAATTATAGGCAATCCCGAGTTCCAGAGTAACACTTGAGCAGGCCAAGAATAATCATCGAAATGCATCTACATATGTGTATACGTAGATATATATATATGCATATATATAGGTATGTATATATTTATGTATATATGTGTTAATAAATGTATATATAGGTTTATTATACATGTATGTGTGACCCATTTATATATGTGTCTAAAAGAGTTTGTAGGTGTGTGTATATGTGTGCTTGTATAAACATATATATATATGGTATGTATATATATATGTTATTATATGAAGTAGTATATATATATATATATATCTATATGTATATATATAATCAGAAATATAAAAGTATGTATAAAAAGAAAGAGAAAGAGATGCACTATCGGCAACTAGGTGGCGCTGCTAGGTGTGTGTTTTCGTGTGTGTATATATATATATATATATTATATGTATATATTATATAAAATATCCCACTTCATTAAATGCTAGAAAAAAAAAGGAAAAAGGAAGGAAGAAACTCAGAAAAGAAAAGTCAAGAAAAGGGGGAGGAGGGGAGGAATGGAGGAAGAAAGAGAAAAAAAGGGCAGTGGAATTGTGTATAAAAGGAGGTGAGGTGCTTGAGAGAAAATTAGAAGGAAGAAGGAGGAACTGAGAGAAACTAAGGAAGCTGAGTGAAAGAGAAATTCTGTAGAGATTCAGAGGAGAAAAACAGAAGTGGAAGGAAAAGAATCCTGCAACCAACAAGGTGAGTGCAACTTAAGAATTATTGTTTTAGTGTTTTTGATTTTTAGAGATGAATGCATGATGAAAAACAGTAGGGTTAGGTGGCATATTCATAAACAAACACGCTGAAATCAAAACAAGGCAAAATGGTAAGGAAATCAGTTAGAACCACTGAGTTACAGGTTTAGTGGGCGAATAATTTTAGGGGTTTTTGTAAGGATTTAACAATGGGAAAGGGTTCCTTTTCGTTGCAGAAAGAAAATGGGGCAAAACCAGGGTATAAAATGGCATGAAATTAGAAAACTAACCCTTGCCAGAAATTCGGGTATCGCTGGAGTAGCCACTCTCATGGCTTTGTTCGATGGCCAAAACCCCACCATTTTTGTTGTTAAATATAGTTATGAAATCCCCTTGAAAAATACAGTCGAACCCTATTGAGAAGACTAAGAAAATCATTATCGGTGAGTCACCGTTGCCGAAAGTGATGATCGGAGACTCACCGGAGAAGAAGCACAGTGTTGGATCTCAAGGTTAGGGTTTGGTTCGGGTTCGGGTCAGACCTGACAAACCCGTAAGTATGGACCCTCAATACTGTGTCTTTTTGGTTTATATTTTAAGTGGGAATTGGGGTGTTTGGGCACACGGTTTGTAAATTTATTTAAGGCTTGATTGGGGATAGGGATAGCTTATTCCAATTTTGTGGCTTATCCATTGTTTGGCTAGGAATAGTAAATTCTAAAATTTTGGATTTAACCCAAATGTTTTATAAATTGAAAATATAACCTGAACTTATGGTTAATTATGAAAAGACCCAAAAATAAATAAATTAAATATTATTTAAATAATTTTTAAAAAGGAAAAAATTACTAAAATGCCTTTAAGTCAAATGTAAGTCAAACAAACTCCGATTAAAGTGAATGAATAGTGAATTTTTATTATTTTGGGCATTTCGAACTTAACGGTAGAGTTGATTTATGAAAATAGGCCCCGAGAAATAAAGACACGTAAAAGTGAAAAATAATTTTGCCCTTTTTCAGTACAAAAATCTAAATTGAAGTCCGTAAAAGCCTATATCGACTTTTTTCGACGTCTTGGACTCAATAGTAGAGTCCATTTTAGAAAATGAGATACTTATAGCAATGAGATATAAAATTTGATGAATAGCATTAAATTGAGATGTGTCTACTGATAAAATAGGGACTTCAAAGGGAAAGGAAAAAGTGACAGAATACTGAGATAGAACATACTGATAAAAGGAAAGTAAATCTCGACATTTTGATATGTGGTATTTTTAGCCATGTCAAATATTCTTCTGATATTGCCCAATTGTACTCTTATACCTATTTGACCTTATTAATCCCACCAATTGATGATTGTTCTATCCTATATGGGAATACGTACCTAATATTTATTGGTTTACAGTTTGAGGATTGTTTTATATTATGGAATTATCGAGGATTGAATTGCTATACTTAGATCATGATTGTTAGTACACCTAGTACCATGTCTTGAAAGATAGATAGCTATGTTTTTACTATAAGTAAAGTCTTAGAGGATACATGGTTATGTTATTACTGTGAGTAAAACCCGATCTCTTGCATGTGGTACCCTTAACTATGGTTATTCTTTCTACTGCCAAAAGTTGTACTCATATACGTACTTGACGCTTATTGTTTCCACAATGTGATACTTGTTCTTTCTTATGGACATTATTGATTATTATATTCATGATTGATAGTACACTTTGTACCATACCTTGAAAGGCCAACATATATGTTCTCACTACTAAGAAAGATGATATTCCACACACACACACACACACACACACACACACACATATATATATACACTCTTTGTGGAATTATGATAGTCATGATATGTTATGAGTACCCGAAGTTGTGCTCAGTCACAACGTCCATCCAATGCTTTTCCTGTATGGGTTGGTTACTGATATGCTACTAGACCTACGAGTTAAACAGGTGATAGTCCATGAATGGGTTGGTTACTGATATGCTATTAGACCTACGGGTTAAACAGGCGATAGTCCATGAATGGATGTGTGGCATTGTATACGTAAGGGAAAGGAAGTTGGCATTGTATACGCAAGGAAGAGGAAGTTGGCCTTGTATATGCAATGGAGAGGAAGTTAGCATGTGCAATGGAGAGGAAGTTGGCGTTGTATACGCAATAGAGAAGAAGAGGATACGATAGGCCCTAACAGTAATATGCATCAAATAGGTTATTGATATCACATCGTTTATTGAAATCCATGGAATGATAATGTGTTCTCTATGAATGGTCATATATTGAAAGCTTATGCATTAGTTTATGATCGATTGGTTACCTATTGATTGTGGCAGTATAACTATTGTTTTGACAGACCCCTATTGATGATTCATATACCTTATGCCATTTATTCACTTATTCATTTGGTTATTGTGATTCTCTATTGTCTTGATTAGCTATTATGTCATCTTATTTCTTGATTGGCTATTATGTTTCATATCCTTATTATCTTGGATTATGTCCCTTCTATGTTAACCCTAACCCACGGTAGAGTGAAAGAAATTTACTTACTGAGCTTCGTTAGCTCGTTCAGACTTACTTATCTATTTTCGGAAGAAGCGCTGCAAGATAGCAATAGGAGCTTAAGGAGCATAAGGGAGCATTTTGAAAATGCAATAAAGAAGATGTTATAGTTTCTCCCTTGTATTCACCACCTAAGGGTGATGTTATGTTAGTTCCCGCTTTAATATATGTAGAACCATATTATGTATTTAAGACTTCCGCTGATTAACTGCTTAAAGTTTTTGAACATCACACATTATTATCATGATACAATAATGAAAAAAGTAGGGACGGCCACAGGGTTGGCCCCGTGATACGAGATCCGCATAGGGTAGGTTTCGGGTCGTGAGGGATTAGGTGGAATATCCATCATCTGCGCCCCCTTCCCCCGCCAACGAAGGGTTCACCGTCACTTCGGCCTTCGTCAATTTGCTACCCAAACACCAACTTACCTCTAACTGGTTGATAGGGGCCCGAATGATCCATTATTGCTCAACACGGTTCGAACCAGGGGCGTGGTTAGGGTACCAAGGCAATAAGAAAGAAAAATATCTAAATTAGTGCGCTAGAAGAGCTTGTGAGATTTGGAGTACAGACCAGCACGCGAAGAAGAGGGAAAAATGAAGCTACCACTATAAAGATGAGAGTTGTGTGCCTCAAAAATAACAAATTGGCTCATGGTTTGGACAAATGTTAAAGGTGCGGGTGGTTGTACTAGCACCCCCTGATCAAATCCAAACTGCCTTACTACCCAACGAGAAAGATAACAAGAAATGCTGAAGATAGGCTCAATCCAACTTGGAAGGTAAGAACTAGACATGATGGTGGCCAAGACCCAGTTTGAACTAGCTGAGTCGAGGTTAAGAAATACTTCCCTATCGAAAGGGAAATAGAGGTTGGATTGAAAAATGATTAGAATAGAAGAAGCATAGGGGCAAGCGACAAAGGCGACGAAGTCATCTATATGCTCGAAGAAATCCTGAGACCCACTCCAGCACTCAGTGTGATAATGAAGTTTCGAGGAGGCCAAGGGTCTGAAAGAAATAGGTTGGGGAGCAAAAGAGAAAAATTGCTTATATACGAAGAGTAGTAGGAACAAGCAACCACAGTAGCTATGAATGTCATATCTACCCACAAAACGAATCATGTCCCTATGGATCATGTCCATCCTCCGATATAGAGTTCCCAAGAAAAGTGGGGCCAAAGGTAGACTTCGGCCCATAAATAGCCTCATGGTTAAAGAAAAGATGTGCGGACTGATACCATCCTCTCGGGGACCCTAAAAAAGGCACCTATCTAGCCAAAAGGCTAAAAAGGCTATAAGATGGTAATTAGAATTTAACATCTGACCGTTGAAACTCCGCCTCACTATACCACAACACTTCATCTCGCTAGTCTCCGCCTTGAAGTCCATAAAAAAGTAGTTCAACCAATGTGAATAAGTACATTTCTTGGAATTGGAAAAAGACGCCACCTCCAAGACTGGACCGTCCTTTCTAAAGCAACTACCAACCTTTCCCGTGGTAGCATGAGAAGATCTAAAGAAGCTCACAACTTGTTGCTCCTCCTTAGATAGTGCTTTGAAAAAGAGGAGGACATCCTAAGGACCTCCAAATGAAGCAGTATAAATATGTCCTCAAGCGTGGGGGTAAACTCCCCCTATGATGCCACAAAAGTGTCAGTGTCTTTGTTCCACCTCGACAAAAAGACCGAGAGCAAGGTGCTATATCGGCAAAGTCCCAAATGATGAAAAATCTTCATGGAGTTTAAAACATTGGCACTTCTCAAGGTCTTTTGGTAGTCCTCTTGAGAAAGCACGTAGTTACACCATTCACCCCAATTCACCGTGGGAAATGAATGGGACTTGAACTCGTAAAAGGAAAAAGAGAAGTCATCAGGCTTGATCGCTGAGCGAGGAATAGACTCTAGGGTAATTGGACAAGCACCGTCTTGATAAACCTCGGGCTGAGTAAGAAATAGGGTTTCAGAAATGTGATCATATGAAAATAGGGATTTGGCACAACCCCAAAACTCGTCTACCGAAGTCAAGAAAGGCCCTTGGCACCACTTTGACTGGACAAGTATAACGGGAATAACCCTATTCTTAACCAAAGGTTTCCTTGTCATATCGTGCAGATGATGACGTCGGGGTTCACCAAAAGAAGGCAAAAAAAAGCCTCGATGGTGGAGAGCAAAGTATTTGTACGATGAAGCAAGGGGGCTAAGTCTCATTTTTATACTAAGATGTCGAGGAATGCGAAGAGACATGCAGAAGTCGAAAAGACTGACACGTACAGTGGTTGAATAACTGTCAAAAATGAAATGACGACATTGGCTAGAGTGTACTGAATGCTCGATTGACTACCACGGTGAATGTGCAAGGGGCAAAATGTAGGATCGTATCAGAGGTGGTAAAACCTAAAGTGGCCAGAACTATTGAAAAGCAACCCAGACTTGAGGAATAGAAACAAATATTGTGATTTCCACAAAGAGCAGGGGCACACCACTGAGGAGTGCAGAGCTCTAAATCAGGAGATAGAGCACCTTATCAGTTGAGAACGACTAAGAGAATTCATTCGCCAAGATGAGAGACAGAACCCTAGAGATAAGAGGCCCCCTCAAAGAAAGCCAGAGCAGAGGCTCGAACAAAGAGGAGTTTGGAATGATCAACAATAACTAAACAATCAACAAGTCATCTTCATTTTTCATGCTGACAATACGATGGTTGGAATGTCTAACTAGGCCAGAAAAAGATATGCTTGAGAAGCAAAGGCAGAGTGCCACATCATCTAGATCTCAACCATTGAGAAAAAGATGAAGAGAAAACCTCAGATATAGTTTTTTGAACTGGACCCTATCGGGATACATTGCCCCCACAACGATGCCCTTGTTATCTCTCTTAAAATTGCTAATTTGGAGACCAGAAGGGTTCTCGTAGACACTACAAGGTCTATCAATGTATTGTTCTAGAAACCTTTCAAACATATGAAGCTCAACTCCAAGGACACCAAAGATACTTATGCAGTAATGGCAAGATTCATTAGGAACCTTAGATTTCCAATGGGTAGAATTGATTTGCCAACCACGATAGGGGAAGGAGGTGAACAGAAGACCTTGATTTCGGAATTCATGATCTTAGACACCAAATCTATTCATAATGTCATTATTGGTAGGCCCTAGATCCACCAGATAGGGGCAGTTACCTTAGTCGTCCATCAATGCCTTAAATTTACTCACAAAGACCAAGTGCTCACCTTTAAAGGCTATCAGTCTATTGCTCGGGAATGCCATGCTCTTGTACTTAAAGAAAGACCCCTTAAATAGCAATTACAGTACCACTGCAAAGAGAAAGACTCTCTGTCACGACCTGAAACCCACCTTGTGTGGATTCCCGAATCGTGACCGCCACCCTTAGGCCCGAGGACTTTAGGGCAAAGGCTCACATAAGCAATGGTATCGGATGGAAATGCGACCCGTGTTTGCGGAAGCGTGAAAACTTTTTTTTCTTTTCTTATTTTAAAATTTCGTACATCCGTCCGGTATTGCTGCTCTTCACATTAGTACACATAGTTATACATTCAGAGCATAATAAAAACTTAAAGACTTACAATTACAATCATATTCAGTTGCCCCGCGGGGCTTAATACATAACAGTGTATGTCACGCCCCGAATTCTGACCGAACCCGAGGCGCGACTGACGAGACAGAAAATAAAATAAATAAAAGGACAAGGTAAATAAATCCACTAAACATGGGTCCATCCCCATCAATACATAAGATAACATGAATACATCGTTCATAGGTCATTCGGGCTTAAGCCCTTACATTACAAAACATAGGTCCCACGGACCAAAATATAACGAGTGTCTCCTCCTATCAAAGCATCCCTGGGTCTCAAATAGCTGGAGGGTCCTCATCTGAAAATGTTGCCCACGAATGGGTCAGCTCAACTGCTGGTATGATGAAGTACTAATGCAAGAAATAAAGCTAAGGCGTGGCATGTGCAAAGTGTACATTTATCTCTAAATGTCATTCAAAGCATCGAAGTAATATATGAATGGTATGCGTGACGCACCCATGCACAACTCTATGCCACACCCATGTTTCTTTTCCGGGTACTCCCCGATGCAATGGCCAATTTTGGGTTTTTCACCACAGGATCTACACCCTCATAACGCAATGCTCAACCCACACTATGTTCTCAAAGGATTCATCATATGCCAATATGCCAATGCAATCCAAATGAACATGGTTATCAATAATGTAGCGTGCTCGAACAATAACGTATAAATCATCAGTCAATTCCATGTACAAGCATATCTCATCTTATCAACTTAAACACATGTCATGATTCACATTCATCATTCACTAAATTTTCATAAAGTACAAGTGACATGCAAACGTGTGAGCAATCAACCCTAAATCATCAAGTAAACACATTCCACATAAGCACATAAGTCATTCCAGTCATTCACAAATATTCCTAACTTAACTTCATTTCTAACATTAGCAAAACACCATACCTGACGGGTCAGTCACAACCCAAGAAGAACGTGCACGATATGTAACTGAACCGATCAATGAAGATGCAAGAGATCAGATCTCTCTCTCCTGTCCTGTAAGTGTCCCTAAACACATAAATTCCCACTCAGTCTATTTTCATTTGAATTTATGCTATTCATCAAATTTTATGTCTTTAAATTTATAGGTTTCTATTCTGCTAAATTAAACTCTACCATTGGTTCTAGGACGTTGAATAAAATACGTTTAGGTTTTCGTAGAATTCGATTTGGACATCTGGGTTCAAAAGGGCAAAATAGTCATTTTGCACTTTACACGTGTCCTTACATTTCGTGACCTCTTTTCACAAATCGGACTCCACGGTTGAGTCCGGAATGTTCGAGATAATAAAATTTCACTATTTGTTTACCTAATTCGGAGTTCGTCTGACAGTGTTTCAAGTTAGGGGCATTTTGGTAATTTTAAGGGTTACTACGGTTCTTTTATTTTTTGGGACCCCGTCTCGTAAAACGGACCTCACCATTGGTCTCAGAATGGCCGAGATAGTCAAAATACACTAATGACTTGTCCCATTTGGATTCCGGAATGTTTTTTTGAATATTTAATTAATTAAACTAATTTAATTAAATAATTAATTAATATTTTATTAATAATTTAATCAGGTGGGTCAAAGTGTAATTTCTAACAGTTGGGGGGTCAATTTGTAATTTCTGAAAGTTCAAGGTTAAGGTTCAAATTCTAAAAGGTTCAAATTCCAAAAGGTTCAAATTAAAACTAGTTTAATTTGTTATTCTAAATCAAGTTAACCAAACAGGGGATAGGGCTAAAACTGGGATAGGATATCCCTGTCTCCAATTCAATTTTCCAATTTCAATTTCTCATCCCCGTTGCCAAACCCCCATTCCCCTTTTTAATTTAAAACAGAACGCGACACGTGGCAGGGGCGGTCCACGCCCGCCCGAACCGGACCCGAACCGACCCGACCCGACCCGGACAGACCCCCCTTCTTCCCCCATTTTTCCGGCGGAGCTCCGGTCACCTTCTCCGGCGTCGGTGACCGGAATTTCAGAAAATCAAGTTTTTAAACTTGATTTTCTTGGTGTTTTCGGAGCCCCTTTCAATCCCAAATTATTCTAAAACATTTTTGGAGCCTTTTAATACCGTTTTGAAGCTTCCAATCACAACGAAAAACCAGATTTTTCCCCCCATGGCCGTGACCTGCACCTCCCTTTTTCTCCCTCATTTTTCAACCGTTTTCTATCATTTTTGTTGCGTTTTAATCCTTACATTATGCTCTACAAGGTTCTACAATTTAAACCAATTGAAATGCTCTAAAAAAAATTGAAACAGAAGCAACCCACTTACCAATTTTTCGGCCGTTTCTCTCTCTAGCCGTGCCCTCTTCCACCTCCTTGCTCCGAGCTCGAACCAAGTCTCAAACTCTCCCTCAGAGCTCTATTCCTCTCTCTCTTTTCTGTTCCTTTCCTTCTCTTCTTTCCCACCCGAGAATACACCTCTTTTCTCTTCACTCTCTCTCTATATTTCTCTCTCTCTCTCTCTCTCTCTCTCTCTCTCTCTCTCTCCCCAAGACCAACCACTCCCTGCCAATTCTGCATCTCCCACTCCCTGAATTCCACTCACACACACAATCCCAACCCACACCTTGTTTGAGTGTATTACACTCAAACTCACACACACACACAACCGGTTACACACACACATACCTCACACAATCTGATTTATATATATATACATATACATATATATTTTCACATTTAAATATACACTCACATGTATACACATATACACAACATATAATTTAAATTATATATATATATACACATATATATATATATACACCTACACACATTATCATTACAATAATAATAATAATAATTATAATAATAATAATAATAATAATGATAATAATAATAATTAATATTTGCAAGAATAACTACTAAAACAATAAAATAATAAAATAAATAAAAAAAAAAATTTCATGTTATAACAGTGTACCATCTTCCTAATACAATAGTTACTACTAAGGGTTCATAGTGCTTAACAGTTCTTCCAAAAACAACCCGACTTATTATCCTTAAAATTGGTGCTGTCTTCAGTCACCTGAAAGGGGGGATCGGATAAAAATCCAGTAAGCTAATCTAAGCTTGTGAGTAAGTGCAATATTTGTCATGGGGTTTCAATTGGCAGTGGTTTAGCACATGAGAGTTTATAAAATAATCGCTACCAATTGCTCGTATACTTTGAACACAGAATATATACCTTCCTTGAAACAAATAGCTTTGAAACAATTAAAGTATTCAAGCTAAACTTATACATATGTACTTCAAACATGTAGGTATGCATAATGAAAATGAGGGTAAAATATGCTTCCATTTTCAACATAACATCTTATCACTTTCATTAATGGAATTTGTTTTGAAACAGACTCCCATTTTAGTTATACGTGAAGATATCTTGTGCCTAAGGGATTAGATCCTACTACCTGGCAATTTACAGGTCAATTGAGTTCCGAAGAACCCAAAATCCTGTCTGTGTGCTATGCACTGTTTATCTTGCATTTAAATACGTTTCACATAACTATCTCAATAGATACTTTTCATGAGCAATTTAAAACATCATGTTCATGACCTCATAATAAAATCTCCGTATACTTGGAATAAACAAATTCAGAATATTTAACAAGATTTGCATTTTAAACTTAGACATGCTGAACATATATTTATGGAAGAACTGTAGCTGAAAGTCATTGACTGAGCATATCATAATTTTATAAGAACAAAAATACTTAAAACAGGAATTAAGTAAATACTGAATTTGATATTCAAATACTTTGCATATTTTAAACTTAAAACTTCTTCAAATTCATGGAGTTAAATCTCCACTTCAAATACAGGGTTACTCACCTTATGTGTCTGGGCTGGCTCTATTAAGGTGTCTTCCCCTTGCCTTCTCTTAACCTAAAAATATTTATGAAAATTTCATAAATTTCACATGTACTTAATCAATTTGTGATCTTTCTTATTCTTAGATGGTGTAAGCCCACTTTTTATAATAGGTTCATCCTTAAGAATTGAACTAACTCAATTCGCTTCATTGTTGAATCCCATGTCTATTTACTTATACATATATACTTATTTATAATAGACATGACTTGCGACGCATGTTATTTAGCATCTCTGTATTTTCTCGCTCTTCTTCCTCTTTTTCTTCCTTTAATTTTTCCTCAACAAGTCTCCTTGCTGCAGCTTCTTTCATGAGTCACCCCATTGGGACTAGGGAGCTTTGTATATGAATGGCATGATAGATATGATTTGGCATGTCTTGGCTATCCTTATCTTTCGGTTGATTATCTTATGTTGCCATAAGAGTTCATCCATGAAGTCTTGTTGCGTTTTATCCATTATAATTTACTTGTACTTTAACCTAAAACACAATTTAACGTGTTAAGAATTAATTTCATTTTAAACTATACTCTTTTAGTAGCTCCATTAATTTTAAGTTTGATTTATTTACTTCACATGTTTACGTGTCGTGTCTTTTCGCATTTTATTTCAAAATATGAACCATACTACTTAGTTTAGTATATCGGATAACGTTCTATTTTATAGTCACCTGACTTATGTTATTCATCAAATTTTATGTCTCTTCATTATAAGGACTTCTTTTGGTTAAATAGACTTTACCATTGAATCCAGAACGTCGAAAAAAGTCAATTTAGACCCTCTCTGGTTTCAATCTGGCTTTAGGGGTACTATGGGCAAAATGGTAATTTTACCCCTTCACGTGTTTTTATTTTTTGGGGTCTTGTCTCACAAAACGGACCTTACCATTGTTCTCGGGAGGTCCAAAATAGTAAGAATACACTGATAACTTGTCCCATTTGGACATCAGACCATTTTTCATTATTTAATTTAATTAATTAATTAATTTTTATTTAATGAATTTCATACATAATATATATATTTCTGTGCGAATATTTGGCACGGGATTGTCCTGTCCAAATGGTTCGCACGCTTCACCCTTCCTTCTTGGTTCCCAGTTCGAGTCTCAGGGTGCGCAGCACCCTTTTATTTTTCTTTATTTTTATTTTATATAATATATATATATATATATATATTCTTGCCATATTCATCACCACTGGATGTGCGGGTCCAAGTGGAAAGGAAGGGAGTTTGGGTCTTGGTGGTGCGGGTCCATATTCATCACCATTTATGCAATGTCAACCCGCAAGCCCCCCACGTGTCCGAGTCCACACACTCGTTTCAAACGAGTTGACTCATCGTCTTCTTCTTCGATTAGTCACTGTTGCCCTAATTTTTAGAATCGTAAACCTTAATTTCATGAATTTTTGGTCATCCTATCTCCCTGCTTTACATTCTAAAATGTTTCTGAGACTTCTAGGGAACGTTTGGCATTGTTTTTGGGCTTCGAATTGATCTCAAAATCGCGGTTTGGTGGTCGATAGTCAAGACCTGCAACTCGATCATATATGCTCGTTTTTGGCTCAAAACCTTTGGGGTTTGTCCTATTGAAACCTATCCATCATGGGGTTCAAACACTCATTCTCAAATGTCAGTTTTGGTGTGATTTGAGAGGTTAGGTTTCAAAACCCAAACCTTCAACTCCCATTTTTGGGGTTTTCTTGGGGGTTCAGGGTCGCGGCCTAGTGTTTTCAAGGCACTTTGGAAGTCTGTTTGAGGTTCCATTACACCAAACATGGTTTGGCTCCCATGATTTTAGATTGCTTCAAGCAAGGTCCATCCATAGATGCTTTTTCTGGGTTTGCTGTTTTAGACTGTTTTTAGACCATTTTTTAATGCTTGAGTAAGTTTAAATACATCCTAAACATCATATGCACGTAAACAAAGCTTAAACAGTTTGTATCCATGCATAAATCTTAGAGAGAGAAAATATAGGATTTTATATTTTCACTCCTTTTTTCTTGATTCTCTTATCTTTCTCCTTCTGACTCTTTTCTTTTTTCTTCCTTAAACTTCCTTGCTTCCCTTTTCTTCTTGTTCTTCCTAAAAAATAAGCATGCAATGCATGTACTTGCTTTTAAAGCAAGTTTCACCGCCCTCTCTCTCTCTCTCTCATCTCTTTCTCTCTCCACATGACCTTACAACCCTAAATCTAGCCTCCTTTATCAACTTCCTTTCCCATCTCAAAAATTTTACTTTTTCCATTTCAGATTTTGCATTTAAGTGTAGGTTGATATTTGTGTATATATGTATATTTTATGTTTACACACACTAACTCACACTTAGACACACACACACATGCAGCCGACACTCACACACATTATTTCACAGTTTTGTACACATAGATATTTTTTATGTATATGTATTTATATATATAATTATTCTTGTGTACATATATATATATATATATACATTTATATATATACATACTTGGCTATATACACACACAATGCACCCTCAATGTGTGTATTGCATGTGTCAACATATACATAAATTTTTATGTTTATTTATATATTTTTATGACTCACACATCATACTCATGTAGTTTAGAAATTTGTACTCTATTGTTCAAAACCTCGTAATACGTGTCATATGACCCAATATTTTGGGTCGGGGTATTACACTCTTCCCCTCCAGATCTTTATGATGTTGATGAATGTCGTTCGAAAAGCGGAAAGCCATTGAGTCCTAGAGGAAGGAATAACATGGTCAAACCATTGGAGGAGGCCATTAAAGTGCTCATCAGTATCGAAGAAGAAGGAAAGTATTTGGAAATCGGCTCGGCTTTATCTCCCTTAGAGCAAAAGCAAATTGTTAAGTTCTTAAAAGCTAACCATTTTGTATTTACTTGGGAGACATAAGATATGGAAGGAAACCCTGACTTCATTTCTCATAAGCTAATGATAGATCTAGACCATCCTTCCGTAAGACAAAAGAAGGGGATGTTTGCTCTAGAGCATCATAAGATCGTCAACGAAGAAGTCCAGAGGCTGCTTGATGTTGAGATGATAAGAGAGGTATCCTATCCCAATTGGCTTGCCAATATAGTCTTTGCAAAGAAGAAGAACGACAAGTGGAGAGTCTACGTCGACTATACCAACCTCAATAAGGCTTATCCTAAAGACAACTTCCCTCTCCCCAGGATTGATCAACTCGCGGATGTTACGACTAGTCATGAACTCATGAGTTCCATAGACAATTACTCTGGATACAATCAGATTCAAATATATCATCCAGACCAGGAGAAAACAACTTTCATATTAGAACGAGGTCTCTACTGTTATAGAGTGATATCGTTCGATATAAAGAATACTAGGGCAACATGTCAAAGGATTGTGAACAAAATGTTTGGCCTCCAAATTGAAGATACAATGGAAGTCTAGATCGACAATATGCTCATCAAAAGTGTTCAGAAGGCTGACCATATTCAGCCCTTATCCCAAACATTTGACATCCTGAAGGAACACAAAATAAAACTTAACCTATCAAAGTATACCTTCAAGATTTCAAAGGGAAAATTCTTGGGGTTCTTGGTTTCCCAAAGGGGAATTAAAGTAGATCCTACCCAGATCAAGGCTTTGATTGATCTAGAATGCCCTAGAACTAAGAAAGATATTGAGGGGCTAAATGGTAGGATAGTAGCACTGAATAGGTTTATCTCTAAATGTATAAATCGATGTCTTTCATTCTTTAAATCTTTGAGGGAGAGTAAGGCATTAGAATGGACCTCTGAGTGTAAAGAAGCTTTCTAACAACTAAAAGAGTACTTAGCCTTTGCCGATCTTTTTTCAAGATGAGTGTCCGGAGAAAAACTACTCCTATATTTAGCCGTATCAAAAAGTGTGGTCAGCTTTGCCTTAATAAGGGAAGAAAAATAGGTTTGGAGGACTATCTTCTATGTTAGTAAAGCACTCCTGGACATTGAAACACATTATTCCGAAATTGAAAAATTGGTTTTAACCTTGGTAATATCCCGCTCGGAAGCTCAGGCCATACTTCCAAGCTTATCCTATTGTAATCCCCACATCCTATCTTCTAAAATCAGTCATTCACAAACTTGAGGTTTTTGGACAATTGGTTAAGTGGTTAGTGGAGTTAGGGGAGTTTGACATATCTTATGTTCCACAAATTACTATCAAAGCTCAAGCATTAGCAGTTTTCATAGCTGAATTCAATGGAACACAACATTAAAAGCTCAAACTGCTGCAAACACTTCGGCATGGCTACTTTACACATATGGTTCTTTTATGGACAAGGGCTCTGGAGTAGGGATAATAATTCAGTCCTCTGATGGGATCAAAACTAAAAGAGCCGTTAGCTTGGGATTTAGAGCCTTTAATAATGAAGCTGAGTAATAAGCACTTATCCTTAGAATAAAGCTAGTTTTTGAATATGAAGCTTTAGACCTCAACGCAATTTCTGACTTTCAGCTTGTAGTCAATTAAGTCCTGGGAGAATATTTAACCAAAGAAAATAAAATGATCAAGTATTCAAAGCTAGTGGAATCATTAAATCAATCTTTCCACAAATTCACCATAAGATTAAAAGAAATCAAAACTCTAGAGCTGATGTGCTAGCGAATATAGCCTCCCACCACAGCCCAAAAAAGGATTCTATGGTGAAAATCTCTTACCAATCAAGTCCCAGCATTGAGATGCCATAGGATTTTTAGCTTTCAAAATAGTCTCCTAATTAGATGCTCTCCATTATCAAATTTTTAACGAAGGGACTACTTCTGAAGGTCTTATATGCAGCCCTTTCTATTATGTTGGCTCAAGTAGAAGCTCAATACGTCCTAGCTGAAATACACGAGGGAATATGTGGCAACCATAACAGTAAGAGGACCATTGCCCACCGAGCACTGACTCAAGGCTACTACTGGGCCCATATGCTAAAACAAGCTAAAGAATATGTTAGAAAGTGTGACAAATGCCAACATTTTGCTTCCTATCAACACCAACACCAACATGAACTTTTCCTCATTGCAAGTCCTTGTCCCCTTGTGCAGTGGGGAATGGACATCGTAGGGCCATTGCCAAAGGTCCCTCAAAATAGAAGATTTCCATTAGTTTCCATTGACTACTTCTCAAAGTGGGTAAAAGTAGAGCCCTTGACTAACATCATGGAGGTGGAGGTGAAGAATTTACTTGGAAGAATGTTGTATACAGGTTCGGCATCCTTAGAGTCATTATTTCAGATAATGAAACACAGTTTATAGGAAAGGTATTTGAAAAATTCTGTAAGGATCTCCATACTAGTCACCATTTCTCCTCTCCAGGACATCCTCAAGCTAATGGGCAAGCTAACATCACAAACCGTGCCATTCTAGAAGCCATAAAGAGGAAGTTGGAAGAGGCTAAGGGAAGATAGGTCAAAGAGCTCTCTAGGGTCCTTTGGCCTACATAACTATTACGGGAATTCTAACTACAGAGACACCATTTTCACTCGCTTATAACATCGAGGCAATCATTCTTGTTGAGATCGGTATGTCGACTATAGACACCTCATTTTGTGACCCCTTGATTAGGTAGTAGCAATTTGATAGTTATGCCAAGAAACTTACTCCCATTAGGACTTTTCTTGACAAAGTCCTAGTCTAAGTAGGACTCTTCCTGATAGAATCTCACTCCCATTAGGACTCCTCTTGATAAAGTCCTAGTCCAAATATGACTCTTCTCAGTAGAGTCTTAATCCCATTAGGACTCTTCTTGATAGAGGAATTCTCCTAACAGAGTCCCAGTCCAAGTATAAAGTCTCACTTTCGTTAGAAATCTTTTACCAGAGTCCTAGTCCAAGTAGGACTCTTCTTGATATAGTCACTTTCCTGTTAAAACTCTCTTGACAGAGTCTTAGCCCAAGTAAGACTCTTTCTGATAAAGTCCTACTTCCATTAGGACTCCTCTTAACAAATTCTTAGTATAAATAGAACTCTTCCTGGTAGAGTTATATTTCGATTAGGACTTTTCTTGACAAAGTCCCGGTTCTAGTAGGACTCCTCTTGATAGAATCCTATTCCCATTAGGACTTCCATGACAAAGTCCTAGTCGAAGTAAGACTCCTCTTGATAGAATCCTATTCCCATTAAGACTCTTCATGACAAAGTCCTAATCGAAGTAGGACTCTTCCTAATAGAGTCCTACTCTCGTTAGTACACTTCCCGATAGAGTTCCACTTCCGTTAGGACTCTCCTACCAGAGTCCCAATCCAAGTAGGACTCTTTCTGATAGAGTCCCACTCCCATTAGGACTTTCTTGACAGAGTTTTATTCCAAGTAGGACACTTTCTGATAAAGTCCCACTCCTATTAAGACTCTTTAGATAGAGTCCTAGTCCAAGTAGGACTCTTCCTAATGGAGTCTCACTCCTATTAAAACTCCTCCTTACAGAGTCTTATTCTTATTAAGATTCCTCCTAATAGAGTCTTAGTCCAAGGAGGACATTTCCCAACAGAGTCCCACTCTTGTTAAGACTCTTCTGCCTATCGGAGGGTATTTCGATAATTTTAGCACCTTTTTGCCCACTAAAGGTGTTTTGACAATTTTGGTATAATCCTATCCTCAGTACGACTTCTTGGTCACTTGAGGGTCATTTTTGTAATTTTCATATCATTTTTCCCTTCTGGGGATATCTTGATAATTTTAGCTTTTTGGTGACAAATCGGGGGTAATTTGGTCATTTCACATGTCTTGTGGCAATTCAGAGATTTTCCACCAAATTGGAGGAATTTGATAATCTTGAATGATTGTAGTTTATTTAGGCATAATTAGGACTTTTCTCTTTTAGAGTTTCCATAAATCTGGTTGCTTGATATTTCCTTAAATAGAGATATATTTAACCTAAACATTTTCATTTTAAAGTTTATTTTCTAATTAAATTCTATTTCTCTTTTATCTCATTGGCTCTTGCATATAGATACCAATTCTATTAGTTCTTGTATTGTCATAATTATTTATTAATTTATTTAGTTAGTATAATCATTCCTTAGAATAATTATTTAATTTTTTTATTTAACTAGATAATTATCACTCAAGACATGATCCTAGTCTTCCATTTTAGGGTTTCATTCTAGACCCTTGGATTGAATATCCATATTTTCCTATAAATAGAGCCCTCTGGCCATCAGTTTTAAGGACACAATTTCTGTAACCTCATGTTGTTAGTTTAATTCTAGAGTCCTCTCTACAAGAACTCTTTATTTGGTTTCCACTTTATTTCAGTGCTTTATTTTTCTTTTGATCCAAGTCAAACAATCTTTTAGTATGTATTTAGGATTAAAAGTGATGTAATTTTTATTTAATTTCTTTTAGTTTTCCTTCATATGTATTGTTCAAGCTATAACGGGGTTTACTTGTTTCTTGCCCAAAAAGAAGTTGGAGACTCTTCCTTTTCTCAATCTCCCATAAGAGGCATTCCTTCATACCTTAAGGAAAGGAGACAATTAAGGGAATGAGACAACTAAGATCCATTTAAATCCACAAAAAGGGATACGAATCAAATTTTTTCCTGTTCTGGCACCCATAGTGGCGACTCCACTAGGGACTAAAGAGGGATAGACTCGGTGAAGTATTCACTTCAAGGCTATTTTGTTTATTTACTCTACTTTCATTTGATGTTTATGTTGTATGATGGATGTATTAATGTATAAATGCTCGAATGTATGGATGAATGAATAAAAAATGACTAAAATCTAAATACCTTGCACACACGTCACTCCATAACATTTGTATTTGTACTACATACCCTCTAAACCTTGGAAAGTTAGTAGCCCTCGCCCTATATGCTCACTCAGCTTGATGGGTGTCACCGGTGAATGCCCTCTTGTCCTTGATCAAATATCGCTTGATCGGCGATAGTACATTCTAGTGGCCTTGGAATGGTTTACAAAAATGTGATGCTGTACCGTTTGACCATATTCATTACAATCTAATGACTGTGGGAGGTATATGGCATGTCCTGTCAGAAGGAAAACCTTGAAACCTTTACCCGATCGAAGCGTCATGCATATAATTTGCCCTAGATTCATGATTTAGGACTTTAAACCTAGTTTTGGTACGACACACACATACTTTTTCACACAATTTTGCGAAGTCAGAAAAATATAGAAGGTCAAAAACAATACCCCTCTTTGTTTGCCGATCGGCATAGAGGTTAAAAGCCTCTGTGTGCCAATCGGCACATCGATAGCAGTCTCTCCGCTCTATAAAATTTTGTCCAATTTCTAAAAAAACTCCAATTTTTTTTTAAAAAATCAATTTTAGAAGCTATAACGGGACTACAAATGAAACTTTTATGGGATTTTCTTGACACCAAACAAGTTAAATAACACAGGTGTTTTCTAAAAGCAGGTACCCACAACTAGCTTGGAAAAAACCCAGTCAAGGCCGATTGATCCGAACTTCTAATCTTTCAATAAATTGAAAAAGCACAGCTTCAGTTGCAATTGTCCCTGAATAGATACTTCAGATTTTGGCCGACATAAAGAAAGACATGGCCAATTATAGAGAGGAGAACCAGAGGCTCTCCCTCACAGTTTGAGATCTAGTACAACAAAGGTTACCACTACTACCTCCCGTCCTGGCAAGTAATAACAATCCTCACCAAGTGCCACCAGTCCTACCTTAAGATGGACAACAACAGCATAAGGAAAACCAAGATCTACCCGTTCATGATCCTTATAATTGGGGTAAATAGTACAGACCCGTTGAGAACCCAAAGCAGCAAGAAAAGAGCCTTGCTCACAGGTTATAAAAAATGGAGACTTTCTTTTACAAAGCTCACCGAGGTGATGATATGGTCGATATTCATAAGCTATATCTCTATCCAGACATCTGGCTCCCCTTGAGATTCAAAATGCTGAACGTTGACAAATTTGATGGAACTACATGTCCAAGAACTCATCTTAAGCTATATGTATGGTCTATGCAACCGCTAGGAGCCAATACCAATGTCTTGCTCCAGATGATTCATCAAACATTAATCGGAGCTGCTCTATGATGGCACCTAAACTTAGAAGATGCACTTTCCAAAGATTGGGAAGAACTGTACAATGCCTTCGTTCATCAATACAACTACAACAAGGAATTGTATATCACTTTCCGAGACTTGAAGACCACTAAGCAAGAGCTGAAAGAAAGCTTGTCCACATTCATCACTAGGTTGCGGGTTAAGGCAATTTCGATAATCAATCAGCCAAATGAGGCTGAACAGGTTTAGAGGGTCAAGAAGAATTTTCTTCTGGTCTATCGTGAAACTCTCTTCGCCAAATACTTTAAGACATTCAAAGCACTTGTAGGGGCCGAAACACAAGTAAAAGATGCAGTTAATGATGGCACCCCTAGGACAAGCGACTCAAAGCCTCGCAAGATCTTCCCAACCTCAAAGCCAAGTGGACTGACCCACATGATCACTGCCGTTAACACATCAAGGTCATTTTCATGGCTAACATCGTGGTGTGCCCCGTAGAAACACCCTCAAAGGCAATTCACAGATTTACAGGCACCAATGTGCGAGATATACAATAACCTCCGAGAGAAGAGGCTCCTATAACCCTTAGAACCAAAACTGACTTTGAACCCTTTACCCAAGGGGTTTGATCCGAACCAACATTACACCTATCATCAAGGCCATGGATGTAACACAAATCAATGCCGAACTCTAAAGCATGTAATTCAAGACCTAATTGATGGTAGAACAATAAGGGCTTTACCAGCCAAGCTTAATGTCACCACCAACTCATTATCGACTCATAATGTATGACTTAATATCAACTTGTTAAGTCTCGAAGATTCAGATCCATGCAATCTCATCAATGGTTCTACAAATGTCTCTAGGTGTAGCATGATAACTTGGGATGAACTTATGGGAAAGAAAAGTCAATCTGGCTCAACCAATGTAGTATATGTCACACGAGGGAGGAGACCATCCTAGCCCACTCATTTATAAGCAGATGACCAACTCACAGAGTTCTTAAAACCCAAAGAATCAATAGGTGTCCCACCTTAGGCTCCTATTAAAGATGAGTTCCTCAAATAGCTCAAAAAAACACTAGCCAACATCTCAGTATATGGTTTATTGATATCGTCCTTTCCACACTGACAGGTCATCATGAGGCATCTAAATAAAACACATGTTCTTACCACCATTACCCTCGAAAAACTTACGCAAGTCATTAAAAGGGTCTAATTTGACAATATTATCATTTTCACTGATCATGACTTACCAAAAGGAGGGGCTGACCATACTAAGGTTTTGCATATTACGGTGGATTCCCTAGCAAAGAGGTTACCTTTGGTGCTCATTGACAATGTCTTGACTCTAAATGTTTTTCCTCTTGGGACTGCAAAATGCCTTAGATTAAAAGAAACCGATCTCACTCCATCAGCCCAAGCAGTTAGGGCATATGACAATACTCGAAGGGAAGTTGTAGGAGTCATAACACTTACCATGAATCTCGGCCTGGTTGAAAGCACTGCATATTTTCAAGCACTAGACAACCTGACATCCTTCAATTTGCTACTTGGAAAGCTATGGTTACATGAGATGAAAGCTGTAGCATCCTTTCTACATCAAAAGCTTAAATTTGTCTATCAAATAAGGGTAGTCACCATTCATAGGAAAGTCGATCCTACCAGTGATGCTCTCCCCATACTATGGATCCAACACAATACTAATGATTTACCTTTGTTGGGCTTTGACTGTATATGGAGCCTTGAGATGGAACAAGTATTTAACAGAGGCTTCTACAAACAAGTCGTGATAAACATGATGGTCCATATAAGATATGTGTCGAGTAAAGATCTTGGATTCAATTTGCAAGGTCTACCTACACCACCCTTCCAACCGAAAAAGGAATACACATTCGGGCTCGGATACTCACCTACCAAGAAAGATTTTTGTGGCAAGTCTTTGGCCGCACAAGCCAAGAAAATTGCTAAAGAACAGGGGCTGCCCCCTAGGCTCATAGAAATAAAGCCTTACTTCCCCACCGTGAACGAGAGTTTCATCAAGCAAAGATAAGATTATCCATACTATGGATTCCTTAAGTTGTGGTACAATGTTAAGGCCAAGACCAGAGTTCCCGGTTGGGAAATATTCAGTGATTGCACCTGTGGTTTTGACGAAGAGGTGGTGGTACTCATTGAACAACATGATACTCAACAGGAGGACTGGATCGAAGAGCTTAGAGGACTGATAGAATGCTTTGCCAAGATAGAGCTCACTGATGATATGGTTAACATGATCTCCATAGGCAACATGAGAGAAAATCTAGTCGAAGACATTATGCCTATCTAAGCTCCAATCAACAATGGGCTTCAATTCAAATGAGTGCCAGCTTCAGGTGAACAACTTGAGCAGGAATTTGGTTACTCAGATTTGATTGATATAGATTCCAACAGTGCTTTTGACTCCTAGTATGAAGACTCTTTTTTTTTAGATTTCATTGATCTTGATGATCTTGCTGATTTTAGTTTTTCATCTTTTGATGAAATAAATTCTTTTTCTAAGTATCCTTTAATTTCCAATAATGAACATGATGATGAATTTGATATATATAATAATCTTGATATAGAGGATAGGAAGTTTCGAATAGACTTGGCCAAAATAGTCACCAAATCTTAAGATAGGGCCTAACCTATCATAGAACAAATGGTGACCATTAACCTAGGGTTAGAAGGTGAGACTAGAAAAGTAAAGATCGGTATAACCCTTAGCCAATGTGAACAAGAAATACTATCTAAATTGTTAAGAGAATACCAAGATGTTTTCACATAGTCCTACAAGGACATGCCTGTGTTAGATATAGACATAGTCCAACATAAAATCCCGACTTACCTTAATGCCAAACCAATCAAATAGAAATTGAGGAAACTCAAGCAAGAGTGGTCCCTTAAAATCAAAGAAGAAGTCAAGAAGAAGTTAGCTGTAGGGTTTTTGGCCATGGTTGAATACCTGTAATAGTTAGCCAATATCGTCCTTGTCCCCAAGAAGGATTGGTGAGTCCGCATGTGCGTCGACTATAGAGATCTCAACAAAGCTTATCCAAAAGATGACTTTCCCTTGCCAAACATAAGCTTTTGGTAGAAAACACAGCTCAACATGCCATGATGTGTTTTGTAGATGGTTTCGCGGGGTATAATCAAATCAAGATGCACCCTAATCACATGGAAAAGAAACTGCCTTCATAACACAGTGGGGTGCATACTGCTGCACAGTCATGCTTTTCGACCTGAAAAATGTAGGGACTACATATCAGAGGGCAACCACTACCATCCTACATGACCTAATCTGTAAAGATTTGAAATTTTGGAATGAATTTTTTTTTTTTTTTTGTAAAAAGGCAATATTTGAATTTCTTTAAATCTTATCTACTTTTAATTTAATTAAATCACGTTATGTGAATGTGTGTTATTAGTATTGTATATACATGTGCGCCTGAAAATTTTGCTTGGACAAATATATATGATTTTATATTTAAAGATAGAAAAATATATAAAGAATTTATATATGTATATAGTTAAGAAGCTACTAGAATATACATAAACTAAAGAAAATAAAATAAAAAGGAGGGGAGCTTCTAGGTCAGCCGAAGCCTTTGGGCAAATAAAAAAAAACAAAAGGGGGTATGGCGGTGGAGAAACGGCTGGAGAGGAAAAGAGAATTTCTGAATTCTCTATCGGTGTGGCAGGTGTATATAAATGTGTGTGTGTATCTCAGTTGGCAGCCAAAAAGAAGAGAAATTCGGTGCCAAGAGAATACCAAATGCGTTGAAGATGGTTGAGAAGTCTTGAAGGTTCTAGGCGGTGCGGCAGGGAATTTGCAGAGAGTGCAAACAGATCAGGTCTTGCGGCTTGAGGAATTTGACGGAAACGAAGCAGCAGCGATGGGTTGGGACGGATCTGTCGGGGAGTCATCGCTGAGTTGATCTCTCAACTCTGTACAGAACATCGCAAGGAGGAAAGAAGCAGTTGGCGAAATCCCCCGTTCTAATCAAGGCAGATGGGTTTCGCGATGGTTGACAGAGGATGATGGCACGGTTGTATCGGCATGGATGGATCTGAACTTGAGATTGAATTTGAGCAGTAATCAGAGCTGCTGATTTGGGAAAACGTTGCACCGTAACCTGATTCGAATAGGGGTATGTGAATGTATACGCGTGTGTGCGTGTTGGTGTAGCAGTGTAGTGGTGCGGAATAGGAGAATGGGTTACGATGGCTGTCATGGATGTTGAGGGTTCGTATTGGTGGATGTTGCAGCAAGGAAGGGCAGGAATTGAAGATGCAAAAGTCGATTTAAGAGAGCAAATATCTTGGATTTTGGTTCAATAAGGTTCGGTTGGCTCACCTTCGAAACCCGAACAGGTTTTCTTCGTTGCTGCTCTACCCCAGTTTAAGTTCAGACTATCTCAGTTATTAAGAGGAGGAATTGGAGGGAGTTTAAGAGCAGTCTTGCTCGCAGTAGAAGAGTGTTGCAGGTGCCGTTTCATGCTATTTGGGGCCAATCCAGGTAAGGGAATTCTGATTGTTCGTCCACCAAATCTAGGACAGTGGTGATTCGGTTGGGATGGTTAGGAGCAAGATGGTGATGACTAGGCTCTGTTTTGTCAGTGAGGATGAAGCAGTTAGCTTGATTTCATCATATCTGCCATTGTCAAGTGAAGAATTTTGTTGGCTGTTTGAAGATGATGAAGGGTGGAAACATGAATCCTCACCTGCCTTCTGTTAGTAGTGGTCACTAGCTGCCAGAGGAATTTTGTAAGGGAAAAATCAGATTCAGTTATACCGTGGCAAAAGATTGTGATCATATAGGAATGTTCAAACTGAAGTATTTGAATGGTATATCAAAAATACCTTGATACAAATAAGTTCAAAGAAAAGTGTTGCGATTGGACGAACGATGTCATCTTATGAAGATGAAGTATATGAGATTATGAAGTCACTGGATGTGGATTTTGTCTTAGTTGTATTTGGAGGTTTCTGGCTAGTCTTCTGACGATATTAATAAATCTTTGTAGATGTATTCAGTTTGGCGGATGTAAGGGCGATTGTTGGCTGGGTCATGAACAGGGGTGGTTGCCACTCTGTTATTTCAAAAGGAAAAAGAAAATTTAAGAAGTGAATCATGCTGGTTGTTTCAATCAGGTTGGGTGTTGGGTCTCTTGTTCAGGTGGAGATGGCTCACTCAATTTCAAGCAGAGAAGTTATTGTCCGTTCATCTAGAGGGTTGACTGAGCCTGGAACTTTATTCAAAAACTTAATGGCCATCCTTCGGGATGTTGTTATCTGTTATGATGGCACGGTGAGGAATGTATGTAGTAATTCAATTATCCAATTTGAGTATGGGGTCAAGGCTGGAACTAAGCCCCAGAGTTTCTTCGCTGTTGGCAAACCTGTTGGTGTGTTGTCTGCTACTGCCATGTCAAAGCCTGCATATAAGACATTTCTTGATTCTTCTCCAAGTAGCAATTCAGCGTGGGAGAATCCCTAAACAGTATTACTGTAGCATCAAGATGATGAGTGACTAACGACATATTTGGAGGATATCTATGAATGGAGATAAGCATAAGCTTGATATGATTCCATTGGAGGACTGAGTTACTTACTGGTTGATTGGATTGCATAGTGGACACAACTTAGTAAGGTTGTGACCAACCCTGTCAGGTATGATATTTTGCTAAGTAAGGAATATGATTAAGTTTAGGAATGATTTGTATGTTGATTGATTTATACATGTGTTGATTTGGTGATTTGGAAATCACGTGGGATATAATTGCTTGAAGAACCTAGAACTGATAACTTACGTACTCTGATATGTGTTTTAAATTATTTGATGATTTGTTGTTGTAGTGAAGATGGATCTTACCTCTATGTTTGGATTATTATGTTTGGCTTACATCGGTGTTGATATATCATGTGTTTTGGAAAATGTGATAGTTTCATGTATGAGGATGCTTTATGGAATCTTGTGTTCTTTGTATATTGATGAGATTTTGAATGTGTGAATCAAGCATGTGTTTAATTTAACTGCTTATAGCATACAGGCTTGTGGAAGAAGTTTTGAGATTCAGATGATATTGTTGCTTTAAATATGCTGCATTATTTGAAGCATACTGCATGTGTTGGCAAGAAATGTTTTGTTGAGATTGTGGCATTGCATGGTGGAATCAGGGCATATTGGCATAGTGTGATTCCTTGAAAGCATAGTGTGAGTTGAGCACGTGGTGCTATGCATTATGAGGGTGTAGATCCTGTGGTGAAAAACCCAAAATCGGCCATGGTACTCATGCCAGCGGGGACGGACCGTAAAGTGAGAACAAGGTTACTCAGGGCTTCGGGGAAGGACCGTAAAGTGAGAACAAGGTTACTCAGGCCTTCGGGGAAGGACCGTAAAGTGAGAACAAGGTTACTCAGGCCTTCGGAGAAGGACCGTTAAGTGAGACATGGGTGTGACATAGAGTTTGCATGGGTGCGTTATGCATATTGATCATGCATTGCATGGATGACATTGCATGACATGTAGAGATAAATGTACACTTGCACATGCCACGTCCTTAATTTTGTTTCTTGCATTAGTATTATATCATACCAGCATGTTGGCGCTGACCCATTCATAGGCACAGGTTTCAGATAAAGCTCTAGTACGTGGGACTTGATGAAGTCTTGGAGAAATGAGAGAAAATGAATTTTGTAGAGTATTTGGCCCTTGGGGTATACTTTTGTAATATAAGGGCTTAAGCCCAAACAGTATGTAGGAGATAACTATTGAGTATATCTTATATGTATATATGTTAAAGGAAAAGAATGTGTGTTTAATTTTCATGAATTGTGACCATTGAGTGAGGATGGATTGTGACGTGTTTGTATATACATATGATGTATTGTGATTATCAGGGGAAAAAGGCTTGAAAAACAAAGGAGGTTCTGTCAAAATTTTCTGAAAAATTAAAGGATTGTCAAGTGTGTAAAACACCTGGTTTGTTATGAAAACAAGGGGCAAGGCCCTATGGATTGTACAGAATAGGGAGTTAGGTTAGTGTTTGGAATGTCTTTGATTGTACTTTATTTCTTTATTATTTTATCTTCCTTTATCTCGTTACTCAAGCCTCGGGTTCACTGGAATTCGGGGCGTGACATAATCCATAAAGAGGTCGAAGTCTATGTCGATGACATGATCATAAAATTAAAGGCAAAGAAGGTCATTCTAACTGCTTAAGAAAGTTCTTCGAGAGAATCAAAAAATACAAAATGAGACTAAACCGTCAAAAGTGTGTGTTCGGGGTCATATCAGGAAAACTCCTAGGCTTCATGATAAGTCAAAGAGGGATAAAGGTGGATTCCATAAAAATCTAAGCCATTATGGAAATGCATCTGCCCAAAATAAAAAAAATAAGTTAAGGGCTTCCTAGAGAGACTTCAATACATCAGCAGATTTATATCACAACTGACCATTATCTGTGAACCCATTTTCAAACTTTTGAAGAAAGATTCTCTCAAAAAGTGGAACCCCTCATGCCAAAAGGCTTTCAAAAAGATTAAAGAATATCTTACCAACCCGCCAGTCCCGGTTCTCTTACATCCTGACTTTCCTTTATTACTGTACCTCACGGTAACTGATACGGCCGTTGGAGCCATGCTGGCCCAAAATCAAACACAGGAAAGAAAGGAGAAAGTCGTTTACCATGTGAGACAAAAATTGATCTCTTATAAGAAAAACTATAATACCTTTAAAAGACGTGCTCTACTCTTGTTTGGGTTACCCAAAAGCTCCGCCATTACATGATGACTTATACAATACACTTGGTTTCTCGCATGGACCTTGTGAAGTATCTTTTTGAAAAATGGCTCTATTAAACCGCACTACTCGGTGGCTACTATTGCTTTCCACATAACTCAAAAATCCATCAAAGGAAAGGTCGTGGTCGACTGCCTAGTAGACTGCCCAATTGAGGGTAAGGTTGTTAAGGAAATCGAATTCCCAGATGAAGAAATCATGCAAGTTCATAAGGATAGGTGGTGTTTTTTCTTTGACGGCACCACCAACAAGAAGGGATATGGTATGGGCATGCTTCTTGTAACCCAAACGGGTCACATACGCTTCTAGCCATGAAGTTGCAGTACCCTTTTACTAATAATATCATAGAATATGAAGCTTGCATAGGGGGCCCTACAAGCGGCTTTAGAACTGAAACTCAAATTCTTTTATGTATACGGGGATTCAACCCTCATTACTAGCTAGCCAAGTCTAGAAAAGATGGAAAATCAAAGAGAAGAAGCTCTTACACTACTAGCAGTACCTAGAGACAGTACTAACCAAGTTCAAAGATGTATAACTCTACTACATACCTAGGGCTAAAAACAGTTTGCAGATGCCCTATCTACCTTTGCCTCAATGGTGGACATCCCAGAATAAGCCACAGTTAAACCGCTCTTGGTACAAACTCAAGAAATTATAATATACTACTGCAACATCAATGAAGTCACAAAGGACTTAACATCTCCACCTTGGTATAACGTGGTTTGGTCATACATCAGACACTCAGAATACCCTAAAGGATATACCAAGGAGGATAGAACGGCCCTAAGATGGTAGGCCACCCAATTCATCATTTGTGGGGAAAAACTTCACAAAAGATCTTTCAATGGAATACACCTATTATACTTGGATAAACATGAAGCTGAACAAGTAATGGGAGAAATCCACGAAGGAAAATGGCTCAGTTCATTAGGTCCAACATCATTTGCTGGTATTGAGTACCCCACAAACTAATTTCAGACAATGGCTTGCACTTCAAAAGGGAAGTCACCAACTTGGTCAAAGATTTCAAAATCACCCATCATCATTCCTCACCTTACCGACCTCAAACAAACGGGATGATAGAGGCGGCAAACAAAACTCTAAAGAACATCTTGAGGAAAATGATAGAAACCAACATAAATTGGCATAAGAAACTCTTTTTTGCTTTATGGGGGTATCGTACATCTATTAGAATACCTACCGGACAAACCCCATACTCCCTAACATACAAGATGGGGCGGTGTTACCTATCAAGCTAGAAATACCCCTACTTAAGGTACTTCTCAAGAATCAAATTACTGAAATGGATTGGTTACAAAGTAGATACGATGAGTTAGCCTTCTTGGATGAAAGACAGCTCAAAGCTTTATATCAGACATAGGGGTATTACAGAAGGGTGGCCCAGCCTTTAACAAGAAGGTGAAAAAGAGAGGCCTAAAAGTAGGAGATTTGGTTTTAAAGGAAAATTAAGCACCGATATTTGACCCAAGAGGTAAATTTAGACCCAACTAGAGTGGCCCACTCATTATCAAATCTATAGCCACTGGAGAGCAGTATGGCTCAATGATATGGATAGAGATGTGTTTCCTTTACCTACCAATCTTGACCAGTTCATGAAATATTTTGTTTAACGACTAGCTGCCCATTGTACTAAACTACGATGACTTGACCCCTACTACATATTTTTACAACACATGCAATACGGGGGTGTGTAGGTAGCTCACGAAGTTATTGTGAGTGTGGTTTCAAAAATTTTAATAAAAGTTTCCTTCTTTCCAAATCCAAAAGTTAAAGATCATATTTTATTTAATAACAGGTAAAAGCCTTATCAATTTGGTCTAAGTCTAAAGTGGAACTAACTTCCTCTAAAAAAAATGAGAGAAAAGAAAAAAATTCTAAATCTTCATAACTAAAGGATACTCAAATCCTTTCTTTTCCTTATGTTTTTTTCTCTAATAACCTACCTTGCAACACAAAGTAGTGACCCGTCTCTTTCAGAATGAAACCCAGGTTATTCCTTGTCGAGTCTACATGCAGAGAAAAATACCCAAAGTCCAGCTCACCATTGTTACATTTGAATTCTAGTACCTTCTTATGTCTTTCTCATTTCCTTTTCAAGCTTAAAAGGGATGTTGTCTCAATTTTTGTTACATCTCATAGTTAGCTCATTGCTTTCTAGTCCAACTTTTCTATTCTTCCTCCTTCGAAGTCCTTGTGAGCTTTTTTGATCGATTCCAACTTTGAAGTTATATCCACAGTCCTGTCTGTTCCAATCTCTTAAAAAATCATAGAATCCTTAAGTTCTTCATTTTCACTAATTAGGTCTAGAGTCACCATAATTATTCTTCCGTCATAAGCACTTTGTCGGAATAATTTGTATTATCCAAGTCTGGAACATGAGCACATTCCCAACAATTGGATATCTTCGTGGCTACAGACAGAGTCAATCTTTCCACATTGAAGTGAAGACCCCAAGCCCTCAGAACAACCTGCATATAACAAAATTGACGTAGTATCCGGGTGGGGTAATAAAATGAGGTCTCTCTTAAGTCTGCCAAGAAAACACTAGAATAACTAGGAGAGTACAAGTGAGGGACTTTGCTTTGCTAATGAATAGTGGACTAATCAACACCAATCCCTCTGGTCACCAACAAGGCTTTTGAACAATAGTGTTTTGACATATAAGTGACAGCAATTCAAAGTGCTAAGAGCTTCAACTTATCACGTAACAACATTGTCAATAGCAAGGGGCTACCTCTAAAAACATTTAAGCCATCATAAACCAAGTCCAAGCCATTCAAGGTCACGGCAAGAACAATGCCCATCTTATTATTACCTTTGTTCAGTTTAGTCACAACGTTAATTAAGTGAACATCAGTCTGATCAGGCTCTTGGACAATCAAGAACCTCGAGATAATGCATAGAGCAAAGGCACACAGCTTGGTGCGGCTAGCATCTTAATTCACAGAAATTTCCAATATGGAAAGTAGGGAAAAAGCTTCACCTTGAACTAATTCCTTTGCCTTCTTAGCATCCAAGTTAGGTAAAGAAGACAAAGAGGAAGAATAACCACGCTGTAAAAAAGGGATGACCAGTTTACCTTAAATTGTGACATCAAAAGGACCGTAGAACATTTCAAAGGTAGGATATATTTCAACAGGATCCAAAAGCGAGCACAAGCCCGCAATAGATGCTAGTCTATGGTAGCTTAAGCAATAGAAAAACTAGCTTTCAGTCTCATCCAAGTAAGACTCTTCTTGATAGAGTTCCACTCCCATTAAGACTCTCTTAACAGAGTCCTAGTCCAAGTAGGACTTTTTTTGATAGAGTCTCACTCTCATTAAGACTCCTCTTGATAGAGTCCTAGTCCAAGTAGGACTCTTACTGATAGCGTCCCACTCCCATCTGGACTCTTCCTAATAGAGTCCTAGTATAAGTTGGACTCTTTCCGATAGAGTTTCACTCTTGTTAGTACTCTTTCTAATAGAGTCCCGGTTCTATTAGGACTCCTTCTAACAGAGTCCCAGTCTAAGTAAAACTCTTCCTAATAGAGTCCACTTCTGTTAAGACTCTCCTACCAGAGTCTTAGTCCAAGTAGGACTCTTTCCGATAGAGTCCCACTCCTATTAGGACCTTCCTAACAGAATTCTAGTACAAGGAGAACTCTTCTTGATAAAGTCTCACTCCCATTAGGACTCCTCATAATAGATTCTTATTCCTATTAGGACTCCTCCTAACAGAGTTCTAGTCGAAGAAGGATTCTTCCTAATAGAGTCTCGTTCCTGTTAGGACTCTTCCGCACGTCGGAGGGCATTTTAGTAATTTTGGTACCTTTTTGCCTACTAAGGGTATTTTGGTAATTTTGGCATAACCTTACCCTTAGTAGGACTTCCTAGTCACTTGAGGACAATTTTTGTAATTTCCATAGCATTTTACCTATTTGGGGGTATTTTGGTAATTTTAGCCATTTGGTGACAAATCGGGATTAATTTGGCCATTTCACATGTCTTGTGGCAATTTAGAGATTCTCCACCGAGTTGGGGGTAATTTAGTAATCTTAAGTGATAGTAGTCTATCTAGGCATAATTAGGACTTTTTACTTTTAGAGTTTCCATAAATCTGGTTGATTGATATTTCCTTAAATAAAGGTACATTGAAACTGAACTTTTTTATTTTAGAGTTTATTTTCTAATTAAATTCTATTTCTCTTTTTTCTTATTGGCTTTTGCATGTAAACATCAATTCTATTGGTTCTTGCATTTTCATAATTATTTATTAATTCATGTAGCTAGGATAGTCATTCCTTAGGATAATTATTTAATTAGATATTTATCACTCAAGACATGATTCTAACCTCCATTTTAGGGTTTCATCCTAGACCCTTAGATCGAATCTCCATATTTTCCTATAAATAGAGCCTGCTGGTTATTAGTTTTAAGGACACAATTTTTGTAGCCTCATGTTGTCAGTTTAATTCTAGAGTTCTCTCTACAAGAACTCTCCCTTTCATGAGGCCAAAGTGACAACCTCCCTTCAACAAGCAAATCGAAGCGACGCTTTTTAAACCTAAGAATGAATCAGATAACTTTTTGATTGAAACCTTCGATCAAAATTTTCCCAGTAAGAAATCTGCCCGACTCCAATGATTGAATAAGGTACGCTTTCAAACCCTTAACAATTTTCCTTTAGATTTGGTTAATATCATCTTTTTTATCACTCTTGATAAAATAGGGTAAACCGGAGAATTGCATGACTCTGATTCCGTTTTCTATTTCTTGTTCTATTTTATTTATTTATGCAAGACTATTCTTTCTTTATTATTTCTAGACTCACATCTCTCTTTTCTATTTTCTAATGAAAAAACAGCCTTGCAAGTGAATATTCGAGGCAAATCCATTTGGATCAGGTAAGGTGGGTGCCTAACACTTTCCTACTCTACACCTTAGCCCCCTAGCCTTTTTCTTTGGTTTTTGCTTTATTGCAGTGCTTTAATTTTCTTTTGATCCATGTCAAGGGATCTTTTAGTATGTATTTAGGATTAAATGTGATGTGATTTTTGTTTCATTTCTTTTAGTTTTCCTTTATATGTTTTGTTCAAGATGTAATGAGTTTGCTTGTTTCTTGCCCAAAAATAAGCTGGCGACTCCTCACTTTTTTTTATCTCCCATAAGAGGTGTTCCTTCCCACTTTAAGGGAAGGAGATAGTCGGGATCCCTCTAAATCCACAAAAAAGAATACGAATCTCCTTCTTTTTTTCAGTGTTGGCGCCCACATCGACCTTTAAAACAGACATCTTTGATCAAGAAATCAACACCCAGAAGCTCGCAGAAAATCTGGATCTTTTGGAAGAAAAATGAGAGCAAGCATGGATCAGGACTGAAGCCTACTAATAAAAGATAGCCAAGTACTTCAACAAAGGGTTAAAACCTATTAATTTCTAGCTCGGAGACCTCGTCCTAAGAAGAGGGTTCCTAAACACTAAAGATCCTCCTATGGGGAAACTTTCCCCTAATTGGGAGGAGACTAACAAAGTAACCAAGATTTTTAGACCTACAACTTATTGGTTGGAAGATTTAGTTGGGAGATCTATACGCAGGCTTTGGAATATTGAGCACTTACGCAAGTATTATTAGTAAAAATTGACTCAAAAATTTTATCCACTTCAGAGTTTGTTAAATGCATGGGCCCTTAAAAATCTTGTATTTCATTACAAGTGTTACAAGTATGACCCATTTACTATTGCGTCATTGCCACCTATGTAACCCCTAAAAACCTTGTATTCTTTACAAGTGTTATAGGTTTGTACACCTATCATTGCGACGTTGCCACCGGACCCTTAAAAACCTTATATTTTATAAATGTATAGGTCTGTAGGTTCTATTATTCAGACCCTTAAAGAATCATATATTTTATAAGTGTTATAGATCTCTTAGAAACTTGTACTTTTACGAAGTACTACTGGTCTGAATATTAGAGATATTATTTGAAGTTAAGATAACTTCAAAGAGATCAACAAAATTAAACACGAATTCTGAAATGATCCATTTTATATATTAAACCCCTAAAGGGAAAGAGTACAGGTCAAAGGCAAAAAAAAGGGGAGGAACAAAAAATACAAAGAAGTCCTATAAAGCTGTTATTCTATAAGCTCGATAGTCTTTTGTAGCTCATGAGGATCTAAAATAGGTTCATCTTCATCATCGACATCAAAGGCCTCTATCTCAATCTAAGAGACTGGGATGTCGTTCAGGTAGGTCAAGTTCAAGTCGAGGTATATTTTCTAGAGTTTCTTCCTAAAGGTTTTATACCCATGCTCGACGAGCTCTCCCTCCAGCTTTTGGACTTCAGCCTTCAAGTCCTTCTTAATTTAAAATTTTGAAACCTCAATGCTATTATGGATTTCTTTAGCAGTAGCAACTTCAAAGTCTGCAAACTTCTTCTTTAAAGCCTCTAGTTCTACAGCCAATGCTTCATTCCCAGACTTTAGGATGGAGAATGCATTGGCGGCCTTTTTTAGCTTCTCCTCAACAGTGACCACTATTGATCTGGCAGTCCCCAACTGAACCTTGGTCTCATCAAGCTTAGATTGAAGGGTATCGATCTACTCTGAATCTTCAGGGCTATCCATTATGGTTGTCAAACCATGAATGGCCTGAAGAAGCAACAAATTTGAGTTAGTAACATTAAAATATGCCTAGAAGACGAATTAAGAAAAGTACAAAGATGAGACTTACTCTCATGTGGATAACCATGGGGTCCTTGGCTATCTTTTTAGGCTTCTACTCAGTGTATTTACTAGGGTCTGTCGCCTAAGAATCCTTAAAAGCCTTTTTCACAACACTTAGGTTGGACTGCTCAGGCTCTGGAGGGTTGGCACCCATTTTTCCCTTCCCCTCATTTGTTTTGGTATTGAAGGGGCAAGAAGGGGAAGAACCTCTCGAGACGGTGAATGGGCCAACTCTTCTAAGACCTTCCGCTCGGGAAAATTAGACAGCAACCTCATTTTCTTTTCTAGAGGGGGTCCAACAAGGGTTGAATCTCCCCGACCTTTTTCTTCTTCCCTGATACCCATCTGGAGTAAATCGTCTTTTTCAGCCCCCCGCTCTTCTCTTTCACCAAACCAGCCTCTATTAGGTTCTTAAGTATCAAGATTGCCTTACGGTTATTGGTCCGAAGAAGTTGCTTGTATTTGTCTTACAAATCGTGGGTAAAAATTAATCTCTTCCAAGCCTTCTTATCTACACAATGTATCATAATAGAGTATATTAAGTCAGATAATAAAAAAATAAAGTAGAGAAGTTATAAGTTATGTAGAGAAGGTGGGCTCACCCTTAACACCAGTTCTTCTTGGAAAAATAGTGGCCCATTTCTCGAACTCCTTAAATTCCCAGCCTTATTTTTTGAAGAAGTTCCATTTCTTCCAAGTCTTATTGGCAGTGGGAATAGAGGAGAGGGGTTTGAACCCTTTGTCGAAAGACATGTAGTACATGCCTTCCGACCTCAAGTACTTCATCTCCATGTTGCTTCTAATTAAAGGGATGTATACCTTGACCTCATTCAAATGGCCTAAAACTATAAAACCAAGCAAATGCCTTCAGCTATTGATGTTCAGATCAGTCGAACACATGTTGAACCACCTAAAAAACTCTTTAATGATACAGTGAAAGGGAAAACACACTCCAATCTCAAACCACTCAAGATAAGCACAAATCTCACTATGCTGAACATCAGAATGACGGTTTATGGGTTTGGGTATCCTATAGGACACATTGTTAGGAAAGCCAAAAGTAACCTTTAGAGCATCTATCATGCTCTAGGTAATTGCACTCCCCCGCTCTTCTCTCTTATGGGTTCTGCTAGAGGTCCTTGCATCCCTATTTCTAGGCTCTAAATGGGCCTCAACTATTTTGACTCTAGAACTGGAGGCTGGACTACCAGCAGTTCTATTTTCTAAACGCTTCGATGGACTACTAACCACTAGGTTCAATTCTACTAGGTCATCAACCTCCAATGGTTCTATGTGATCATGATTGGTACTCGACTGGGCGTTGGGTGCAAAAAAATTTTGATAAGAAAGAGTAGAAGTACAGAGATGAAATATCAAAAAAAACAAGGAGGAGTACACTTGGAACCAAACCTGGCCGAATTCTTAATCGGAGAAGTTCTCTGGCACACTAGAAATCGCTTCAAAAATCGTTCTTGGTGTTAGAAGTTTCAAGCTAGAATTCAAAGTGGTGAAAGGGGATAAAGTGATGTGTTACCTCCCTTTTATAGAGCCCCAACGAAAAACTATATTAGGGCGTCACTTCTAAATCGTTGCGGTAGTTGAGGCAATGATGGCCTCATTTTTCCAAATGGAAATTGATGTAATAAATGTCACATCAATGGCTATCTCCTCAGAATTGAGAATGACGCATTTATGACTGAAACACACATGATGTCTCAAAAACCCTAATCCTCAACTCTGAATGGGTCCTACAGAATCGAGGCAAGGGGGGAGTAGTTGATATACCATAATTTGACCACATCACCAAGAATATGATATGTGTCTCTAAAGAAGGATCTTCACCATACAGATCACAAGAATAAATTCCATCAGAAGAATTAACATATAGACCACATGAATGGGACATACCAAGTTAGTCACCGCCTTCCATAGGCTACTGACCTCAAAATAAAGAAACATAATTCAATATGGTAACTATTATCTATAGATATCTTCAAATCTTTACTTTCATGGTTCCTAATCCTATTCAACTTAGGAAATCTGCAACCTATAAATAAGGTCATAAGGTATGCATTCAATTCATCTCTTGAATTACTATCTTTATTTCTTTACTATCTTTATTTCTTTACTAACTTTATCATCAGGGCGGCTACCACTGGAGCCTTCCTGATAACCCTCTAACTTCAAGTTCTTGACAAGTAATTCGGAAGAAGAAGCCTTCAGACCAGAAAAGTGCAACATCATATACTAATACTCTTCATAAATTGTAAAAATTATTCTTCTTATATGATTTTTATAAAAATAGAAAGGAAAATAAAATTGTAACATAAAAGTTAGATTTTTTCTTTTTAATTTTACATGTCGTTTCTTTCTTTTTCTTTTTCTTTTTCTTTTTCTTATTCTCATTTATTTATGTAAAAAAGTTCTAATTTATTGAGATAACACTAGAGAATGACACTTGTTGAATCCTATTCTTTAAGTTTCATTTGGTTTGCAGATTTAAAAAGGGAAAGGAAAAGACAAGGCATTGTAAATCATTTTCTTTATAAGGTTTTAAAAAAATAGAAAGGAAAATAAAATTATGAGAGAAAGTGATAAATTTATTTTTACTTTCTTTTTTCTGATTTATTTTTGAAAAAATATAATTTCTAATTTTATTTAGTAACAGAGAAAATATAATAGAAGTCATTTTTTCTTTCCTTTATCCTACAACCTTAAGGTGACATTGGATAAGGCCGGCAACAAAAATTAAAAGAGTTAATTGGCGTAAAGACCCTTAAGAAGATATTAAATTAATTTAAAATTCAAGAACTTTCTACTTTTTTTATGAATCGGTAAGGGGGTATTTCAAGCCAATTTACATGTACTAGACTAAGTCCTTCTCCCTGTGATAGCCAGGCCTAGGGCTACAACTTGGTCGAGTCAGGTCGCGCTTGAGCCTTGACTAGGCCCAGCCCACGATACAAACCATTGAGCCCGAGCTCGATAAAGAATGCCTAGTATCGGGTTTTTTCTCGAGTACCCAAACATTCGATATTTTTTTTTCAGGTTTGGTCGGGTTTCGGGTTCGGGTTTCGTGCATATTCTAAAGACAAAAAAGATAAAGATTTCCAATGAAAATAGATTTAAAAAGGTCAATACAATTAGATTATAAAATAAATATTACATGTTTGAAATATTAATGAAATGAACAATCAAGATCATTTACATGTTTGAAATCTAACGGTTCATATTAATTGAGGTATAAAATATATGATCTTAAGTGGTGGCAATTCAGGCTCGGGTAGCCGACGTCCCTGCCTAGGCCCGTCCTGATTTAAATTCGGGCTCAGGTATCATATATTTTTGCCTAAGCCTGTATTTTCTCGGGTCTGGCTCGAGTTTACTTGCCCAACTTGCACCCCTAGCTAGGCCTATCCTTTAAGCTCTAACTACCAACGATCAGCACAGAGGGAATTCGAACTCGAGACACTTAGATTTTATCCTCAATATTTTTTCCGCTCAGCCACACCCCCGGGTGGTAAGAACTTTCTACTTTTGAACTAAAGGACAATTGGTTATGTTGTATTTTAGGTTTAAGTTCATTTTTGATGAAATGTCATTTCTAGTTTTTTCAAAATAAAAAATTATCTTTATATATATTTTATCCCTTTACCCATCTTCATTCCCACCTCCACCACATTTACCACCACCGCTCACACCTCCTCCTTTGAGATGACTGGACATCTTGAGAGAGAACGTTGATGTGAAACAGCCTGCTATAGTTTCTGAAGCCCTCACTGATTTGTCGACACAAGGATATGCTTTTATGAGCATGCAATTGAAATAGCTTCACAAAACAAGATGTGTTAGATCTATAAGAGCAACTCTAATGGTAAAAGTCATTTTATTCTTGCTAAAGTTAAATTTTAGCAGGCCTACAGTACCAAAATGCTAGTTTTTTTACTTTTCTACTCCAATGGCGAAATGCTATTTTTTGGCAGAATTATCATTCTTCTTCCCAACTACCATTTCCAACCACTATTCCCAACTACTAGATTACATAGAACCTTGTGATTGTACATTTTGATCGTTTGTGTTTTTAATATAATTTTGGAATATTCAATTCCAAAAATTATTTTGTGATTGAGAATTACCTACAATCGGATCTTGAATTATGTTCAACCAATCATTGTAAATTGTTACATCTTGAATTGCTGTAAAATACTTTCCCCACATTATTGAGTGACTTCTATTTTTTAAAAGCGATGATGAAATATATTTGTAGAATAAAAAAGTTTTGAAACAAAAACAAATTAAGCATAAAAAATAAGCCTTTTTCAAACAAATTTATAGAAGTGAAAAAAAAATAGCTGTTGCAAAACAATTGTGCAAACCACAAATGTATTGCAATGATCGAAAAATAGTAAAAGCTATAGAGACAATTTTGGCCATTGAATTTTTTTAATCTCAGCCATTCAGTGAATAACAAGCTACTAAACATTGGGCCAAATTTGAGAACAAGTACCAAAAAAAAAAAAAAAAAGGTCAAAAAATGAAAAAATGAAAAAAAGAGATAACAAGCCGTTGGACTGTCACAAAACGGGTGCCCCAGTCAAATATGAGTATAGAAGGTCAGATAGCTGCTCCAACGGAGCAGCTCTAATATTTAATGCAAAGAAGCCCTCAAGTTTTGACCAATTCCATTCTCCTTTTTCCTTTACTACTGCCAGTGGTCGTGGGTCCTAGACTAATAAGTCATTCTGGTTCAATCCTCGTGATGCAGGGTGACCTATTAGTTGTGTCAAACCAATACATGGTTAGTTCAATGGTAATATGGTTGTTTTGTAAGCTGCTTTCTACCCTTTTCTCTCTTTTTTTTTTTGAAAAAAAAGGTTTCTAATTTTTTGAGTTGTAATGAATTTAATTATTCCCTCCTCCTTCTCAATCCAACACAGTAAAATTTGATTTATACAATTTGTGTAGAAAAAAATGATAAAATTTTTAATCATTGTACTTCAAATATTGTTTTTTTTTTTTTTTCAACATTTGTACCATCCAACATATGGCTCAAAAACTCAATAAAACTAACAACAATTAAAAAAAAATTCAATTTTATGAAGCTAAAAAATTTTACACTTTTTACTGAAAAATTATAAAATTTTACACTTTTGATAGTTTGGACTTAGATTAAATAATAATTTTGGTACTTTTCATAAATTATTGGCCGAATTACACAAATTAAAAATGGAGTTATAAAAATGGCATGTTGTTAACATATGTTTTCATACTAATTATTTTTATATTAATTATCAAACTAGTTGAACCAAAGAACCGGCCTATTTGCTGGTTCATTGTCTAATTCAGTTCTTATAACTATAATCTAAACTTCTAGCTTTATTAATTTTTCAAACTAACATACATAACTGATCATTTATTTCTTTTGGTTAAGATGAAAATTTTATTTATAAAAAAATAAAATGACACAAAATTGACAAATTGGACATAACAAATGGGTAAATATGAATAACTTTATGTTTTTTAAATTTTTGTGATAAATATGAATAACTTTATTAATCTTAGGTTTATTTTTACTTGCAAATCATGTTTAGAGTTTTCATTTGCGACTGACATAATTTACATGACTCAACTTAGCCCTAAAATTATTTAGCCTAAGATTTACAATTTTTAAAAAAGATCTGGCAACATAAAAATTAAATAGTTTATCTAACATTTATCATAAATTTTGAATTTCTAATGATGTGATAATATAACATCTGTTGTTACAACAGCAAGTCACGTGACTGATATAAATCAATAATTAATATCACATAATTGGATATTCAAAGTTTAAGTAAAAAATTAAGCATAGTTTGTAAAATTAGTAAATAAATAATTTTATTTTGAAAAAAAAATTATGATAAAGCTCTTATATGAAATGCAATGCACATGGCTCAAAAAACTTTGGGTAAGAGACCACTTCTACTACATACAATACTCGTATGCATCATGTATGCATAAATAAAAATAAAGAGAAAATTATATTGACCTTTTTTGAAATTTCTAATAATTATATTGATTTTTTTTTTTTAGATTTTTAAAATTACACTGACTTTTCTTACTTATCTAACAATATACAAATACATTCTTTCGGTCAATTTTTTCTTTAAAATGACAAAACGTTCTATTTTATTTATTTATTTATTTTCATTTTCTTAATTTTGACTATTTGTTTCTAAATTTTTTTAAAGATTTGTTTAGTATTTTATTTAAAAATAAATTTAAGGTAAATAATTTATTTTTATTTTATATAAAAACAAATTTAAGATTTTCATCAATATTTATTTGGTAAATGAAAGAAAAATTGGTCACAATTTTAAAAATTGAAAAAAAAAATTGAGTGGTAGTTTTGTCATTTTGAAGAAAAAATTGACTGAAAAAAATATCTGTATATAGGTAAAGTATAAGATGTTAGTATAATTTCAAAAATCTTAAAGAAAGTCAGTGTAATTACCAGAAATCTCAGGAAATATCAGTGTAATTTACCCAAAAATAAATAAATATTATACAAATTTAACATAATGTAAAATACATAATATTTTTTTATTTGAGATGTATAATACACAAAATTAATATGCAATGCACAATCCTGTCATAATAATAACAAAGCTGATTTTATCTATAATTGACCCAAGAATATCAATTTAGAAAAATGCTTAACAATACTACATTTCTGACTACAAAGACACAATGGAGTGGGACCCACTATCTAGCACATAGTGGGTCACACTCTATTGTGTATTGAAATGAGAAATGTAGTATTGTATAGCACATATAAGTTGTTTCATGCTAATTATTGTTTCATAGTACCGGTCATCGAGAAAAGAAAAATTACCAATGGATATCTTCTTTAATTCCCTAAAAATTAAGTCATGATCAAGGTCATTAAGCATGAAGTTTCTATCATAGATAATCCCTACGGTTTGGTGATGAAATATGTAAAAGAATACATTTTTTTTTCAAGTTTAGAATACAAACATAGATTGATAATGAAATAGAAAGGCCTAATTAAAGCAATTAGATGTGATCTAAACAAACCATGGAACCTGCTTGTTGGAATTGACATGTCTTAAACCAATCATATTTTGGACGTACATATTTTGTCAAATGTTATAAATGAGTTGGAATTGACATGTCTCAAACCAATCATAAATGTTTTTCATCAGATATTCTTGAAATTAAGCCTTTTTTTAAAATAAAAATTATTGAGTTAACTTGTAAGACTTTGAGAATAAAGAATTATATTATCAAGAGGTTTTCAATTTTAAACATCTTAAAAGGCATGCTTTGTCTTGTATTGTTAAGTATACGGTTCTTACAATTATGCAGCCAAAAAATTTATGGTTGGTAGGTCTTCATCTTTAATAAAAGTCCCCACACACACACACACACATTATGATAGCCCAGCTAATATGGGGGGATGATTTAATAAAAGTCCCCACCCACACACACACACACACATTATGATAGCCCAGCTAATATGGGGGGCTGATTTAATAAAAGTCCCCCCACACACACACACGTATGATAGCCCAGCTACTATGGGGGCGATGATTTAATATCCTCCTCAGCCCACCTGCCCCTAAGCCCTTTCTTTTGAGAATGAGCAATGAATGGAACCATCCGTTTCAACCTCAAATATATATTCTCAAGAACAAAAAATTCATATAAAAATACATACATAGTTAGGCTTAGGCCTGATTTGTATGGGTTGCCAAAAGCCTCAATTAAATACAACTCGAATTGCAATTAAATTTAAGTTTTTCCAATAGACACGTCTTAAAATGTAACATATAATACAACCCAAATCTATTTAAATATAACCACGTCATCATTATGACAAAGCTGATTTTATTGTAAGAATATCAATAAACTGTGTCATGGTGTTTGTTGTTTTGGTAGTGGAACAGTTATCCCAAAAAAAAAAAAATACTAACTTGAATGATCCTGAATTAATAACTAAATTGGCTAAGGGATGCGTCCTAATTATTTAATTATTACATGGAGCACGCATGACCCAATAATTTTTTTTTTATATTTTTTACATAGTAATTAAATGTTATTGAAATTTCTTGCTTTCATTAGACCGTTTGTATCTATATCTATTAAGATTCCGATTTAGAAATCTGTCGATTTGAAAAATAAAAATAAGGAACTTTAGGCGACGCTTTTGCAACACATTACTAAAGCTCTTTCCTATGTAATGCTTAGATGGGTCGCCAATACAATGTTTTAACAAATTGGTCCGTTCAACAAATCGAAAAAAGTGACGGGATTACGGGTTGCAGATTCAATCATCGAGTCAATTGGAATTGAGCTGTGATGCCATAATTATATAATAAATATTTTTAATAAATAATAATAAATTAAACTAGCAAAAATATAAAATCAAAACACAAAATCAAAAATCTGATTTTTTCGCCATATTCCTACAATAATTGTAAAATATCTATAGTTTTATAATATCAAAATGTATAAAATCACAACTTTAGACATCCTTTCAACTACAAATGATGAATAAATGAAGAAAATTAAAAGCGGAATTCAAACATAGGTCCCTCATAACGTGCTTAATTAGTACAAGGTCCAATTCAAAACAATTTAACCCAACAAATTCCTAAATATTTCATTGACAAAAATATCATTTCATATTAAAACATGGTGAGCACAATTTTCATAGACACAACCCACTGCCTCATCTTCAATTTTTATTTTTGAAACTTCAAAGTTAAATAACTTGCAATATATGAATCTATTTTATGTAAAAATTATATATTCAGACAGTAAAAATCGAGATCTATTAAATAAGATCAATGGTGCATATGAAATTCTATAAAAAAAAATCACATTTTTTAAACAAAAAAATTTCATTTTATGGACAAAAATTAAATTTGAGTTTTTTTTAACAAAAATTTTGCTACTTAGTATTCTGAAACTGTAATCTTCTCCCAAAGAATTGGCCTACAAATCTTATATCACTAGAAATATTTTCGAGTTTACTTTTCAACAAAAAAAATGGATCTCAGTTTCGATTTTTTTAGAACAAGATATAATCACTTTAGCACAACATATTCAAAATTAGAAATCCCTATGAATCTAATTTCCAAAAAAAAAAAAGGAGCTCAGTCACGATATTTTAAGAGCAAGATATGGCCATTTTATACCAACATGTTCTGGTTGTCACTCGATAAAGAATTTTTGTTAGTCAATATTTTTGGATTGCTTTCAAACTAAAAATGCAATATGCTCACAATAAGTTAGCTTGTAAAATCTTATATCACTAGAAAGATTTATAAGTCTAGTTTCCCCAAAAAAAAGAAAATGGAGCTCCATTTCAATTTTTGTGAGTAAGATATAGTCATTTTACTACAACATGTTCAGGTTGTCATCAACAGAGAATTTCTATTACTTAGTATTTTTGGGCTAATTTTAAACTAAAAATGCAATTTTCTCCTAATGAATTAACCTACAAATCACTAGAAACCTTTATGAGCCTGCTTTTTAACAAAAAAATGGAGCTCAGTTTTGATTTTTTTAGAGCATGATATGATCATTTTATCAAAGCATGTTCAGCTTGTCACTCAATAGAGAATTTTCGTTAGTTAGTATTTTTGGACTGTCTTCAAACTGAAACTGCAATATTCTCCCAATGAATTAGCCTACAAATCTTATATCACTATAAAGTTCTTTGAGTCTACTTTCCAATAAAAAAATAGATATCAGTTTCGAGTTTTTAGAGCAAGATATGACCATTTTACCACAATATGTTTAGGCTATCACTCAACAGAGAAGTTTTATTAGATAGTATTTTTGGCCTATCTTCAAACTAAAAAAGCAATCTTCTCGTAATGAACTATCCTGCAAATCTTCTATCACTAGAAATCTCTATAAGTCTACTTTCTTACAAAAAAATAAAAAAATAAAACAAAACTTTGTTTCAACTTGTTGAGAGCAAGATATGGTCATTTTACTATAGCATGTTTAGCTGTCACTCAACAGAGAATTTATGCTACTCAGTATTTTTGGGTTGTTTTTGTTAGATTTGGTGGAATAACATAAAAGAGACAAAAGAGAGAGAGAAGAGAGAAAACGGAAAAACTCAAAATACTACATTATATTAGACTGAATTTATTCAAAAACTAAACAAGAAAGCTCTTTATATAGGAGGGTTATGAGGTTGTACATGGAAAGTATAAATAAAGGAAACAAACTATAGAACCCTAATCCCACTAGCATTACACAATAATATATATGTGGCGGCTAACCCTAACCCTAGTATCACAATAATATATAGGGAACCCTAATATACTTCTAACACCCGCCCTCAAACTCAAGGTGGGAGGTAAACCAACTTGAGTTTGCAAACAAAATTTGGACGTAGACTGGTGTACTTGGTGGCGTTGCGGCTGAAACGAAGATGTAACCCAAGCTGACATGGTGGCTAAGACAAAACTAGAGTTACGGCTGAGATAGAACCAGTGTTGCGGCTTGTTGAGATAGTGGAACAGATGATGATGAGAATGCCGAGGCCACGTGTTGGGCAGAATAGTGTTGGTGAAGTATGCTAGGGATAAATTGTTGCTGATACGGAATCAGCACTGCGGCTGCTGAGACGGTGGGACCTGATGTGGGGCTGTGGTTGTGGCTGTGACTGAGACGGTGAAGTTAGTTTGCTAAGGCCATATGTGAGCGGCTGCAGAGACGAACTAGTGTTGCTGCTAATAGGGGCTGCTGTGAGAGATTGGGCTGACCAAAAGAAAAAAAATAAAAAATAAAAAATAAAACGGAAGCGACTGGAAACAAAAGAAAAACAAGGCAGCAGCTGGGAGATCAAGAAACAGACAAAGCGGCTTGGCAGAAAAAGAAAGAGAAACAGCAGTAGCTGCGTAGGAGATCAGCAGGAAACACCTTGAAGAGATTTGGAAAAGAGGGGCATTGTGGCTGTGGCAGGGACAACAGCTGCGGCTTGGAGAAAGAGAAAAGAAAAGAAAAAACAAAAAGGAGGCCTTGGGTCCTGTGTTTAAAAGCTGCGACAGGAAGAGTTTAGGGATAAGAAAAGAAGAGATTTAGAAAAAGCAAGGCTGCGTGGTTGGAGAAGCAGTTGGCTTGGAGCTGTTGCAGAACGGCTTGGAGGTGCTGCGCTGGAGAAGAAAAGGCGAAGAAAAAGAGAGGCGCTGCAGGAAAAGAGATCAGATAGCTAGAAAAGAAAAAAGAAAAAGCGGCTAACCAGAAAGAAAAGAAAAAGAAGAGAACGGCGACTGGGCAGTTGTTGCTGATGTTCGAATTAAAACCAAAAAGACGTGCTGCGGCAAGAAACAAAGAAAGTAGAAGAAAATAAATTAAACCAGAGAAGAATCAAACCAAGAAAGGAGAGGCTCTGATATCGTGTTAGATTTGGTGGAATAACATAAAAGAGACAAAAGAGAGAGAGAAGAGAGAAATCAGAAAAAACTCAAAAGACTACATTGTATTAGACTAAATTTATTCAGAAACTAAACAAGAGAGTTCCTTATATAGTAGGGTTATGAGGTTGTACATGGAAAGTATAAATAAAGGAAACAAACTATAGAACCCTAATCCCACTAGCATTACACAATAATATATATGTAGCGGCTAACCCTAACCCTAGTATCACAATAATATATAGGGAGCCCTAATATACTTCTAATAGTTGTCAAACTAAAATTGCAGTCTTTTCCCAATGAATTAGTTTGCAAATATTATATCACCACAAAGCAATACGTGTCTACTTTCCAACAAAAAAAAAATAAAAATGGAGCTCAGTTTCGATTTTTTTAGAGCAAAATATGGTCATTTTACAGCAACTTATTAAGGCTATCATTCAATAGAGAATTTTTGTCAGTTAGTATTTTTGGGTTGTCTTCAAATTAAAACTACAATATCTCGCAATGAGTTAGCTTGCAAATCTTATATCATTAGAAATCTTTATGAGTTTACTTTTCAATAAAAATAGAGCTCCATTTCAATTTTTTAGAGCAAGATATAGTCATTTTTACCATAACATGTTCAGACTGTCACTTCACAGAGAATTTCTATTAGTGAGCATTTTTAGTAGTCTTCAAACTAAAACTTCAATTTGTTCCGAATTAATTAGCCTGCGAATTTTATATCACTAGAAAGCTCTATGAGCCGACTTTCCAACAAAAAAAAATGGAGTTTAATTTTGATTTATTAGAGTAAGATATATATGGTCATTTTACCATAACATGTTTATGCTTTCACTCAATAGCTAGAGAATTTTTGTTGCTTAGTATTTTTGGGCAATATTCAAACGAAAACTGCAATGTACTCCCAATGAATTAGGGTGCAAATCTTATATCACTAGAAATTTCTATGAGACTAGTTTCTAACAAAAAATAGAGGGCTAAGTTTCAATTTTTTTGGAGTAAGATATGATCATTTTACCGTAGCATGTTTAGCCTGTCACTTAATTAAGAATTTCTCTTACTCAGTATTTTTGGACTTTTTTCAAACTAAAACTATAATTTACTTCTAAAGAATTTGCCTGCAAATCTTATATCATTAAAAAGGTCTACGAGTCTACTTTCCAACAAAAAAAAATAGTGAAGCTCAATTTTGATTTCTCTAGGACAAGATATAGCCATTTTACTACAATATGTTTAGGTTGTCACTTAACAGAGACATTTTTGTGATTTCTTTAAACTCAAATTGCAATTTGCTCTAATTGAATTAGCCTACAAATCTTATATCATAGAAAGCTCTACGAGTCTATTTTCTAACAAAAAAATGGAGGCTAGTTTCAATTTTTTTAAAAACAAAATATGATTATTTTATCACAACATGATCAGGTAGTCCATCAAAAGAGACATTTTTGGATATCTTCAAATTAAAACTGCAATCTACTCCGACTATATTAGATTGACAGTCTTATATCACTAGAAAATTCTTTGTCTAAGAGACATTCTCTTTCTATTCTAAATAAAATAAAATCACTACAGATATTTTTAATAATGTATCAAAAAAATTTTGTTCCTTAAGAAAGTGGTAATATTCCAACATTGATAAAATAAAAAATAAATTAGATAAAATGAAATACATAACTAAAAAAATAACAATAGAGAATATTTCTCGGACAGAGAATTTCAGTCCATTTTAAGCAAAAAACAATTATTATAGATATTTTTAATTATCGAAAAAAATTATTATCGAAAAATCTTTATTCTTTTAAAAAGTGCTAAGATTCTAATATTGATAAAATAAAATAAAAAACTAGATTGCGAATGATATACACAACTAAAAATTATATAATCACAGAGAATGTTTCTAGGATAGAGAATTTCTGTCCATTTTAAATAAAAAAAAATCATTACAGATATTTTAAATAATACTACAAAAAAATTTTACTCTTTAGGAAAGTGGTAATATTCTAAAATTTATAAAATAAAATAAAAAATAGATAGTGAATGATATACCCAACTCACGTGCATTGGGAGAACTGTCCAAAAGTTATGAAAATAATATAATACTTGAAGAGAAAAAAATCACAAAAGAAAACTATGGAAGGAATGCTTAAAAGAAAAAGATATCGAGCATCACATTAATGATGGAATCTATTGACATTGAAGATGTATTCAGTATACAAACTAATTAAAATTGACTTGAAGTGTAACGATACTCCATGAAATGGACTGTCGGAGGTAGTTGTCATGCTTAATGAAATGGTCTGTCCAATTACTCTCACATGCAGTGAAATTAACCATGAGTTGACAGTTTTCTTTCATGAGTTACTGGGCAGTAATGTGAATATCTAGATATATATAATCACCTGTGCATGTCAAAGCAATATAGAAGAGAGAATCCAATGGAATCAAACAATGGAGATAAGGGGAAGGAAAAGACATCACGCCCTGATGAGGAGCAGAAGAAGAAGAAGAAGTCAGGCAGTGAAAGCAACAAAGCACCTGCAGGAAACCCTCCCCCCGGTGCAGCCGAACACTTGTATGACAGTAGTAAGTCTGCTGAAGGCAACAAAGCAACTGCAAGAAACCTTCCCCCCGGTGCAGCCGAACACTTGTATGACAGCAGTAAGCCTGCTGAAAGCAACAAAGCAACTGCAAGAAACCCTCTCCCTGCTGCAGGTGGCCTCTTTGCTCCTCCACCTATATTGGCCAACAGACGCAACTCTACCCGAACTGAAGTCCCAGCTGTCATGGGACAGCTTCATGCCTCTAAATCTAAACCTGAATCTGCCCAAAGCAACTCTACCCAAAATAAAACTGCAGAAGCCATGGAACAACAGTCTGGTTCCAAATCTAAACATGAGTCGGCCGAAAGCAGTGAGTCAACTGCACCAAACGTCCCAGCTCCGGCAAACCCTTCTCCGGCTAAAAAGGTTAACATTGCTCCAAGACGTGGTTCAGCTGAAAGCAGCAGTAGTTCAACTGCACCCAACTCAAAAGATTCTAGCCCTAGCTCTCCTGATGATGGACCCAAGAAGCAAAGCAAATAATTACTTTGCATTTACCTGGCACAGTTCGGATGTTCAACAATAAATATTGTGCCCGTGTTTATTTGTGTTTTGTGGTAATGTCCTCTTCCCGAACCAGATTTGTCTACCTGCGTTTTGTAGTATTAATGTAATGGTCACTTCATCCCGACCTACCTGTGTTTTGTGGTAATAAGAATGGTCTCTTCCCAGACCTGATTTGTGTTAGCTTTTCTCTGTTTCTCTTTTAGAATGGAATATGTTCAGCTTCTCTTCTTTGCTTGATAAAACAAAAACAAAATTGTTTGTCCCACCTCATGTAATGGTGGCTTGGTCTTATTTTTTTCCATAACAATGGGGATGGAATCAAATTACGCCAATTACACGTAGAGTGGACACTCACGCTATTTGAATACGACTTCAATTCAATATTCATATTCTTTTCATGACTTAAATATTCATGTTTTTAGTCTTTTATGTGCAATTGTAAATTACATCATTAATTTATCTATTTTGATTTTCATCAAATAAAGAAAATCAATTTTGGTCTCTCTATTTTGTTTATTTGTTGGTGGCAAGCCATTGGAATTGTTTGCATTTAGCTGTTAGTAACTACAAAAAAAAAACCCAGATATCAACCTTTAAAATTTTAAATATGTCACTAAATTAATGTATTGGAAAACTTATTAAATTCTTTTTGTTTTTACCTCTAGATTGTGTATCCTTTTTTCTTTCTTTCTTCTATATGTCAAGTCCCAATTTAATTCACAAGAATTTTAGAGATATTTATAAAAAAGTTTGCCCAAAATAAATTGTTCAAATATCAAACTTGAATTTCTACAAAGCCCGTGGCAATTTTAGTGTTTGCTGCCAAAATTTATATGTTTCAACTATTAGCGAGTATCCTTTCTGGAACCTAATCTTGTTTATTATGGGATGACAATTAAGATATGGCAAACTAATTGGAGATAATCTAGTGGTCATCAAGTCTTCTTTATTAGGGAGAGATTTTAAGTTAAGTTTCACTTACCTTAGTAGAGAATGTGAGTATTACTATCACTTAGTAAGTTGGGCTCGACTATGAACATTAATTTTATCTAATCGTAAATTAGGTTGATTTATTTGTCCAGACCCATATTTTAAGTTTAACTGATTTATTTCGAGTTGATTGAGATTGCATATAAATATAAATAACCAAATTACTTTTTTGTTTCGGCATGAAACAATCATCCTCAATTTTATTATTTTTTTCTTTATCAAATCTATTATATTATACAGTAGAATTTTCTTTCTTTTGGTTTATATTGACTAAGATGAGAGTGATGTTGGTATTTATTTCGTTATAGAGATGGCAATTTGTCGAAAGAATAAATAAAGTCGTCGTTGTATTATACGATAAACATATATAATTCTAATATATATTGTGAACTCTTTAAATATAAATTTCAATAGGGTGGTCGAGTAGACGCTAGATAACAACTAAAAGACTTGTTTTTCGACGTCATCAAATCGAAACTCAACGGATGCCACTTTCCTTTGTAGTCAGTCCATACAAGACGCTACTCCGTCTTTAATTGGGCCTCTTTATATATATATATATATATATATATATATATATATATATACACACAACAAGACACTATCCATCTCTGTTGAGATAAACTACGTTCTTCATGAACACTGTAGTGATCAACAGTATGGTAAAATTGGTAATGAATGATTCCATTCGTTTCAGTCATAATTCTTTAAATTATGTTCAGTCTATTCTTCTATCTCTGTTTATCTGTATCTCTTCTTCATCTTCCCTCCTTGGTTGATTCTGTACCTGTCTAGAAGTCCACATACCACATAGACCACGTAAGTCCCGTTGAAGAGAGAATAGGGCAAAAAGGTCTCGAGTCCCTAATGGCTAGACGTGGGTATATTAGACCCTCACCTAGGAAGAAGACGATAAATAGTACACCTAAACAATATCAGAATAGTAAATTTTGGGTAATTTAATTAATTATTTCTGAAATGAATAGGTTATTTAGATCTAATTCAACCACTTCTTCTTCTTCTTTTCCCTCTATCCCAGACATAATTAACAGTGAATACTACCAAGTAACCCAGGATAGTCAACCTTTAAGAAATTGGAACATCCCTAAAGTTCCAATCAGTCAGATCTACCAAGTATCTTCTTAGTTAGGATCTCATTCATTCTCTAGTGACCTAAACATCAAGACTGTAGAACAGACTTATGCTCTCAGCAATGACCAAGTGAAGTGCCAGTTATTTACCCAGGATACTTTAAATACCCATAGGAAAAAAGGGTATAACTTCCTTCACGTAGGTTTAGTTCAAGTAGGCATTAACCCTCTTATTCGACGAGGCTTAAATGATTCAGTTCTCTTAGCCCTTAGAAATGCTAGACACATTAGTTTTTAGGATAGTCTCTTAGGATTAATGGAGTCACCTTTTCTCAAGGGACCAGTCCACTTTGACTATTTCTCAGACTTCACAGTCAGCCTTTATGATCCTTATGTCTTGAAGACCCTTACCCTCCAAATTCAAACCTCTAGCACCAATATGCTAGAAGGAACCAGATAGTTAGCCTTAGTTTATCGCATTTATTACAAGTGCTTTAAGACTAATTTAAATGTTTTAGCAATAAACAAAAGTCCAAAAGATAAAACTGTCCTTATCTAGTCCTGCTCTGAAGGAGCCAACATTCAGGTTCCTAAATCCATCCAATGGTATGAAGTAACTCTTCCTTCCTCATGAATCATTGAAAATGAAAATCATCCAATACCCAAGAACACAGAGACCAACATCAACCATATTCAGCAGTTCCTTGATGGATCTGTTAGAATTAGTTTTGATGAACAAAGATTTCAGTCTGCACTCCCCAGCACAACTTTTAGTCAAGATAGATCTGAGTTATTAACATCTAGGTCTGAAAAGTTAATACCTACTAAATGGAGAGAATTCATGCAAGAATAGCGTAAAAACATTCCATTTTTCAGTTACTTAGAGCAATTTTATAAAAGACACACCAAGTGTTATACCCTTACCAAAGTTAAATAGATTAAAGAAGACAAAACCATAGTCCAATCAAGTCATTCACTAGTAGGAACCATTGTAGTTAAACATTTAGGATCAAACATAATTGCCTCTCTGTTCAAATTATCTTTCAACGATGAAACATCTAGGAAGATAGTGAAACAAAACAACTATACCAACCAGTGTTTAGTTACTATTGGTAATCAGTTACACAAAATTGAGAAAATAGTTGACAACAAACAGTCTTTTCCTTGTCAATCTTTTATACGGTTAGAAAAACCTTTAATTAGGTTATCCGAACTCAAACTTTCTTAAAAACCTCAACCTAAATCCACAACGGCTTTAGTACAAGTTCACAAAATGCTCCAAGATCTAGTTACACCTGTTAAAGAGGAACACCATAGTTCTTCTAAAACAATAGAAACCATAGCTAAAACAGAACCTACAACTAGTTCAAGATCATCAATTGATGATGATAATGCATTACAAACACAGTACCAGGAATTGAACCAGCTACAAGACCAACTTCAAGGCCGTACAGTTAATAAATTTCATCTCCCTAGAGTTAACCCTACCAGTTTAATAAAAAATTGGTATTCTCGTCCAAACCCTTCTGATCTCTAGTATGAGGAAAGACTATTCCATAGTCAATTCTTAGTTACATCTGATTGCCTTTATGAATGAAATATAAATGGCTATTTAGAGCAAGAAATAGTAAACAAACTTAGTCACATGCTTATGGCTGCTAACTTTTACCTTGAGAAGAATAGCAACACACAGTGAAGTAGTGAGATTATTAGTTCTAGGTTTCACAGGCAAGCTTCTTGCTTGGTGGGAAAAACATCTCATAGAAGAAACTAAAGAAGTCATAGTCCATGCAGTTAAACAAGACCCAGATGGTAAACCCGTGTTTGACGAAAGCCTAGGTGAAGGTGTACCTGACAGAGTCAACATGCTTATTTACACAATCACCGAACACTTCGTAGGAACTCTTAGTCACATAACCGCTAGGATCCACGACCAATTAAGTAACCTTAAATGTTCGACCCTCAGTGATTTTGAATGGTATGCTGACATTTTTTGCTCACGAGTCATGCTCAGAGATGACAGTAACTCACCATTCTAGAAAGAAAAGTTCATTAACGGTCTTCCTAGTCTTTTTGCCCATAAGATTAGAGAAGTCCTTAGTAAAGACATTGGAGTCATAGACTACCATAGTTTAACATATGGTGATATCATTTGCATAGTCCGCAAAGAAGGAATGCGAATGTGTATTCACATGAGAATTAGTAACCAAGCCTCCAGAAACAAGAAACGAGTCAAGTATGAGCTTGAAAATTTCTGTGTCTAGTATGACTTACCCTGAGTTACACCATAAAAAAGACAAACCCACAATCATCATCAAAACAGTCACCACAAACACCATTATAGTCATCACCAAAGACACAATCACAATCATAAACATAAAAAAAAACCACCACTAAGGTGAGCATTGTAAAAAACAAACACGTAGTTACTACAAAACTAATCATAGAAAGAAAGCTTCCACCAGTAAGACGACAACCAGCAAGGCAACATTTGCTGATACTTGTTTTAAGTGTGGACAACTAAGTCATTTCCAGTCAAATTGTAAAGTTAAACAATTGATCAATGCCTTTCAAGGACATCAAGATCAAAAGGATGAGTTATACAGGATCTTAGAACTTAGAAACACAGATAGTGAATCCTCTAGTTCTTCATCCAACAGTTCAAATAATAGTGAAAATGAAATTGAACAGTTAAACCAGTCTTCTGACCATAGGTCAAACCATCAGTCAGATAATCCCTATGTTAATATAGGATGTGCTAACAATTGCACATGCAATTGTTGCAAAATCGTTAATGTTTTAAATAAATAGGAAGAACTTCTACTAGATTTAATCAACAATGTAGAGGAATCCTATAGTCAAATCTCAGTATTTGAATCAATTTAAGACAGCATTAGTAACAGAAACTTTTAGGAAACCTTTAATAACCTCTCCAATCCTTTGATTCAGTTTAACAAAATTTTAAATAGATTTACGAGTATACCTAGGCTAGTTACTATTCAAGATCTCCAGTACGAAGTTAACCAAATGAAACAAGAAATTGTAGAGTTAAAACAGTTAGTTCATACACTTAGGCTGGACTTAACAGCCCTCAAGATAGATCATGATTTCCTAAATCAAAATATTAATGATCATCTTCCCCCTCCTCTTATACCAATTAACCAAGTTACAGATGATGAAGTTGGAATTTCGAACATTATCACTGTTCCTCATGAGTTACCCTCAACTAGTCAACAAGACACTACCCATTACTTAAAAGCAATCACTAAGATTGATTTCCAAAAATAGAGATGCCCAGTCAAGATTATAGTTTGCGATGAGTTTGAAATCGAGACAATAGCTCCCATCGACTCTAGCGCAAATCTTAACTTCATCCAGGAAGGATCATCCCTACTAAGTTCTTTAAGAAAACCCGTGAGCGTTTAAAATCCACTAACGGCAGTTCCATACAAATACAGTACAAATTATCCAACGCGTAAGTGTGTCAGGATAAAGTTTGCTTTAAAACCCCCTTTGTTCTAGTTAAAAACATGTTTGACTGAGTAATCCGAGGTAACTTATTTATGTGTCTGTTATATCCTTTTGTCACCGACAACGAAGGAATAACCACTATACCTCTAGGAAAAATAGTCAAATTTAACTTCATTAGAAATCTGCAGTCTAAAGAAATCAATTCTCTACAGGATTTTTCTATTAGATGCCCAGTTAACCTTCTTTCTAAGAAAAAGTCTCATGTTGATTTTCTCTTAGAAGAAATTTAATTCAAACGAATAGAACAACAGTTACTTAACCCGGCGCTTAGCTAGTGAATTAGTTAGTTTGAGTCACTACTCAGATAAGAAGTATGTTCAGAGTTACCTACAACATTTTGGCATAGGAAACAACACATAGTCCGTCTTTCTTACGTCAAAGACTTTAGTGAACGTAATATCCCTACCAAAGTCTGACCAATCTAGATGAGCCAAGCTTTAATGGAATTATGTCAAGTAAAAATTAGGGAATTACTCAGTAAACAAATAATTAGACCCTCTAAGTCACCGTGGTTATGTTCTGCCTTCTATGTAAACAAGAATGCAGAAATAGAACGCGGTGTTTCCCGTTTAGTTATTAATTATAAACCATTAAACAAAGTCTTAGAATGAATTAGGTATCCTATTCCAAACAAGAGAGACTTAGTTAATCGCTTACACAAAGTAGTTATCTTTAGTAAATTCGACATGAAAAACAGATTTTGGCAAATCCAAATTCTTGAGTTAGAATGGTACAAGACCGTATTCACAACCCCCTTTGGTCATTACGAATGGAATGTGATACCCTTTGGATTGAAAAATGCTCCAAGTGAATTTCATAATGCACTACAAGGAAAGACACTTTTAGCGACGCACTAAAGTGTCGCTAATACTAGGAAGATACGTCGATAAAGGTTTTTAGCGATGCTCACATGGGCATCGCTCGATACATCGCAAAAGGTCATGTCGCTAATACTATTAGCGGCATGTAACTTTTGTGCATCACTAAAGGTAATTATTAGCGACGTTCCTAAGGTGTCGCGAATGATCAGATGTGAGCGTCGCAAAAGCAATATATAGGACGGATTGTAAGCATTACTGGAAACTATTAGCGGTGACTCATGTGCGTTGCTAATACTATGTGTTAGAATTAATTAGCGACACATTCAGTACGTCGCTAATGTTATATTTATAGCAACGAATGTGAAGCGTCGCATAAGCTTATTTTTGGGTCTTTTAGCGACGGCTTGATGCGCGTCTTTAAAAGTTATTTATTTATTTATTTTGCATATTTTGACTTGTATTTTTTTTTTTTTTTGTTTTATTCATGTTTAAAACCTGTATCAATCATCCTGATATACAATAAAATCCAAACATTCTGAAATGTATATATTAAAAGAAAAATGCATTTATATATATATTAATTATACTAATTACTTACAATTGTAAAAGTAAAATTTTTCAATAAATACAAAAATAAAAAATAGTCTCAGAAAATGTAACTACAACTGTTCACGAAAAGGAAAAAAAAAACAAATAAGAATAGTAAGTCCCAATGCAGAGCAGAAAGACGGCGGGGCAATAATCCCAATCAATCTAAAATAAAGATCAAATGATATATATTAGAACCCTTATTAAATATATATATATATATATATATATATATATATGACATAGAATGTGAATATAATTTTTTTTACATGCATAAATAGTAAGAGCAGCATAAAGTAGCATAAGTTTCAAACCGGTGATCCGAACCGAGTGCCGTAAGTTTGTACAAGTCTATTTTATCATTTGTGAGGTGTGTGATGGGGTTTCAGGGTAGTTAGGCCGATATCTGGAATTTTGGTCTGTCAAAACCCCAAATTGGGCATTTTTAGATAAAAAACTTGTATAAGTTTTAAACCGGTGATCCGAACCGAGTGTTGTAAGTTTGTGTAAGTCTATTTTATCATTTTTGAGGTGTATGATGGGGTTTTGGGCTCGTTAGATTGATATCCGGTGTTTTAGCCCGTCAAAACCCCAAAATGGGCTTTTTTAGAGCAGAAACTTGTAAAAGTTTCAAACCGGTGATCCGAACAGAGTGCTCTAAGTTTGTGCAAGTCTATTTTATCATTTTTGAGGTGTGTGATGGGGTTTCGGGGTTGGTAGGCCGATATCTGGCATTTTGGTCTGTCAAAAACCCAAAATTGAGTTTTTTTAGAGCGAAAAGTTGCATAAGTTTGAAACGGGTGATCTGAACCGAGTGTCGTAAGTTTGTGTAAGTCTATTTTATCATTTTTGAGGTGTGTGATGAGGTTTTGGGGTAGTTAGGCCAATATCCGATGGTTTGGTCTGTCAAAACCCCAAAATGGGCCTTTTTGGAGTGAAAAGTTGCATAAGTTTGAAACAAGTGCTCTGAACCAAGTGTCGTAAGTTCGTGGAAGTATATTTTATCATTTGTGAGGTGTGTGATGAGGTTTTTGGGTAGTTAGGCCAATCTCCCGTGGTTTGATCTGTCAAAACCCCAAAATGGGCCTTTTTAGAGTGAAAAGTTGCGTTAGTTTGAAACGGGTGATCCGAACCGAGTGCCATAATTTTGTGCAAGTCTATTTTATCATTTGTGAGGTTTGTACTGGGGTTTCAGGGTTGGTAGGTCGATATCCGGCATCTTAGTCCTTCAAAACTTGAAAATAGACCTTTTTAGAGCAGAAACTTGCATAAGTTTTAAACCGGTGATCCAAACTGAGTGTCGTAAGTTTGTTCAAGTCTATTTTTTCATTTTTGAGGTGTGTGATGGGGTTTTGGGGTTGGTAGGCTGATATCCGGCATGTTGGACTGTCAAAACCCCAAAATGGGACTTTTGGAGCTGAAAATTACAAAAGTTTTAAACCGGGCATCCGAACCGAGTACCGTAAGTTTATGCAAGTATATTTTATCATTTATGAGGTGTGTAATGATGTTTCGGGGTCAGTAGGCCGATATCCGAAATTTTGGTCAATCAAAACTCCAAAATGGGCCTTGTTGGAGTTGACAGTTACCTAAGTTTTTAACAGTCATTAGAACCGATGAAATTAAGTAAGTCCGTGCAAGTCTATTTTCGTATGTGAAGTGTCTCATGCTGTTTCTAGGCCTTTAGGCCGAAATCCTTTTTGTTTTTTACATAACATTTTCTAGAAATAATAAATCCACCAAAGTAATTAATTTTAAAAACTTACCAAGGCTGAACAGAGCCTCCCTTCTGGCTGAGGACCATCTGCATAAGTGCCTCTAGATGGGTCTGGCGAGCCTGGACCTCTGTCATCCTCTGCTCTAGCTCTGCATTCCGTCTTTCAGCTGCATTAGCTCTTTGGGTGGCTTCATGAAACCTAGCATTGCTCTAGACGGTAGAGGGCGATGTCGTCGTCTTCTTCTCACTCCCTAAGCCACGCACATATTCGTGCCTCCTACCCAGAACAGTTTCCCGTATCTGGTCATCAGTTAGCGGATGCTCACCCTCAGGGGTCGGCTGAGCACGCAGTTGGACCATCTCCTCTTATAAAAACATAAATATATGTTACTACTTTTATAACTTTAGATTAATATTAAATTAGTAATACTGGTATATATATATATATATATATATATATAAATAACTTACATAATACTGCTAAGCTTCAGGCCCAGTCCAACCCTTCTCGGGATTGTAGTGCATCATGTGCCACAGCTCAACGGGGTTTGGTGGTGCACCGGTCTCTTGGTCTCGGTGTTGCAAATAAATAATAACTTGTAAAGATTAATTTCATGAAAAGATTATACAATAAGAACTTGATACATGTATTAACTTACCATCTCATGCCTATACCTAACAAAAAATCGTGATCCACCATAGTGGGTCACCTTTTGCTTGCTTCTGCTCTCACTATTGTTTTTGCTAAGTTCCTACACTTGGCCAAAGCAAAGAAGGTTAGTATAAATTAAATGACAATGATTTATCATACAACAAAATTAATTTTGACAATTTTTACCTGGAATGCATCACTAGCGAACCAGTCACATAGTAACATCCAATCCTCCACCGTCACCCCCCCTTTAGGGTCTGTCGCGAGGCTCTCTACCGGTTGCCACCTCCGTCTTGTAGTGCATGTGAAGCCTGTGCCGATAGTCCCTGAAATGGACTCCCAAGTAACGATCCACTGCTTTCATGACATGAGGCAGGTGGAGATCAATGTTAAACTTTGCCTGTAAAGCATTTCATTTTCAAAATATTACTTTATTAGATATGTTAAAATTTAGTTGAATACAAAAATAAAAGACATACCAGGATATGCGCATGAATATCCCGTCACTCCTCGTCAGTGACCCAACTCCAGTCACTAATATGGAGTGGGGTGCGTAGTCGAAAATGATGCCAACCTCAGTGGTGAACTGCTATGCCCACCAACCAACGGGCTTCAGCAAACCCGGAGGTATTTCAAGCCGAAGTCGCGCTCCCCCTGCTACCTCCATCTGAACTTGCAAACTACGGTTCTTCGACCTACCGCGCCCTCGTCTAGAGGTGGTGGCCAAAGCTTTAGAAGAAATAAAATAGAAACAATTAGCACCATATTTATATAATCATTAATAAAAAAGGGAACTATGCATACCATCGACGGAAAGATCGGTCGACCCTGCAGATGAAGAGGAAGGGGTCGATGGGTCCGTCAAAACTTTGCATTTACGTGAACCTGGTCTAACCATATCTACAAAGAAAGTTTAAAAATAAAATTCTATTACATCATAAAAAATGAAAATCCATTACGAAGTAAAAATGAATACCCATTACATTATAAAATTGAATATCTATTACATCATAAAATTAAAAATCCATTACACTTGATCCTAACACATGTAGCACCTATTACAATTATTCATCTGAGTCTGTATCATCATCTGTTCTTAAAATTTCTTCATTCTCGGTACAATACTCTAACAATGTATCATCATCAAAATCACTTTCCTCGTCAGCATCATCATTAATGAAAGTTGCATCCCTCGGATCTAACTGTGTGGTATTGGTGACATCGGAAGCTATGACATGATCTGGTTCTACATCAATTCTATTCAACCAATACGAAGTAACATCTTCTTGATCATGATGGACAACACCATCGTAGGCAGATTGAGACTCTTCTTGTAGTGCCTCCTGAATCCTTTCCAAATCTTCATCTCACTCTTCAACTTCTAGTACATTATAAACATTTCGGGACTTTATTTTTTGGACAACATGCCAATCATCTCTGATTTTTGTGTCCTTCAAATAAAAAACTTGTATAACCTGAGATGCCAATACATACGGATCATCTTTAAATGTCGTACGTGACATATTAACACTTATGAAGTGCTTATTGATCTACATTCCAGTCTTCTTGTTACTTACATCCCACCAATCACATTTGAATAGATACACGGAATGACTGAAGCAATAATGTAACTGTATGATATCTTGCAAAACACCATAGTACTCTACAGTTTGTCCCGCTTCATTATCTCCCTGAACAATGACCCCGTTATTCTGTGTTTGCCGGCTGACCTCACGTTCCCTCGTGTGAAATCGAACACCATCAATAATTAAACTGGTGTAGCGGGATATCCTTTGATCAGGGCTAGATGCCAAGCAATATAATTGATCGTACGCCTTAGGAGATTGTTGGTGGCATAATATCTTCATCTATTAATTCAATTCAAGTACAAAATTAATTGAATACAAATGCATTAACTAATTGAATTACAATTAATTGAAATCTATTCTTACATGTTCTCCGAACCACTTTAGAAACAAATTTTGTTGTCTTTGCTTTAGATCAGTATCGGTAACATGTTCTCTCCAAAGCTCAGTCGTATGCTCACTACATAAGATGAGAAATGTTATATGTAACTTACATTTATGTACTAACGTAGTATTGCAATGATTTTAATAAACTTACTTAAAATATGGCAATATCTCATCGCAGTTGTTGAGTATGGTATAGTGACTTTTTCTAAGTCTTGAGGATGACACCATTCATATGTACGGCCACCTATTGGCCGCACATTCTGATTAAACACCGCAAGGATAGTTTGTTGCTACCTTGGGCATCTATCAGAATTTCGATCTTGACGATTAAACCTTGTCTCAGAATCTTCAAGATGCATAGAGCAGAAGGTGAGACATTCAGCATCAACGTAAGCCTCAGCAATTGAGCCTTCCGGTCGTTCTTTGTTATGCACATATTACTTCATGTGTGCAAATATCTATTTTAATAATTAATTAGTTATACATTAAAATAGTTAGGATGGATAGATAACACAATTCATAAAATTAAATGTACCTTTCTATTGGATACATCCAACGGTATTAGACAGGGCCGCCAATTTTTGCCTCATAAGGCAAATGCACAGCTAAGTGGACCATTATATCAAAGAAAGCTAGAGGTAAAATCTTTTCTAACTTGTAGAGGATCACGACAACGTCCCTTTCGAGCTTTTCCAGTACTTCCAACTTCAACGTCGTGGCACTTAATTTTCTAAAGAAGCAGCCCAACTCAATCAATGTCGTTGATATGTCGTCGGTGAGGTATCCACGTATTGCAACCGAAAAAAGTCATTATAAAAGGACATGGCAGTCATGGCTCTTCAATCCGGATATTTTTCCATCTTTAACATTTACACACCGAGATATATTCGATGCGTATCCATCTGGGAACTTCACCGATTTAAACCACTCGTAAATCCTCATTCGCTCGTCGAATGATAACATATAGCATGCAGGAGGCACGATATATTTATCACTGCTACGTATTAGGTGCAACTCTTTTCGTATTCTTAGCTCCTGCAAGTCTAATCGGGCTTTAACAGTATCCTTCATCTTCCCTTCAATGTTCATTAAAGTTCCCAGCACATTATCGCAGATATTCTTCTCGATGTGCATAACATCCAAATTGTGCCTCAACTTAAAGGTCTCCCAGTACGGCAAATCCAAAAATATGCTCTTCTTCGTCTAATTTAACTCCATATTAGTACGCTTCCTCTTCTTATTACCTGATATCTTTCCAAACCTCATTGGTTGGATGAGTGCCAATTGCAACAACACATCTTTCCCAGACAACAATAGAGGTGACAATCTGCGCTTAATTTTTCCATCAAACAGATGCTTCTACCGACTTTGCTAGTCAAGTGATAGCGGTAGAAAATAACGATGGCACATGTAGCATATCTTCTTTCCATTGGACAAATGTAGGGAACATGCATCCTTATTGCAAACTAGACATGCCAGATACCCCTTAGTGCTCCACCCAGAAAAGTTCCTATACGTTGAAAAGTCATTTGTGGTCTACAATAACGCTGCATGCAATTGAAATGTCTCATTCTTAGAGACGTCGTATGCCTCCACTCCAACCTCCCACAATTCCTTCAACTCGTCCGCTAAAGAACGCAAGTACACATCAATTTCATTACTAGGAGACTTCGGCCCTAGAATAAGCAACGACACGAAGATAAATGGTTCTTTCATACATTTCCATGATGGTAAGTTATACGGCATAAGCAACACCGGCCACATGCTATAGGCATTACTCATGTTACTGAACGGATTGAAACCGTCGCTAGCCAGCCCAAGTCGTACATTACGCGGCTCATTTGCAAACCATTCGTGATTTCTATCAAACTCAACCCAAGATTGAGAATCTGTCAGATGCCTACATACATTTTCCTCAGCAACACGCTTCTCCTTATGCTACCGCATATCTTTTGTTGTCTTCTAAGACATGTACAACCTTTGTAGCCTCAGTTTTAAGGGAAAATATCTCAGCACCTTGTGCGGAATTGTCTTGCTCTTTCCTTCATTCAGCTTGTACCTGGGTTTGTGGCACACCGTACACTCCATACATTGTTCAGTCTCTTTCCAAAATAACATGCAATCATTTTTGTAAGCATGTATGGGAATATACCCGAGGCCTAAATCTCTTAATATTCTTTTCACCTCGTAATATGATTTCGGAAAGGTCTCCCCAGTAAGAAGTGTTGCTTTAATCAATTCAATAACCATATTAAATGATTTGTTACTCCATCAATTGATGGTCTTAATATGAAGAAGTTTGACGAGAAAGTCTAGTTTCGAAAACTTATCACAACCAGGATATAACGGCTTCCTTGCTTCCCTCAACAAGGACTCAAATGCTTTCGATTGTCCTATTCACTTCTGTGACTATTCGGCCCAATTGTAGCCCTCTGGAAGTCTGCCAGCATTTGTGGCAAGCCTTCGTAACCAACCCTAACATTATCACCTAAGTCATCGTCGTCGTCTTCGTCTTCATCCTTAAATATCAGTCATATGTCACGGTGTTCCCCATAAAATTCCCAACACGTATAGCTCTTGTCCATCCCGTGTAGGAGTAGGTACTCTTTGGCTTTATCTATGTGCATATAATCCCTATTATTGCACCTCCTACATAGACATCTTATCATATTTCTCCTATCTGCAGATGCATGAGCAAACTCAATAAAATCTTTGATCCACTTCACATACCCTAGCAAATGCCTGCCCCTCAAGTCCATCCAACTCTTATCCATTTTTGTCTTACCTAATACAAGTCAAAAATGATATTCATTATAAATATGAAACATGAATCCTATCACCTCCAACTTCTCTCTAAAGGGTAAGGTGGTCCGATCCCATTCATAAATGCACAATCTACATTGCAATCAGCAGCAAATCAAATGCTTGATTCCACTCAGACAAAATTTCTGCAGCATCTCCCCACGGTTCTCCAAGTATACGAGATAGACGTTACCATGCCTAAATATATACCTAGAGAACAATAGGAGACCGTGTTGAAATTTTTTCATAGTGGAATATTCAAGCATACGCTAGTGATTGCAATATAGATTTATGCATTCCCAAACTGTCCTACTCTAGACAATTCAAAAATCGATTTTCATAAACACAAGCCCAATCGCGAATAAATTTCACGAAAAGATTCACATGTGATGAAAATGACTCCCGAACAGGGCTAGGCTTACATGAATGCAATTGCTAACTTACAAAACTAGTCCCAAGATATTGTGTGCCTCGAAGGGTTGGATCTTATTTTGTATTGTGAATAGCTGTGGCATGCAGGCCATAAAACTATATTACATAGTTTTGAGTACCATATATATATATATATATGTTTATTCTGTAGATTATATTTGAAGTTATGGATGGTTAATCACCATGAATATGCATGCATAATATTTGTTGTCCATGAAGAGATTGCTTCTATAGCAACACAATCAATAGATTTAGTTATCAAACATAAAATGAAATAATCTTAGAATGTAATTAAATTAAACAATCTTAGCATCAAAATCAATGATTTTGTCATTAAACATAAAATGAAAAAAATCTCATAATGTAACTAAGTTAAACACACCGAACCTTATTTTTTCTTTTTTTCTTTTTCCTTTCTCAAATTAACTAACAACTAGGAACTTATATATATATATATATGTATGTATTACATGTTAAAGGTATTAAAAGAATACCTCCAAATAGGAACTTAAGTTTCTTTCCAAGCTCTGTTATCTCACCACAACACCACCTAAATCGGCAAATTATAAAAAAAAATTCGTGTTAGAAGGAAAAGAGAACAATATGATAAGAGACGAAGAGAGACAGAGAGATCATAGTTAGTGGCTTGCCTGCTGTTTCGGCAATGGAATGAGAAGAAGAAATTGGCGACGGCTAGTGGAGTTCGGCAACCTTAAACTCTAGCTGAGAGTGACGTGAGAGCAAGGGAGGAAAAATTAGGGATCGAAAGAGAGAAGAAGAAGAAACCAGGGGTCGTAGTGGTATAAATGGGTGAATTTTTGTGACATACAGTGAGCGTCACACTAAATCCGTGTGCGTCGCCAATAAATCACTAAGACGACGTTGTTCCACTAATACAAATATTTGCGATGCTCACCTACGCGTCGCTAACTTTTGGCGATGCACAGTGCGTCGCTAATAAATTATTGTGATGCACCTAATACGTAGCAGTGAAAACCATTTTTCTTCATTTTTTGTGATGCACACCAAGTACGTCGCTAATAGTGTCTTTGTGCTATGCGTTGTGTGCGTCGCAAATAAGGTGATTGCAAAAAAGTTATTTTTTTGTAGTGATGTCATGAACGACATCTTCAACCCCTTCTCCAGTCATATCATAGTTTACATAGATGACGTTCTTATCTTTTCCGAGTCCATTGATCAACATTGGAAACATTTATATTCGTTTCTTAATGTTATCAAATGTAATAGTTTAGTCCTTTCAGTGTCTAAACTTAAATTATTTCAAACTTCAGTCAGATTCTTAGGCTTCGATATATGTCAAGGTCAAATCAAACCCATCCAACAATCAGTTTAGTTTGAGAGTAAGATATAGCCATTTTACTATAAAATGTTTAGGTTGTTATCAACAAAGAATTTCTGTTACTTAGTATTTTTGAGCTATTTTCAAACTAAAACTGTAATTTTCTCCAAATGAATTAACCTACAAATCTTATATCACTAGAAATATTTATGAGTCTAATTTTTAACAAAAATATGGAGCTCAGTTTTGATTTTTTTAGAGCAAGATATGATCATTTTACTGAAGCATGTTTAGCCTGTCACTCAATAAAGAATTTTCGTTAGTTAGTATTTTTGTACTGTTTTCAAATTGAAACTACAATATTCTCCTAATGAATAAGCCTACAAATCTTATATCACTATAAAGTTTTATGAGTCTACTTTCCAATAAAAAAATAGATATCAGTTTCGATTTTTTAAAGCAAGATGTGACTATTTTACCACAACATGTTTAGGAAGTCACTCAACAGAGAAGCTTTATTAGATAGTATTTTTGGGCTATCTTCAAACAAAAAAAGCAATCTTCTTGTAATGAACTATCTTGCAAATCTTCTATCACTAGAAATCTCTCTAAGTCTACTTTCCAACCAAAAAAAAACAAAGCTCTGTTTCAATTTGTTGAGAGCAAGATATGGTCATTTTACCACAGCATATTTGGCTATCACTCAACTGAGAATTTATGTTACTCAATATTTTTGGGTTGTTTTCAAACTAAAACTACAATCTTTTCCCAATGAATTAGTTTGCAAATATTATATCACTAGAAAGCTATACGTGTCTACTTTCCAACAACAAAAAGAAAATGGAGCTTAGTTTTTATTTTTTTAGACCAAGATATGACCATTTTACTACAACATATATTAAGGCTCTTACTCAGTAGAGAATTTTTGTCAGTTAGTATTTTTGGGTTGTCTTCAAATTAAAACTACAATATTCTCACAATGAGTTAGTATTTTTGGGTTGTCTTATATCACTAGAAATCTTTATGAGTCTACTTTTCAATAAAAACAGAGCTCCGTTTCAATTTTTCAGAGCAAGATATAGTCATTTACCATAGCATGTTCAGACTGTCACTTCAGAGAGAATTTCTATTAGTGAGTATTTTTAGTAGTCTTCAAACTAAAACTTCAATCTGTTCTAAATGAATTAGCCTGGGAATTTTATATCACTAGAAAGCTCTATGAGCCTACTTTTCAACAAAAAAAAATGGAGTTTAGTTCTGATTTATTAGAGTAAGATATGGTCATTTTATCATAGCATGTTTAGGCTGTCACTCAATAGAGAATTTTTGTTACTCAGTATTTTTGGACAATATTCAAACTAAAACTGCAATGTGCTCCAAATGAATTAGGGTGCAAATCTTATATCACTAGAAATTTCTATGAGTCTAGTTTCTAACAAAAAATAGAGGGCTAAGTTTCAATTTTTTTAGAGTAAAATCTGATCATTTTACCGTAGCACCTTTATTCTGTCACTTAATAGAGAATTTCTCTTACTCAGTATTTTTGGACTTTTTTCAAACTAAAACTGTAATTTACTCCTAAAGAATTTGCCTGCAAATCTTATATCATTAGAAAGATCTACGAGTCTACTTTCCAACAAAAAAAGTGAAGCTTAATTTTGATTCCTCTAGAACAAGATATAGCCATTTTACCACAATATGTTTAGGTTGTTATTCAACCGAGACATTTTTGTGATTTCTTTAAACTCAAATTTCAATTTTCTCTGATTTAATTAGCCTACAAATCTTATATCATAGAAAGCTCTATGAGTCTATTTTCCAACAACAAAATAGATGTTAGTTTCAATTTTTTTAAAACAAGATATGACTATTTTATTACAACATGTTCAGGCAGTCCATCAAAAGAGACATTTTTGGCTATCTTTAAATTAAAACTGCAGTCTACTCCGACTGTATTAGATTGACAGTCTTATATCACTAGAAAATTCTGTCTAAGAGACATTCTCTTTCCATTTTAAATAAAAATAATAATCATTACAGCTATTTTTAATAATGTATCGAAAAGATTTTGTTCCTTAAGAAAGTGGTAATATTCTAACATTGATAAAATAAAAAATAAATTAGAAAAAATGATATACATATCTAAAAAATATAACAATAGAGAATGTTTGTCGGACAGTGAATTTCGGTCCATTGTAAACAAAAAAAAATTATTATAGATATTTTAAATAATGCATCGAAAAATATTTATTCCTTAGAAAAGTGATAATATTCTAATATTGATAAAATAAAATAAAAAACTAGATTGCGAATGATATACACAACTAAAAAATATATGACCACAAAGAATGTTTCACGGATAGAGAATTTTTGTCCATTTTGAATAAAAAAATCATTATAGATATTTTAAATAATGTAACAAAAAAATATTTATTTTTTAAGAAAGTGGTAATATTCTAACATTGATAAAATAAAAGCAAAAATAGATAGTGAATGATATACCCAACTCACGTGCATTGGGAGAATGGGTGAAGTGCCTTTATCAGGTTGTCCAAAAGTTATGAAAATAATATAATGGAAAAGAAAGAAAGAAACTTGAAGAGAAAAAAATCATAAAAGAAAACTGTGGAAGAAATGCTCAAAAGCTTCGACTCTCTAAGCCTTTAGCCTTTTATAGGCTTAAAATATAGTTGTTATGGCTTAAGGTCATAAAAGCTTTGATTTGTAACAATCCAAAATCATAAAATATAAAATTAACTATGTATTAATAGTGACAAAATAAAAAATAAAATTTGTATTAAAAGTGTAATTTTGAAACTTATCAAAATTAGTAAATTCTAACACATATCTAAGGATTCTAATTTTGGATTCTATTTCTGAATCAATTTTCGCATCCACTTCCGAGCTTATATTTCATAAAGTGCATATCAATTCAACCAATTTAGTGATTGTACCAGGGTTGAATGGTCTTCCATTAGTGAATATGCACTATCTACCAAAAAAAAAAGATGTATTTTGAAGAGATGCCTTAGAACAAGATTTTTAGTTTAAAGAGACATTTTTAAAAACTATATGAATTCAAAAAATAAGTAAAAAAGTCAATAGATCGATCAAGAAAATAAAAAAAAATCTACATAGATACAATAGAAAATTCTACCTCTGAAAGACAAGGACTATTTGCCAGCAGCCTAAGAAAGTGAAAAGGAAAAAGAACACAGCTCCCATAAAAAACAGTGGGTTCAGCATTTTTCAAACAAAAAATGCGATTGCTTCTGTATCATGGTACCGCGTACACCGAAGAACAAAAAGTGGAACATTCTTTTAAGAAGCATTATTTAATCATACAATAAAAACACAAGAACACTTTTTAAGTTTTCTTGGACTAACTTAGATGTCACCGATATAGTTGGGTGATCCAAGCATGGGTGAAATGGAAGATATCAAAGACTTGATTCTTTCATTGGTCACAGACTTGCCAGTTCATTTACTAAATAAAACTAATCCCTCCCCCCATTTTTTTGACCCTTCAAATGATGCCAAAAACTATTTTTGAGCAGTTCCAGCCTGAACCAATGAATACTCAAAACTACAGATAATAACATTAGAAATTAAATTTGTTACAACCTGTTAACATATATATGTAAAATACATGTATAAAATTCTTTTTTTTTTCTCCCAATCGTCAGAGATTAGAAAAAGATATTGAGCATTACATTAATGATGGAATCTATTGACATTGAAGATGTATTCAGTATACAAACTAATTAAAGTTGACTTGAAGTGTAACGATACTCATGAAATGGACCGTCGGAGTAAGTTGACATTGAAAATGTATTCAGTATACAAACAAATTAAAATTGAGGTGAATTAAGTGTAACCATGATTAATGAAATGGTCTGTCGAATTACTCTCACATGCAGTGAAATTAACCATGAGTTGACAGTTTTCTTTCATCAGTTACTGGGCGGTAATGTGAATATCTATATATATATAATCACCTGTGCATATCAAAGCAATATGGAAGGGAGAATCCAATGGAATCAAACAATGGAGGTAAGGGGAAGGAAAAGGCATTATGCTCTGATGAGAAGCAGAAGAAGATGGAGACTTCATGTGCCGGGTCAGGCAGTGAAAGCGAACCTGCTGCAGCCGGACTCTTGCATCACAGTAGTGAGTCTGCTGAAAGCAACAAAGCAACTGCAGGAAACCCTCTCCCTGCTGCAGGTGGCCTCTTTGCTTGTCACGCCCCGAATTCTTGACCGAACCCGGGGACGCGACTGAACAAAACAAAAGAAGAAAAGAAATAGATGAATAAATAAATAAATAACTATTTAACTAATATAGATACAAGCCTATTCCACTAACATAACTATGCATCCATATATCTCTGTCAATATACATCCATTCCCGTTTTATAAAAAAAATTCGGCAGAACCTCCTTTGTTTTTCGAGCCTTTTTCTCCTTGATAATCACAATACATTATATATACAAACACATCACAATCCATCCTCACTCGATGGCCACAACTTTATCAAAGTTAAATATACATCGCCTACTTATACAACCAAAAATATACAACCATGATACAACATATATGTCATTGGGCTTAAGCCCGTACATCACAAAACACGCTTCTCGGGCCAAATATCCATCTACAGTCAAGTCTCCTCCACTCGGCTAGACTTCCTCAAGCCTCAAGTGTCGGGAATGTCATCTGAAATATGGTTCCCACGAATGCGTCAGCGCCAACATGCTGGTATGGTACAATACTAATGCAAGGAACAAAATTAAGACGTGGCATGTGCAAGTGTACATGTATATCTACATGCCTCCTTAATCATGCATACAGTATAATGGCAATGTACAACCACATCTGAAGAAAACCCTATATCACGTTCACAAATTCATCAACACAATGCACAGGCAATATGCGTGACACACCCATGCATCTCAATGTCACACCCATGTCTCATTTACGAGTACTCCCCGATGGCATCGAAGTACCAATGCAATGGCCAATTTTGGGTTTTTCACCACAGGATCTGCACCCTTAAAATGCACAGCACCTCGTGCTGACCCACACTATGCTTTCAAGAAATCACCCTATGCCAATATGCCATCATTTCATCATGCAATAGTACAGTTCAAATGAAACATCACTTTCATAAGCATATGCAACATGCTTTAAATAATGCATCACAATTAAGATCAAATCACTAGACTTCATATGATAACTCAACATGCTTTAAATAATGCTTTCGTGTCATGCTCAATCAATCTCAACACTTACGCAATCCACATGTCACAACATCAACAATTGACACGACCCGAGACCCACCCTCTGCGGATCCCGAGTCGCGCACCCGATCAGACATTTCTGCCGAACCAAGGGTTCTTAACTTACTGCACAAACCGTGCTCTTAACATGCAACAACTTAATTGCGGAAGATTTGAAAAATATTTAGTTACAAAAGTTGCATGTTATACATATTGTTCTCAAAAGTGCGGAATACAAAAATAATTTTTTCATACATCTGATCTACCCAAGACGTGGACCACATGGGAGTACTATAAGACTTTCTGTACTGAGTATTACCCCTGTATTGCAAAAGTATGTCCACCGCTATTGCTACTGCTCGTCTACAGCTTCCTTCCCTGAAAAATTTGGGGAAATATGGGGTGAGCTAACTAAAGCTCAATAAGTAATTCTCCTTTGCTCTGTCATGTGTACAAGAATATGAAAAGGCATTATCCACAAGGAAATAGGATGAATGCAGATGTACTAGCCAGTCATAAATAAAGATCTCATCAATGAATGCCAACAATAAGAATTCAAATGATCAACAAGGATAATCAATCTAATAGCATACAAGCAATCACTGAATAATAGTTATGAAATCTCATGATCAATCATAATAAAGTAACATGATCAGGCTACGAATGTCACAACATAAGATAATGATATCAATAAATTTGAGATGCCTGGATAATGGTGGGGCCCGGTTACCCCGGTGGCTCACATTCGGTGCTCGCCAACCTCGTCGAATGATCTTGCCCTGAGCTCGTATTCAGTGCACGTAGGCTTTGCTGAATACTACCGCTCTGAACACGTATCCGGTGCTCGAAGGCCACGCCAGATACGGCTCCGTGCACAATATAAAATAAATAATAAATCCCCCCAGAATTTGGACCCGAAGGTCATAACTGGCATCAGGTAGAAATGTGACTGATCATAAATCCGGCTCTTTAAGGATATATCAAGATCATACAATTTCTGGGTAAGTGAAATGAATTCACATCTGAATCGAGTGCAACTATCTGGCCTTCCCGGCCCTGGGTATAAGTGTACAATAAGAACTCAATGCACAAATGTACTACTGATCAAGATATATTCATGTGTACATCAACAATACTTTCCACATGATAGAGCAATATCAATGTGGTTCAATTATTCTGAAAATATATAAGGAGTACAACAATAGCGTATGTACAAGAAAGTATGACTTGGCTCGGAATGTAACACATACAGAGATCAGAGATTACTTACCTTTAACTTTCCTTGAACTACAATGATTTAGACTGCTTTTTCCATGCCTTCCCTTGTTCCTATAATCCAAGAAACATATCTCAGTCTATCATCATTTGAATGATGCTATTCATCAAATTTTATGTCTTTATTTCATAAGTTTCCCTTTTCCTAAAATAGACTCTACCATTGAGTCTGGAATGTCCAAGAAAGTCGGTTTAGGCTTTTACTGATCTTAAATCGGACTCCTGGATCGAAAAGGGCAAAACTGTCTTTTGTACTTTATAGGTACTTTTATTCTCGGAACCTTTTTTTATAATTTGACCTCACCGTTGGATTAAGTGGGTCCGAGATAGTAAGAATACCCATATAACTTACCTTGTTAGGACACAGGGGTATTTTGGTCATTTTAAGATTTGATTTCATTGTGTCTTAATGTTCAGAGTCTCGTCTCATAAAACAGACCTCACCATTGGATCCGAAATGCCCGAGATAATAAAGTTTGACTATTCATTCGCCCCGTTTGGACTTCGTTTGACTTATTTGTGACTCAGGGGTAAAATAGTAATGTTACCTATTTAATAAATTATTTAAATAATTTATTTTATTATTTTATTATTTATAAGGGGTGCATTTGAAATGTATTTTCAGAGTTTGGGCCAGACTAGAATTATTGTAAACAGTTGGGGTCAAACTGTAAATAGTAGAAGTTTTGGTTTAATTTTTATTTTAAAAATTGTGAACCAGTGGGTTTAGTCCCATAAACCCTAAACCGGTTCACTCACCTACTGAACCAACCGGTTCAGTCTCTTCAGGAAAACCGGAATCCAATACTCCTCATGTCCACTTTATCCACGGTTTGGTTAAACCCAAACCCAATTCCATTTCTTATCTCCACAACCAAACAAGCCAAATATTTTTTTAAATTTTAACTTTAAAACGACACAATATCATGCCCCTTTAGATACGGTCGGGTCCCGACCCGACCCAGACCCGGATCCGGTCCCGTCTTAACCCGGAATGTCCCACGACGTTCCGGTCGTCTTCTCCGGTTGGTCTAACCAGCGCCGGTCACCGGAAAAACGGACCAGTCACTATCTTGCTTCGTTTTCACGTCAAAACTTCTGATTTTTTGAACCAAAATTATCCTAACGTTTTAATAATTAATTTAAACTAGCTTTGGTTCTCGGTTGCTACGGTTTTCAAGACCCACTTTCAGTTTTCCGGCCACTATGCCCAGTTTCCGGCCAACCCCATTTTCTTCAATTTTATGCCATTTACTCCCCTGATTTCACTCTACTTTGTTACAGACCTTCATTAGAATTTATAGATGACACTTCTACTTTATTTGAACTAAGAAATACACATAAAATAACAACTTCTAATGTTTTACACCACAACCTGCAACTAAGGGTTTCTCCCTCATTTTTAACCCAAATGGCTCTCGGTTTCTTCCCATCTTCATCATTTTCCATGCTTATTTAGACTCTATGTTCAGAATCAATCGAATCAGGCTAGAAAATTTTAAAACAGAAATCATCACTTACTTCAAATTCCTGATTTCTTGATGTTGTGTGCTCCTCCTCTTCGTGTCTCCCTTTCGGATCTTTCTACAAGTTTCCTGACCTCCTTCTTGACTCACTTAGATTCCTCGGTACCTTTCTCCCCTCTGGTTTTCTCACCTCCATACAAGGATACGTATATTCACTTTTATATAATATATACATACATTTCTTGCCCCAATCTCACTCCACCGATCTTGTCACGGCCATACCTCCTCCCATACTTTCTGATTTTCACCATCCCTCACCCATACCTATTAGGTGAGATTTGTACTTCATTATATATATATATATATATACATTATATATATATATATGTACATTTATGTATATATATATACTTAACACTCACACACACACACGGCTGTTACAACCTTTTGTCATTTTTCTTTTCTCTTTTGTTTCATTTTAATAATATATATACATATATACTTGCATATATATATATATATATACTCTATACTATACTTATACGTATATATGTACATAATTATACGTATATGTTTACATATATTCTTCCCAATCCATATTTGCACACGTGCACTTTAATTTAATTACATTACATGTGTATACGTATGCATGCATGCATGGCTGCGCGTGTGCACGCATTTCAAGACTGGTTTCCGGGTCGCTTATCCTAACCCGACACTGTTCATACATGGGCAAGATTTTCATTTAGACAATGTAATGCAATTAATATTTCACAAGATATAGGGTTCAGCAGTTCTAAATATCATTGATATAGTGTTGCCCGACCCGACTGTCTCGATATTTGTGCCAATCCAGGTCGGGGTACTACAACAATCCTTCTAGAACATAAATCATCCATGATGACAACACAAGAAATAAATCACAACTCTCAAATAATCACAGGAAACATGGAAGCACATAAACAAGCAACTCAAAGTTTCTCAAAGCAACAACTCCTATGTGATCTTCTATCAAGCATAAAAATCATTCAATCAATATGCACATCAATCCTAATTTAATTCTATTCCTTACTTAGCAAAGTACCATACCTGACTAGGGCGTGTCTCAACCCTAGGAAGCTATGTCCACCACTCAGTCAAACCAACCAGTGAATAACTTGACCCTCGTACTGTATCTGTCTAGGAGATCGAACCATCTTCTCCTTTCCCGTCAGTGTCCCTTTGGTTCTTCCCCCTTGTTTCAATCCAGTGTCTAAATGAACGCTTGAATCCCTTCATTGAAATCAGCACTCCCAATGATTGAATCAAGATTCAATCCATTTCCGATGTTGCTCCTCTCATAGCTCTATTTCGAATTCTGTTGAACCTTTGGTCATCATCTCTCCTAATAAATTAACCCATGTATAATATCTGAAAAACTCTCTCATGAAATTTTATTGATCGCTGTAAACACAGAGCAAAGCTCAAAGACTCCACATTGCAACAACCCATTGAGAACTCCACTTCTGGACACACCCAACCAGTCCCTGGAATCACTTCGGTTCAGGAGCATCACACAGCCTTTCTTGAATTCCTATCAATCATCAACAACATCATGTCCAAACCCATAAACCCCAATCTGAACAATCATACCATCTTGGCGCAACTCCGATACATTCCCAACACAATTTTTGTGAGTGCGGCATTCACAAATCAAAGTACCTCACGGCCAAGCTTAGGCTTTTCCTCCGGACCAAATCGAAAGTTTGGCCTTGGCTTCAACATATACAGTAACTCAAACTGGACAACCCACCTGATGTTCACCTCCGTTCTCAACTGGAATAACAGAACAGAGGAACCCATCACAACTCGCAACCTCACAACCTCACAACCCCACAACCGTTCATCAAACCACAATGATCTTCCCAACAATTTGACACATAAAATCCCCCATTCATCTATGATTTTCTAACCAAAATCAACAAAGAAAACCCTTACAAAAATCCAGAATCCCATGACAGAAAACCCAATACCCATAACAACTCAAATCCAATCCAATCGACTCCCCCACAACCCACACATCCAACATGATTCAGACCTTGCAATGCATCACAAAAACACACCAACATATATAAATTTACCTGCTGCTACAGCCATACAAATATAGATATATATATATATATATACACGCCCTTGCTAACAAATCAGATCGTAATTGCCTCCAACGCTACACAAACACACACTTCAATCACCATCTAATCCAAAACTCCATTGCTCAACTTTCAATCCAATCCAACCAACACCTTCTGAAAACCTCAGGAAATCAGAATAACTCCAATTCATCACAGCAACCAAAACAGAAAAGAAAAAGATAGAGATAGAACCTGTCCTCCCTTTCCGAACCAAACTGCTCTTGGAAATGTTCAATCAAGTCGTCACTGTAGCCACCGACAAAACCGCAACATCACAGGACTCATAACATCCAACAGTTGCAAGAAATCCAAAACCCATAATCCCTCCGTCGACAACAACCTCGGTGGCGTACGAAACTCGGCATGTCGTTAGGTGCCGTCCCCACCTCCATCGTTTTTCCAACACCACGACATCGCCAGATCGCAAATCTTCCTTCCCCAAAATCTCAGCCATCATGCGCTGTTTAGCCTTGGATTGACGAAGCAGGATCGTTGGCAATGGAGGCCAACCTAGTACGCGAGAAGGCTGAGATCATCGTCTGATTCGCCCCCCTCCGTCGCCCCTCTTCTCCTCTCTCTTTTTCCCCTTTCTTTCCTTTTTCTTTTTCTCCCATTTCTTTCCTGTTTTCACGCGACTTGCCCCTGTTTTGTTCCCCATCTCTCTCTCGGTTTATACCTCCTTTATTTTCTCTCTACACTCAAACACACACCACACATTACATGCCACACTCCCCAAGGCTGCCGACACCCACTTAATATCTCTTTTCTATTTTTTTTTTCTATAGTTTATAAAGATTTTATTCTACAAAATATTATAAAATGTCAGTAAATTTGTCATAAAGTCCGGGCTCAATTTAATTATTTATTTACCAATATTGGGTACCATTCGGTCCCATATTATATTCTTATAATTAATAATTCGTATCAATCCCATGGATTTATCCTTGCACTCGGTTAACCGGTTTAAATATATTTTGTTTTTTTTTTTTTTTTTTTCAAGTCTCTACATTGCTTCTCCACCTATATTGGCCAACAGACGCAACTCTACCCAAACTGAACCCCCAGCTGTCATGGGACAGCTCCATGCCTCTAAATCTAAACCTGAATCTGCCCAAAGCAACTCTACAGAAAAATAAAACTGCAGAAGCCATGGAACAACTGTCTGGTTCCAAATCTAAAACTGAGTCGGCCGAAAGCAGTGAGTCAACTGCACCAAACATCTGAGCTACGGCAGACGTACCCATTAGTTCAAACCCTTCGCCGGCTGCAGAGGGTATCATTGGTCTAAGACGTGGTTCAGCTGGAAGCAGCAGCAGTTCAACTGCACCCAACTCAAGAGTTCGAGAATCATCTGCTCGTGCAAAAGATTCTAGCCCTAGCTCTCCTGATGATGGATCCAAGAAACAAAGGAAATAATTACTTTGCATTTACATGGCACAGTTCGGATGTTCAACAACAAATGTTGTGCCCGTGTTTATTTGTGTTTTGTGGTAATGTCCTCCTCCCGAACCTGATTTGTCTAGCTGCGTTTTGTAGTATTAATGTAATGCTCGCTTCATCCCGACCTACCTGTGTTTTGTGGTAATAAGAATGGTTTCTTCCCAGACCTGATTTGTGTTAGCTTTTCTCTGTTTCTCTTTTATAATGGAATATGTTCAGCTTCCCTTCTTTGCTTGGTAAAACAAAACAAAATTGTTTGTCCCACGCCATGTAATGGTGGCTTCGTCTTACTTTTTTCCATAACAATGGGGAAGGAATTAAATTACGTCAATTACACGAAGAATGGACACTCATACCATTTAAATACGACATCGATTCAGTATTCATATTCTCTTCATGACCTAAATATTCATGTTTTTAGTCTTTTACATCCTTAATTTATCTATTTTGATTTTCATCAAATAAAGAAAATCAGTTTTGGTCTCTCTATTTTGTTTATTTGTTGGTGGCAAGCCATTGGAATTGTTGCATTTAGCTGTTAGTAACTACAAAAAAAAAAAACCATATATCAACCTTTAAAATTTTAAATATATCACTAAATTAATGTATTGGAAAACTTGTTAAATTCTTTTTGTTTTTATCTCTAGATTGTGTATCCTTTTTTCTTTCTTTCTTTTATATATGTCAAGTTCCAATTTAATTCACAAGAATTTTAGAGATATTTATCAAAAAATTAGCCCAAAATAAATTGTTTAAATATCAAACCTGAATTTCTACTAAGCCCGTGGCAATTTTAGTGTTTACTGCCAAAATTTATATGTTTCAACTGTTAGCGGGTATCCTTTCTGGAACCTAGTTTATTACGGGATGACAATAAAGATATGGCAAACTAATCGGAGATAGTCTAGTTGTTCATCAAGTTTTCTTTATTAGGGAGAGATTATAAGTTAAGTTTTACTTACTTTAGTAGAGAATGTGAGTATTATTATCACTTAGTAAGTTGGGCTCGACTATTAACATTAATTTTATCTAATCATAAATTAGGCTAATTTGTTTGTCCAGACTCATATTTTAAGTTTGACTGATTTATTTCAAGTTGATTGAGATTGCATATAAATATAAATAACCAAATTATTTTTTTGTTTCGGCACCAAACAATCATCCTCAATTTTATTATTTTTTTCTTTATCAAATCTATTATATTATAATGTAGAATTTTCTTTCTTTTGGTTTATATTCACTGAGATGAGACTGATGTTGGTATTTATTTCATTACAGAGATGGCAATTTGTCGAAAGAATAAATAAAGTCACTGCTGTATTATACGATAAAAATATATAATTCTAATATATATTGTGAACTCTGTAAATATAAATTTCAACAAGGTGGTCGAGTGAACGCTAGGTAATAACTAAAAGACTTCTTTTCCGAGGTCATCAAATCGAAACTCAATAGAAGTCACTTTCTCTTAGAGTCAGTCCATATAGGGCGCTACTTCGTCTTTAATTAGGCCCCTCTTAAGAGACATCAAATAGCGAGTTGTCAAAAAGAAATGGACTCTTTATATATATATATATATATATATATATAGTGTATTAATGAATAATTGCGCACTGACATTGTTTCCCTTCTGGGTTTTAATGTTACAAAAACGCAAACAAAAATATTTAGTTCCAAATTCGGTATGTGACTTAATCACAATCTATTACATATACAATACACATTTATTTTTTAATTTTACTTAATACTTATTTTTTGTTAAAACTAGATAGTCATGTGATAAATCACTCCCGGGTTTTAACGTCACAAAAATGCAAAGAACAAGTTACAAAAACACAAAGAACAATACTTAGTTCCAAATTCGATACGTATCTTAATCATAATCTGTCACATATACAATATACATATATTTTTAAATTTTATTTAATATTTATTTTTTTGTTAAAACTAAATAATTACATAATAATTATATAATTACATACCTGATGCATTAAAATTATGACATGTACATAAATAAATAAAAAATTTCCTACCTAATTTGAAGTCATGCAGTGTCCAAACGCAAAGTAATAGACAACACTCGATCCTCGCAACGCGCATATTTAAAGGCAATTGAATTTTGTAAGTTATAAGATCAGTAGCGATGACGGGACCATCTTTTATAATTTTAATAATTATGATTTTATTTTATTTTTTATCTGGACCGGTAGAAGTGTTGACTGAGTTTGAGGGAATCCGGTAATATGAACGTGGAATCAATGCAATTACTTGGCACATGCTGTCACATTACTCTTTAACTGGTTTAATGAAGAATGCATTTTTGGGTTTTGGCACATATACCACAAGAAATTACAAAAGTATATTAAAACTAAATATAATATTAACATAGTTATAATTATATAATTAAAGAAAGATGAAAATGATATTCCCAGGATTTTTTTTTTTTGGGGGGTGGGTATTAGGTATACTTCCTTGCTATACATAATAAAAAAAAAAAAAAAAGCAAAACAAGTGTAAGGTGAATTTAGCTAAGTTGATAATTAAGTAATAAAGTTAATTAATTATTGTATATATTTTATACAATTAGTCTCAAATTAATTAAATAAAAATCATAAAACTTAAGTGGTAAAGCAAGTGTTCTAAATAGAAATTAGTTCAAATTCCTAATTATTATTACGGTAGCGTGATTCAATTAATAATAACAACAATGTAAAAGGGAAGAAAAAAAATAGGAAAAAATACTAAAAAGTCTCTAAAACAAAATTTTCAATCCAAAAAGTCCATGATATATTTTTTCTATCCAAAAAAATTCAATTGTTAACATTCATCTTAATACCGTTAAAAAATATTAATGATTAGACTAAAATAACCATCAATATATATTTTAAAAACTAACAAATAGTTGATAAAATAAATTATTCAGTAAAAAAATAACATTTTTTATTTATCTAGATGGCCTTAAAATAAAATCACTTCATAAAATATTTTAATTTTTTGGGATTGAAGAAGTTACTTTATATATTTTTTAATATTTATTTTTCTAAAATATATCTTGAAAGTTATTTTAGTCTAATCAATAATATTTTTTAACGGTGTTTATAGATGGAAGTTACGAATTTAACATTTTGTATTAAAAGTTTCTTTTTGGATAGAAGAAAAAATAAAAAAAAAATATATATATATATATATATATATATAAAATCTTTTGGATAGCCAAAAAAACAAATATATATATATATATATATATATCATGAACTTTTTGGATAGAAATTTTTTTTTAGGAACTTTTTATTATTTTTTACAAAAAAAATAAAGTACAATCCCAACAAAAAATAAACACACCGACTTATAGTGGAAAAATTCTCAAGGAGAAGACAACTTCATTATTCTACTCAAGAACTACAATGACTTGAAAAATTACCAAATAATAGTTTGGTAGTATTCTATTTATCTAAATTGATAGATTTAGTTTAACTTTTGATTACGAAATTCTTATAAGGGGTGAAAAATGTAAAAACTCAAAAAATTATAAAAATGTATTCTAGTAATTTTCTAGTCTAAATCGATAACAAAGAATTAATTAAATGAAAATATGCGATATAAATTATTGTAAAGACCTGAAAAAAAATGGGAATGAAATTTTTTTTTTTTTTTGGTAGAGCACGAGTTGAATTTCATTCATTTTTAATTAATTTTAATTAATTTAGACTACGAAAGGTATTCTAATATATGCATATATATATATATATATACACAACTGAATAAATATACATATATATATATATACATGTAGATATGTGAATGTGTAGAAATGTATAACTATGTGTAATTGAGTGTATGTATATATATATATATATATATATATTCATGTGTGCACAAATTTAAAATAATCACATCATATAACAAAAGTAAATAATAATAATAATAATGATAAATAAAATGCAGCATGCATATAAGTAGTGTGTGTGTGTGTACTAGTGTGTGTGTTTTATCTATACACACACGGTTGCATCATGACCTGCTCAAACAGCAGGGATGGAAGCACTCATTTGAGCTGCTGCAACAAGTAATGAGGTTGCCTGGTGGTTGGGTAAAATCAGAAAGTATAATGATCATTCAAGTACTTATATACATATACATATTGTATCGACACACCACACGACCATTTAGTCATATAGAGAGAGATAAAGGGGAGGAAAGTAGAGAAAGAAGCTAGAAAGAGAGTAAAGAGAGAGAGAGATCCAGAAAGAGAAAGTGAAGAAGAAGAGAAGAAGACGAATTTAGAAGAAGAGGACTGATCAGCTAACTATCAGGTAATTGTTTGATTTATTTTCTTCTAAATTATAACTACATGATAGCATTGATTAGAACTCAAAGCACGAAGAAAAATAATGAAACCGAAGCTATTCCATACGGTCAACCATGGTAGATCTTTATACGTTAAATCAACCATGGTGAATTGATTTGGTGTAAAAATGGGGAAAAACAGACGTCAAAATGGTGAGAAATAGGGATTGTCGTGTCTTTCCGGCGACCGCCGCCGGCGATACGGCAGGAGAAGATGACCGGAAGGACAGTTGGCTGCCGGGTCGAGCTTTGGCCGGGTTCGGGTCGAGACTCGACCCGAAATAATGGGGCAATTGATGCTGTGTCGTTTTAGGCCAAACGTAGGAAAGAAAAGAAATGGGAAGGTGGGAAAATTGCAGTGCCCCTGATTTGAACTCTGAACCTGGGGTGCCTAAGCACCTAACCTCCACCTTCTACCACTAAGACATGTATGCCCTTATGGTTTAAGCTTGATTCAAAATATATATGTATTATACTGAATAAATAATTCAATTAAAAAACAAAAGGGCGCAGCCCCTAAGGTTTGAACCATGAACCTCTTAGAAGGCAGGATGAGACAGACCATTTGGACAGGTACCACCCATGCCAACTTAAACCCATATATATATATATATATATATATATATATATATATATTATGTAAATGTAATATTAAATTAATCAAATTAAATTAAATATACCGAAATAGCCCGGAGTCCAAATTAAACAAGTCATTAGTGTATTTTGACTATCTTGGACCTTCTAAGACCAATGGTGGGGTCCGTTTTACCAGACAAGGTCCCGAAAAATAAAAGACCCGTAAGAACACTAAAATGACCAAAATGCCCCCAAGCCGAAGAGCAGTCAAACGAACTCCGATTAAAATAAAAGAATAGTGAATTTTTATTATTTCGAGCATTCTGACCTCAATGATGGAGTCCGATTTATGAAAAGAGGTCTCGAGAAGTAAGAATCTGTAAAAGTATAAAATGACCATTTTACCCTTTTTAGTACCGATGCCCGAATTGAATTCCACAAAAGCCTAAACCGACTTTGTTCGACGTTCCGGACTTAATAGTAGAGTTTATTTTAGTAAAATAGGAACTAATGATATAAAAGCATAAAATTTGATGAATAACATAAATTCATGTGACGATTCGCTAGGACATAATTTGTAAATCTTAGGAACACCAAAGGGAAAGGAGAAGGCTGATTGACTTTCTAGACAGATACAGTAGGGGGGACTACATTCTCATTGCCTAGTTCGGTTACACAGCGAGCACGACCTCCTAGGGTTGAGACCAACCCATCAGGTATGATATTTTGCTAAGTAAGGAATAGAATTAAGTTTAGGAGTGATTTTCATATTGATTCGTGTGCTTATTCGATTGTTTATGTGCTTATGTGTTCCTTGCTATTTCCTTGGGAGTTTGTTTAAGTTACGAACGTGAACCATGACTATATGTATATTCCATGTGTTGGTGCGGTATGTGATTTATGTTCTTCGAGAATTGTTAAGATTGTGAGTATGTAACTTGAGCATGGGTTTAAATGAAAAATGTATAGCATACACACTTGAAGAAGGGATTTTGTGATTTAAAAATTATTGTTGCATTAAGTGTAATGCATTGTTTAAAGCATGCTTCATGTGTGGATAAAATGTTTTATTGAGGTTGCATTATTGCATGGTGGAATCAAGACATATTTGCATGGTGTGATTCCTTGAAAGCATAGTGTGGGTTGAGCACTTAGTGCTATGCATTATGAGGGTGTAGATCATGTGGTGAAAAACTCAAAATTTGGCCAGTGTATCGGTGCCTGATTGACCCGACGGGAGCGATCCGTGAAACAGGTGTGGTACTCGTTTGACCATCGGGAGCGATCCGTGAAACCGAGACATGGGTGTAGCATAGAGTTGCATGGGTTTGTCATACATATTTCTATTGCATATTATTGATGAGTTGGAAGGCATGTAGATATAAATGTACACTTGCACATGCCACGCCTTAATTTTGTTCCTTGCATTAGCATTATGTTACACCAGCAGTTGAGCTGACCCATTCGTGGGATATCATATTACAGATGACGCCCCTACTACATGAGACTCGATGAGGTCTTGACGAAAGAAGGGGAAATGAACTTAGACATGTAATTGGCCCTTGGAGCGTATTTTGAGATGTAAGGGCTTAGCCCAAATGATATGAACAATATATTTATTTTGAATGTACCTTACATGTTTATGTGTTGAAGGAGATGAATGCATGTCTAATTGAAACCTATTAAATTGTCTTTTATTCCATTTTCTTATTTCATTACGCTCACCCCCGGGTTCGTGAAAATTCGGGGCGTGACAACGTGGTATCAGAGCGTAGGTTCGAATACCTAGGGACAGTGGGAGAAGTTTAGACCTTAAATTATTTGGACTAGTTGAGTGGTATGTTTTATGTGCATATGTCACGTGGGTATGCACGGGTATGCACTATACTTGATTTCTTGATTGACCGAGAGTATATGATTGTTTGATATAATGGTTGACTAAGAATAAAAACTCAAGTCTAGGTGATAAACCGTATATTTTATGGGATAGGCCGTATGCCTAGTTAATTGAGGTATAGGTTGTGCACTTAGTTATCTATACGATAGGCGGTATACCTAGTTATTTATGAGATAGACTATGGACCTAGTTACTTACCTGGTTGACTGTTGTTTGTGGATTCTTTATGTGTGTGCTAGGTTAGTAACCGATTTTCATGGATTATAGTACTATAACTATGATATTTATACAGAATGGATTGGTCTCAAGTCTTGCGTTACAGTTGATGGAAGGCGCCCCATTAGCCAGTAGAGTTGTGATCCATGAAGGGTTATCACCTAGCTATAAAAGTAAGAAATAACAAAAGAAATTATAAAACCTAAAATGAATAAGTACCAGTGAGGTAGTAAACCGTAAATTAAAAGACACATAAGATCTTAGAATGCTAAAATAAGAATTTAGACTTGTGGAGATTTTTTTGTGTATGGACTGGATAACGGATATAGAGATATTCTTGTGTTAAACTCTTTTGTGGAGAGATGTATTATTTTGGATAGCATTCACTTAGGGTTGAGCATTGGTAGGCTAGTTGGACACTAGCATGACTTGAGTAGGCGTATATTGTATTGTTTAAATGAATTCCTTCCTTGCAAAAGGCTATGTTAGAACTCGGTGTTAATCGTTTAGTGTAAACAATAGAAGGAGATTGTTGGCATAAGTTATATAAGTGTCGATTAGGCAAGTGTGTCATAACATATTATATTTGTTACTTGTGAAGTGTGAAGTGTGAAGTGTTGACAAGTACCTGCTTAGTGTTCTTTTAACACCTATGTCTAATGTGAAAAAGAGTATTAATTTTTCTCCTTGGGCTTGCAGACATATGTCCCCAAAGAGAGATCCAACGAGACCATCGAAGAGGTCCCGAGCTCGTACTTCCTCTGTACAGACACCTACACCTACCCCAGCATACCCTGGTAGGAGACTACTGAAGATGTACCGAACTAGTACTTCTTCTACATAGACACTTTGAGTATTGACTTTACCTCCAGCCTTGGAATGTGGAATCACTTTAGGCTTTTCAAGGTTGGAAAATCGAATGATCCTTTGAGCCATACTCCATGATTTTTGAATATGAGTATTCATTTGTTGCTTCAAGGTAGCAATTTTCAATTTGTGCTCTAAGGTCTTGGTGTGAGATTTTGTTTGCTTATTCTTAGCAAATCCACACTTCCCCCTAAAATGCTTCAACCATGCAATAAAAACAAAACAACGATTTTGGTTGAGGTTTGGCTTGTGGTCTAGATTGAGGTAGTGAAAGAGAATGTGCTTAAAGATTTGGTTGTGGTTGGGTTTGCCTCTTAGGTTTAAGTGGTTCAACACCTTTAAATTTTGAGGACACAAACACAACCAGCTTGAGTGTGAGAGACTGACTTGAAGTGGATGTGGAAGGTTTGTTCTTATCTATGAATATGTCATAACCCAAACCACTTCTATCATTCTTGATTTAGACAGTATTAATCATTTTAGAAAACTTATTTGACCTATCCTCAGGATTGACTTTTACATTCCTAGCTTATGTGAGTTTTTCACTAAGAGAGTGGACTTTGGAATTCAATTCCTTCTTTTCAACCTCACAAGCATCTAGGGATGCTTTAAGTCCTCTAACTCAACAACCAAAAATTTATCTCCTTTTCAAAGGTTTCAACCTTTTCCAAGAGAGACAATTTATCCTTATTTAATTAATTCAATAAGAAATGATCAACTATTAAGGCACTCTTCTCCTTCTCACATGACTTGAGTTTAGTGATAAGTTTCATTTTAGATTTTTTTAGATTTATATATTCATTGAATAGCCTTTTAAAAACAATCTCAATATTATCTTTTTCATCACTCTCATTATCACTAGACACAAGGTTTTTGTTATCCTCATGATTTTCATCCTCAATGGATGAGGATCCTTAACGGACATTGGTGACACTCATGAAAGATAAGAATTGACTTTCGTCACCTTTTCTTCTTCATCATCATTCCCATCCTATTCATCATCTTCATCCTCTTCAGAAAGAGATGATTTCATTGTCATTTTATTTCAAGAATTTCCCTTTTACTTGTTACGACAATCGAGCCGTTATGTGCCCAAGATTATAGCAATCATAGCACTCAATAGGTTTAGAGGAGGATTGTGATGAAGATATTCTTCTATCACTACCGGTGGAAGATTTTGGACTTTGTCTCTTGAAGAGTTAGAATTTCCAAAGGATATTTTACTTGAGCTTTGAGATCCCTTAGAGTTAGGCATTCTGCCCTTAAGGTACTTGTTAAACCTTCTAACAAAGAGAGCTAAGTCTTGATCATTAATGGACTCAGGGTCAATTTATAAATCCCCTTCACTCTCTCCTTGCATTGATTTTAAGGCAAGTCTTTTTACTTTATTTGCATGCCTTAAAGTTAGCTCAAAAGTTTGAAGTGACCCAACTAACTCATCAATAAAGAGAGAGTTAACGTCCTTACTTTTCTCAATGGCAATTATCTTTGGTTAAAATCTCTCAAGGAGAGACCTCAATATTTTTCTTACAATCTTGGTCCTATCTAGCTTCTTTCCTAGGTTGAATGACAAGTTGACAATGTCACTCAATTTAGCATAGAACTTAAAAAAGGTTTCCAGTTCTTTCATTCTTAAAGCTTCAAACCTTGAAGTCAACATTTATAATTTAGACCTTTTTACCATCAACGTACCCTTATACGTAGTCTTGAGGATGACCCAAGCCTTCTTAGACATCTCACAAGTTATGATGCGGTGAAACTCATCGGGAGTTATCGCGTTAAAGATGGCATTCAACCCTTTAGTATTGTATCCACTCATCCTTAACTCTAATCCGTTCCAAGTATTTGGAGGCTTGATTATGGAGGGAATTTTCATAATTGTAATTGTGATCTGAGGGGTCTAACCTTCTTGGATGGTGAGCCATACTCGTTCATCCATGGCTCTCAAGAATGCTCTCATGCGAGCATTCCAATATGCGTAATTAGAGCCGTCAAATAGGGGTGGCCATGAGATTGAACCACCCTTACTTAACCCTTCCATGGTTCACACTAAGGATATCAATCAATTACCTTTGAAGGAAGGCCTTGATACCAGTTTTTTATAGCCTTAGGTCCCGATGTGAAATTAACCTAGAAGTGGGGAAGTATGCTCGATTTTTCAATATCTCCAATTCTTTATCCACAACACTACCAACTACTTCAAATGAAAAATAAATGAATTACAACTTCAATGTATTATCAACTAATGTGTACAATTCTATCAATTATACCAAGACATTCAATTATGTAATCATGTAGTGTTAATTAATACATACTATTTAACAAAGTCCAATTAAATCACAAGTTCAATTTAGATGTCAATTTTATCAATTTAACTCTGTGATCTATCACCAATTTCAATTCACAATTCAATTTGACCAATTGAGATTTCCAATTATCAATTCAATATTCATTGAAGATGGTCATGGAAACCTAGATTATCATATCAAACGAAAGCAATTTATATAGCAAATTATAAATTGAAAAACACATAGTGAAAGAATAATTCAAACCAAAATGATGACGGACTAGGAAAACTATCCTTAGTGGAAAAATCTAGAGCTAGCCAATGCTCAGGGAAGCAATTCACTATGATGAAGATCGATTACACGTAAACTGGACATAGCTTAAGTATCTCTAGCATCGTTCTACACGATCACTCCATCAACCTTCCTTGAATCCTCAAGCTCTTTATAAGTGAATTCTCCATACAACCGGATCCTCATTCAATCTCAAAATCCTCTGATTGGGCCTCTCACAATTACGAATCCACACAACTTTGGTGTCCATCGATTGCTCAACAATAAATCCTCAAGCTTGAACTCTTTTCTCTAATGGTGAGATTGTGAATTGGGGGTTCTTTGATGTGATTAGGATCATGTGGAGTTTCTTGAAATCAATCGGAAAAATCAATAGAGAAAGGCATGATATGCAACATATATAAAATTCTTCAATAGAAGCTCTTAGATCTAACAATTCTAAGACTCTCACAATGATGAACTCTCAGTACTCTATTTTCTTTATGGTCTTTCACATAATACCGAATTTTTTACTATATATTGTGTGAAGATTCGAATCTCAAATAGTTTGGAAATTTTTTTGACGCAGTGCTCATTTAAACGAAGGTATGCTCTTTCGAACAACCAACTTTCTTCATTCGAACGAACATGGAACGAGCTTCAAAAGAGAAAAACTTTAAGGCTGCAACACATCATTTGAATTTAGACCTTTCAAATGAATTGAAATAAGTCAATGACCATTATGTTGTTCGTTCGATCGAGTCACTAAGTTCGTTCGAATGAGCACCAGAATGTGCTCATTTTTTACTTGTCTTGAGAAATCAATTTCCTTAGGGTTTGAAATATACATGTTGGGAAATCTATTTCAAAATTACAATACCACTTCACACATTATTTCATAAAATAAACTATATGCTATTCATGCAATGTGTGAGTGTGTGAGATCAAAATCACAACAAAAGTCTAAATTACCCAATTATCCCTCTAGTACTAAGACAACCGATAGTAGATCACATCAATGAAGCTTGAACCTTCTTGGTGTAAAATGAGTATTGAGATACTCTAAACCTATGAATAATGTAGTAATTACATTGAAAACACATTTTTGTCAAAATCGGATTAGCCAATTACAACTATAGACCCCGTGGTCCTAATAGATCTTCATTTATATATTTAGAAAATTCATTTGCTAAAGCTGCAAAGATGATATCAGACTTCTATTTAAGAACACTGAAATGATTTTAAGTGATATGAGATTTTGTAAAATGCTTCGATTTATCATAAACAATTTTAAAAAATATTTGTGTTATTCACTTGACCAGTTTCAGTATATATTGTGTTATGTTATCTTATACCTTGTTGGGCTCTTTGAGCTTACCCCTATATTCTTTCCCACAGATGGATAGTAATATCTTTTAGTATGAGGTGCAACACAATGAATAAAAATTGGATATCAATTTAGTTTCAGTAGTTTATAGTTCGAACTTTTTCTAGTTGGATAACTTAAAACATGTACTAATTTTATTTTATGGATTTTATTATTATTTGGGCTTTTAGAGATAAATTATTTATTATTTATTATTTATTATTTATTTGTGGATAGTGAATAGTTAATTAATATATCTTTTGAGTTTTAAAAATAATTTGATTTACTTATTAGTATGCGAAAGAATTTGAGATAATTTGTGTTACAAGTTTATTAATTTGAATGGTTTAGCATTTGGATTTGGGGTGTGCCAGTTTTGGTATCAGAGCCTAGGTTTGAGATTTTGTAGACTTTATTTGCCAAGTTTGAAATTCTATAGACTTGATTGAATATCTTTTGAGGTTATGACATACGAGAAATTTCTAGCTATATCTACTATTTTGGGGACCTTGAGCAAATATAATAAGAATATTTGAGTTTCACGAGTATAGTTAGAGATTTTGTAGCCTAAAAAACTTAGTAGATATGATTTGATGAATCAGTGGGAAAAATTAATTAAAGATTTTGCATATTATAATAATTTAGATTGTAAGAAATTATGAGATCTTGTGGATTCAAAAGATTATAAATTTTAGATTTTATAACGTTGTGTTAGCATTTTTGTGGATCTATAAAAATGATTGTTATCTTTGAATTACTTGCCTTCGAATAGATTGAAGAGTTTGAGGAGCCCTATAGGTGTAAGAAAAAAAATTATGGATCCCTAGATCATTTAATTAGTATTTGGTGAATTTGTTGTAATGATGGAATATCCATATATTATTTCATGAGAATGGCAGGTCTAAGAGATGTAGAGGATAACTGCAAAAGCAGTTCGAAGTGGTCAAAGACTTGAGCATTGTATAGTTTTATATTTGATATATTTTATTCATTTTTATAAAGGGTGCATGTACCCTTCTTGATCATAGTTGCATATGTATGTGTAGAGACTTAAAAAATATATATATAATATGGGGATTGATAAGAAACCGGTTAACCGAGTGCCAAGATAAATCCAGGGGATTGATACGAATCATTAATTATAAGAATATAATATGGGACCCGAACGAGACCCAATATTGGTAAATAAATAATTAAATTGAGCCCCGACTTTATGGCAAATTTACTAGTATTTTATAATATTTTATGGAATAAAATATTTATAAAATATTTATATGGTAAGGTAGAAAACTATATTAAAGGCACAATAGATATATATATATATATATGAATATATCAATATGTATATGATATATAAGATAATGAGCTAATGGAAGCTGATTTTCCATATATACATATATAAGCAGCCGAAGCTGCTAGAATCTACAGGGAAAAAATAATAATAATAATAATAAAGCAAAAAGGAAAGAAAGGGATTAGAGGCGGTGGAGAGACGTGAGACCGAAAGAAATGAAAAGGAGAGAAACCGTGGGCATCCAAAAGGGGAGCAGTGGTTTCGGGCCAGAGAGAGAGAGAGAGAAAGAAATAGAAGGAAAAAAAAAAAAAGATCAAGAAGAGAGAAGCGGGGGCGACGTCGCAGCGATGGTGGGTGAGACGATCGTCTCGGCGTGGCACCGAGAGTTGTTGATCGGAGGGTGACTGAGATTAAGATAAGGAATGATCGTGATGATGGCACGGTTGCCTAACCAACTGACTCGACGTACTCACGGATTCATCGCCAAGTTCTTTCGAAGGAAAACCAGATGTTGATCGACCTGGTCCATGTCGGTGTCGGCGATGGTGAAGCGCAAGGAATGAACCTTTACTACGTAATGTGACAGAGGTAAATTCGAAACCTTATTGTCATCACCGGGATGGGGAATCGCTTAGAACAGGGGATGACGTAACGGGTCGACCGAGAGTTTTGGTTACCTCTGTTGGACGGCCCTGCCAGAAGGGTCTTTCTTTGCTTTAATTTCTATTTTTGGTTTTCTATAATGGGACTCCTGATTTGGTAAGGCTCTTTCTTGTTGATTTTGATTAGAAAATCATGGATGAATGGGGGATTTTGTGTGTCAATTTGTTGGGAAGATCATTGGGGTTTGATGAACAATGCCGGTGGTTGTGATGGTGATGGTGATAGTGACGCCGTGATGTTGGGTCTCTGTTTGGGTGGAGAACTCTAGATAGACTTGTGTATTGCTTTGTTTCATGGCAATTTTGTTTGTGGTCAGTATGTGTGTTGGGTTGTTCTTTGATAGCACTGGGGGCCATTTGTTTGAGCAGTGGTTGATTGTAATGCGCTATTGGACAAATTTTGGCGATAGACGGTAAAGGATGGTAACAGTGTTCAGGAGAAACCTGAACAGGAATAGGACGGAAGCTTGGGCTGTGTTACGACGGTTGCGACGGGTAAGGAGCTGATGATGATGCCAGTTCCGATCAGGTACACTGGGCTGCGCTTGACAAGTTAGGAGGTCCGTGAAGGAGAGAATTGTCAAGTGCCCGGTGTGTTGGTCAAATTGGAGATAGAGGGGGAATCACGTTGACTTGTTCATGGATGGATGATTGAGGAGTTCGGTTTGCATAAAGGATTACTGGTATTGCAAACTGGGTGGAAGAATTCAAGTGATTGCTGTGATGAATGAGAGGGAATTCTCACTGACCCTGTAGGTGAAGATGAGAGATGTTGAGAGTGTTCTGTGGGAATTTTAGTTTGTCACAGATTTCTGTAACAGATGGGTTCTTGAAAGTAGTTGCAGCACTTCAACAGCTACAAGTTTTGGGCGTTGGGTCTCTTGGAGCATTCTGATAGTGGTGATACTGAAATGGAAGAACAGCAAGTGGAGGTATATATGTGTAGGTATGGGTACCGCAAGACTACTGGATTGGGATTTTGGTGTGATTTAGTATTATTGTTGTTGTCTGATTTGTTGGTGGGAAGAAGAAGGCTTGTGCTGTAGGACCGAAACTACTAGAGTAGTTCATGAGTTCTAGCGGAGCTTAGCTGAGAATATTTGGAACTTGGGGAAATATAAAAGTGTTGAAGAACTGAGTTGGGCAGCATGCTTGGTGATGAGTTACACTTGAACTTTGTGACAAAGTTAGCTTCGAAGGCCAAGCAGCAGCAGCAATCTGGGGAACAAGCGAGCGAAGCTGCTATTGTAGCAGCAACCGGACCTGCTATTGCATCACCTACTGCGGTAGTTATGGAAACAGCAGATGAGTTTAATGATGCAAACTCAGGTGGAGATGGCTCACTCAATTTCAAGCAGAGAAGTTATTTTCCGTTCATCTAGAAGGTTGACTGAGCCTGGAACTTTATTTAAAACTTAATAGCTATCCATCAGTTGATTAGACTATGTAGTGGACGCGACTTCTTAGGGTTGAGATCAACTCATCAGGTATGGTGTTTTGCTAATGTTAGAAATAAAGTTAAGTTAGGAATATTTTGTGAATGACTGGAATGACTTATGTGTTTATCTGGAATGTGTATACTTGATAACTTGGAGTTGATTGTTCACATGCTTATGTGCTACTTGCATTCTTTAAGAATTTAGTGAAGTGAAGGATATGAACTGGGACATGTGTTTAAATTGATTACGTGAGATATGAATACCTGTGGAATTAGCTGGTGATTTATTTATATTATTGTCTCGAGCATGCTATATTGTTGAAACCATGTTTCATTGAGATTGCATTGGCATATTGGCATATGATGAATCCTTTGAAAACATGGTGTGAGTTGAGCACGTGGTGCTTTGCATTATGAGGGTGTAGATCCTGTGGTGAAAAACCCAAAATTGGCCATTGCATTAGTACTTCGAGCCATTGGGCGAGACCCGTAAATGAGACATTGGTACCTCGAGCCATCGGGCAAGACCCGTAAATGAGACATGGGTGTGGCATTGAGTACATGGGTGTGTCATGCATACTTTCATCACATTGTATTAATGGAATTGTGAAGCATTTAGAGATGAATGTACACTTGCACATGCCACGCCTTGATTTTATTTCCTGCATTAGTATTATATCATACCAGCATGTTGGCGCTGACCCATTCGTGGGCACAGTTTCAGATAAAGCTCCGGTGCGTGGGACTTGATGAAGCACTTGGTGTATTTTGGCCCACGGGACTTATGTTTTGTGATGTAAAGGCTTAAGCCCGAATGACCTATGAACAATGTAGTTGTGAGATGTATTTTATGTTTCTATATGTATTGATGGGAAATGATGCATGTCTAGTCAATTCCGTTGAGATTGCTCCTTACTTTATTTCCTTCTTGTCTTGTAGAAAATTTGTATATTGTGAAAAAAAAAATGGAAATGATATTGGTATAGTGTAGTGAATTGGGAGTCGATGATTCTAAAGTTTAAGTGTGGCTGTATATATGATGGATTGTATAATTAGACGATGTACATTTAAATCCTGTGAGATTTGTGTCCATCGAGTGAGGATGGATTGTGACGTGTTTGTATATATTCATGATGTATTGTGATTATCAGGGGGAAAAAGGCTCGAAAAACAAAGGAGGTTCTGTCAAAATTTTTTGAAAAATTAAAGGATTGTCAAGTGTGTAAAACACTTTGTTTATTATGAAAACAAGGGGCAAGGCCCTATGGATTGTACAGAATAGGGAGTTTGGTTAGTGTTTAGAATGTCTTTGATTGTACTTTATTTTGTTATTATTTTATTTTCCCTTGTATCGTTACTCGCGCCTCGGGTTCGCTGGAATTCGGGGCGTGACAGTATGTGTATATTGGACTCGGGATTATACCATTGAATAGTTAAGTCAGCTCTAAATATTATAAATCGTATTACATTGTATATTATTAATAGATAAATAGTTTTAGAATAGATGACCTAATGATAGACTATTTTATTTAATCTCGTTACAAGACTTAAACCACTATAAGAATGAAAACGAAACGAAATCAATTCAAGGAAATGATTAAAAAAAAAATTAAATATAGCCTATTTTTAATACACTTGATCAGGATGATTAGTCAACTTATCTTTCAGTTAGGTACAATTGACCCTTATGTCATTAACTATGGGTTAGGGTTGTGTGCCAAGAGTCTTAATAAAGTATTTTATCAATAATATTAGGGCTTCCAAATTTATCATTATTGTTGTTTCCAGCGCCCCAGCTAACGGGTCTTATAAAGACTCGAATTTTTTTATTTGTTTACAAATTATAAAATAAAAATAATGTAAAATTTTATTAAGGAGTTAAATTTTTTAAATAAAATGACTAAAATGGGCTTAGAAATAAAAATGAGAAAAAGAAATTAGGAGGGGCAAAAAGGAGAAATAACCCTTGTCTTACTTTTGGCTTATAAAGACAAAATCCCTACACATCTAAAACACACACTAGAAACACACACACATTCACGTGAAAGAGGGAGAGAAAAAGAGAAAGAGAAGAAAAGAGGGAAGGCCAGTGTTTGAAAATCTTTGGTGGAGTGGAGTTTTTCTTGGGAGATTGAAGAAGCACAAAGCCTTCTTACTTACAAATCTCAACCTTGAAGCAAGAAATTTGAAAAATCCATCAAGATTCAATAAGGGAAAAGTTATGATTTCTACCACAACTTGAAGAAATTGAGGTAGGAGACTTCTAAACCTATGTATAGAACTTGTGTAATAGGTTTACCGTGCATCTATCTCTTAGAATTTTTATTTTTTGCATATTTGGGCGTATGTTGCATGTATCTTGAAAATCTATGTATTAGTTGAATTCTTGGTATAAAATGAATTGTTTTTACCCTATTTTGATGTTGACATAACTCTCAGTTGAATGCAAAAAGGTTTGATTGGTAATATTACAAAGGGGGTTTTATGTGTATTATGCTTGATATTGTAAATGGCATGCAAGGTGTTTGTGAAATTGCTTGAATGAATCATTGATGTAAAATTATAAAAAATTGATGAAGTTACTTGAATGCTTAACCCTTATAACGAAAATATGATGAATTATAAACACAAATATAAATGATAAGCCCTTGAAAGTATGAGAATGAACACTTGAAAAATGATGAACATGGGGCTACAATTGGGCACGTCAATTGTGTGATTTTGAGCGTGGTGAGATTGCGCTTACCCGGGGTTTTAATTAGTGTTCGGGATGGTGTCTTCCTTCAACTTGTGAGTCATAAACCCGCGCGGGTGGTCGTATGTCTCTATTGGGTTAATAGCCCGTAAAGCACACAAGGCTTACTAGGGGTCGACTAGGAATATAGTATTGGGATTGAGATTTGAGAGAATGGAATAAAGATTTTGATAAGTTGAATGAAACTGAATAAATGAAGTCCTAAATTGTTTGTTTATGTATATTGTTTCATTAGACAATATTCCTCTTTCATGGTTATATACTTTGGTATCTTAATAGCTTGATTGTCTCTTGAATTTCTTGCTTTGTTGATGATGCATGCTTGATGAACATTTGATTGTCACTACACGTGCACAAGCATACACATGCCACCATATTTTCTTACCCATGTTTAGATTTCCTTCTATTAGGGTTGTTAAACTAACCCACAGTAGATGCAAGAGCTGGCAAAGAGAAGGCCACTAGTTGAAGAACACTCTTAAAGCTGTTTTTGGAAAGACTACATTTTTGTGTGCACTTGGATGACCCCCCTTATGTGGAGGCTTGGAATGACTTTCATTTTTTAACAAAATTGAACATGTGTATACTTATGATGGGTCATGTTTTTTGGGGTAACACTTGAAGGACTATTTTAAGATATTTTGGAAAAGATCATCATTTTTTTATATTTGACTACCATAAATTTTTTGGTAATCTTGTTGATTGTATGTTCTTTTGGAATAGACCATGTGAGTTGTATCCAAAATAGGTATGAACTCTAATGATTATGTTGATGTAATTATGGTAAAGCATTTGACTATCTTTTGATCCCTTTTGGATTTATGAAAAATAAAATTTGCATAAAATTTTCATAAAACTTAATATATTTTTTGTTGTTTTTAATGCATGAAACCTCTTGAAATTGATACTAAAAATATGAAAAAAAATTTAATATATATTTGAAAACTATTAGAGTTGAAAAAGGAACCAAAATAGCTTTAAAAAGTCACAAGAAAACAAGTAATCGGTCAACCCGACCGGTCGACTGGTACTATTCACCGATTGATCGGTTAGTTTGCACTTGTAGCACTTTATTTTTTTGAACAGACCGGTTGACGGTACTGTTCACCGGTTGGCCGGTTCGGCCATTTTTTTTTCTCCTTTCTTTTCAAGTTTTGTTGGGGTTGTTTTAAGGGACTTTTAGGGCATTCTTTTAAAACTTTAAAATATAATATTAGAATACTAAAATATCATTAAAAAGATGATGTTTTTACTTAGAGTGTGACCATTAAAACACTCAACTTAAAGAATAAGGATCTCGGGTCACAATCAGGTTTTAAAAACTAGGTCATGACAGGTCTGAAACCAACATCCCAGTCTATTCATAAACGACCCAATCCTCCCTACTACCATCTGTAAATTGATTAAAAACTAATATGGTATTAGGCTCAATACCATTTAAAATTGAGACCCCAATTTACCATCAACAGCCCAGCTCTCCATATTATTTTCCAATGGCCCATTATCACGAAAACAATTGGGCCTATAACTGTCATTAGATTGAATACAATTCATATCTTTCACACTTCACCTTCAAAATTCAAATATGGAAATATTCTCTCAATTAATGCAACTAAACCCCTACCTACCTCCTCCATTCCCATAAAGAGTCTTCCTCTTCCATTAGGACTATCAAAATCTCCCAAAATAGAGGTATGATTTTGAAGGTCCACTCTATCTACTACGCTGTTATCTATCCCATGAATTGGTGAATGAACAACTTCCACATCATCTTAGAGCTCCATATCATCATATTCCCCAGTAACCAAAATCGAGGGATGATTTTTATTTTTTCTTTTTCATTTTCTAACTTGACCATATGAGTATTTGTCACTAGTACTCCTCCGGTACCCTTTTTTTTAACTTGGTTTTCTACTAATCTTCGATTTTCTACCATACATAGAAATCCAAATGAATGAAAGTGATATCACTTTACTTGAATCTTTTATTTTCTTTTTAAATTATCCCATTCAAATGAGATATTATAAATATGATGTGTGTGTGTGTGTGTAATTTTATTAGCACAAATTCAAAATTCGTTGATGTTGATAATGTTCGAAAAAAAAAATTGGATATAGACTCACATAGTCTACTAAGACAGTGATGGTTGACATTGCAAAACCTCACGGTATTAATGTTAAAATAAGTAAAACACAAGTGTTTGATAGCACAATGCATATCAACATTGATCAGATAAAATAAGTAAAACATAAATGTTTGATAGCACAATTTATAACAACATTGATCAGATAGCTTCATATATATTACAAAAAAAAACAACATAAGACTATAGCTAATTTTGATTATATGTACTTAAAGAACTTTTGAATGGATTTGTGCTTGTTTTAGGGAAATAATCGTTTCCGGGAGTGAAAGAGAGCGAGAACCAAATGTTGAACGGATTATATCAAACAAGAGGAAATAATTTAGAGAAATAAATACAATTGGCACGAAAGTAAATAAACTAAAAAGAACAAGGACATGTGCCAATCTATGATGATAAGAAAGAACAAATGTTGTGCAGAAGGCTATCATCATTGCAGCAATTGAGATGAAGAGTGTGGTGACACCTATCATCAACCGAATGGGTAATGATTGGAGAAAATCATTTTCTGCATATAACACTACAAGAGAAAGCCTTTATTCGGACACCATATGCAGTCAAAAATAACTCACTTAGCGTCGGAAATAATCATTTCCGACCAATAATAGATGTCGCCCAAATTAGTCGGTAATAAAATGGTCAAAAAAAGATTATCGACGAAAATATTGTAGCGTCAGAAATATTCAAATATTACCGACTCGTTTAAGTGTCAGAATAAAATATTATTTCTGACCATATATATAGTCGGTAAAAGTTTATTTTCGACAATAGATATAGTCGGTAAAAGTGTATTTCCGACCATATGTATAGTCAGTAAAAGTTTATTTCCGACCATATATATAGTCGGTAAAAGTTTATTTCCAACCATATCTTAGTCGGTAAAAGTTTACATCTATAGTTTATAAAATGTTATTTCCGACCACAAAAAGAGTCGGTAAAAGTTTATTTCCGACCACAAAGACAGTTAGCATAAATTGTACATTTTTTAATTTATTATTTCTGACTCATTGGTTATATTTTCATTTCCGACGCAAATTTTTTGTCGGATACAAAGTTAAATATCTGAAAAAAATCATTGTTGTTATCATTTTTTCAGCACAAAACCTGACCCAACATAAGTGTGTGTGTGTGTGTGTATATATATATATATATATATATATATATATATATAACTCTTGTACATGTCATCCACGCACCTAACAAAGACAAAAAGTTCAATTCATGGAAAAATTTCTCCATAGATATATATTCATGCTTTTTAACTTTTAAGGACTAAGAATAAAATACATAACCCATAATATGACTAATATATATTAATTGTCCATTCAACTTCAACTGGACCAAAAGACATACAATATCATAAAACAAAAAATAATAATTATTTCCTTTGGAAACAGCAACCCAACTAGTAACTAGTTTCTTCCTTCACCCATTCATGCAACACCAACTCCATCTTTATAATGAATAATTAGACTTGATATTACTTGTATGTATTCCCATGATCTTACTATGCAAACATTGTACGAAATTCGTCCATACGTTTCTGTCTCTCTTCCATTGCAGCCTCCATTTGTCTATGGCGCTCCTCTATGCTTTGCATCCTTATTGTAACTTCTGCATGCACTTGTTCTTGCATTTGTTCTTGTAATTCAGTCTTCATTGTCTCCTTAATTTATTCCATTTTCTCTTCTAAAGCCTCGTTGCATCGTTTCTCGGCTTTATACAATCGACGAAGCTCATTAATTTGAACACCCTAACTGGATGAAGATGAAGGAAGAGCCAACTTCCCATAGCCAAGACCTTTCACATATCCCGACCACGTTCCCAACACTTTCTTACATATTTCCTCATCACTCAATGCCTCACTACTCTCTATGCGTGGCTACGATTGGAGGTTAATCATGTCATTCGGCAATAATTATAAATGAGACAAGTTATTACAATTAATGAATATAAAATTACAATTAAAAATACGTACATAGACATGTTGGGAGTGAGGTGTGAGCCAGCCCTTGCCTTCTTTAAAATGCGTCATCCTCCATAGTTCAATTTGGCTAACAGGTTGCTGGGTCAAGGCACCACGCTATATAATGTATATAACGATATTAGTCCTCGTTTAAACTTAACCAGTGGTCTACTCAAGGATAAGGCAAAACAAAAAGTAAGAAAAATGATATTATACCGTCTCATGGAGATATTGAACAAATGGTTTTGACCCACCACGATGATTTACTTGAAGTTGTGCCCGGTTTGCAGCATTTTTTTTATTTGTTTCCTGTAAATAAAAAAATGCAGATATTTTTCTTAAGGGAGTCTTGACAAGATTAAAAAAAAAAAAAAAAAACTGATGTCCATGACAAAGAAAACTAATGCAGATATTACTGTTTCTATTAAGGTAAAATCCTAGTTTAATGAAGTTAGTACAAAAAGTTGAAAACACACTTTCTACCAACAGTTCTGAGTAAGACATTATAATTTTTTGATAAGATTCATTTAAAAGAAACGTAAGACTACATTCTTCTTACCTGTTCACTTAGAACATATAAGAAAATTGATGAGTTGACTGTCACCCTAATTATTTGGGACATAGAATGTGTGTTGTGTGTGTGTGTGTGTATATTTGCAGTAGACCATTTCGTAATTATTTTATTCATTTGTTCAATGTCTTTGCAATTTGGAAGTCAACTAAACTTATAAAGCTTAGAATCGTGTAGTCCAGAGACCACAAGAAAGGCATGGTCTTATGTAATCAGGTTTGTGAGGGGGGAGATATTTAATGTAATATCTTTTTTTCTAATATAATTCAGATCTAGGCAGTCAAGATCAACTGTCCCCGTGGTACAAGAATCACCTAATTTCACTCTCAATTGGACTTAGTCATGTAATATGAATTCGACAGTTTGACAACTGTTCTGTCATTTGCTAACCCCTTCCCTCAATCTTAGAGACAGATATACATAGTGTTAATTTTTAGGTCTACAGGTAAGATACATGCATTATTTTAAAGAAAGTAATTCATCCCGAATTAAGTAACAAGAACGTACTCTTATGCAAATGTATAAAACCTGCTGCTTTGTATTTATAAATCAATCTGCTGCTTTGTTTTCTATGATAACATTGTCACACCCCAAATTTTTGCGAACCTAGGGGTGAGTGTAACTAAACTAAAAGAACATGAAATATAAAATAAAAGACAACTTAATGGGTTCAACTCAAATTTACATTCACTTCCTTCAATATGTATCTACGTAAAGTACATTCAAGAAAATATTATACATGTCATTTTTGGGCTTAAGCCCTTACATCTCAAAATATGCCCCAAGGGCCAAAACACTCCAAGTTCTTTCTTCTATTAAGACATCACCGAGTCTCATGTAGTCGGGGTGTCATCTGTAATCTGGTATCCCACGAATGGGTCAGCTCAACTACTGGTATAATATAATGCTAATGCAAGCAACAAAATTAAGGCGTGGCATGTGCAAGTGTACATTTATATCTAACTGTCATCCAATATCATCAATGAAGTACATGAACAGTATGCGTACGCACCCATGCAAACTCCATGCCACACTCATGTCTCACTTTACGGTCCTTTCCCGTTGGCCTACAAGTACCACAGTATATCTCGCTTCACGGTCTAAACCCAGTTTGGCATGCGAGTACCAATGGCCGATTTTAAGTTTTTCACCACAGGATCTACACCCTTATAATGCACAGCACCACGTGCTTAACCCACACTATGTTCCAAGGAATCACACTATGCCAATATGCTCTGATTCTACCATGCTATAATGTAATCTTAACAAAGCATCTTATCCACACATGAAGTATACTTCAGACAATGTATTACACAAAAACATTCCAATCACAAAATCCTTTCATCAAGGGTACATGCCATACATAGTCCATTTAAACACATGTTTTAAGTTACATATTTGATAATCTCAACAATTCTCGAAGAATATAATTCACACATTGTGCTAACACATGGAATATACATATAGTCATGATCCACATCCATCACTTAACCAAACTTTCAAAAGATAACAAGAAACACAAAAGCACATAAACAATCAAACAAATATGTGAATCATCAAGTCAACATGGCAGTTACTCCTAAACTTAATCCTATTTCTTACTTAGCACAATATATCATACCTGATAGGTTTGCCTCAACCCAAGGAAGTCGTGCTCGTTGTGTAGCTGAACTAACCAGTGAAAACGCAGTTCCTTTATTGTATCTGTCTAGAATGGTCAAACCGTCTCCTTCTTTCCTTTCGGTGTTCCTAAGATTCATGAAATGTAACTCAATCCATTTGCTACTTGAATTATGCTATTCATCAAATTTTATGCCTTTATTTCATGAGTTTCTATTTTACTGAAATAATTGGGTCCGGAATGTCGAACAAAGTTGATTTAGGCTTTTGCGGGATTCAATTCGGGCATCGGTACTAAAAAGGGAAAAATGATAATTTTATCATTCTTGCCCCAAACCCTATCGTAGTCCTCAGAATATTCCATATATCTTATATATAATTTTCTAAGTCTTTTGGACTTCATTTGGTATCTGTTTTTGATCATCGGGACACATCGGTCATTTCTTATTTTAGACGTTGATTGTTTTGGAGTCTTAATTGTGCTTAGGACAATTTATTAAATCAGACTGGCCTTTATTTGGCCTCTACTTTGTACTTACCATGCTCAGGGGCATTTTGGTCATTTTAGGTTCTATGAAATTCTATCCCTGATTTGACATTTAATCATATGTATAGTTTCTCGAGTATCTGGGCTTCTATCAGTATCAATTTCGTCCCATTTGGACTTCATTTGGACTTTATATAGCATCAGGGGCATTTTGGTAATTTCACATGTTGTATAGCTAAATTTTTGGGTCCTCAGTTCACAAAATGGACCCCACTATTAGGTCCAAAATGTCCGACATAGTTAAATTAGACTATCTTTTATGTTTAATTAGCCCTAGATATCATTAGGGGCAGTACAGTCATTTACCATTTATGTGTCTTTATTTTTCAGGACTTAATTTCCCAAATTGGACTTTGCCATTGAGTTCGAGACAGTAAAAATGCACTATTTACTTATTTAATTTGGGCTTCGTTTGAGTCATTTAGTGTCCAAGGGCAAAATAGTAATTTTATCCAATTAATAAAATAATTAAAATAATTTATTTATTTATTTAATTATTTTTCAGGGCTTATTTGAATTTATCTTTTAAAATCTGGGCCAGAATATAAAAGTTCAAAACAATTGGGGCTAAACTAAAATTTACAAAAGTTCTGGTTTTCTTATTAAATTCTTTAATAAGTGAACCAGAGGGTTCAACAAACTAAACCCTAGAACGAACTGACTAACCCTTGAACCAGCCGGTTCAGGTTATTCTAGAGAACCGGTTTTAGATATCCTCATTATGCGTCTTATCCATGGTTGGGATTTTGTAAAGACTTGAATTTTTGAAGCAAATTTTTTTTTTTATAAATTTTTTTTTTACTATATGTGTTATGTATGTGTAAGTATGTGTGGTAGAATACATATATATATATATATGATATACATGTATGATATCTATGTTATGTATGTGTATGTGTGTATATATGTATGTATGTTTAATGTATTGTGTATATATATATGTGTGTGTGTGTGTGTGTGTATTAAAATGAGAGTGGAAAACAGGCTGTGTGCAAGTGGGGGGGAGTGTGTATGTGTGTGGGCTGGTGTGTACAGCCGTAAGTGTAGGTGTGCAAGTGTGTGTGTGTGATTTGTGTGATGTGAAATATATATATATATATATATATATATATATGAAAAACAAACCAAAATACAAGCAACATTAATTGCAAGTCAGTAAACAAAAGAGGGAAATCAGAAAGGAAGCAGAAAGAGGTGAGAGAGAGTGGTGTCGGTGGAGTGTTGTGATGTATATGTGTAAGTGTACGTTGGTTATAGAGAAAAGCAGAGGAGATAAGAAAGAGAAATAGAAACTTAGAAGCAGAAGGTGATTCCGGAGCTTGAACCAGAAGCTTGAACTAAGAAGAAGAGGAGGATACAGCAACCTGAGAAATCAGAATAAGGTGAGTTGTTAAGGCTACTGATTTCTTTTGATTCAAAGCATGATGCTATTTTATATAGATAGGGTTTGAATCAACTTGAAGAATAGAAAAATTTACAAAAAGAATTAAAGAAAATGATCAAAAACTGAGGGAAAGATAGCTATACAGTTCATAAAGGTGATTCGGGTTGGTGTGTTTTTGTGCTTGGAACTTGATTTTCCTTATGAGGAACTAATCCTCTTGGACAGAGAAGATAAAAAGAAAAAGAAAGAAGGAAAAATAGTGAGAAAAGAGGCACGAAAATGAAAAAGATCTTCTCACCGGAGCTGCGGGTTCTTCCCATTTCGTGAAGATCCAATGCTCCAATTTTAAAACTAAGATCTGGTATGATATTGTAGAGATTTGAAAAAAAAATATTAAAATAAAATAAAATAAAATAAACTAAAATAAAAGAAAATAAATTAAAATATTTATACGGTAATGCTATATTGCATATACATATATATCTATATATATAAAGGGAAAGTGTCGACAGCCTTGGGATATGTAGTGTGTAGTGTGTGGTGTGTGTTAAACGTGGGTTGTCTCTAAGTCGGTGGAGAAAAGAAAAATAAAGGAGTGGTTATACAGAGAGAGAGAGAGAGAAAAGGGAAAAAGAGAGAAATTGTAGAGAGTGCGGAGCAGAGCTATATCTATATATATATATATATATTTGTTTATATTAGCGTAGCAGGTATGTATATACATATATATATATGTGTGTGTTGGTGTAGCAGTGTAGCATGGGTTACGATGGCTGTCATGGATGTTGAGGGTTCGTATTGGTGGATGTTGCGACAAGGAAGGGCAGGAATTAAAGATGCAAAAGTCGATTCAAGAGAGCAAATATCTTGGATTTTGGTTCAGTGGGGTTCGGTTGGCTCACTTTCGAAACCCGAACAGGTTCTCTTCGTTGCTGCTCTGTTCCAGCTTGGGTTCAGATTTTCTCAGCCGTGAAAGATGGGGAATTTGCAGAGATACAAATATATATATATATATATATATATATGGTTGTGTTGGGTTGCCTGCAGCAATTAGAGCCGTTGTTGGGAGACCTGATACGATTGTTGTGATGAATTGAAGGAATTTGTGGAGATGGAGAAGGGATGGAAGTGTAGTGGTTGATTTAACTGTTGAATGGGTTTGTTGCTGCAGTAATTGTAAAGGGAATTGATGATGGTGCTACAACAGGGGATTTTGCAGGTCAGGGGCCTTGAGCTGAAGGAGTTCAAAATTGAGTAGAGGCACTTGCGGCAAGGAGGAAGGCCATCACTGGTGTAGGAAATGAGTTTGATGCGTGCTCCTTCAGCTGTCCTGGCACCAACCGAGTGTCAAGTGATTCAGGTTTCGGCTTGGCTTTTTAGAAGAATTGAGAGTGCTAGTAGATGTTTGGGTCTGGAGATGATGTTTTGTTATATAGCTTGATTTGTTTGTGGTTTGAATTAAGGGAGAGGGAAATTGCAGCAGAGTAATCTATGTTACATATGTGTGTGTCTGTGTGTATAGTGATGCATAGAGGGAGACGGAAGCAACAGATGGGTTTCATGAGACTAATTGAAGAATCAGACCCATATAGGCAGTATATTAGCGTGGCTGGAGTACCAGCAGTGCCATAGCTATTTTCCATAACCTGTCATCAATATCGATGGAATTATTAAGTCTTGAACAAGATGAGTTCTGAAATAGAGTGCCGGTAGAATGGACAATTGGTGAAGCTTCTGGTTGGGTCCAAAGATGTTGAGCCATTGCTGCACCTCATGTTCTTGGAAGTCAAGGTATGTAGAGTGGACAGCTTTGAAGTTGAAAGGGACTGCTCTAGAGCTGAGATATAGATGCTTGGATAATGCTCATGGGTCTTCATCTTGCTGTAATGGTGATAAAGAAGTTGGCTCACAATCAGCAACGGAGAGAGAGCTGCCAGTATTTTATAGAGATGATAGAGATGGGGTTTCTTCCACGAAAGGTCACATTTGAGATACTGTATTGAGGATTGATACAGTCTGATGTGTTGAGAATTTGGAGAAGATTAAAGGAGCAACTTGAGGAAGGGAAAGTTCTTCAATATCTGATGGATGGGATTTGTTTGGTTTGAGTTATATTGAGGGGCCACTGCAATAGAGAGAAACCTTTGATCAAAGAGGTTGATTCAACAGAAGCTTGGGGGACATCTTTGTTGACTTGACTGCATAGTGGACACAGCATCTTAGGGTTGAGACACGCCCTAATCAGGTATGGCACTTTGCTAAGTAAGGAATAGGATTACATTAGGATTGATGTGCATATTGATTGAATGATTTTTGTGCTTGATAGAAGATCACATAGGAGTTATTGCTTTGAGACACTTTGATTGTTTATATGCTTACGTGTTCTTTATGATTATTTGGGAGGTATGATTTACTTCTTGAGTTGTCATCATATGTGATTTATGTTTTAGAAGGATTGTTGATATGGTGACATGTGGATTTGCGTAAGCGTTGAGATTGATCGAGCATGACACGTAGATTTGAAACCTTGTGATTTAAATGCTATTTGTTGATCTTAATTGTGATGCATTATTTAAAAGCATGTTGCATATGCTCATGATAGTGATGTTTTATTTGAACTGTACTGTTGCATGGTGAAATCATGGCATATTGGCATAGTGTGATTCCTTGAAAGCATAGTGTGGGTCAGCACGAGGTGCTGTGCATTATGAGGGCGTAGGTCCTGTGGTGAAAAACCCAAACTCTGGCCAACATCAGTACCCACGGGCTGACGGGGGCGGACCGTGAAGTGGGACATGGGTGACATAGAGTTGCATGTGTGCATCACGCATATTGACATCGCATTGTAGAAATTCATGAATGTGATATTGATTTTATATGGATGCATTATATAAATTGCCATCACATCATATGAATGATTAGGGAGGCATGTAGATATACATGTACACTTGCACATGCCACGACTTAATTTTGTTCCTTGCATTAGTATTGTACCATACCAGCAGTTGAGCTGACCCATTCGTGGGAACCATATTTCAGATGACACTTCCAATACCTGAGGCTTGAGGAAGTCTAGCCGAGTGGAAGAGACTTGACTGTAGATGGATATTTGGCCCGAGAGGCGTGTTTTGTGATGTACGGGCTTAAGCCCAATGACATATATGTATATTGACAGAAGTGAATGTATGTATCTATTAAAGCGTTTTCGATTGTATAATTAGGCGATGTATGTTTAAATTTGATGAGATTGTGGCCATCGAGTGAGGATGGATTGTGACTGTTTGTATATATATGATGTATTGTGATTATCAGGATGAAAAAAGGCTCGAAAAACAAAGGAGGTTCTGCTGAAATTTTTAAAACAAGAATGTATGTAGGCTTGTATCTATATTAGTTAAATTGTTATTTATTTATTTATTCGTTCATTTTATTTCCTTTCTTTTGTTTCTTTTAGTCGCGTCCCCGGGTTCGGTCGGGAATTCGGGGCGTGACAGATATCCTCATGGAAAATAGATTCAAATCGCATTGAAATAGGGCCAAAATCTGATCGGAAGTGGGTCGTCGTCACCGGAGATGGCGACGGAACCCTAGCGTTCCTTCATCGGAAAATCGGGTGAGGGAGATGACCTTTGTTATAACACGAAATTTTTTTTTTTTATTTATTTATTCTTTGTAAATATTATTATTTATTATTATTATTATTATTATTCTTCTTATTCATTATTATATTATGATAACTGATAATGTGTGTTGTGTCTATATATTTATATCATATGTGTCTCTCTATATATAATTTAACTTTTTTGTTGTGTATAGGAATATACACTGTTGTGTGTATAAAAAATGTGTAAAATATTGTTTATATAAATTATAATTATGTGTATAACCACACGTGTTGTGGTGTGTGTGTGGTGTACCCGGGTGGTGTGTGTGTGATGATGTTTGAGGGTAATACACTCAAACAAGCATGGGTCTGAGGTTGTGTGTGTGGAGTGGAATTCAGTGGAGTGGGAGATGCAGGTTGGCAGAGGGTAGTTTGGTCCTTGGAGGAAGAAGAGAGAGAGATATAGAGAGATAGAGGGATATAGAGAGAGAAAGTGAAGAGCAAAAGAGAGTGGCTCGGGTGGGAAGAGAAGAGAGGAAGAAACAGAAAGTGGAAGAGAGAGAAATAGAGTTCTGAGAGAGAGAGAGTTGAAGCTTGTTTGGGCTCGGAGCAAGAAGGTGGAAGGGGGGGCACGGCTAGAGAGAGAAACAACCAAAAATTTTGGTAAGTGGGTTGCTTCTGTTTCAATTTTTTTTAGAGCTTTTTAATTGATTTAAACTGTAGGATCTTATAGAGCATAATGTAAGGATTAAAACGCAACAAGAATGATAGAAAACGATTGAAAAATGAGGGAGAAAAGGGGATGTGCAGGTCACGGCCATGGGGGGGGAATCTAGGTTTTTCGTTGTGATTGGGAGCTTCAAAACAGTGTTAAAAAGTTTCAAAAATACTTTAGAATGATTTGGGATTGAAAGGGGCTTCGAAAACACCAAGAAAATCGATTTTAAAAATCTGATTTTCTGAAATTCCGGCCACCGGCGCCGGAGAAGGTGACCGGAGCCTCGCCGGAAAAACGGGAAGGAGATGGGGTGACCGGGTCGGGTTTCGGGTCGGATCCGGATTCGGGTCGGGCGGGGCTGGTCCGCCCCTGCCACATGTCGGCTCACTGTTTAAAAGAAAAAAAATAAAAATAAAAATAAAAAAAATAAAAACCTGATTTGGACCGGTTAGAAGGGGAATGGGCTGAACCGGTCGGTTCAGTGAACTCTTAAACCGGTTTAGGGTTTTGGTTTAAAAACCCCCTGGTTCAAACCAAAATTTAGGTTATTTATGTTTTGAACTCCAAAACTTTTTAATAATTATATTTTGAACCCTCAGCCTTTAAGAAATCAGAATTTGACCCAAAACTTTTGGTTAATTATATTCTGACCCTCATGAATAAAATATTAATAAATTATTAATTAAATTAATTAATTAATTAATTAATTTAATTAATTTAATTAATTAAATATCCAAAAACATTCCGGAGTCCAAAGGGGACAAGTCATTAGTGTATTTTGACTATCTCGACCATTCTGAGACCAATGGTGAGGTCCGTTTTATGAGATGGGGTCCCGAAAAATAAAAGACCCGTAGTAACCCTTAAAATTACCAAAATGCCCTAACTTGAAACACTGTCAGACGAACTCCGAATTAGGTAAACAAATAGTGAAATTTTAGTATCTCGAACATTCCGGACTCAACCGTGAAGTTCGATTTGTGAAAAGAGGTCACGAAATGTAAGGACACGTGTAAAGTGCAAAATGACTGTTTTGCCCTTTTGAACCCCGGTGTCCGAATTGAGTTCTACGAGAACTTAGACTTATTTTCTTAAACGTCCTAGAACCAATGGTAGAGTCTAAATTAGCAGAATAGAAACCTATAAATTTAAAGACATAAAATTTGATGAATAGCATAAATTCAAATAACAATAGACTGAGTTGTAATTTCTACTTTTAGGGACACTGACAGGACAGGAGGAGGCGATCTGATCTCCTGCATTTTCATCCGCCGGTTCAGTTACATATAGTGCTCGATCTTCTAGGGTTGATACCAACCCATCAGGTATGGTGTTTTGCTAGTGTTAGAAATGAAGTTAAGTTAGGAATATTTGTGAATGACTGGAATTCTGTATGTGTTTATCTGTAATGTGTTTACCTGTTTATTTGAAATGGGTTGTTCACATGTTATGTGTTACTTGCAAGTTAATAAAGTGAAGAACATGAATCATGATGTACGAACATATGAGATATGCATGTATATGAAACTGACTGGTGATTTGTTTCTTATTGTCCGAGCATGTTATATTATTGAGATCCACATTCATTGAGATTGCATTGGCATATTGGCATATGATGAATTCCTTGAGAACATGGCGTGGGTAAGCACATGGTGCTTTGCATTATGAGGGTGTAGATCCTGTGGTGAAAAACCCAAAATTGGCCATTGCATTGGTACTTCGAGCCATCGGGGAGTACCCGTAAATGAGACATGAGTGTGGCATAGAGTTGTGCATGGGTGTGTCATGCATACCATTCATATATATTACTGCGATGCTTGAATGTCATTTAAAAATAAATGTACACTTTGCACATGCCACGCCTTAGCTTTATTTCTGGCATTAGCATTTCATCATACCAGCAGTTGTGCTGACCCATTCGTGGGTAACATTTTCAGATGAGGATCCTCCAGCCACTAGAGACTCGGTGATGCCCTGATAGGGTGAAGCCTGTGATGTATTTGTGATTCGTGAAACTTGTATTTTGTTATGTAAGGGCTTAAGCCCGAATGACTGATGAACAATGTATTCGATGTTATTTTATGTATGGATGATGATGGACGCTTATTTAGTGAATCTAATTATTTTTGTCCTTTTATTTATTTTACTTTCTGTCTCGTCAGTCGCGCCTCGGGTTCGGTCAGAATTCGGGGTGTGACAACCTTGTTGGGCCGGACTTTGGGTCGGGTCGGGTCGGAACCCGACCAAACACAAAAACGGTACTGCAGCTACGTCGTTTTGAAGGAATGTGTTTTAATAATATAGGGCTAACGCCAGCATGACATGTTGAACCGGTCAGACCGGTTGGTTCAGTGAGACTCTGGACAAGTTCACTTAAAACTAAAACAAACCTTCTAGTTTACTGTTTAAAATTTAAAGAATTAAACCATAACTTTAATTATTTACAGTTTGACCCCAACAGTTCTACAAAATTATATTTTGGCCCAATGTTTGGAATTTTTATGCAAATGCACCCTTGAAAAATAATAAAATAATTACATAATTTATTTAATTACTTTATTAATTAGATAAAATTACTATTTTACCCTTGGACATTAAATAGGTCAAACGAAGTCCAAACAAAATAAATGAATAGTGTATTTTTACTAATTCAGGCATTCCGGACTCAATGGTGGAGTCCGATTTGGGAGAATAAGCCCCGAAAAATAAAGACACGCAAATGGTAAATGATTGTATTGCCCCTAATGATACCTTGGGCTAATTAAACATAAAAGATAGTCCAATTTAACTATCTCGACCATTTTGAATCCAACGGTGAGGTCCGTGACGTGAGATGAGATCCCAAAAAAAAATAATAATAAAAGACCCGTGGGAACATTTAAAATTACCAAAATTCCCCTGAGTTAAAATGCAGTCAAACGAACTCCGATTAAAGTAAACAAATAGTGAATCTTTATTATTTCGAGCATTCCGGACTCAACAGTGGAATTTGATTTGTGAAAAGAAGTCTCATGATGTAAGAACCCGTAAAAGTGCAAAATGACTATTTTGCCCTTTTTAGCGCAAATGTCCAAATTGAATTCTGCGAAAGTCTAAACCAACTTTGTTCGACGTTCCGGACCCAATGGTAGAGTTTATTTTAGCAAAATAGAAACTCATAAAATAAAGACATAAAATTTGATAAATAGCATAATTTAGGTAGCAAATGGACTGAGTTATATTTCATGATTTTAGGGACACTGAAAGGCAAGGAGAAGGCGGACTGACCTTCTACATTATCACTGTTAGTTCAGCTACACAACGAGCACGACTTTTTAGGGTTGAGGCAAACCCATCGGGTATGATATTTTGCTAAGGAAGGAATAGGATTAAGTTAGGAATGATTTGCGTGTTGATTGAATGAATCATATATTTATTTGATGTTAGAAAATTACATAAGGAATGTTTCTTTAAAAAGAAACCTTGAGTTGATTGTTTATGCTGCTTATGTGTTCCTTGTTGCTTCATGGAAATATGATTTGTTCTATGTGTTGGTGTTGTATGTGATTTATGTTTTAGAGAGTTGTTAAGATTGTGAACACATGACTCGAATATGTATTTATGTTGATCATGTATTGTATACTTTCATGTGGAAGAGGTTTTATAATTCAGATGCTGTGATTGCTTTAAGTGAAATACATTGTTTGAAAGCATGCTCCATGTGTTGGTAAATTGCTTATCTGAGATTTTAATATTGGTATGGTGTGATTCATTGGAAGCATAGTGTGGATTGAGCATGTGGTGCTATGTATTATGAGAGTGTAGATCCTGTTGTGAAAGACGCAAAAAAATTGGACATTGTATTGGTACTCAGGTTCCATCGGATGTGTTCCGAAAATGAGACGTTGTGTTGGTACTCAGGATCCATCGGATGTGTTCCGAAAATGAGACATGGGTGTGGCATAGAGTTGACGTGGGTGTGACATAGAGTTGACATGGGTGTGACATAGAGTTGACATGGGTGTGGTATAGAGTTGTGTGGGTATGTCACGCACAATTTCATTACATCGTATTAATGAATTCACGGATGTGGTATAAAATTTGTATGAATGTGTGATGAATCTTGTTAATGCATTGTATGGATGAATTGGATGACATGTAGGTTATAATTGTGCATGTAGATATAAATGTACACTTACACATGCCACGCCTTAATTTTTTTTCCTTGCATTAGCATTGTATTATACCAGCAGTTGAGCTGACCCATTCGTTGGATAACATATTACAGATGACGCTCCCGGCACTTGAGACTTGAGGAAGTCTTCCAGACTGGAGGAGACATAAGCTTCGAATGATTTTGGCCCTTGGGGGCATATTTTGAGATGTAAGGGCTTAAGCCCGAATGATGTGAACGATATATTTATGGGATGTACTTTATGCTTTTATATATTGATGAAAAGGAATGCATGGTTAGTTAAAGCTGTTTAGATTGTCCCTTATTTTATTTTCTTTTAGTTTCGTTACACTCACCCCTGGGTTCGTGGAAATTCGAGGCGTGACAGATTTTCTGTTGTTCCAATTTTAATTTTTATAGTCCTGTAACCAAACAGACCAACTTCAGTTTTAATTTTTAAAACCTTTAAACCCAAAACAGCGCCATCCTACTTATACCGTTTATGAGACGGGTCAGGTCCCGACCCGAACCGAGCCCCCCCACTATTCATCTTCTTCCTCTCTTCTTCCCCTGTGTTGCCCTAATTCCTGATTTCACATCTTTTCAATTTCGTGACTTTTTTGGATGCTTTTGCTTTCTGTTTTGACTCTATTGAGTCTCTGGGACCTAAGGTAAGTCGCCAATATTGTTTTCTTGGATCGAATTGGATCAAATACTGAGTTTCACCCCATTATCGTGGTCTGTTAACAAGCTCAATTCGAGCTTGTTTTCTGGACCATTCACTACAAAAAATAGACTTTTTTGTGACGCACCTTATTTACGACGCACAAAAGGCGTCACAAAAAAACACTAATAGCGACACACATAACGTGCGTCGCTAAAAAGCAAGAAAAAAGCCTTTCCCACGCGAAAAAAATAGGCGCAAACCTTTTGGCGACGGGCATGTCCTCATTAGCGACACACACGTGCGTCGCCAAAAGTTAGCAACGCACGTGTGAGCATTGTTAATAGTTTGATTAGGAGAACGACGTCGTATTAGGAGTTTGTTTTGACGCACATGGACTTTTTAGCGTCCCGATTTATCACACCATCGCGACCCCTGGTTTCTTCATCTTCTCTCTGTTTCAATCCCGAATTTTTCTCCCTCTAGATCTGTCACTCTCACTCCCTAAGCACGATTCCGACGGCGGCGGATGGCACGTTTGGCGACGACGACGGCGACGGACAGCCCAATCGGCGACGGTGACTTTTCACTCAACACGGTAACTCTCTTTCTCTCTGTCCCTTTGTCTCTCTCTTGATTCCTAGTATTTAGTTAGAGCAATGATTCATGGTTTACTTTTTGTATTTTTTTCAAATCTTGCATGATTGGCTCAGTTTTTGCTAACGATTAGGTTTGTAGACTTGTAGTTATTTGGATACTATTTTAGTTCTTAATCCTATATTTTTCGTTGGTAGTTATTCCACTATGTGGTTCATTAGTATCAAAAGTTTTAAACTTCTGTTGTATTTAGCACATTTTGTTATTTTATTTTTCTTCCCATTGCATAAGCATTTTGAGGGTGTTAATAGCCAGGTGTTTTGAGAGTAACAATGGAGCAGATTTTTTTTTGTGTTTGTGTGTTTTGAGAGTTGCAATGGGCTGCTATTTGGGGAATTAATTTAGCAGATTTTGGATGTTTCTGCAATGGAAACATATGGTTCCTTGAATTTTTCTTTTCAAATGATTATAATTGTACATTGACTTATGAGTTTTGTTATTTTATAAAACACCATAAAAGGTTGAAAAATATAAAAAAATTTATAGAAGATTACCCTTTTTTTAGCACTACTTTTTGTGAGGGAATATCTATACTTTGTCATGTGGGTCCATCAAAAAGTGATGAATTTGCAAAAAGAAAAAGAAAAAGTTGTTTGTCTGAGTTTATGAGAGGAGGGTTGCATGCGATTATACAGTTTTTTGCAATGGGAAAAAAGCTTCTCATAATGTTCTAGAAAGTGAGACTAAGCTTCCACTTGGTATTCTATTTGAGTCTTTTTATTAGGGTTTTAGATTTTGAGGGAAAGAAGAGACTCAACCTCTCATCACTTGAAATTATAAATACATATATATATATGTATATATGTATATATATAATAAGTAAAAAAATATATGATTGTTTACCCATCACAAAAAAAAAAAAAAAAACATAAATAGAGAGAAGAAAAAAAACCAACCATTTATACTGTATTTTTTAAGAACCTTAGGACTAGTAGAAATATCCTATGTAACCATCAATTCTTATTTAATTTGGGTACATGCGAGCCCCATGTGAACTGTACCATAAATTATGAAATAAAATCACATTGACCACTATAATTTATCCTAATTCGTCACCAATTAAATTTCAACTCAATACCTTGTTTGGTTGGCATATCCTATTTTATTTAGTGAATGGCATATTTCTAAAAAGCATACATCTATTCTTGGCATAATATATATATAATTGAAATAATTAGAAAGAACCATATTTTTTGTTGAAATTATCATGGTATAATAAATAATTACTGAGATGATAATATGGGATTAAAGTTCAATTTTCATTCTTACTGATGAGAAGAAAAAGAAGAGAGAGGAAGTAAACAAAATTTTTTCCCCAACAAAGTTCTTTTTTTTTATAGGAAAATTTTAAGCGCCTAAAAAGTCAAAAGTCAAAAGTCTTTGTTGACATTGTTCGTCACCGACAATGATGTACAGGGTGATGTACAACCATTAATTTACTCATAGACATGCATGTGCACACTGTGTCACTATGTACTATCACTTGATTATTTCTTGCAAATCAGTGTTCATACATATATGCAATGAAATTATTGTTGTTGTTATTTGTTGAAAACAACAGAAAACAAGAAACTTTATTATCACAATTTCTTATGAATTAATCGACGCCGATAAAAAATTTCCCTACTAGAACTAATTAATGCATATTATTGGAAAGTATTTTAATTGAGGAGTCTCAAATGATGAATCCTATGATAAAGAGAGTATTTTATGAAGTATTGTTTGCGATTATATTGAGGCTTTCACTTCCATGTTTTGTGGCATTGATAGGATGTTTTAACTATTAAATGATTTAAAAATTAGAAATAAAGTAATTGTGATAAATAAATATTCAATTCCGATACCACTGATAGGATATCTCTTCTCTATTTTGACTGTCATACTTGCCAACTAGGTGAGAATATGTCTTCTTCTCCGATGGAAAGGGAGCTTCCTATTTCCAAGCATTTCTTCAAGGTCATGATGCCTGGTTTTCTTACAGAACTTGTATGTTCTCTCTCTCTCTCTCTATATATATATATATGTATGTATGTATATCTGTGTTAGTGTGTGTGTGTGTGGTTAGTCCAAGTGTCTTTTCTCTTCTTAATGTAGCAATATTTCATAGTGACTCAATCACTCTAATATAGTTTTCTGAATTTCAAATTTGCACAGCTCATTCCACCGGCTTTCTGTAGAAAACTAGGTGAAGTAAAATCGGAAGAAGCAATTCTAACAAGTTGTCAAGGGTCATGGCATGTTAAAATTAGTAAATGTGCCGAAGGATTTATTTACTTCCGAGAAGGTTGGGATAATTTTGCGCAACACCATGGCCTCTGTCTCAGAGATTTTGCAGTATTTGAGCATATAGGAGACATGCATTTTAATGTGTGTGTGTTTGATCCAAGTACTTACGAGAAAGAGTTTCCACTGGAGTTAGATCGTGAGATAAAAAAGGAACCCCTTGACCCTGATGAGATCATGGAAGCTTCAACTTCTATAACAGAAGGTATTCCACATGCAACACCGGATACCATTATATTCCTCTTTTATATAAATATTATATGCTGCACCATCTTTTACACACACACACACACACATACACACACATATATATATACAAGTGAACTATTTAGAGTGCAGACAGAAGAGTTCAATTCCTTAAACTATTATTAGCTTTTGAACATCCCAAGTGAAGCATGTTAACTTGGAATCTCGCTCTTCTCTAAAGAAATTATTGAGTTTGAATCTTTGATTTGTTGTGATAAGTTTTAATAAAAAAAAAAGCTACTTAAAATTAGAATAATTAATGTTCTCGTTCTCTGTTCTCACTAATAAAATAAAAAGGGCATACTTGTAATTTTAGCTCAAAATTAATAATGGTTTTTGTGTAAAGACTGTGTTGGGTTTGTCCTTATGCCACGCGGTTCGGATGACCGGTTTGAAACTTTTGTAAGTTTCTGTTCCAAAAAAGCCCATTTTGGGGTTTTGACCGACCAAAATACCGAATACCGGCCTACTGACCCCGAAACCCCATCACACACCTCCCAAATGATAAAATAGACTTACACCAACTTACGCCACGCGGTTCGAATGACCGATTTGAAACTTTTGCAAGTTTCTGCTCTAAAAAGGCCCATTTCAGAGTTTTGACGGACCAAAACACCAGATACCGGCCTACCGACCCCGAAACCCCATGACACACCTCCCAAATGATAAAATAGACTTGCACCAACTTATGCCATGCGGTTCGGATGACCAGTTTGAAACTTTTGCAAGTTTCTGCTCTAAAAAGGCCCATTTTGGGGTTTTCACAGACCAAAACACCGGATACCAGCCTACTGACCCTGAAATCCCATCACACACCTCCCAAATGATAAAATAGACTTGCACCAACTTACGCCACGCGGTTCGGATGACCGATTTGAAACTTTTGCAAGTTTCTGCTCCAAAAAGGCCCATTTTGGAATTTTGACGAACCAAAACACTGGATACCGGCCTACCAACCCCGAAACCCCATCACACACCTCCTAAATGATAAAATAGACTTGCACCAACTTACGCCACACGGTTAAAATGATCGGTTTGAAACTTTTGCAAGTTTTTGCTCTAAAAAAAGCCCATTTTGGGATTTTGACGAACCAAAACACCGGATACCGGCCTACTGACCCCGAAAACCCATCACACACCTCCCAAATGATAAAATAGACTTGCACCAACTTATGCCATGTGGTTCGGATGACCGGTTTGAAACTTTTGCAAGTTTCTGCTCCAAAAAAGGCCTATTTTGGGGTTTTGGCAGACCAAAACAATGGATACAGGCCTACCGACCCTGAAATCCCATCACACACCTCCCAAATGATAAAATAGAGTTGCACCAACTTACGGCACTTGGTTCAGATGATCAGTTTGAAACTTTTGCAAGTTTCTACTCCAAAAAGTCCCATTTTGGGGTTTTGACAGACCAAAACAACGGATACCGGCCTACCGACCCCAAAATCCCATCACGCACCTCCCAAATGATAAAATAGACTTGCACCAACTTATGGCACTCAGTTCGGATTAGTGGTTTGAAATTTATGCTACTTTTTTCGTTCTAACTATTTATGGATGGAAAAAAAATAATATATTCACTTTCATATATATTTAATAAGTGTTCTAATATATATCATTTGATCTTTATTGTAGATTAATCAGGATTATTGCACCGCCATGTTTCTGTGCTGGATCGGGAGTTAATATTTTTATTTGTTTTTTTTTTCTTTTCATGGACATTTGTAATTACATTTTCTGAGACAATTTTTAATATCTTTGTACTAATTGTTAACTTATACTTTTATAAATATAAGTAATTAGTATAATATATATATATATATAATTCCATCGGCTTTCTTTTAATAGATTCATTTCAGAATATTTGGTTTTTATGATATATCAGGATGATTGAAACAGGTTTAAACCGAAATAAAACAAACAATTCAGGTCAAAAAAGAGAGCTGGAAAAAAAAAAACAAAAAAACAAAACTTTTAGCGACGCACACATAGGCATCGCTAAAAGAAAAGCAACCATTTTTAGCGATGCTTTATATTCGTCGCTAAATCAGGATAATCAACTATTAGCGACGTACACTGAGCGTCGCCAAAGGGACCTATTAGCGACGCCCATTGCATTCGTGTATAGTATTTGCGATGCACCATCAAAATTATTAGCGATGCATAGTAAGCGTCTCTAATAGTTACCTTTAGTGACACAAAGGGAAGTGTGCGTCGCTAATACTATTAGTGACACGGCTATTTGCGACGTTATTAACGACGCCACTTTGTGCGTCGCTAAATCGCTTTAGCGACAGATTTTTACACTATTAGCGATGCATGCGTGCCTCACTAGTGCCTTTTCCTGTAGTGATTTTAAGTGTTTTCTATTCTACTTTTCTCTTCGTTAATGGGGCTTCAATTTCCCATTCTCAAAAACAGATTTAACAATGAGTTTTGAAAACTATGACTAAAGCCCGAAACCTGTAAGTGATGATTTGGGAGTCCTTGCCTAGGCTTCTGGGTCTCGGATTTGGGTTTTTGAAACACTCAGATGGCTTAGTTTAGGGCTTGACCAACCAAACTTGGTTTGGTTTCGGTTGTTTCAGACCTGCTCCTATGGGGGTCTGTTCATGGCGGTTCTCCCTAGTTTTTTCATATCAAGCTTCCTAGGTTCTCCCATTTTGCTTAAAAGTCGTCCCTTAGTGTTAATCTAATACATGCATGCAATAATAAGACCTCAAAACAGTTTGTACAGAGAAAGATCTTAGAGAGAGAAAATAAAGGGTTTTGTGCCTTTACCCTTTAACTGTGGCTCTTCCCACTTGATGGCTCGATCATGATCCTCTTAGGGCTCTTCCAACTTAGCCAAAATCTCCCTCCTTTCCTTGTGCACCTTCAGGTTGTCACACACACAGTGCTTGCATACACAAACACACACACACACACACACACTTGTTTTTCTCTCTCCTTCTTTCTCTCTCTCTCCATTTTCTCTCTACCCCAGACCTGCTCTCATCCTCATCTCTGATCTTTGTACACTTACACACTCTTCCATTTCTAATCCCACACTATCACACATAACACTCATGTGCCTATATATATATATATATACACACACACACACACATATACCTATGACAGCACACACACACTGAACAAACCTACTTGCACACACAATCAACCAATCACCTTTTTGACTTTCCCTTTTCTGATTTCACTTCTCCTTTTGCTTTGCATTAAATGGCTTGCTTGGGTTATGTGTTATACATATATATATTATATCACACACATCAGCCCACACCCTAACACACATACACATGGCTGACACCACAAACCTTATGTGTGTGTATATATATATATATGTGTGTGTGTGTGTGTGTGTGTGTTTAAATACATGTATACACACGACATAGAATTCTACATACATATACATATATACATATACAATTCACTACACATACATATATACAATACATTATATATATATATATATACACATACACACAGATAACATACATGTATAATATATATATATATGTGTGTGTGTGTGTATATATATATATACATATTCCACCATATATATATCTACACAAACATAATACACATTTCAAAATTAAAAAAAAAAAATTATTCCCAAAAAATTTCAGATCTCTACAAACATATTAAGTTAATATAATTGCTAACAAAACAAAAATCAAGACAGAATGAAATCAATCGGCTACTTTGTTTTCTATGAAACCTCTTGTTCTAGATCCAGCCAAATACAAAGCCATATATTCAATAAATATATATATATATATATATATAGAAATTGACAGAATAAGATCAAAAACTACAAATATGCATTCTATTTAAAACAATTCACTGAAGCTTTTTTTTCAGTTTTTTCATAATGTAGAAATATTTATATATGCAATATCATTTTTTTTAAGTGAAAACTGAATAATAATAGGTTTTTTCTACTGCTTTTTTATTTGTTAATAAACTTTTTGAATTAATTTTCTTAGACACTGGTGGAAATTTAAGATCAAAGTCTTAATTTATTTGCTTCTCATACATCCCTTTAGCAACAAGATGGGCTGTTTCTAATTTCAAGAATCATTTTCATTGGTATCAGTTAGGTTTTCTTCCTTAAGCTCCAGCTATAGAAGTTTCAAAACTATATGATGGGTCATGATCATTGTGATGGATATACTTTAGACCCAAGGTTGGATGTCTCTTCGCAATGCTCAGAAGTTGAGAAACATGCAAAACAGAATCCAAAAGTGAAATTGAAATTTGTTAGATCCATGAAAGATTTGGTAAGTCAAGTTTCTTTAAGTACTATGATTTTATATTTGATAAGAATCACCTGCTGCATCTTGTTTCTTATAAAAATGAGAAGAAAATTTTTAAAAAAGAAAATAATTATCATCTACTTGTTGGATTTGTTATGTTTGGAGGTTGTGTGGAACAAACCAACCCGCACATTCCTCAGAAAATTTTTAAAAAAGAAAATAATTACATTTTGTTTATTGTAAGAAATTACAAAGTGTCGACATTTTTGTTAAGAAACTAATTACATAGTTATTAATTCGTCACTGTTATACTATTAACAACACTTCTGCATCCACACAATTAAGCACAGGTAAGTATACATGTCAATTAAGATATGTAATTTAATATCCCCTAAATGTCATGGAAGCAACAAGTAAATCAGGTCTTACAGTAACTTTCAAATAGATGCAAAAGGAACACAAGATGGAAGAAGAATATTGGATCAAGTCAGAGATATTACCTGAATGTCTGAGATACTTTGGCTGTAATAGAGCTGTAAAAATAGTGCAACCACGAAAGTAAAAAAATTACCCAAATATCATAGATAAAATTCAAAATAGAAAAAAATCCTCAGAAAATTTTTTTAAAAAAAAATTATTACATTTTGTTTACTGTAAGAAATTACAAAGTGTCAGACATTTTTGTCAAGAAACTAATTACATAGTTATTAATTCATCACTGATATACTATTAACAACACTTCTGCATCCACACAATTAAGCACAGGTAAGTATACATGTTAAATAAGATATGTAATTTAATATCCCCTAAATGTCATGGAAGCAACAAGTAAATCAGGTCTTACAGTAACTTTCAAATAGATGCAAAAGGAACACAAGATGGAAGAAGAATATTGGATCAAATCAGAGATATTACTTGAATGTCAGAGATATTGTGGTTGTAATAGAGCTGTAAAAATGGTGCAACCACGAAAGTAAAAAAATTACCCAAATATCATAGATAAAATTCAAAATCGAAAATAATTAAACCAAAATAATATGGTTCGAAGAACCAAAAAAAAGGCAGTTTCCAACAAGGGAATAACGGTACCGTTGATTTCTTTTGGCGCAGATGATGTATCCAATATTAGCAAAAAGAGCGACCGCAGTAATGCCTAGTAGTGTTTTTTAGTAGAGATGATGCTTAAAGGTGGTTTGTATCAAATATAGGTCGTTAACGCAGTTGGCTATGAGGTAGTTCGATTGATAAAAAACTCTGAACCTCTCCCCAACAGATCGAGGTACACTGACTGGGAGGAAGAGAGCTTGAGAGGCGAGAGATCACAGGAAGGCGAGAGACAGAGACAGATTAGAGAGATCGGCAAGAGACAAAGAGAGAGAGGCGCAAGGTTTCAGAGTGGCGCGACGTTTCGAGTGGGGCTACAGATCGAGGCACAAATTTTTTAGCATAAAGGTTATTTCCGACTAATATATACGTCGGAACTAATATTTGAGTATTTTCGACACAAAAGATGGTCGGTTTTAGTTATTTATTTCCGACAAAGAACCATTTCGTCGGTAATAGTAAATCATTTCCAACTAATATATACGTCAGAACTAATACTTGACTATTTTCGACTCAAAAGATGGTCGGTTTTAGTTATTTATTTCCGACAAAGAACCATTTTTGTCGAGAGCTGTAAAAATGGTGCAACCACGAAAGTAAAAAAATTACCCAAATATCATAGATAAAATTCAAAATAGAAAAAAATCCTCAGAAAATTTTTAAAAAAGAAAATAATTACATTTTGTTTACTGCAAGAAATTACAAAGTGTCAGACATTTTTGTCAAGAAACTAATTACATAGTTATTAATTCATCACTGATATACTATTAACAACACTTCTGCATCCACACAATTAAGCACAGGTAAGTATACATGCTAAATAAGATATGTAATTTAATATCCCCTAAATGTCATGGAAGCAACAAGTAAATCAGGTCTTACAGTAACTTGCAAATAGATGCAAAAGGAACACAAGATGGAAGAAGAATATTGGATCAAATCAGAGATATTACCTGAATGTCAGATATATTGTGGCTGTAATAGAGCTGTAAAAATGGTGCAACCAAGAAAGTAAAAAAATTACCCAAATATCATAGATAAAATTCAAAATAAAAAACATTCAAACCAAAATAATATGGTTCAAAGAACCAAAAAAAAGGCAGTTTCCAATAAGGGAATAACGGTACCGTTGATTTCTTTTGGTGCAGATGATGTATCCAATATTAGCAAAGAGAGCGACCGTAGTAGCACCTGGTAGTGTTTTTCCGTAGAGATGATGCTTAAAGGTGGTTCGTATCAAATATAGGTCACTGACGTAGTTGGCTATGAGGTAGTTCGATTGATAAAAAACTCTGAACCTCTCCCCAACAGATCGATGTACACTGACTCGAAGGAAGAGAGCTTGAGAGGCGAGAGATCACTGGGAGGCAAGAGACAGAGAGAGGTGAGACAGATCAGAGAGATCGGCGAGAGACAGAGAGAGAGAGAGAGGCGCGAGGTTTCAGAGTGGCGCAAGGCTTCGAGTGGGGCTACAGATCGAGGCGTGAATTTTTTAGCATAAAGGTTATTTCCGACTAACATATACGTCAGAACTAATACTTGAGTATTTTCGACATAAAAGATGGTCGGTTTTAGTTATTTATTTCCGACAAGGAACCATTTCGTCGGTAATAGTAAATTATTTCTGACTAATATATACGTCGGAACTAATACTTGACTATTTCCGACACAAAAGATGGTCGGTTTTAGTTATTTATTTCCAACAAAGAACGATTTTGTCGGGAATAGTAAATTATTTTCGACGCATAATATCTTAGTCGGTAATAGTTAATTATTTCGGACAACCAATAGCGTCAGAAAATATAATTTATTAAAATGTATTTATTTCTGACTCATAGAATGGTCAGTTATATTTAATTATTTTCGACCCAAATATTTTGGTCAAAAATAGTTAATTATTTTCGACGACGACCAGCGTCGGAAAAGGTTCCGTCGTCTTTCTTCCCCATTTCCGACGTCTAATTTGTTTTCATTGTAAATACTTAATGTTACCGGCGAGACTATTACCAACACCTAATATGCGTCGAAAATAACCTCTTTTCTTGTAGTGATGACGTGAGGTGAGGATGGACAAAAACATTAGTATTGAAGTTGAAGAGGAGAGCATGGCTATTTGCTCTAATACAGAAAATACCGTAAAGAACCTCTCATTCAGTAAAATGGGTGCCCCTGTAGTATTATCGTTACCACCCGGTACAGTAAAGGATGTGGTGAATACTACTATGGCAATTAGTGTTGCGACAAGCATACACGAGTTAGCAGTAGCCTTCATCCACTGTTCTCCTTCCTTCATCAACTCTTTGTGCTGCGCCATGAACAAATTATGTGGTGCTTCCCCATTCCTATTTTTCATATCTCTATATGAAGGTTGGACTATCTTTTCCACCACCTATCATCAATTTTATAAAAACATTATCAAGAAAAGTTCACAAAAACGTAATAAAATCAATTTGAAGGTGGCCAGTTTTGTCCTGCCCATTTATACAACATTGATTTGATTTGGAGGCGCTAGCTTGGCAGCTAAATGCAACATATTGTTATCATCTGGATCTCTATAGGTCGCTATCAATTCCTTAAGCGACCCTATCTCATATATCAAATTAAAGATATGCTCATGGCGATTCAGAACTGCAATATGAAATGTGCTTTGCTTCTTGTCGTTTACCTGCAATATAAAATCAGGATAAAAGCGAAGAAGCTGAACCAAGAATATATCATTTCCCCGTTCAGCTGCAACAAAAAGTAATGGGACAATACTTCTAGTTATGTTTGAGATTTCCCCGTCCTGTCCCAAAGAGATTGCGGGCTCCCTCCCAAAATGAAGCTGCCAAGGAAATCAACTCGACTATAAGAATAGTAATAATTTGAGTATGGTGCATGTCTACATAAAAAAAAATGTCGTTTCAATTAGAATCCTACTACAAAGAATTACGGAATAGAATATCAAAAACAATCTAGTAAATATTTTATGACTCTAAAATAAAATAAAAAAAAAACAAAGAAAGTGATAATTAAAAAGAAAAGAAGAGAAAACAACATTCCTTTTGAATATGAACACTAGTTAAAATTATTTATATATATATATATAGACACACATTAGAAAAATGACTTGTGCAAACGTTAAGTTCTCCACTATTCTTACCGTCCTACATCGAATGCAAAATGAATGGTGGAAGAGATGGAAACTTACAGATGCGTGCCTTTCACTTCAATCTGTTGGTGTCGCATCGGCTGCAGAATGAAAGCTTTGAGAAATTGGAGCTTATAGAAAATGGCATCGTAATTTATTAATTTTAGTTTAAATTATTTTAAAAAGTTTTTGGGCTGGAACTGTCGCAAAATATTCTGTCAAATATTCGATGACATAGGCAATTTTGTAAATAACTCAAAAATTAAGAACAAAATAGCAAACACATTCAATGACAGTTGTGTAACTAACTCAACAATATAAAACAAAAAAAAAAAAACTTGTTTGGTTGGTGTGGCGAAGTCTTCAGCTAGACATTCAATGGCAATGACAATTTTGTAAATAACTCAACATTTAGAACAAAATAACAAATACATTCAATGAAAATTTTTTAAATAACAAAAATAAATCAGAATAAAATAGTAAATTAAGATAAGGAACCACGTCAACAAACCCTGGTCTCTAAATTAAGTAATAGATTAAAAAGTTTGTAACATTTGTTGTGTTGATATTGTAAAATCTTTGGTCAGAAATTCAATGGCAATCTCAATTATTTTGTAAATAATTCAACAATTGTGAATAAAATAATAAATCTATCAATTGTATTTTCATAAGTAACTTAATAATTCATAATAAAATAGTAGATTAATATAAGCAAACACGTCGGCGGAACCCTTGTTTTTACACTAAGTAATTGGATTGGTGTGGCAAAATTTTTAGTTAGACATTAATTCAATGGCAATGGTAATTTTGTAAATAATTTGAAAATTTAGAACAAATAGAAAATACAATCAATGGCAATTTTGTAAATAACTCAACAATACATAACAAAATAGTAAATTAAGAACTACAATTCATATATATACATACATGTGGCACCTTTAGGCTATCTCCTTCCAACTCATCACTTTGTAGTTATAAATAAAACAAAAGATTAGACTTGGAAAATGAATCACTTGTGGAGCTATTGAAAGTGTTAGTAGTATATTAGTATTGGAAATTTGCCCTTCAAGGGTTAGCTATATATTATTGTTACATTAGGGTTAGGGTTAGGGTTTGCTTTTTCTGTTAACTTTTTTTTCTAATAATTACCTTGTACAACTCTTCTAATATAAAATCAACAACTTTCAAATATAGATTGAATACTTTAAGAACAAATTATATCTACAATATTGAAATTGATTCGTTTATGGATATATTAACCTTGACAAATTCATGTCTAAATATGATCATAAATATCATGATGTCAGATTTTTGCTAACAAAGTTAATACCTAATATACCACAAAGTGATAGACCAATCATCATTAGACACGTATACCTACAGATCAACCCGTACTCAACCATTCCGAACAGACCTACAGAACTTAAAGGGTCGAGCATATACCTCCAGAGCAGATCTACATTCTTGCAGAACTTACAGGTTCGAGCACAGACCTTCAGAGCAACTCTCCATGATTCAGAGCTCCTCGCCGCCTTTATATCTGCCGATCGAGCAGAGAATAAGGAAACAGTCTTCTACAAGAAAACTGCCACACATGGTTATCTCTATTGATACAATATCCAACAAGGTAACTGCCTTATTCCGGGGATCAAATCCCTACTTTCATGGCTCCAAATCCTAATCAACTTAGGAAAGCCACCGCCTATAAATTAAACCCTAAAGGTACGCTTTATTTTCTATGCTCATTATTTGGCTTGCATTACAGTCTTTCAATTCAGTTTTATTAACTTAAGCATCAGAGCGGCTACCACCGGAGCCAATCCGGTGGTTCTCTGATCTTATTCTTTGAGTGTTATTCAGGGAGCCGAGCTCAAAATCTACATCAGCCAAAAAGTGCAGCATCAGTTTGGCGCCGTCTGTGGGAATCGACAATCACCAAGTGCTCTACTGATTCAAAACTCATTCTCCTTTTTGCTAAAGGATTATGGCTTCCAATCTACGTCCAAGGAAGAATACTCAAAATCCTCGAAACCCTTAACCTCGACCACCTACCGGACGAGGTAGAGGACGAACGAATGACCCTGTGCAACAAGAGCTCGACCAAGTCAAATGGTAAAACCAGTTGATACAAGAACAACTTCTTGCCTTGTTCAGAACCCTGGCAATGCTCACTCAGAATCGAGTAACTAATCCTTCGAATCCACCCGTCAACATGGCCGACCAACAGCCTCCTATTACTGCTCACATTCATGGAGATCCCCAACTGTCGGCAGCTGCCGGCAGAGGGATACCGACCTTCATCCCAGAAGTACATTATCAAAGTACCACTAGGGCTCCAGCCCTTGGGGCTTTGGGAACAAACCCAGCACCGCAAGAGTTTCTACCTTAAGTGGCTCCTACACCTCCAGTCCAGGAAGACCAAAGTAACCTCCTAGCCATGGGTCGAGATCATCTTGTCCATATAGGCCCTGAAGCCGCAAGGCCTGACTCACAGCAACCTATCTTGCCAAGGGGCTCACTAAGAGCTGAAGAAGTTTCAGAATCTATGGACCGCACTATTGTTATGAGGGGTGCTCAAAACCCTCCAGAACAAAATGAATCAATCAGGCTGCTCAGAAAGTTTGTCACACCATTCACTAATACTATCATGGCCGAGGAGAGGCCAAAGAAATTTGTTGTCCCAAAGTTCACTCCTTATGATGGGACAGGGGATCCAGGGGACCACCTTTCCCACTACCAGCACACCATGGCCCTCCAAGGCACTTCTGATGCCTTTATGTGCCGAACGTTTGTGACCAACCTCATGGGTATTGCTCTGAAGTGGTTTCATCACCTCCCACAGAACTCGGTTACCAGTTTCTATTAGCTCGGCAAGCAATTCCTGGACAGATTCATAACCAGCGGGAGGCTGAGGAAGGATTCTGAATTCTTGTTGAATGTAAAGCAGACAAAGGAAAAGTCCCTTAAAGAGTATATCGCGTGCTTCAATGCCGAACTCACTGAGGTTACAAACTGCAGCTCCAGTTTCCTAGTAATTGCTTTGGCCTCTGGTCTTGCATAGGGAGGCTTTAGGGATTCCTTGACAAAAAATCCCCCTGCCGACATGGCAGCCCTCATAGACCGAGCAAGGAAATACATTAACCTAGAGGAAGCCAAAGACACCTCCCAAAAAATTAAGGAGCAAGCCCAGAAAAATGACTAGAAGAAAGACAATCAGAGGAAGGACGACCAGATGAGGGACCCTAGTACGACTAGGAAGAGAGGTAGAACCCCGAAAAAAAGAGTGGTGCCCAGAACTTCATATAATTCCGGGCTAAGAGAGTTCACCAATTTTACTCCTCTGAACACCTCTCCAAACAACATACTACGGCAAGTCAGATCTCGGGAAAACTTGAGATAGCCAGAGCCTTTGAAAGGTGACCCCAGCTTACGGGATCAAAGCAAGTATTGTGATTTCCACAAAGACCGCGAGCACACAACCAACACATGTAAGGCTCTTAAACACGAGATTGAGTAGCTTATAAGGAGAGGACGACTACAGGAATTCATCAAGCAGGACGGAGGGCAGAACCCCCATGATGATAGGCCCCAACAGAGGAGGCTTGACCAAAGACAAGAGCAAAGGGAAGGACGGAATGAGCCTCCACGGCAGAACAAGCAAGTAATCTTCATCCTACACGCAGATTCTCCTACGACAAGAACTTCCAACAGATCAAGGAAGCGTTATGCTCGGGAGGCCAGGCTATTCCCAACATCATACAGATCTCTAACGTGGAGAAAAGATTAAGACCGGTGTTAGAAATCCAATTCTCAGATCAAGATCTTGCAGGAGTACACTGTCCTCACAATGATCCCCTTGTCATATCCCTTAAAATTGCCAACTTTGAGATCCGAAGAGTCCTCGTGGACACTGGGAGTTCGACAAACGTTCTATTCTACGAACCTTTCAAGCAGATGAAGCTCAACCCCAGTGACATCAAGCCCACTGGTGTAATCATGGCAGGTTTTGATGGAAATCTCAACACTCTGTTAGGAAGGATTGATCTTGCCACCACTGCAGGAGCGGGGGACGGGCAAAAAACCACAGTAACTGAATACATGGTTCTGAATGCCAAATCCCCCTACAATGTCATAATTGGGAGACCTTGGCTGCACCAGATGGGAGCAGTCACTTCAACCCTCCACCAATGCCTAAAGTACATCCACGATCAAACTGTCTACTCTATCAGAGGATGCCAACCAACCTCTAGAGAATGTCATGCTCTTGCACTCAAGGCCAAGGCCCCCAAATAGCAATTAACGCATGCCTGTGAATGTGGGGATCCGGTCCATTCCCGCTATCACGAGACAGAAGATTGCCCTTCCAAAAGTGACGAGCCACTAAGCCCTAGAGGAAGAGACAGCAGGGCCAAGCCCATAGGGGAACCCATTAAAGTACTGGTCAGCTCGAAATCCCAAGGGCGCTACCTGCAAATAGGCCCAGACCTAACACCTGCCGAGCAGGATAAGATAATAGAATTCTTGAAGAAAAACCTCTCTATATTTGCTTAGGAAACGAAGGATATGGAAGGTATAGATCCAGACCTCATTACTCATAAACTGATGGTGGATCCAGACCACCCACCAGTGAGACAGAAGAGAAGGCCACTCGCTCTAGAGCGGTATCAGATTATCAACGAGCAGGTCCAAAGGCTACTTGATGCCAAGATGATACAAGAGGTATTTTATCTTGATTGGCTAGCCAATACTATTTTGCTCAAGAAGAAAAATAGCAAGTGGAGAATCTGCGTCGACTATACAGACCTCAACAAAGCTTGTCCCAAAGATAGCTTTCCTCTACCGAGGATAGATCAGCTAGTCGATGCTACTGTAGGGCACGAGCTTATGAGCTTCATGGATGCCTATTCAGGATACAATCAAATACAGATGCATCCTCCAGATCAAGAGAAAACAACATTTATAACCGAACGAGGTCTCTATTGCTATAGAGTGATGCCGTTCGAACTAAAGAATGCTGGGGCCACATACCAGCGTTTGGTTAATAAGATGTTCAGCCCTTTGATCGGCAGTACCATGGAAGTTTATATTGACGATATGTTGGTCAAAAGCCTACGGAAGAGCAGCTACCTCCAGCACCTGGCTCAAACGTTTGACATCTTGAGGCAGTACAAGATGAAGCTCAATCCCTCAAAATGCACCTTTGGTGTAACAAAGGGAAAATTCTTGGGATACATTGTCTCTTAGAGAGGTATAGAAGCAAACCCCACACAGATAGGGGCTTTGATTGGACTAGAGTCACCAAAGACTAAGAAAGACATTCAGGCTCTGAATGGAAGAATTGCAGCTCTGAGTAGATTTATTTCCAAATCCACTGATCGCTACCTACCTTTCTTCAAAGCCTTGAAGGGTAATAAATCTCTACAGTGGATGGAAGAATGTGGAAAAGCCTTTACAAAGCTGAAGGAATACCTAGCATCACCCGAACTCTTATCAAAGCCAATCCAGGGGAAAAAACTACTTCTCTATCTTGTAGTCTCCAAAAAAGCAGTCAGTTCTGTACTGGTCAGGCAAGACAAGGGCATGTAGAGGCCCATATTTTATGTCAACAGGGCACTGTTAGACACGGAGAAGAGGTACCCCGAGATTAAGAAACTAGCCCTTGCGCTTATAGTATCTGCACGGAAGCTTAGACCCTACTTTCAAGCTCATCCTATAAAAATTCCAACTGCTTATCCCTTGAAGTCAGTACTGAGGATGCCAAAGGTATCAGGACAATTAGTCAAATGGTTACTGGAATTAGGGGAGTTCGACATATCCTATGTTCCACGGATCTCAATTAAAGGGCAATTAAGCCTTAGCAGACTTTGTTGCTGAGTTCACCCTAGCACTACAGGACAGGGCACAACTTTGTGAAAGTTTGGGAACATGGCAGCTCTACACTGACGGATCATTCACTGACCGTGATGCTGGTGTCAGATTGGTATTACAGTCCCCTGATGGGCTCATAACAGAAAAGGCAGTTAGCCTAGGGTTCAGAGCCTTCAATAATGAAGCAGAATATGAAGCTCTTGTCCTAGGAATGAAGCTAGCACGAGAATGTTAGGCTCATAATCTTGAAGTCTTCTCTGATTCCCAATTGGTGGTCAGCTAAGTTCAGGGAGATTTTGCCATCAAAGATGATAGGATGCTTCGGTATTCAGAACTGGTCAACTTGTTGAAACGCTTCTTCATAGCATTCTCAATCCAAAAAATAGAAAGGGGTCAAAACTGCAGAGCTGATGCCTTGGCAAACATGGCATCTCACATAAAATTAGAAGGGGATACTACGCTAAGAATCTCCCATCAGCCAAGGCCTAGCATCAAAAAGATCCAAGTCGCCTAGATTACAGAACAGCCTCAAAACTGGATGACTCCCATCCTCCAATACCTAGAAGAAGGGCTCCTCCTAGAGGACAAAAATAAGGCGAAAAGGGTCCGAATCAGAACAGCTCGGTATCTTGTCATGAATGGAAGGCTTTACCGAAGATCTTATTCTCAACCTTTGCTAAAATTCCTGTCTCTAGAAGAGTCTCAGTATGTCCTAGCCAAAATTCATGAAGGAATATGTGGAAATCATAATAGGGGCAGAACCATAGCACACCAAGCTCTAACACAAGGCTATTACTGGCCTGAAATGCTGAGGGAGGCAAAAGAATACGCTAAAAAATGTGACAAATGCCAAAGGTTCACTCCTTACCAACACCAGCCCCGCCATGAGCTCATCCCTATCACAAGCCCATGGCCTTTTACACAATGGGGAATGGACATCATAGGCCCATTGCCTAAAGCTACACCGAACAGGAAATATCTACTAGTGGCTATTGACTACTTCTCAAAATGGGCGGAAGCAGAGCCACTAACACACATTACAGAGAAGGAAGTCCAAAGTTTCACTTGAAAGAATATAGTCTGCAGGCTCGGCATGCCACGCGTGATCGTCTCAGACAACGGTACGCAATTTACTGGTAAAACCTTCAAAAAATTCTGCCAAGACCTACATATCAATCAAAATTTCTCCTCACTTGGTCATCCCCAAGCCAATGGGCAAGCAGAGGTCACTAACCGAATGATCTTTGATGCTTTTAATAAGAGATTGGAAGGAGCTAAGGGAAAATAGGTTGAAGAACTCCCTGGAGTACTCTAGGCCTACAGAACAACTAGAAGAACTCAACATCAGAAACTCCCTTTTCACTTGCCTACGGCACCGAAGCAGTGATCCCTGTTGAGATCGGCATGCCTACCTTGAGGACTGAAGCTTTCAACCAAGAGACCAATGATCAACAGCTCGCAGAAAACTTGGACCTAATTGAGGAAAAAAAAGAGCAAGTCGGGGTCAGGATGGAAGCATATCAGCACAGGATGGTCAGCCATTCTAAACTAGGGCTTAAACCTGCCAGCTTCCAAATTGGAGATCTTGTCCTAAGAAGACTATTTCAGAACACCAAGGACCCCACCATGGAAAATCTATCACCCAACTGGGAAGGCCCCTATAAAGTAACAAGGACAGTAAGACCGACCACTTATTAGTTAGAGAACATGGATGGGAAACCTGTTCCTAGGCCTTGGAATATAGAACACTTACGAAAGTATTATCAATAAAGAATTTTTTCCTTTCAAATATTCCATGAAGTGTTTTCATCTTAATGTACAGACCTCATGTCAGGTCCATCTTAATGTACAGACCTCATGTCTGGTCCATATTAATGTACAGACCTCATGTCTGGTCCATCTTAATGTTTAATGTACAGACCTCGTGTCTGGTTCATCTTAATGTACAGGCCTCATGTCTGGTTCATCTTAATGTATAGACCTTATGTCTAGTCCATCTTAATGTACAGACCTCATGTCTGGTCCATCTTAATGTACAGACCTTATGTCTGGTCCATCTAAATGTACAGACCTCATGTCTAGTCCATCTTAACGTACAGACCCCAAGTCTGTTCCGTTCGAAAAACAGACCTTCAGGTCTGCTCTATCTCGCTAAAATCACTCGGTTGTTTCCTAAGCTAAAGGAAAAAGATTCAACTCAGCTGCTCAGCTACATGGCTGCAAACATTCATTTAGTTAGATGCCGAATCCAACCAACAGTTATGATTCTGGTTGCTTAAGTTCTTATCATTTAGTTCTAAAGAAAGGTGTTGATTATCAAAGATTTTTTCTATACAAGTCTTTTTGGTTCGATAGTAAAGCCCTGGATGGTTATCTTTAACCATGTATGCCGTTCGGATTACTCAGAACAAGTTCAAGATTCAAACCCCTCCAATTTCAGAACTCAGGCTCAGTTGCTTACTATTTTCCTACTTTTAAGAAACTTACACAGTTATTACAAGTTACGCAATTCGAAAGTCAACCCACCATTCATGACCGATCAAGGAATTACAGCTAGTTTCTAAACAGGTTTACTTACGTCAATTACAAGTTTGAAGGGTCGAAACCCATTTATACACTACAGCAAAGTGAAACTTTGGACAACGCATGATCAAACCACAAGATTTGCAAGTATCCAAAAGAAAAAGAAGGCACGAAGCTCTGAAGAAAAGATATTATTATTAATACGTGTGTTTGGTTACAAAAAAAAAAAAAAGGCAGAACTACAAAAATTTCCTCTTCTAGGCTAAAGGGCTGGCGGGGGTAGCATCATCATCATCATCATCCCCGTCAATACCCGACAGATCAATGTCTAGGAATTTGGCAAGAAGCTTGGATCTAAAGTCATCATAACCGAACTGCACAAAGTTCCGACCCATCTACTCCACCTCAGTCCTCATCTCAACTTCGGTCTCAACCTTAGCTTCCTCGACCTTCAGAACAAGGGAGACTTAAAGTGCGTCATTCTTCTTCTTCAGCCTCTCCAACTCCTGAAGAAGGGATTCCCTCTCTAACTGCAAGGAGCCCCTCTTAGACTTAAGAGAATCCCTCTCGGGCTCCATAATGGAGAGGGAATTCCTCACTTCCTGGAGCTCTTCCTTGGCAGCAGAGACTTTCGAGTGAGCTGTGCCGAGCTGAAGTCTGGCTTCATCTAGCTCGTCTTGAAGAGCCTCCACAGCCTGAAGGTCCATGGCAGATTCCATCAGTGCAGCCAGACTGTGCAAGGTCTGCAAAACAATAAGAAACCTGATCAGACATAAGTAAGAACAAAGCACCAAAGAAGATAGAACGATCATTACCTTCAGATGGGCGCTCGTAGCGCCAACAACTGTCTTCTAAGTGCCCTGCCCAGTACTGCAAGAAGGGGATTCCTTATGGGGGGTGTCTCCCTAGAATTCCTCAATGGCCTGGTGAATGGCTTTATACCCATCAGGCATCAGGTCCAAGTCGACTACCACCCTCATTTTCCCCTTTTTAGAAACCTTTGGAGCCGAGGAGGGGGCAGGCTCAGAAATCACTATGCCCTTCTTGGGCGGTGCAGAGGAGGGTTCTGAAATCACTACGCCTTTCTTGGGCGGCGCAGGGGAAGGAGAAGCAAAAGGCACCACCCCTTTCTTGGGTGGTGCAGTAGAGAAGGGGACGGCAGTGGTCTTCTTCTTCTTTGTTTGTGAGTGACCTACAGGAGTGGGATTCGCCACTCTCTTTTTCTTTACCGAGCACCAATTATCAAAAACAGTTTTCATCATATCTTCAACTCTATTCTTATTCTTTGGGGCCATTGGGTTGCTCGGTTGGAGGATGACTCTAAAGTCCTTGTTTTTGGTTTGTAGCAGCCTTCTGTACTGGTCTTTGAGAATAGGCGTGAAGGACGGCCTCTTCTTGACGCTTTTAGCTACACAAGACATACAACAGCAACAGTCAGTTAAACAATGGAGAAAACAAGAGCAGAAGCAAAAATTACAAAAGAAGGGGGGTCTCACCCATGAACCCCGTGCTCCGGGGGAATGTAGAGATCTGGTCTTCAATGTCTGCCACCTCCCATCCTCCACTAACAAAAAAATACCAATTTTTGCAAGATTTTTTGGAGGTCGATACTGTCACATCTCAAAACCCACCTTATACGAATTTAGGACATGCGACCGGCCAATTAGGCACCCATCGGATTTTTTTTTTTTTTGAAATTAAAATGCTAACGGGAATCCTAACCACAGGCCATTCACTTGTAACTTCCAAGTGTAGTGCATTCGATATACATGAGTTAAGTAGCGGAAATTAATAAGGAGAATGCATATTCACTTGGCAGAGCAACTAATTACATCCATAGTTGATATTACATAGTTTGATTACAAAATTCATGCCATTGTACGTTCGGTTATACAAAATATCCAAAATGAGATGGGATACAAAAATGGAATTATGTTCGTAAGTTCTTCAGAATAATCCCCTAGGTTCCCAGCCGACTAATCCTGGCCGCTAGATCCTTCACCTGAAAAATGTTAGGGAATAGGGTGAGCTTCGAAAAGCCCAGTGAGTAACACAGGTTCCCTGTCATGGGTTTCAAACCAGTTCTTGCTTATAAAGCACACAAATGGTTCAGAATATTTCAGAAATAGCAGTTCTACAAATCCACTTAAATACAATTTTAGTAAAACAGAATCGAACAGACAGGATGTCAATGTATAAATCAGGAGTATAGGTAATGTAATCAAAGAACGGAACAAATCAGTACTGAGCGGAATAGAACAACAAAACAAAATAGAATAATGGCAATTAAGTAGTACAGTATACTTATGCCATACCGCTCAAGACTGAAGTGGTACCAAGAGTAAGACGCAACAGTACGGAACAGGTTTGAAACAACTATATGTATATAACAGAACAAAACAGAAGAGCCAGACAGAGTAAAATCATGCATTTAAGTATATGCGTTTAAACAGTGTATCATATAAAATGGTACAGTGAATCAAAATACAGTATCTAGACAGTGTAACTTATACACCAAGTCAGAAGTTCCAAGTTACTCACCTTTAAGTCTCGGAGTGGGTGCTACAGTTTGTGCCTTCCTCTCTCTTTTAAGCCTAAAACAATTTAAAAATTCCATCAACTTGTGATCTTAATCTATTCTTAGGCTGTGTAAGTCTATCTCTGTGATGGGTTCCATTCATTCAGAATTGGACTAACTCAAAGTGATTTACTCATAGATCCTTGAAGCATTTCATTAGGGTCTCAGTGTTTTCCCTTTCTTCTTCCTCTTTTAGAACTTCCTCAGCTAGCGTTCTTGCGACTGCCTCTTTCATTAGTCGTCCCATCGAGACAATTAGGGCTTTATATATAAATGGTCTAACCGAGACGATTTCAGTCATCTTGGCAATCCTAATTTCCCTGGCAATTACTTTTTGTTGCCACAGCAAGTCTTTCATGAACTCCTGCTGCTTTCTATCTGTTGCCCTCTGAGCCTTGGTCATAATTGTAAATTCCTTCTGTTTCTTATCCATTATAATTGTCACCTACGTAAAATTAACGAGTTAGGAATTTCATTCTAATTTAGACACCTCTGATAACTTTATTATTTTAAGTTTGATTTTATTACTTCATGTGTTGTCGTGTCCTATTTTTTTCGCACCTTATTTCATATTGTGGGCCTCGTCATTGGGTTCGGAACGTCAAAGAAAGTCAATTTAGACCCTCTCGGCTTTTTATTTGGCTTTAGGTACATCAGGGGTATTTTGGTCATTTTACACTTATGAAATTCTGACTCTGATTCATCATTTAATCATGTATACAGTTTCACAGGTATCTGGGCCCCTATTGGTATCAATTTCGTCCCAATCGGACTTCATTTGGACTTCGTATAGCGTTAGGGGCATTTTGGTAATTTCATGTGTCATATTTTACGGTACCTCATTTGCTAGTACAGACTCCACCGTTGAGTCCAGAGTGTCCAACATAATTAAAATGGACTATCTTTTATTTTTATTTGGCCCTAGGTGTCATTAGGGGCAGTACAGTCATTTATTATTTGCGTGTCTTTATTTTTTGGGACTTAATTTCCTAAATCGGACTCCACCGTTGAGCCCGGAATGCCTAAAATAGTAAAAATATACTATTTATTTATTTAATTTGAATTTCGTTTGACTTATTAATGCCCAAGGATAAAATAGTAATTTTACCCAATTAATAAAATAATTAAATTAATTATTTTATTATTTATTTATTTATTTATTTTTCCAGTGGTGTATTTGCATTAATTTTTCAGAAGCTAGGCCGGAATATAGTTACTTAAAACTATCGGGGTCAAACTGAAATTCTTAGAATTTCCTGGGGTTAAAAATGTAATTTTTAGGAATATTTAAAATAAACTGGACGGTTTATTTTACTTTTAAGTGAACTGGAAAAGGGCTTCACTGGACCAACCGGTTCGACCGGTCCAAGGCATAATGCTGACGTCATGATGACGTTAGCCATAAATTTTAAAAATCATTTAAATCAAAACGTCGTAATTTCAATTTAATGGTTTTAACCGTTTCTCAGTTGGGTTGGGGCCCGACCCGAAACTCGGTCCATGATCGACCCTTCACTGTTCATCTTCCCCAAGCTAGGGTTACTGTAGCCTTAGTTGCAGAAATTTTCATTTTCAATTTCGTAGGTTTTTGGCCTCGAATTCCCACTGCTATTCACTCTAATGTATTTCTGGAAGCCTAATAAACATTTTAACATTTTTTTGAGGCATTAGATCGAGCTCAAAGGGTTCTGTCCAAAAGGAATAACCGAACCTGCAACTGGTCCCTAAATGCTCATTTTTGGCCCAAAGTCCATGGGATTTGGTTTATTACGACCCACTGATTGTGGGGTTTTAGTCCTCATTTCCAAAAGCAGGTTTTATCGTGGTTTTAGTGAGGTTGGGTTTTAAACCCAAACCTGTAACTCACAATTTGATGGTCGATTCTAGGTCCTTGGGGTCGCGGGTTTGTATTTTTTAGACGCTGGTGGGGTCTAGTCCAAGTTTCAATAGGTAAAACTTTGTTTAATGTAAGTGATTTCAAACCTGTACCAACCAAGGTGCATCAATGGCAGCTGGGTGTACGGCTTAGGGTTCTAGGTTGTTTTGAGGTCCAATACTCACGCCTTTAACCCAGATTTCACAGTCTTAACTTCATGCATGCAGTAACAATCCAAAATACACCAATATAGTGGAGGAAATTCAAAAGAGAAATTCTTAAGTTTTTGGTGTTTACCTTGTCCAACAGTTTTTTCTCTCTGTTCGTGGCTCAAGGTGAGACCTCAGTGTGGTAGGTCTTGTCCTGCTCGTGCACTCTTCAGTCTTTCCTCCTTTTGCTCCTTCAATGGCCACACACTCTCACACACAAGCATACACACTATGTCTCTAACTCACTCTCTCTCTAACTCACTTTCTCTCTCTCTCTATATATATATATATATATATATATATATTTCAGACTTGCACACACACACTTTTTGATTTCTCTCTTCAAATGTTCATACACCTAATATAGAATCATGTGTATTTTATTTATTTGATTTGTAAGTAATTATTTGGTTGCATGCAAAATGGTTGGGGGAGAGGTGATCAAGTATGCTAGGGCAGATGTGATGATGGACTAGGGTGCATAGGCTGAGGTAGTGGTGAGATGTTGCATGCATGGCCATTGGCCAGTTTGGGAGGTGGCCTTGGCTGAATTGGGTTTAAATACAAATTTACTGCATATTTAGACACAAAGATGCTAGCAGCCTACTTGGTAATTTTTTGGGTGCATAAAGTTTTGCCCACTTGGTCAAGGGTTCAAGTCCCCTTGGCCTCATTTTGGGCATTTTTTCCCATTTGGGCTTATACCTTGTTTGGTTGTCGCAGAATTTCGTTTTAGCTATTTCCTCCCTAACTTCTTTTTTGTTGCTCTTTTTTTTACGCGGTTTCTTCTGGTCAACACCTATTCAGGTTAGCTTCAGTGTCCAAGGTCTAGTGTCAGTTATTATTTTCTTGGAATTTTTGTAATTAGCTAATTCGAGTTCCATTAGCCTTAAAAATAGGATTTAAGGAGCTAAAATATTGCATTAGATTCACAAAAGGAACTCCATTACATTAATTAACCAGGGACTAAGCTTGGGGTGTTACAGATACGAATGACAGAGGTCTGAAACCCCTATCAAAAGACATATAGTATAGGCTCTCCGACCTCATGTACTTGAGATCCATTTTAGTACGGATCAAGTCTAGAGAGACCTCAACACTGTTCATGTGACCTAAAACTATAAACCCTAACAAATATCTCCAACTGTTCAAGTTCAGGTCGGCAAGGCAAAGATTAAACCAACATAAGAACTCCCTAATCAATTTTGGCAAAGGAAGACGCAACCCCATTTCAAACCAAGCGGTATAAACACAGATCTCGCCTTCCCTAATATCTGAAGGACGATCTACGACATCAGGAGCCCTAAGAGCGACATTTTGAGAAAAATTGAATTCCTCCCTTATGCTATCTAACCAGGAAGAAGTTACAATGCTCTGTCCCTCTTCTCTTTGGGAGAGCTGGACAGGGACCTCTTCCTTTTTGTTCCTAGGCTCTAAGAAAACGTCTACAATCCTAACCTCAGGGTTAGAACGGGTCTTTTCTGACCCAGTCCTCAAGGAACTACTATCTTTAATATGGGTTTGGAATGAAGCGGAAGTCTCCAAAAGACTCCTTGAACCACTGCCAACACCAGAAGATACAGTAGAGGTAGACATTTCTAAGAGCAACCAGAAAAGAAGAAGAAAAGAACAAAGAAAAAGATGAACACAGTCGAACCTGAGAGTAGAGAGAAGCTTCAAACAACGAATGTTCTTCACAGTTTAGCCTTCTGGTTCAATAATGGCGGAATCTTCCTTTCTTTCTTCCAAGCATAAGAAAAGCAGTAAAAGAGGCGTACGAAGCCCCTTTCCCTCTTTATATACATTCAGAAAGTAGAGGCTACCAAGGCAAACCGTCACGACAGTTGCAAGCAATGATGGCCTTGGAAGCCCAAAAATCAACTGCGCAATAAATGACGCGCCAATAGCCATCTTGGAAAACGAGACGACAAAACGCGTGACTTTTCGGAGGCTCATAAACCTTAGTTATGCCATAAGCTCAAACTAAGGCTTGGGGGGGGGGAGTAACTGATATACCATAAAGTGACAGACCAATCATCATTAGACACATATACCTACAGATCAACCCGTACTCGGCCATTCCGAACAGAACTACAGAACTTAAAGGGCCAAGCACATATCTCCATAGCAGATCTACATTCTTACAGAACTTATAGGTTCGAGCACAAACCTTCAGAGCAACTTTCCGCGATTCAGAGCTCCTCGCCGCCTTAATATCTGCCGAGCAGAGAATAAGGAAACAGTCTTCTACAAGAAAACTGCCACACATGGTTATCTCTATTGATACAATATCCAACAAGGTAACTGCCTTATTCTGGGGATCAAATCCCTACTTTCATGGCTCCAAATCCTAATCAACTTAGGAAAGCCACCGCCTATAAATTAAACCCTAAAGGTACGCTTTATTTTCTATGCTCATTATTTGGCTTGCATTACAGTCTTTCAATTCAGTTTTATTAACTTAAGCATCGGAGCGGCTACCGCCGGAGCCAATCCAGTGGTCCTCTGATCTTCTTCTTTGAGTGTTCTTCAGGAAGCCGAGCTCGGAATCTACATCGGCCAAAAAGTGCAGCATCAAAACCATTTTGAGAAAAGGTACTTCTTTCCACAATGAGGTGCAGTACTTTTGAATATGAGAAAAACTTACATGCATCGATTATTGTCTGCCAGAATCCTCGTTGATTTCCACCAGCAAATGCTGAAGGGTTCCGAGCTAGCACATTCAACGGTGTCTCACCATTCATAGGAGGATCTCTAGCCAAAGCCAATCGCGAGTGGGCCTCTACAATGCTCAAGGCTGCATCTGCAGGATTAACAGCAAAAAACAAAATTTATAAAATAAATGATTGTTTCTACAAGCAATTGTGGGTGTGGGTTTCTATTTAATTACTAGTTTGTTTAGTTATATTCAATTTGTTTTACTTAGATTATTATATACACACAAGACACGATATAGTTCTAGAAACACAAATATATATATATATATATATATATCAGTATATTTTTGAATGATAGTATTAAAAAATAAAAATAAATAAATAACAAACAAAAGTCTTAACAAATAGTTTTGTGAAGACTTTTTTTTTTTGCCAAAAATGTTATGTATTTCAATTTATATTTTGAATATAATGTGTAATTTTGAATCCCATCTATTATAACTTTTAAAATTATTATATTGTGACACATCAAATTAAGAATACAAATTAGAAATATTTAATACTACTCTTTTTTTTATACTATCTCACTACAAGATTAATTAACTACAACAAAAAGTATGAGTTAGATTACCATATAAATTAGAAATGATACAAGTATTAAGCAGCAAACGTCAGGGAGACCAAGAAGATACTCCACCATGTCACGTTGTTCTAACAAAGCTGCAAAGTAGAGCGGTAACTTGGCTTGAGGACCACGAATTGATGGAAGTCTGGGATTCTTTGTCACCATATACTTGGCAATTCGCACGTTTCCGGTTGCAGCGGCAAAGGACAGGGCAGTGTTTCCGATTTTGTTCTGAATTTCCAGGTGATGTTCACCAACTTCTTGTAATTTCCAGGTCATCTCTACCCATCTTGTCCACCAACTTCTTTACGAAGTGAACATGCAGAGCAGTTTCCTGGCTTTCTGTTATATGAGCATTAACCAGCTCAGGATTTCGGTAATTATAAGGAGACCTGTAAATGTTCACCAACTTCTTGTAAAAAGTGATCTTATCAAATGATTTACAGAGTTTCCTTCTATTAAAAATGAGGAAAAGATTGTTGAAATATGTTACGGAATTTGATATTAAGTTAGAATAGTGCATCAATAAGCTTTAGAAAAATGGAAAAATAAGAGAAGACAAAACTTACTTTGAGACGACACCATCTCTCCGTTTGCTCTCAAATTGTCACAACGTCTAACAGTTTCTGATATTGACTTAACTTGTGTCCTCCTGAAATGAAGCCGTAGTAGAAATAATTCTCTCTATGAATGATAATGAAAACACTGAACGTGAACAATTTATCATTACCTAAACTTTAGTTTGATTGTTGAAAAATATTTAAGAGGAAAAAATTCATTTACTCTAATTTTATTGTCGTTTTGAATTAATCCATTAATAAGGATGTGAAGCTTGTTGAATTTGTAATTTACAGTTCTGGTTGGGCTTTAGATTTTAGATGTGTACTCTTTTTTGTATGCATGGGAAGAAGATGAGAAGAGGAATTTGTAATTGACAGTTCCTTCCGTGGATTCTTTATTCCCAAGGTTATTCAACCTAGCTGTGGATAAGAAGATTTTGGTAGCTGAATTTATTGGTTTATTGGAATCCTCTAATTGGTCCATCTTCTTTAGAAGGCGTCTTTTTTCGTGAGAGGAAGAAAGTTTTTCGAATCTGAAGTCTTTAATTCCTACTGGTCTCAACTTCAATCAGAACTAGTTGGACACTATCAGTTGGAAGGCTTCTCCTTCAAGTCAGTTCTCAGTGAATTGTTTGTTTCAGTGGTATGTATTGAGGCTGGTTGCAAAGCATAAGTTACTAAATTTTATTTGGAATAATATGGTTCCCTCTAGAATAAAATGTTTCAGTTGGCTTTGTTGGAAAGGCAAGATTAAGATGGCAGATTTTCTTTTCAAAATTGGGATTTTGGGAAATCAAAACGATTGTTTATGTCAATTTTGCAATCTGGAAGTTGAGTCAATTGATCATGTTCTCCTAAATTGTAATGAAGTTTGGAAATTTGGTCTAGTTGAATCAAATGGTGGGATTTTTGTTGGGCATCCCCAGGTTCTATTACTCAATTATTTTCATGGTGGCAAGGTATTAAGGTCCGGAAGAAGGTTAGAAAAATTTGGGAAGCTATCCCTCATGTTGTTCTTCGGTCCATCTGGGAGGCTCCAAATGATTTTGTCTTCAATAAAAAGTCTCTTGATTGGAATTATATGTGTGATCTTGTCAAGGTGAGAGTGGCCTATTGGGTGAAAAGTGGATTGAACCTTTCGGACTTCTCTGTTACAGAGTTTGGTATTCAATCGTCATCAAGTTTTGGGCAATGTTATATTTGTATTGGGTCTGTATTTAAGGGTCAACTTTGGGTGTAGCATTATGTGAAAGTGTTTTTTTGTTTTTTTGGTCTCTTTCTTAAATGTTGGTAGATGATTTGGCTCTTATTTAGTGTCAATCTAGTTAGGATGAAACGAGTTGTTTATAATATTCTCTGCATTCAAGTTTTTTTGATGTATTATTTTGTATCTCTTGTATAATTTTTCTATCAATAAATTTCTTTTTTTTTTGCTGTCCAAAAAATAAATAAAAATAAAAACCAAATAGACATAGGAGTATTAAAAAAATAAAAATAAAAATAAAGAACAAAACTGTACATTTAGTACACTTATAATTTGGAAGGACGAAATCTGAATACTTTGAGATTATGTCTTTTCTTCTAGTATCCATTAACAAGCAAGTTACTAATCAGAAGTTTGTAAAGCTAGCTAGAAGATAATGATGAAGTATGAATATTAGAATCTCCTTTAGCCGACACTGGCTGATGGGTAAAACATACATTAATTGCTATCACATAATCAATTATTTTTAAAAGAAAAAAATTATCTCATCAATCAATAACTATCTCTCATTTGAAGATAAAATTTGAGTAACGAAACATACCCTATGTAAAAAGGATTCAAGGATTACCTGAACAAGGATGGACGAAGCTTAATCCAAGATGGTCTGGTGTATGCAAATCGACCTTTTAGCTACAATAATGGACTCAAAGAAAGGAAAATGATTGGCACAAGGTAAGAAACAGTTGCTAGAGCAAACGGTTGACGAGTGTATCTTACAATGTTTCATGGGTTCTATAAATAAAATGAAAAAGGAGATCAAAATGATTATTAACATGTGTCGAAAGTATATGTTGTCAGATCGATTTTGCTTTAACACCATCTTTCTCTTGACAAATGACTATATTCAAGCCTCTGCAAATGACTTTGGGAAAAGAGTAATACTATCTATACCATAATATTTTACCAAATTTTTTTACCTATTGATGTGGCTGTTCGGATGCTAGTCAATTAAGCCTCTTGGTATATGTGGGTGCTAGTCAATTAAGTCTTTTAGTGTTAGTCAATTAAGTCTTTTAGACTCACCTGACATGACTAGCACTAAGAGGCTGAATTCACTAGTACCAAGAACAGTTACGTCAGCAAGTAAATCTTTTTGATAAAATGTTAAGGTAAGGATAGTATTATTATTAAGAAAAGAGACATAGAAAGAGAAATGCCTTCGAAGTTTTGTGCATGACACCAAATCCCTTGCTTTGTTGGGGTTGCGTATGCATTGTAGTCATGATTAAGTAGATAAAGTATAGGATTTGGTCACAAGAAGGCATCATCATTCTAAGAGTGGCTTGGGGGAACGAGTTGTTTATGATATTTTTTGCATTTAAGTTTTATTGATGTATTATTTTGTATCCATTGTATAATTTTTCTATCAATAATTTTTTTTTTTTTTTGCTGTTCAAAAAAATAAATAAAAATAAAAATCATACAGACATAGTATTAAAAAAATTAAAAAAAAAATAAAGAACAAAATTGCACATTTAGTACACTTCTAATTTGGAAGGACGACTCTGGATACTTTGAGCTTAGGTCTTTTCTTCTGGTATCCATTAACAAGCAAGTTACTAATCAGAAGCTAGTTAAAAATAATGATGAAGTATGAATATTAGCAAATCCTTTAGCCGACACGGTTGTCAGATCGATATTGCTTTAAGACTGTCTTCCTCTTGGTAAATGACTATACTCAGACCTCTGTTAATGACTTTAGAAAAAGAGACAAAGAGAGAAATGCCTTGGAAGCTAAGTTCTGTGCATGACACCAAATCCCCTTGCTTTATCGGGGTTGTGCATGCATCATAGTCATGACTAAGTAGATAAAGTGTAGGATTTGATCACGAGAAGGCATCATTCTAAGACTGGCCTAGGGGAACGAGTTGTCTATGATATTTTCTCCATTCAAGTTTTATTGATGTATTATTTTGTATCTCTTCTACAATTTTTTTATCAATAAATTTTTTATTTTGAAGTTCCAAGTCATTTTCATTCATCTTTTCCACCAACTTTGCCACGAAGAAAACATGTTCTGCTGCTGCAGCAATATGCAGAGCAGTTTCCTTGCCTTGTGTTATATGAGCTTTAACCAGGGTGTGGTCTGCACCAGAAACGGAGCCGCTATGCTGTTCAAACTTCAAATAATATATATTGTCTATGAATTCAAGCTAATGAAAATGCTAAATATTAACAATTTATTTTAAAATTAAGTAGAGACTTCATTCTCTGCGACGTCTTTAAAATTAATAGGAAATACCTCAAAAAGTCCTTTTCTATATGGGAATTTTGCTATCCTTTTTTTACTCTCTGACTGTCCTCGGCTGCTCTGTCCAGCGGTGGTTTTATTCCCCTATTTTGAATGTATAGCTTATTACTCACTGCCCCACATTCCTCTTAGTTGGTTGTATACCTTATTATTCCCCTGCTTTTTTCTATTGGAATTCATGCTCTCTACCCCCAAAATAAAATTAAAAAATTAAAATTAACGCGCAGACATTTATATATAACGGTGGATCTAGGCACGGGATCATGGTCTTCAAAGTTTTGATAAGCTCCTTTTTTTCATATACTATTTAAAGGAAGTCCCAACAAAAAAACAAATCATTTTTGTCCCAAGTTTTTTATATCCCCAGTTATAAAGCTAAAATAGTGCTTTTATAAATTTTTAAATATTAAGAAGGAGAAAATGGGGAAAATTAAGAAAACTTACGGTAAGTTAGAAACGAGCTAGGCATCATCTGTACGTCTTCTTTCAAATGGACATCTTTTGATTGAACATCAGCCATTGGGTCTTCATTTTCTGTGACGTCTTTAAAATTAATAGGAATGACCTTTGATCGATATTGCTTTAACACCGTTTTCCTCTTGGCAAACGACTGTATTCAAACCTCTGCTAATGACTTTGAAAAAAGAGACATAGAGAGAGAAATGCCTTAGAAGTTCTGTGCATGACACCAAATCCCCTTGCTTTATTGGGATTGCGCATGCATTATAGTCATGACAAAGTAGATAAAGTGTAGGATTTGATCACGATAAGGCATCATTCTAAGACTGGCGTAGGGAACGAGTTGTCTATGATATTTTCTCCATTCAAGTTTTATTCATGTATTATTTTGTATCTCTTCTGCAATTTTTTTATCAATAAATTTCTTTTTTTTTTTCTGTTCAAAAAAATAAATAAAAATAAAAATCAGACAAATATAGGAGTATTAAAAAAATAAAGAACAAAATTGCACATTCAGTACACTTATAATTTGAAAGGACAAAATCTGAATTCTTTGAGATTAGGTCTTTTCTTCTGGTATTCATTAACAAGCAAGTTACTAATCAGAAGTTAGCGAAGCTAGCTAGAAGATAATGATGAAGTATGAATATTAGCATCTTCTTTAGCCGACACTATTGTCAGATCGATATTGCTTTAACATTGTCTTCCTCTTGGCAAACAACTATATTCAGACCTCTACTAATGACTTTGGAAAAAGAGACAGAGAGAGAGAAAGAAATGCCTTGAAAGTTCTGCGCATGACACCAAATCTCCTTGGTTTATTGGGGTTGCGCATGGATTGTAGTGATGACTAAGTAGATAAAGTGTAGGATTTGATCAAGAGAATGCATCATTCTAAGACTGGCCTGGGGGAATGAGCAATTATGTTTGAAAACAAATTTTTTTTTTAAACTTTTTAACAAAAAAGATTTAAAATTAAATACCATTTGTTTTTATAAAAAAAGTACATTTTATCTACTATAAATTTTGTATGTACACTTAATATGTTTTCGTATGATATTTGTATACACACACACACACATATATATATATATATATGCTTACATTTGAGAGAGTGATATATGTGTGTGTATGTATACACATTTACCCATATTTGTATTTATTTATATATCAAAATTAATATTAATAGGTTTATAGAAAATAAAATTAAAATCAATTTTAAGAGATAGTTGTTAAATAAACTTTGATTTTTAAGAAAAAAACTAAAAGTTATATTTTTTTTTTCAAAGAAGTCAGTTTTCTACTAAGTACGAAAAGCATGAATTTTGAAGGATCTTGTCAAACTTTGAAGCGAAATCAATCTGAAGTTCAAAAACTAACTATTAAGATGCTAAAAGATTATAGTACTTAATCTCATTTGTTCTATAAGTATTGAGACCTAGAAATATCGATCTAAATTAAAATATCTTGGTATGATTGATTTATAGGAAACAGTATTAAGTCATTAAATATCCTAAAAGAAAGGACTATTGTTGGATCTCACGCATTTCATCCATCCTAGAGCTTATGAAGTATCTGAAATTCAATTCCAACTTAAAAGCATGCATAATGAATCCCGTGCGGAAGCAAAGGAACAAATGCATATTTAATAATGCTCAACTTCAATAATGTAACTTTGTTAAGGATCCGGTGAAAGTAAAAGTTGCTTTCTGGGTGAAATTTAAGTTAGGTTGGATTGACTACACCATCAGTGACATAGTATTTCGTCTCCAACAGATTTTAATCTATCATGACTGTGGATTAGTAGAATCTTGTGCATGAAATGTTGTTTTGTTCAGTGTTGTGGTGATTTTCAGTTTGATGGGGGTACAATTATTGAGAGTTGGTTTGTTGAGATGTTATTTTCTTAGTTGGGGCTGTCACCAGAATCTCTTTAGTTCTACTTGTGCTAAGGTCTGTTGGTAATTTGTTGAGATATTACTTCAATGTTGCAGGGTTACCTTTTTTAGCTTTCATGGTTTTGTCCCATGGGAGGTTGGTTCTTTGGTTTTGGAGTTGGCTTCTTGCCAATTCATCATTTTCTCTTCTTCTTCTTCCGCTCTTTGATTTTCTGCTTGCATATGATTAGTTTATTGTTTGGTGCATGCCAATCTAATTGAGATGAAACTTATAAGCATTAATGCTCCTTCCACTTAACCCTTATTGGTTTAATTGTTTTATATTTCTTGTACAATCTTGTTTACATCAATAAAACTTTCTTCTATTTTCAACCCTAAAAATTAAATTTCGAGAATTTTTTACGAACGGTCTCTATTAATTAAACCTAATATAATAGGATTTAATTTAATTAAATTTGAGTGTAAATTTGAATGGTAAATAGGTCAAAGGAAATTAACTGCAGTGGACCCGCAGAAGTGAGGAGGTTAGGTCCAACTCTAGAACATTTTTGCAACAATTTTATCAATAACTGGTTGGCAATCTCTCTTACTAAGTTTAGTAGAGATAAAGAGAACCCCAAGATAGGTAGCATGCATATTCCCCTTCAGAAATCCCAAGGCAAGTGCAGATAGACTGTTTGATTCTGCAAGGAAGATTTTTCTCTAGTGGGAATTTGAGATGCAGGCCAGAGAGGAGTTGGAACTCATCTCTAAGGCTTTCTTAATGGTTCTAGCTGAATTTTGTTTAGCAGAGCTGACAACAAAAAGGTCATGAACAATATTGCTGATTTGGGATATTTCAGCTGTTGGCATCTGCGGTGATGGGTGAAATTGCCTTCATTTATGTGCCAAGACATAAGGTTAGAAAACCCAACGTGGTCCCTTGACGTAGCCCCCCAATTAATTTCCCTTCAAAGTAACCTTCAAGCATGCCTGTAAATTATGAACAGAAAAATGGGGGGGAAAAAAGGTTTTACAACATTACTGATTACTACATTATTCATGGCACTGCATTTAGAAATCAGTATTACAACAAGCGTTTATGAGAACGAAATACAAACCGAGAACTAGATGTTGAACAAACTATATCAACCAAGAGGGAGTAATTGAACGAAATAAACACGATTGGCACACAAGCAAATAAACAAAAAAGGATAGAAACCATAGCTAATCCATGATGATAGGATAGAATAAAGGTTGAGCAAAAGGATATCATCATTGATGCAATTGAGAGGAAGAGCATCGTGACTCCTATCATCAGACAAACGGGTAGTGACTGGAGGAAATCATTCTCTGCATAACGTGAGGTTACGATGGACAAAAACATTAGGATGGAAGTTGAAGAGGAGAGCATGGCTATTACCTTTGATACCGAATAAACTTTAAAGAACCTCTCATTCAGCAAAATAGGTTCTCCTTTAGTATTATTACCACCTGGTATAACAAAAGCTGATAGGAACACTACAATGGCGATTAGTGTCGTGACAATCATACATGATTTAGCAGTGTCCTTCATCCACTTTTCTCCTTCCTTCATCAACTCTTTATGCTCCATCGTGAATAAATCATGTGGTGTTTGGCCATTCTTGTTTTTCATATCTCTATATGATGGTTGAACTATCTTTTCCACTTCCTGTTATTGTAGTTATATCATCGTCAGAAAATTACAAGAGATAGGCTGAGCTCAGGTATATGCATGAATCAACTTGGTGAATAGATCGTGTCGTGTTGATTAATCAAATGCATTGGCAATTTCATTGATCATATTGAACTAAGAATGAACATTTATTCGATAAAATGTAAAGCTATTATTGCAGATGTATGCATGAATCAACTTGGTGAGGGAGGTGCTTGGCCTAATGCTATACCAATTTTAGATATATATTAAGTCTGTTAGGTCATAAAATGTTGTTTTTAACTCATAAATTGGCATCAGTTGTTCTTGAGATATGAAATCTTAACTAAGAAATTATTGCATAACATAAAAATTATAAAAGGAATCAAAATTCACCACATTCCAAAACGCAAAAAGCATTCAATGTCAAACCTTGAGTTAAGAAGAAGAAAACGTTTACCTTGTACCAAACCAGTTGCCGTTGCATTTGAAGAGCTGACCCTGATATAGCATTTAGTTGGTTTGGCGGAGCTAACTTGGCAGCTAAATGCAACATATTGTTGTCATCATTATCTCTATATGTTGAAATCAACTCCTTCAGCGTGCCTATCTCATATATTAAATTGAAGATGGGCTCATGACGATGCAAAACTGCAATGTGAAATATGCTCTGCTTGTCGAAATTTACTTGCAGTACAAAATCAGGATAAGAGCGAAGAAGCTCAATCACGAATACTTCATTTCCTAATTCTGCTGCAGTAAAAAGTAGTGGCGAAATGTTTTCAGTTATGTCTGAAATCTCCAAGTCTTCTTGTTGTATAACATGGTACCAAAGACATTTAAGTAGCTCAAGGGCTTTAGTTTGGATCAACTTCTCATTGTGTTTTACCTTCGTACATGGGACTACTAAGGAAATCAAAACAATCAACAATAATAATAGTTAGAAGTAGTTGCAGCATCTACATACATACATACACACTCTTATATATATAGCTACTTAATTGAATTAATCTCTACATTAACTGTAACGAAATAGAATACCAACATCCATACAATAAAGTAAATGTTACAAAAAATAATTTATTTAAAACTGTTTTCATCTTTTCGCTACTTAAAGTTAGTAATTCTTTCAAAGACAACACTTGAGAAAATAAATTAATGCTTTCTGTGTAGAAGGGGAAGGAGAAATTTTGTATGCACAGTAATAGAGTCGTTCCTGAATCTATAAAATTCACCTAGAAAACGACAAATTCGTGCTTCTTTCTTTTCTTTTTTTTCGATTGTGGTTTGTTATGATAATCAAAATTTGCAAACATAAATCAATCACTATTTGTAAGTGTGGTAAGGCACAAGTTATGAAGGTGGGAATCCACCAACAACCAATATACTTGGGAGATTGTTGGATCAAAGTCAGTTTCCAGGCATGGCCTTCCCCTAAAGACCCCAGCTCCGTGCCATGTCATAAATTTAATTAGTGTTGATGAGTTGCAAAATACTAAAAGAAATTAAGGTATGATCATGTCCTTAATTTGTTGTTTGATTTTTGGTAATCTGGTTAGCACTACCCTAAATATTTTAGGGAAGGTGAAATGCTTTACACAGTGAGCTAGCTGCGTCAAGTGCTTAATCTTGTGAGTTGTGACCTGTTCTAGATTGGGGTTGAAAATATGGAAAGTTAGAAAAACTAACATGAATTGATGATTCTCCTCCACAATCCTTTTTCGTTTCTGCCAGAAAATAGTGAAGGCTTCCGAGCTAGCACATGCAATGCTGTCTCACCATTATTATCTTGAGCCATTGCCAATGCCGGGTAGTGTTCTACAATTTTTAATGCTACACCTGCAAGATTTATCCCAAAAAAAGAAAAGAGGAGTTAATTTACTTAATAAATGATTTTCCTAAAGAAATTGTGAACAAGGAGCTAGATTTATTTACTAGCTTTAACTTGTATGATTCACAATTAACTACTCTATAATTCAATTTCAAGTATTCTTAAGTGGCCTACTACTAATTGTCTGAAATTACTCTTTCTAGTTCTCTTATCTCCATATCTATAATATTTTTCTGCTTAGGTTCTGGTGGTAATAATAAAAACTTGTATTGTAGTGGTGCAAGAATCAACTAAAAAAGTTTGAATTAATGTGTAAAACAGATGTTATATTTACCACATAAACCAGAGCTGATACAAGTATTAAGTAGCTCAATCTGATCCTCAGGTGTCCATGATTCAAACTGGGACAAGGGAAAAAGATAGTCCACCATGTCACTGTGTCCTAACAAAGCAGCCATGTAGAGCGGTGTCTTTGCTTTAGGATTACGAATTAATGGCAGTCTGTAATTCTTTTTCACCATCAACTGGGCAATTTGCACATTTCCAGTTGCAGCAGCAAAACATAGGGCAGTGTTCCCCATTTTATTTTGAAGTTCCAAGTCATTTTCATTCATCTTTTCCACCAACTTTGCCACGAAGAAAACATGTTCTGCTGCTGCAGCAATATGCAGAGCAGTTTCCTTGCCTTGTGTTATATGAGCTTTAACCAGGGTGTGATCTGCTTTAATCATATTTTCGGCGGCTTTCCAATCACCTTTTAATGCAGCTCTATGAAGTGGAATGCATTGACTGAGATATAGCTTTCCTGCATTCATTGTAAAATGAGAAAAGATAGTTGGAGTAATATATATATGTAGTGCATTTATAACCTCAAAAAAGAAAAAAAAAAAAAAATAAGAAGGAGAAAGAAGGGAAAATTAAGAAAGAAAACTCACGGTAAGTTAGAAATGAGCTAGGCACCATCTGTAAGTCTGCTTTCAAATGGACATCTCTTGATTGAACATGAACATCTGCCATTGGGTTGCTTAACTTGTCTGCACCAGAAACGGAGCTGCTGTTCAAACTTCAAATAATATCTATTGTCTATGAATTCAAGCTAATGAAAATGCTAAATATTAACAATTTATTTTAAAATTAAGTAGACTTCGTTCTCTGTGACGTCTTTAAAATTAATAGGAAATACCTCAAAAAGTCCTTCTCTATCTGGGAATTTTGCTATTTTTTTTTAACTCTCTTGACTGTCCTCAGCTGCTCTGTTCAGTGGTGGTTTTATTCCCCTGTTTTGAATGTATAGCTTATTATTCACTGCTCATCACATTGCTCTTAGTTGGTTGTATACCTTATTATTCCCCTGCTTTTTTCTAATGGAATTCATGCTTACTACCCCCAAGATCAATGTGTTTAATTCTCCTTCACACGTTCTGCATTGCGCTAACCTCAAAAACTCCTTTTGACTCACTGACTGTCCTCCTCGGTTGCTCTGTTCAGTGATGGTTCCATTCCCCTGTTTTGAATGTATGGCTTATTGTTCAGTCCCCCTCACAGTTCCTCCTTTCAGTTGGTTGTATACCTTATTATTCCCCTGCCCTTGCTTTTTTCTAGTGGAATTCAGGCTTACTACCCCCATAAATTACAGATATGATTAAACTCGAATATTTTGTCACTCAGTAAAAATCAAATTCGAGAAATCTAAATTTACAACTCGTTCTTAACTTCAACCACATAATGTTTGGGTCGCTTGTGCCAGATTTACTTATTCAATTTGTTGTAACAAACTTATGTGTCTTAGTGTATCTCTCTCTCTTTTTAAACCAGTGATACATGGACTATATATATAAATAAATAAATATATATATATATAAAAGATATCTAAATTAAGGATAATATTTAGAAATGGTGATTAATTGAGAAAGGACCACCTATCTAACAAGTTAGGTACCAAAAATCTAATGGACCTGATTAATTTCATTTAGAAATTCTCTGGCAACTTGTGCTTGACCCAAGGACAGCATGTGACTCTCGGACCACCACAGGTTTTTTTTGTTAGACTCAAGGACCGCATGTGACTTGACCCAATAATATCCACTTCCAGCCAAATTGGCACAGGAAATGTGGTCCATTCTCACATTTAATTTTGCAAGTTATTGACCAAATTTTATCTTTAACATAATGTTACAATGATTTGAGTTGGCATGTAATTTGGATTGGTCAAATTTGGATGAATGATGCTCAAATTCAGCCTAAATTTTAAAATAATCAATCCAATTTTAATTTCGAGTCCGATTTTAAATCGGACTACTCAACCCAAGCCCGACTCAAATTAAAACTCATTAGTACGAAACTAGAAATATTTTTAACAATTTAAATTAGGCACGGGGTCATGGTTTCTGATGTTTTGAAAAGTTCTTTTTTTTCATATAATGTTTAAGGGAAGTCCCAACAAAAAAAATAATTCATTTATGTCCCAAATATTTTTGTATCATTCATTAGACACCAGTTAAACATAAACATTTTCAGTTTGGCACTTCAACTTAAACTTTCTACTTACATTACCTACTATATGTGTGCGTATATGTATAATATATATGAACCACACCAGCAAGAGCAGCTGAGGTCGTAAAACAAACCAAAGCTTCACTTTTGTGTGCATGCGTAATTTTATAAAAGGAAAAGAATAGAAGGCATTGCCGGAATGCATGTAATTAAAAGATGATGCATGAGTAGCTGTGTCCACTAGCCATGACAATGATGATATATATATATATATATAGGCAGGGTTTGAGAATTAATTACCTCAAAGAAATGTAGAGCTTTGTAGTAAGATTTTCTGTAGATGAAACCCGAAGAGTGGTCTGAACATCCAGAGACAACTTCTTAGGCTGGAGGCGAGAAGACCGATAAAGGAAAGCAAAACTTGTAGATGTAATGAACAATTGGAAACGGATTATATAACAACGTTCATTGACTTAAAATAAAGACAAAAAGAAAAAAAAAAAAATAGTGACACTGCGTCTAGTAAATAATATAGCCAAAATTACAATTACAGTTAGCCAACAGAATATTATAATTTTTTGAAATTGTAATTAAAATAATGAATTAAAAAGTTAATTACAAAAAATGATAAACTTAGTCATCATATTAGTGTCAATTTTTTTTTTTCTTTTTGACTTTTAAGATCTCCATATATTTTTTTTTTTTAATGGTACAATATATACACGTGACTAAAGAGTAATGTTTGACGATTCAAATAAGTTAACTCATATAAATTCATTCATTAGATGTAGTGTAATTTAATTAATTATAAATTTTTTTTATTTAAACTTTATTTTATTCTCATAACAAGTTAAATTATACTACATCAGTTGAAATGAACTTACAGAGGTAAATTTATTTGGCTATAAAACATTATTCTAATTATAAAATTCCTAGAAACTCAGAGCCTTCAAACTCAAGCATTTTTTTAATTTTTTTATTTATTTTAGGAACATCTGCTAGCGACCTTGCGGAGGAGACGTTTGCATGCGCTGAAGGTACCATGCTGTTAAAGTGTGTCACGCGCCAATTAATTTTTGTCACTTATCACTTTAGTTTGTCAGATTCTCTGTCCTCTTTTTACTTTATACTAAGAGTGTAAGTGATCAAATAACTCGTGACTGAAATCCAGTACCCAATCCTATTTAAAATTATATATTTTATACTTTAATTAATATCAATTGTTAATATTTTAAATATATAATATTTATTTTATTATTTAATTGACATTTTTAAATTTATTTTTATTAAAAGTTTTTTTTATCTTTGCGTGTGCTGAAGGTACCACGCTGTTAAATCTCACGTGATGTCTCGGGCCAATTAATTTTTGTCACCTATCACTTTAGTCTGTCACATTCTCTCTCCTCCTTTATTTCTTACTAGGGGTACAAGTCAAGCAGGTAAACCTTGGCCCGACCCGAGAAATTACGAGTTTGAATAAAAATACTTGATACCCGAGTTCGGTCCAAGACCAAATTTTTTAGCCCGAATTTAAATCGGGACTTGCCTGGGGAGGGACGTCGAGGAATGTACTTTTTATTAGGGGTGCAAGTCGGGCTAATAAACTTGAGCCTGTCCCGAGAAATTACAGATTTGGACAAAAATATATGATACTCGAGTTCAGCCCGAGACCAAATTTTTGAGCTTGAATTTAAATCGGGACCGACCTGAGTAGTACCGTCGAGTACCTAAGCCCGAATTGTCATCACTTAAAATCATATATTTTATATTTCAATTAATATCAACTGTTAAATTTCAAACATATAAATAATATTAATCGTTCATTCTATTAATATTTTAAACGTGTCATATTTATTTTATTATCTAATTATATTGACCTTTTTAAATTTATTTTCATTAAAAAATTTTGTCTTTTTGTTTTTAGAATATGCACGAAACCTGAACTCGAATCCGAATCCAAACCTGAACCTGAAACTTGACCAAGCCTGAAAAAACTTAAATGTTTGGTTACCTAAGAAAAATTCGATATTAAATTTTTTCTATCATACTCAAACTCAGACTCAGACTCACTTTTCAAATTATTCTAAGACTCGAACCCGATGATTTATATTGATAAATGAGTCTAATCGTGACTCAAGTCCAATATGAGCCAAGCGAGTTACAGCCTACTTCTCACACTTTCGGACGTTTCTCATTGTTCGTATCTCTCAGCTCATCTATCTCTCTATTCATTTAATTTTCTTCTGTCACCTCATGCCAGACTTTCTTATCTCTCCATTTAATTTTTGCCACACTCTCCCATGGCTTTAATTTTCTTCTCTCTAACCTCATATCTCTCATTCTGTAAGTCATATCTCATTACTAAAGTTGAGATAATAAAATTATATAACTAATAAAATTTCTTAATATATCACTCGATATATCATACTTTTTGTAATAGTAATATGACATTTGAACGTAAATTTTTTTTCATAAAATATTGAAATATATTATAAAATAATCATAAAATATTTTACATTAGTAATATAAAAAGACTATGTAAATTTAAATTTTATTTGATGTATATGTATATTTGGCCGTTATTTATATTAATATAATTAGATTTTATATAAATTACAATCATTAATATTTTTTATATTTTACTTAGCATTTTTTTTTACTTTCATACTACATATTTATTAAATAAAACATATATTTGTAACATATTAACTCAAAATGATACATTAATATGAGTGTTTTATTAAAAAAAAACATTTACTTTTATTATTTATTATTTTGATATGTATTATTTTTTATTGTAATTATTTTTAGTAATATATATATATATATATAAGCATTAGCATAAGTGTTTTATTAGAGGAAAAAATTAAAAAAAATGATAAAGAGAAATTAAATTCCTTATGAGAGGAGGTTGTGTGGGCGTTAGAAAATTAAATGAAGTGAGAGAAAGAGAGTCAGATATGATATGAAGTGAAACCATAAGAAATGATTTATTGAGAAACATGGGAAGTGTTAAAAATATAGGAGAGAGAAAATAAAAATCATTGTCTTCCATTTGTCAGACTTAAGTGGCAAGTGGCAAGAATCTATTGGCGCGAAATGCCACGGGCAACTTACAACGTGGTGCCTTCCACGCATGCAAAAATTTCTCTTAGTGTTGGTACCGCATTACATTCATTCTCCAAATTTCGGATGGTTGGTAGGTCGATATTGTCACGTGCCCAAGAGACCTTTAAATCTTGATTTGTCACGCCCCGAATTCCCGACGAACCCGGGACGCGAGTAACGAGACAGAAAATAAAATAAATAAAAGGACAAGGTAAATAAATCCACTAAACATGGGTCCATCCCCATCAATACATAAGATAACATGAATACATCGTTCATAGGTCATTCGGGTTTAAGCCCTTACATTACAAAACATAGGTCCCACGGACCAAAATATAATAAGTGTCTCCTCCTATTAAAGCTTCACTGGGTCTCAAATAGCTGGAGGGTCCTCATCTGAAAATGTTGCCCACGAATGGGTCAGCTCAACTGCTGGTGTGATGAAGTGCTAATGCAAGAAATAAAGCTAAGGCGTGGCATGTGCAAAGTGTACATTTATCTCTAAATGTCATTCAAAGTATCGAAGTAATATATGAATGGTATGCGTGACGCACCCATGCACAACTCTATGCCACACCCATGTTTCTTTTCCGGGTACTCCCCGATGCAATGGCCGATTTTGGGTTTTTCATCACAGGATCTACACCCTCATAATGCAATGCTCAACCCACACTATGTTCTCAAAGGATTCATCATATGCCAATATGCCAATGCAATCCCAATGAACATGGTTATCAATAATGTAGCATGCTCGAACAATAACATATAAATCATCAGCCAGTTCCATATACAAGTGTATCTCATATTATCAACTTAAACACATGTCATGATTCACATTCATCATTCACTAAATTTTTCATAAAGTACCAGTGACATGCAAACGTGTGAGCAATCAACCCTAAATCATCAAATAAGCACATTCCACATAAGCACATAAGTCATTCCAGTCATTCACAAATATTCCTAACTTAACTTCATTTCTAACATTAGCAAAACACCATACCTGATGGGTTGGTATCAACCCTAGAAAATCGTGAACTATATGTAACTGAACTGGCGGATGAAAATGTAGGAGATCAGATCGCCTCCTCCTGTCCTGTCAGTGTCCCTAAAAGTAGAAATTACAACTCAGTCCATTGTTGTTTGAATTTATGCTATTCATCAAATTTTATGTCTTTAAATTCATAGGTTTCTATTCTGCTAAATTAAACTCTACCATTGGTTTTAGAACGTTTAAGAAAGTAAGTCTAGGTTCTCGTAGAACTCAATTCGGACACCGGGGTTCAAAAGGGCAAAACAGTCATTTTGCACTTTACGCGTGTCCTTACATTTTGTGACCTCTTTTCACAAATCAGACTCCATGGTTGAGTCCGGAATGTTCGAGATAATAAAATTTCACTAGTTGTTTACCTAATTCGGAGTTTGTTTGACAGTGTTTCAAGTTAGGGGCATTTTGGTAATTTTAAGGGTTACTACGGGTCTTTTATTTTTCGGGACCCCGTCTCGTAAAACGGACCTCACCATTGGTCTCAGAATGGTCGAGATAGTCAAAATACACCTATGACTCGTCCCATTTGGACTCCGGGATGTTTTTGAATATTTAATTAATTAAATTAATTTAATTAAATAATTAATTAATTAATTTAATTAATATTTTATTAATAATTTAATCAGGTGGGTCAAAGTGTAATTTCTAACAGTTGGGGGGGTCAATTCGTAATTTCTGAAAGTTCAGGTTAAGGTTCAAATTCAAAAGGTTCAAATTCAAAGGTTCAAATTAAAACTAGTTTAATTTGTTATTCTAATTCAGGTTAACCAAACAGGGGATAGGGCTAAAACTGGGATAGGATATCCCTGTCTCTATTTAATTTCAAATTTTTTTATTTCTTACCCTTGCAACCAAACGGGCCAAGTTCCCTTTTAATTTAAAACAACCACGCGACACGTGGCAGGGGCGGTCCACGCCCGACCCGAACCGGACCCGAACCGACCCGACCCGACCCGGACAGACCCCCCTTCTTCCCCCGATTTTCCGACGAACCTCCGGTAGGGTTCCGGCGCCTTCTCCGGCGCCGGTGACCGGAATTTCAGAAAAATCAAGTTTTTAAACTTGATTTTTATGGTCTTTTTGAAGCCCCTTTCAATCCCAAACTATTCTAAAACATTTTTGGAGTCTTTTAATACCGTTTTGAAGCTTCCAAGCACGATGAAAACCTAGATTTTTCCCCCACGGCCGTGACCTGCACTTCCACTTTTCTCCCTCATTTCTCAACCGTTTCTTCTCATTCTTTTTGCAAATTAATCCCTACATTATGCTCTACAAGGTTCTACAATTTAAATCAACTGAAATGCTCTAATACAAATCGAAACAGAAGTGACCCACTTACAAATTTTTCGGCCGTTTCTCTCTCTAGCCGTGCCCTCCTTCTCCCTCTTGCTCCGAGCTCGAACCAGGTCTCTAACTCTCCTTCAGAGCTCTGTTTTCTCTCCCTCTTTTCTGCTTCTTTCCTTCTCTTCTTTCGCACCCGAGAATACTCCCCTTTTTCCTTCACTCTCTCTCTCTCTATATCTCTCTCTCTCTCTCTCTCTCTCTCTCTCCAAGACCAACCACTCTCTGCTGATTCTGCACCCCCCCACTCCCTGAATTCTACTCACACACACAACCCCACCCATACCTTGTTTGAGTGTATCACACTCAAACTTACACACACACACAACCGGGTACACACACACCTCATCTTCTCTATACATATATATATATATATATTCACTTTTAAATATACACTCACATGTATACACATATACTAAATAAATACCTTACATTTATACATATATATATATATATACACATATATATATATACATACATACATACATCCAATAATGGTTATAATAATAATAATAATAATAATAAAAATAATTAATTAACAATTGCAAGAATAAATAATAATAATAATAAAAAAAAAAAATTTCATGTTATAACATGATTTTAATGATATAATTAAGTATTAGCATTAGCCCGTTGAGATTGATAGTCCACATGTTTAAGCAAGTCCAGAAAGATATGTTCATATTTCAGGCCATGTGAAATGACACAATTGTGGGACAACCGTGAAAGTTTATACTTGGACAAACACCCAAACTTAGGTAAGATGTCCATAGGTTATAGTAATTGGAGCTTTATACAATTTTTAGAGTCATGGACGACCAAGAAGCTCAATGGTAAGAACGAAACTCCAAGTGCAGGAACTAATCAGAACAGTATCAACACTAGAGGTTTTTCTGTATTGTGTCTAGCACACCCAAGTTTGTGAATGTGGAACATGTGTCAGTGGAGTGAGAAGCTTTATCTATCCTTAAAAAAAAGATTCGATTAAGAGAATGTGGGACAAAGGACCGCAGTTTCGACGTAGCATAACAAAAGCCCATTAACCAGGGAACCTATGAGGAGCATGATAAGTTTGTGGTATTCTGGTGTTCCAACATAGCTTGGTTCCATTGAATGTGGAACATGAATGACCAAATGGATAACGTGTTGTACATGGACATAACTAAATATGATGCCTCATATCAATACCAGTTGTAATGATATGCAGAAAACCTGCGTCATTCAACCTATTAGTCTAGCACTTAGCCTAGCATTAGAGTAGCCTAGTCTAGCCTAGCGTAGCATAACTTAAGAGTATACATAGCCATAGTTTCCTTTACACTTCTTCCATTCTCTGTACTCCCCACTAGCATACTACCAACTAGTAGTTACAATCTTTTGTAATTATGTCCATAGTTGTACGCAAAAAAAAAAAAAAAACTACTTATTTAATATAAAGTAATATATTTTATTGTACTTCATTTCTTATTTTGTTCATCTTGGTCACCCTATGCTAGAGTTGTCATTGTAGTGGCAACAAAACTTGAAGGGAAGGGTGATTCCCTTCTTCTCAACATCACTTGATCCAACGCATTCACATACGTTTTAGGGATCAAAAGTTTGACAACTTTCGTTTGCTCTAGCATGCCTGTAATCTTGATCATTGATATTTTTAAGCCAAACATATCTTGATTAATTTCTTGATTTTTCAAAAGTTTTACAACTTACATTAGCTTTGGCATTCCCGTAATCTTGATCGTTGATATTTTTAAGCCAAACATATCTTGATTAATTTCTTGATTTTTCACATGCACTATACAAAATTAATAATCATAGGAGATACGAAAATTATTAATTAATAAGAACTAAGTATTAATTTACTATTACTTTTGTAGAATACTAACTTCACACACATCTATACCATTTTCTATATAGAAAAAAACACCACCTCACCATCGCTAAAACCATTACTACCGTGATGAATGTACGAGAATCCAATTTTTGCTACCATTATTTGCAACACACACCAATTCATCACCAATAGACAATTATTAGCGATGTCCTACTTAAAGCGTAACAAATAAGTTATTTTTAACAACTTTATTCTACTTAAAGCGTCGTAAATAATCTTTAATAAGTGCATCACTAAAAAGTTATTTTTTTGTAGTGATAAAAGGTAATAAATTTAAGAGAGATTCAATAATAGGTCCCTCATAAAGTGTATAATTAGCACAAGATACACTCCAAAAATTGTTAACCCAAAAAGTCCCACCATTTTCTGTTGACAAAAATACCCTTCTAGTGTTAAAAATAAAAATAAAAAATAAAAAACAGAACTCCAACCATAACAACGCCCTTGACACTCCCTTGTGCCACATCATCACCTTTTTTTCTAATAATTTCAAAACTAAATAAATTTCAATATCTAAATCTATTTTTAATAAAAATTATATATTTGGACTCTAAAAATTGAGATTTATCAAACAAGATCTATATTGTATAGGAAATTTGGTAAAAAAATAGTCTTTTTTCAACAAAGAATTTTTGTCAAAATTTTCTATCCATTAAACATGGACATAGAAATGTCTCTGTCTTGAGACAATAAAATTTAAGAAATTTCTTCAAAAACAAATATTACACATATTTTTAACAATGCATCAAACAATTTTTATTCTTTAGGAAAGTAGTAATACTCTAACATTGATAAAGACAAAAAAATTAAATTAAAAATTTTGTCGAAAATTCTCTGTCTTGGATAGAGAAAATGCTTCAATTTCTACTATCAGTGGAACAATTTCCAATAATGCTGAACTGATAAATGTTATTACATCACAGGACCATAACAAATATTCAATTTTGAGTATAGTTAAAACATTGAAAGTAGCAATACTCCCTAAATGGGTTCTCCAAATCTGCATTGTTTTAGTAATTTTTTAAACACAAAATTAGTTTCAAAATAAATAAATAAATAAATTCTAGTTTTTATTTTCTCCTCCATTCTATAGTGGTCCATATAAAAATAAATAAATGTGAATAGATTGTAAAAGAAAAAAGGATAAAACAATTTTAATTTGAAAAGAAATATAAAAAATAGTAGGTAAATGAAAAAGAAAGAGAAAGACGAGTAGTTACGCCGATGGTTTTCATGAACAAGAAGTAGGATCTTTCCCAACCCAGTTAGTTCTCTTTGCTCAATTTCAGAATATTGACATTGATGAAAAAACTTGATACGCCAAAAATATGCTAACTAATTAGAATCTGACACGTGTCTAGCTTTGCTGTGTGCAGGTCCTAAAATAGCTATTGGTACCGACCTGACGTCGGATATATAGAGCCGCGGTACCAGTCTCCTCATTAACACCTCGAACTACCTAACATCTCGTCGTCACCAAATTGCCCTACCAACCTCGGAATAACGAGACAGACGACAATGCGAAATGGTCAATGGAGCAGGTAGCACTGAAAAATAGGGAATTAGGTAATGTCAGCGAGGCAAGTGGTGACAGTAAAACTGATGATCATGATTACCACCGTCTGATAACAGTGAATCCATGCCTTGGCAGCACCAATTCCTACCCACTCTAGCAGACAATGGGCCTATAAGATCAAACCCTTGAGGTACGTTAAAGGGGATCTCTGGAGTGGAATTATTACTTTGAGTGTCACGTTTTATTCTCTCTAACTTAATCATCAGAGGGGCTACTGCTGGAGCCTTCCCCGGTGGCTTTCTGATCCTATTTCATCTCAGGCATCATACAGTGGAAGAGCCGAGCCTTGACGGGTCAAAAAGTACAGCAACAGCTTGGCGTCATCTGTGGGAACGACAGTCATTCTTGCTAAATCCGTTATGCTGGGTCGCCTTGTTTACCCTCCATTAGGCGTCCCTAAAAGGGGAAACCCATTCCTTCCCACCACCAGCGGAAGGCATCTCAAAGAGGAGGGTCCCATTGCACCTCCGTCTTATCATCGGAACACCATTCACACTAGGAATGGTCCTCATTCGCTGAACGTCCTCGAAGGAGGAATGCAGAACTCTCATCCTGCTATTCATCATCATAGCAAAACGAGGATCTTCAGCCCCGCAAATTCGGGAGCCAACATGATGCGGTCAGATATCCGGTCGCAACAAGCATCAGTCCCGTTCTAGAGACAACCGGATCATAGTGTTCCCGGCCATGAGCATCCCTTGTACACGGGGCCTGAGGTTGTCATGCCAGGGCAGCTTCATTCAGCCTCATCTAGAATACCTTCAAAGGCGGAAGAAGTGGCGGACTCAGTCGGATCAGCGGCCCCAGCCAGGGAAGGAGACCTCCCCCCCCAGGTAGGACGAGATAGCAAAGCTTGGCAGATTCACCACTCCATTCACCTCGGCCATATTGGCGGAGGAACGTCACCGAAAGTTCATCGTCCCGAAGTTCACCCCTTACGATGGGTCGGAAGACCCAAGAGACCATCTCTCACACTATCAACACACGATGGCTCTGCACGGGGCCACCGACGCTTTCTTGTGTCGCACATTCGTGACCAGCCTCAAAGGAGCTGTTTTGATGTGATTTCACAGACTCCCACAAGAGTCAATCCCTAACTTCTATGAGCTCAGCAAACGATTCCTGGATTGATTTTTGACTAGCAGGAGACTCATAAAAGGACCAGAGTACCTCCTTTCGATAAGGTAGCAAAAAGAGGAGTCACTTCGGGAGTACATCACCCTATTCAACTCCGAGCTTCTTAGCAGCGGCCTTCCACGCAGGACTAGGTCCTGGACATTTCCATGATACATTGACAAAAAATCTTCCTATCGTCATAGCGTCGCTCATGGATTGGGTATGAAAGTATATAAATCTAGAGGACACGAAGGCGTCGTTCCGCAAGGCCAAGCAACAAGCTCAGAAGGCCGAGAACACACAGAAGCGAACTCTGAACAACTCCCAGAAAAGGGGAAGGAGCCCAGAGAGGAAAGCTGCACCTAGAGCTCGAAACGGTTTCAATGCTGGAGGTTTCGAGGTACTTACACCTCTAAATGCCTCCCTCACTCACGTCTACCATCAGGTTCAGGCGTGTGAAATCCTAAAGAGCCCAGAACCTCTACATGGCCATCCGGACTCCTAGGATCGGAGCAAGTACTGTGATTTCCACCGGGATCACGGACACACCACCGAAGCATGCAGAGACCTTAAATAAGAAGTCGAGCAATTGATCCGCAAGGGAAAACTAAGGGAGTTTGTTAAGCAGCATGGAGGGCCGAACCCTCGGAATAACAGACCCTAACAACAGAGGCCCCTACAATAGGGGCAGGATTGTAGACCCCCATAGCAGAGACCAGGTCAAAGGCCCGAACAGGGGGAAGCTCGGAATGAGCAGCCCCACCAAAATAATCAAGTAATCTTTGTCCTTTATGCCGACAGCTCGTTAACAGAAATGTCCAATCAAGCAAGGAAACGGTATGTTCGGGAAGCGAAGATAAGCTCGGGTGTCCTCCAGATCTCTACTATCAAAAAGAGGCCGAAGCCCCTACCACACATCCAGTTCTTAGAGCGGGACCTCGTTGGCGTACACTGTCCTCATAGTGATGCCCTCGTCATCTCTCTCAAGGTGGCGAACTTCGACATTAGGAGAGTGCTGGTAGACACTTGCAGCTCTACTAACATACTATTTTATGAGCCCTTCAGACACATGATGTAATACCCTGACCCAGATGTGATCGAGCGCACTATGTAAACCGAGTCGTTAAAGCTTTTTGTTATAACATTTAATAACTGGACGATTGTGAAATTTTAAATAGACTCGAAGGTACGGATAATGCCCAAGCGATGTTGAGAAAGTCATGAACGAATACCGAAAGCAAAAATGAAATTTTAAATAAGGAAATAAAATAAATGAAAAATAAAATAAAAGTTAAATGAAAAAAATGAGAATTGGAAAGAAATAAAAATGAGAATGTAATATGTGAACAATATATATATATATATATATATAAATGCGAGGGTAAATGTGCATGAGTTACAACATGTAACTGAAAGAAAAAAAAAAAAAAAAAAAGAGAGAGAGAGAGAAGAAAACGGATGGGAGTTATGCGCAGAGAATGAAAAGGCAAGGGGGAGAGAGAGAGAGTGAGGACGGTTTCTCTTGGTGTGATATAAACAGCCGTGTGGTAGAAGCAGAGAAAGAAGAGAAGAAAAAAAAAAAACAGAAGAACGGCTGGACGCTAGAGCAGAGGAAGAAAAGGAAGGAAAAGAGGAAGAAGAAGGAGGAGATCGGTCAAGGGGCACCTTGCGTGAGTTGAGAAAGAAGCGGAGGAGGAAACGAGCCAAGACAAATCAGGTCTGGGCAGTGGATTCGGAAGTGAAAGCAGTGATCGCTCTGTACGCGCGATTGGGTGAGTGTGAGTAAATTTTCGGTGTTAAATTCTGTTCAAAGCATGAATTATTGTTTGATATAGATTTTGTGAAGCATGAGAATTTATTTGATTTATGCATGGATATAGTTGGTGTTGGAATTGTTAGAATTTAATCAAAGAAAACAAAAAATTAAACAATCGGACAGCATTTGAAACCTGGGCGCAACAGTGAAAACGGAGGAGAAAAACTGATCGAGTGGGGCGATTTTGTTGCGATTAATTGGGCTAGATCATGGGTAATTGATTCTCTTGGGTGTAGGGACATTTTAGAATCAAATCGGGATTGAAACCGTAGGAGAAAATAGGGAAAAATGGAAGGGAAAGGGGCTGCCGGAAAACCGCACAGCCCCTGGTGCGCTACTGTTCTGGTTATTTTGAGAGTGCTCCGGTACTCCGATTTGAAATCCGACGGTAGATTTGAGTTTCCCATGACTGGTAGGTGTGAACCCCACTAAAAAAATGCAAGAAATTCATCGCCGGCGAGTCGCCGTTGACGGAGAAGACAACCCACACGCTGGGAAGGCTACTGCGCGGCTGCTGTTTTGCGATTTTATTTTGGCCAAACCGGGTCGGGTCTAACCCGACCCACCCATTCAGATGACTGCCCAACACTTGTAATTCATGGGTAAATTTTTAAATTCGAGTTTGGAGGGTGTTTGGTTAGAAAGGAGAAGCTATCTAATGGTTGGCTTATATTGGTAAACAGGAATTGGAAAACAGAAAAAAAAAAAAAAAAAAATTGGAAAAATGGGTTGGGCTTGAACCTATGACCAATGGGGAAATGGTGAAAATTCTTGAACCACTATGCCACTAAGGCACATATGATTTATTTTACTTAAAATAATATATATATTAGACCCAATTCAATAAATTAAATAATTTAGGAAATTAAATAAATTCGAATTAAATTTCGACGCTTAAATTAGTCGAATGAATAATGAAAACCTACTGTTTTGGACCTTTTGGATTTAATGGTAAGGTCCGTTTCATGAGACAGAGTCTCGAAAAATAAAGTACCCGTAGAAACGTCAAAATGACCAAAATGCCCCTATGTCGAAGGTGAGTCAAAACGAACTCCGATTTAGTTAAGTAAATAGTGAATTTTTATTAATTCAATTCTATTGGACTCAACGGTGAAGTCCAAATTATGAAAACAGAACCGAAAAAGTAGAGACACGTAAATGACCATTTTGCCCTTGGGTAAATTAAGTTTAAAATGAAAATCGTAAAGCATAAATTCGTAAGGGAAGTATTTAGAGTAACGAGGCATAAATTTGATAAATGACATGAAACTGAAACGTGTTTATTGATTTATAGGCAAGTCAAAAGGAAAGGAGAAAGTCACGGGATATTAAGACATTGATAAGGTAAGTAGATTTCTATCTTTTATACGTGGTTTTCTAAGCCACGATCTTTCTATACTGCCAATTTTGTACTCATGTATTCATACCCACTGTTATTGTTCCCACCATGGATATTGTTCTACCTGGTGGATGTCTATTGGTTGATGGTTCATGGTGTTGATGTTATTCACTGTATGCTTATGTTATGATGTTCCATGTTTTGCACACCTCATATGGAATACGATATAATCCTAATTTATGTTAAATGCCAGGTCTTGTGCTCAGACACATTACCCTTCTGATGCTATCTGATTGACTGGACCTACGGGTCAATTTATGGGACCTACGGGTCAAACGGACATGTGGCAATGATGGCGTTTTTACGCAGTGAGTTTTAATGGCATTTTATATGCCTTCATGTTAAAGGGGGGTATGCCGGGCCCCAAAAGACCGAGGGTCTGCCAAACCCTGAACAGAGTAAATGCATCGTTCATGTTGACTGTTATGTGATGTTTATTTGATTCACGTGATGTTTAATTTCACTACAAATAATTCCATGTTGACAGTACCTTTATTCATTTGACTCGATTGAGATCATTCCATTGTGGCAGTACATTTACGTCGATTGTGAATGTTGAATGTTCCCGTATTCATGTTATATCACTGTTCTTATTGGGTTATCATGCCTTACTGTTCATTGGTCATTTTGGCACCTTATTGTTGACTGAAATTGTTTCCATGACTGGTTATCATGTTCATCCATGATCCTATATGTCCATGATTACTCTAACCCCGTATTTGAGATAGGCGTTTACTTATTGAGTTTGTAGCTCACCCCTTACTAAATTTTTCAGGTGAAAATGTTACAGAACCACAGTAGGAGTTCAGAAGCGTAGAAAGACAGTTGAGGAGCGTGATAGTAGTGAACGAAGTCTCTCCCATGTACTCACCACCTAAGAGTGGTTAATGATCAGTTTATTGTTAGTTTAAGTTTAGTCTTGAACAATAATTGTAATAAAGCTTCCGCATTTTAATGTCATGTTTATATTATTTACTATTATCATTGGTAAAAGAATGGAAAAAGTAGGGACGGCCATTGGGCTGGCCCCGCGACACGAGATCCGCATAGGGTGGGTTTCGGGTCGTGACACATGAAACTCAGCATCACCGACTTGAAGGCCACCACTGTAATAATGGTGGGGTTCGATGGAAGTCTGAGCTCGCCATGGGAAGCATGGATCTACCGACTACCGTGGGAGAATGGGAGGATCAAAAGACCCTGATCTCAGAGTATATGGTCGTGGACTCCCGGTCTCCATACAACATCATCATCGGAAGGCTGTGGCTCCACCAAATTGGGGTAGTCACCTTCACCCTTCGTCAGTGCCTAAAATACATTTAGAACGAGAAGATCTGTACCATCAGAGGCTCCCAGTCATCATCTCAGGAGTGCCACGTCGTAGCGCTGAAGGGGAAGGCTTAGAAATAGCAGTTACAGACGCCTCAGGAGGCCAAAACCGCTGGGTCTTTCGAATCCGGCGGAAGTGCAGAATGCCCTATCGAGATTGACGAGTCACTCAGCCCCAAGGGAAGGGATAGCGTGGCGATGTCAGTCCACGAGCCCATCAAAGTACTGGTGAGTTCTGAATGAGGGGAACGTTATCTACAAATCGGTGCAGATCTATCCCAGCCAGAGCAGTAAGAGATAATTGAGTTCTTAAAGGGTAATTCGTTAGTCTTCGCTTGGGAAACCCAAGACATAGAGGGAATAGACCCGGCTCTCATCTCTCACAAACTGATGACCGATCCAAGCCATCCCCCGGTCAGGTAGAAACGAAGAACTTTTGCTCCCGAAAGGCACACGATAATCAACAACGAAGTCCAGAGGTTGTTGGATGCAAAAATGATCAGGGAAGTGTTCTACCCGGAATGGCTCACCAATATCGTCCTTGTTAAGAAAAAGAACAGTAAATGGCGAGTTTGTGTCGATTACACCGATCTTAACAAAGCATGCCCCAAGGACAGCTTCCCTCTCCCGAGAATCGATTAGTTGGTTGACGCGACCGCAGGTCATGAGCTGATAAGCTTCATGGATGCGTACTCCGAATACAACCAGATCCAAATGTATCCCCCAGACTAGGAGAAGACATCCTTCATCTCTGAACGAGGTCTCTACTGAAAAACGTCGGAGCCACATACCAGCAGTTGGTGAACAAAATGTTCAAATCTTTGATCGGTCGCACAATAGAGGTCTATATAGATGATATGTTGGTCAAAATCCAGAAAAAGAATGATCACATTCGGCACTTAAGGCAGACCTTCGACATATTGAAGCAGCACAAAATGAAGTTGAATCCTTCAAAATGCACCTTCAGGGTGAGCAGGGGGAAGTTTCTCGGCTTCTTGATCTCACAACGAGGTATAGAGACAGACCCCTTGCAAATCAAAGCATTGACAAAACTAGAGCCACCAAGGTTCAGAAAGGATATCCAAGCACTAAATTGCAGGATTGCAGCTCTAAACAGATTCATCTCTAAATCCACCGATCGATGCCTCTCGTTCTTCAAAGCTCTGAGGGGGAATAAGGCCCTCGAATGGACCCCTAACTGCGACAAAGCCTTTCGAGAACTCAAGCAATATATGGCATCCCCAGAGCTACTATCCAAACTAGTGTAGAGGGAAAAGCTCTTCCTATACCTCGCGGTATCAGGGAACGCAGTAAGCTCTGTGCTTATCTGAGAAGAAAAGGAAATTCAGAAGCCCATATTCTATGTCAACAAGGCACTTCTTGGCTCTGAAAAAAGATATCCCGAGGTTGAAAGTTGGCATTTGCCTTGGTAATATCTGCTCGGAAGCTTCGACCTTACTTTCAAGCGCATTCAATTATAATTCCAACATCCTACCCTCTGAAAGCAGTTCTGCACAAGCCAAATACCTCGGGACGTCTAGTGAAGTGGTCCGTAAAGCTGGGAGAATTTGATATATCATACGTACCCAGGACTGCCATTAAAGCCCAAGCTCTGGCGGACTTCGTTACAAAATTCACTTTAGCTCTGGAAGGCAACATCGGAGCAAACGCAAGTGCAGCAGCGTGGAGGCTCCATGTCAATAGCTCTTCTACTGACAAGGGTTCCGAAGTCAGTATCCTACTCACATCTTCCGACAGAGTCACAATAGAGAAGGCAATTACCCTGAGCTTCAGAGCTTCGAACAACAAAGCTGAATATGAAGTGCTGATCAGTGGGATGAGGCCGGCCCTAGAGTGTGAGGCTCACAACCTTGAAGCCTTCTCTAATTCACAACTAGTATTGGGCCAAGTCCTGAGCGAATTTATAGCCAAAGACAACAAAACGATCAGATATGCGGAATTGGTGAGCTCCTTGAAGAAATCATTTTCCAACTTCAATATCCAAAAAATTGAGCGAGGACAGAATGCCCAAGCTAATGCCCTAGCAAACATGGACTCTCACCTCAAGCTTGACGGAGATTCAGAAATCAGTATATTTTGCCAAGACAGGCCAAGTATCCAAGAGGTCCAGCCCATCCACTTCTCGGAACATTGTCAGGACTAGAGGACTTCTATCTTCCGATATTTGAAAGAAGGGAAACTTCCTGAAGACAAAAATTGGGCTCGGGGTATACGGATTAGAGCAGCACGATGCCTTATTCTGAACGATAAACTTTATCGCAGATCTTACACCCAACCACTTCTGAGATGCTTATCCCTAGAGGAGTCCAAATACGTCCTAGCTGAGATCCACGAAGGGATATGTGGGAATCACAACGGAAGCAAAACCATCTTCCATCGAGCTCTGACTCACGGGTACTACTAGCTTGACATGCTCAAGCACGCCAAAGAATACGTGAGGAAGTGCGATAATTGCCAACATTTTGCCTCATATCAGCATCAGCCATACCAGGAGTTAACCCCCATCAGTAGTCCATGGTCTTTTGCTCAATGAGGGATGGATATTATAGGACCCCTGCCGAAGGCCCCTCAGAACAGAAGATATTTGCTCATCGCCATTGACTACTTCTCTAAATGGGCAGAAGCAAAACCTTTGACTCACATCACAGAGGTAGAGGTAAAGAATTTTACATGAAAAAATATTGTCTGCAGGTTCGGTGTACCCCGCGCGATCATCTTGGACAATGGCACCCAATTCGCTGGGAAAGTATTCAGGAAGTTTTATGACGACCTGCATATTAGCCACCACTTCTCCTCACAGGGGCACCCCCAAGCAAACGGGCAGGCCGAAGTCACCAACCGGACAATCCTCGATGCCATCAAAAAGAGGTTGGAACAGGCCAAAGGAAGATAGGTCGAAGAGCTTCCTAGAGTACTCTAGGCATACCGAACCACTAGAAGGACAGCAACCGTCGAGACCCCGTTCTCACTCACATATGGTACTAAGTCAGTCATTCCCATCGAGATCGGCATACCCATGTTGAGGATGGAAGTCTTCAATCAAGAGGCTAATGATCTGCAACTGGCAGAAAATCTCGACTTGCTGGAAGAAAAGAGAGAGCAGGCTGGGATCAGAGTTGAAGAATATCGACGAAGGGTGGCCAAGGGTTTCAATCAAAAGGTGAAACCAGTAGCTTTCCAGCTCGGCGACCATGTCCTGAGGAAGGTCTTCCCTAATGCTAAGGATCCCACCATAGGAAAGCTATCCCCGAACTAGGAGGGGCCCTACAGAGTTGTTAAAATTGTCAGGCCTATAACCAATTGGTTGGAGGATATGTCGGGAAAGCTAGTTTCTAAGCCTTGGAATGTTGAGCACTTAAGAAAGTATTATCAATAAAGCTTCCCCTCGTTGTGAAAATGTTTCTTCAATACACAGGTCCCCAGACCTGGTCCATGTAAAATGGCCCATACGAGCAAGAGTGTTGTAGGTATGACCTCAATTCAATGCACAGGTCTCCAGACCTGATCCATGTAAAATGGCCCCTACGAGCAAGAGTGCTATGGGCATGGCCTCAATTCAATGCACAGGTCTCCAGACTTGGTCCATGTAAAATGGCCCTATTGTGGGCATGGCCTCAATTCAATGCACAAGTCTCTGGATCTGGTCCATTTAAATGGCCTCTATGAGCAAGAGTGTTGTAGGCATGGCCTCCATTTAATGCAGAGGTCTCCAGACCTGGTCCATTTAAAAAGGCCCCTACGAGCGAGAGTGTTGTAGGCATGGTCCCAATTCATTACTCAGTTCCTTTCTTAGATCTGAAGCTTTATCAGTTATCAGGTCATAGGGTTTATTTCATTAACTTGTTTTAGTGCAAGTATCTCACCTCTGGATCCTCAGTTCCTTTCTTAGATCTGAAAATTTATCAGTTATCAGGTCATAAGGTTTATTTCATTAACTTGTTTTAGTGCAAGTATTTCACCTCTGGATCCTCAGTTCCTTTCTTAGATCTGAAGCTTTATCAGTTGTCAGGTCGTAAGGTTTAGTTTATTAACTTGTTATAGTGCGGGGTTCTATTCTTAAGTTCTTGCTAAAGAGCAATGGTTTCAGATCCGAGATGTTGCTGATCATCAGGACTGAAGCCTTGTTAAAATTATTTATTATTTGTCAAGTGTTTTACTTCTGAAAACTAATTAAGGTCTAGCATGTGAATAACTGGGTTGGTAAGAATCAAACGTATTACAGATCCACACAGCAAAATATAAAAATGATTGCTTGCATTAATAGAAGCCCAAAAGCGTTAAAGATTACAAAAATTGAAATAATACAATCTATTTTGGATTGGTTAGGGGAATGGATGAGATGGGCACTACGTCTTCAATGACTGCATCCTAGGCTGGCTGGTCGGGGGAGTTCGGTAAGGATTCGTCTACCTCCACGTCATCCAGACCAGAAATATCCAGATCTGGATACAGCTTTTGGATCTTCTTTCTGCAGAGAAGGTAGCCAGAATCCACAAACTCCTTCCCCATCGAGTTGACCAGCCCTATTAGCTCTGCCTTGGTAGATGCCCGGGCCTCCTCTATCTTTCGAGCTTCCGCTGCCTCCGCCGCCTTGAATTTCTTCTTCAACTCATCCAGGTTTGCATGGCATTTGTTCCTCTGGTCAAGCATTGAGTCCATTCCCTGCCTTGCCTCTACGTATTGCTTCTTTAGGGCTTTGCATTTGGCCTTCAAGGAATACTCGGCTGCTCTAGACGCCTCTAGCTTGGCTTGGGCAGCGTCAAGCTCGGAGTGGGCTACCTTCACATCAGAGCGGGCAATAGCGGCATCAGATTGGGTCACCTTCAGCTTAGCCTGAAGGCTGTTAACCTTCTCAGATTGATTTGAACGATCCATAAGGAGGGCCATTGCCCGAACAGCCTGCGAACAATGAACAAATGAGTCAGTATAACTAAAATAGATAAATAAACTACGAGAACCTTTTTAGTAAAAAGATCTTACCTTGGCGTGACCTAGCATGAGTTCGGCCATGATCTACCACGAGCTCTTGCCTTGGAAGTTTGGAGGAAGAGCGACCTTGAACGCCAACTTCATGGCGTCTCACCCCGTGGGTGCGTCGGCCAGATTGGGAGGGGCGGAGCTCGGTCCCTCTTGATGAGCACGAGCGGCCCCCACCTCGATAGGCCGCGGAGTCTCGGATGGTCGCAAGGCCTCAGTAGGTTGGGAGCCTTTCGCAGACTGAGGATCAGCTCAAGAGCTTCCACAAGAGGAGGAGCTGGTCGGGAGCCCTCAACAGGGCTTGAAGCTCTGGATACCAACCTCCTCTTCTTCTAAGCGGGAAGGGCGACTGCCAAAAAAGAGGGGCCCCCAGCTTTTTTCTTGCTGCTCGGGACGTACCCGGACAACACCGAATTCTTGATCTCGGCAGCCTCGCTCTATGTTAGATTTGCCGCCATCAAATTCTCCGGCGATAAAATCTGGTAGTGAGGTTGGAGGAGGGGCTGCAACAAATTCTGGTACTTTTCTTGAAGTTCAAGAGTGAAGGTTGGCCTTCTCCACTTCCTTTTATCTGTAAAAAATAGTACAAAACAATGAGAAATAAAATAATTAGAGCAAGAAAAAGAATGAAGGGAAAGAGACTCAGACCTGAGGACTCACCCTTTGGACCGGTGTACTGAGGAAAAAAGCTCAGATGGTCCTCAAAATCTGCACGCTCCCAACCTCCCCCGACGAAGAAGTACCACTTCTTCCATGTTTTGTTAGAAGAAGGTATCGAAGTCAGAGTCCTGAACCTCTAATCAAAGGATAAATAGTAAAGCCCCTCAAAACCGAGGAACTTCATATCCATCTGACTACGAATGAGGTCCAGATCTACCTGGACCCCATTCCGATGACCTAAAACTATAAAGGCCAGAAGTTGCCTCTAGCTGTTTATGTTCAGCTCGGCAGGGCAGACATTAAACCAGGTAAAGAACTCTATGAGAAGGGGATGGACGGGAAACGTATGCCTATCTCGAACCATTCGAGGTAGGCACAGATCTCCCCTCGCTCAATGTCAGAGGGACAATCTGAAGGCTTGGGGACCCTACAGTAAACGTTTTTTAGGAACTTATATTGTTTCCTAATGGCCTTTAACACCCCCTGGTCATAGTACTCTCCCCCTCTTCCCTCTGGGATGGGCCAGACGTGCCGGCTTCCCCACCACTAGACCTTCGACTCAACTCAGAAGAAGAAGAAGAAGAAAAAGAAAAAGATGAAGAGGGACCCCTATCACTACCCATCTCTGTGTCTACCCTAATCTCCATACTCTCGAAGTGGGTATCAGAACCCGACATGACCGAAGAACGGTGAACGGAGAGAATATAAAGCAAAAAAAGTGAAGAAGGAGAAAGGTAAAAAGATAAAAAGCTAGAAATTACCAGTGAGAAGAGAAGTCGCACGAGGTTTCCGAAAATTGCACAAGGTTGCCAGAAATTGCACAAGGTCGCCGAAAATCGCTTGTGAATATCTTGAGAAAACTTGAAAGATGTAAACAGATTTCAAACGGTCACCCCCTCTATTTATAAGAAGCATCATTTAATGCCTCGAAGAAATGGAAGAGACATCATTTAATGTCTCGCAAAATCGAATGACGACTGGAAATTAAATGACCTTGATTATCCAAACGACAAGCCCGCGTAGTAATTATATCAGTGCGGCTCTTGTCCCCTTGAAATACGAAAAGACACATTTATGACTGTGCGCGTGACCCCTTGAGAACCCTAGCCTTAGTTCTGTACGCGTTCTCAGAACTAAGGCTCGGGGGGGGAGTAGTTGATACGCCAAAAATATGCTAACTAATCAGAATCTGACACGTGTCTAGCTTTGCTGTGTGTAGGTCCTAAAATAGCTATTGGTACCGACCTGACATTGGATCTACAGAGCTGCGGTACCAGTCTCCTCATTAACACCTCGGACTACCTAACATCTCGTCGTCATCAAATTGCCCTACCAACTCTCAGAATAACGAGACAGACGGCAATGCACAATGGTCAACGGAGTAGGTAGCACTGAAAAATAGGGAAGCAAGTAGTGTCAGTAAGGCAGGTGGTGATAATAAGATTGATGATCATGATTACCACCGTCTAATAACAGTGAATCCATGCCTTGGCAGCACCAACTCCTACCCACTCTAACAAACAATGGGCCTATAAGATCAAACCCTTGAGGTACGTTAAAGGGGATCTCTGGAGTGAAATTATTACTTTGAGTGTTACTTTTTATTCTCTCTAACTTAATCATCAGAGGGGCTACCGCTGGAGCCTTCCCCGGTGGCTTTCTGATCCTGTTTCATCTCAGGCATCATACAGTGGAAGAGTCGAGCCTTGATGGGTCAAAAAGTACAGCAACAAAACTCAAGCCTTAAACTCCTAATAAAATAATTAATCAAGTCCCAGAGTGAGACAGAGTAAAAAGGATGATGGTCACTACCATCATCAAGGCATCATCACCTAGAGATGATGAACAAGAAGACAAAGAGTAAAAATAATGATGGTAACCATCATCGTCTAGATAATTAAGAATGTGGCAGTGATCAAATTGATCGAGTCTGGTTCTAGTTCTTCCGAGGTTGTGAAAAAAAGTGTGTTACTCTTGATAGGGTTAGTGGGGGTAATTTTGTCATTAAAAATAAAATGATAATGTCACCTTATCATTATTGTATCATTATTAGATTTGGGACCATATAATTTAAAAAATCAAGAAATTTTAGGGTTAAATTATTTTTCTTTGGACCTTGGCCTATAAACACTTATTTTGAGAGACATTCCACTAATTAATTTTAAATTTTATTGTACTTCATTGCTTATTCCATTCATCTTGTTGGTGACACTATGCTGAAATCATCATTGCAAAGGTAACAAAACTTGAAGGGAAGGGAGATTCCCCACTTCTTAACATCACCCAATCCCAACATTCACAAACATTTCAGGGATCAAAAGTTTGGCATGTGAGCTCATCTACTTCTAACACACCCGCAATGTAGATCATTGGAAATTTTAAGCCAAACATACTTTTATTAATTTTTTGATTTTGCACATGCATTATGCAAAATTAATAATAATTGGATATATGAAAATTATTAATTAATAGAACTAAGTAATAATTTTTTATTATTTTTGTAAGCCACTAACTTCGCACACATCCATATCACTTTCTATGTAGAGAGAAAACCTTCTATATGTCTTTTTTACATTGAAATTTGAATTTATTAGAATTGTAAACATAATAATTTAGGACTCATTTGATAACGTTAGCAGTTTCGATTTTTTATTTTTGTTTTAGTTTTTTTGAAAATGGGTAGAAAAACGTGTTTGTTTACTGGTTTTCATTGTCGTATCACAAATAAATGATTCTAGTCCACTGTATTTTGTTTGTTCGAAAATAAAGGAAGACGGAACCAGTTTTCACCTTTGGTTCAGTAATATAAACTATAAAGAGAGAATGTATTCACAGAATACAATACAGACAAATTAGTCCAGTAAACATACATTTTTGTAATGGCTTGGTTACGGTTCTATCATCAATCTATTTGTTTATGTATACATTTTTGGGAGGTGCGATGGATTGGTGAATTTTTAAGTATTGGATGTCTGACCTCTATATTTTTTATAATGGTATAATAAGCAAGTGTTCTGTAGATTATGATTTGTATGAAGAAGTTTACATCATACATCATACATCATACATCATGCATCATATCTCAAAACACCAATAATCCTTTTTTTTTTTTTATAGTAATAGTCAATTCCACCCATTAATAATAAAAAATTGCCACCAATGAAAAGCTTAGATAAGGATACAATAATCAAATAAACCCCCCATGTCTAGACAAATTAGAGTTCTAATCCTATTTGAGTATTTTTCTTGCTATGTTATGAGAGTACTAGTTGTATTTAGTACTTTCCTTTGTGGTAAGATTCCGATTCCTATTCCTATTGAGTCCACTTACTTGGATCATGTATTGCCAAATTATTTTTAAGGTAACTTTTTTTGAATTTCAATTAATGCCTATTTGAAAACTCCAATTTTATAGTGTTATCTTACAAAAGGACTGATACGTCATAAATAATAAAAATTAATGTTGCACGAAAATGTGAAGCAGAATCGAATATGTCGAATTTTTAAAAGATCAAATAACATGAAGACTTCTCACTCAATAAGAGAAATTTTTTTTTTCTAAAATTCTTAATTATTTATTATTGATAGAATAAAAAAATAATCATAAAAACATATTACATCATATTTATAGAATTAGAATAATACTATGTTGACTAAAAAATCATAACTTTTATTTTTATTCTAATCTTAGTATAATAAATATTATAAATTTGACTAAAAAATTACTAATTCATATATTTCTTATATTAATTCTAATAAAATAAAGACTCTTATATTAAATAAAAAGTAACAAAGATAACCAATTTAATATAGATTCAAATTTAGAAACTAAAAATTTTAATACGGTTCTAAAATAAATTATTTATTTTTAAGATATTAAATTTATCCTCCGTCAGGGATTGTTCAGAAGACAAAGAATGGAGGGTCCGGATTTTAGTTTTTTTTTTTCCCCCCTTTTTTGATAGGCAATTGAGGCTGTTAGGTTGGTATCTTGTCATCCTCTCAGTTTGGTGTTTCGAGTGTTAGTTGTGGTGTTGAAACTTTTTGGCGTCTTGTGGGTTAGTGCTGGTACATGATTGGTTGATGATTTGTTGCAACATAGTTGGAACAAAGTTCATTAAAAATAATATCCTCTGCACTTTCCATGTTTATTGATGCAGCTTTTGTTTTGATTTTTTCATAAGTTCATCAATAAAGTCTATATTCTTTTGCTGATAAAAAAAAATATATTTATCTTACATTAATTTCTTTCAATTAGAAAGAATTTGTTATCAAGTTTACTAAATGTACGTGATCTCGAATTCGTCAATAATCTTATTGAATCATTTTAAAAACAAGTGAAGATTGAAATTTTTTTTTTAATACATATTTTATGAAGTCTGTAACTTTAGGTCATTTTTTTATGATAATAATGTTCTTGTAATAAAATAAAAATTATTTTCTTGACCTACCATAATTTTAATGTTCCCATAAGCATTTGAATTATTCTTTGTAAATTTAGGTTCAGTTTCAATGAGATTTTTTTACTTCTTTGTAACAACTTCTTCTTTCTGTACATTAAGACTTCCATTCAATTCTTTTTCTTTATCTTCATAAAAGGATGAAATAACTTGACTTGTACTTTCAATAACAAGAGAGTCTTCTACAACGATTTGGATTTCTTTTAACAGTTCAATTTTTGTAACTTTATTAGTTGAAGTTGCCTTAATAATTTTTTATGTTGCACTTTCTGATCAATGAAGCTCCGTTCTTCATCTTCTGTCAAACACTCAAAGAATAAGATCAGAGGGCCACCGGGTTAGCTCCGATGATAGTCGTTCCGATGATAAAGTTAGTAAAACTAAAAGAAATACTGTAATTAAAAATAATTGAGAAAGTGTAATTTGAAAAGCGCACCTTAGGGTTCAATTTATAGGTTGCGGATCTCCTAAATTAAGTAGGATTTGGAGTTGTAAAATAGAGATTTGATTGATATCTGAAGATGACAGTTACCATGTTGACCTCTGCGCCCTGTAGAAACAAAGATCGAAAGATATCCAAGAATGGCAGTTTCCCTATCACGTTCTGCTTCCCTATCTCCAGGCCAGTAGGATACATTAGGCAGTGACCAGCTCAGGACCCCTTTTATGCGTGTGCTTGGTATCTCCTGTTCTGAAGGCGAGACCAGGAGTTATACGAGACTCCGAGCAAGGAGGCTCTGAACTCTGTTATGTCTGTTTGTTCTGGATGGGAAAGCCTCGATTAGTCTGTATGCATAGGTGTTTTGTGTGTACACGTGTTATGTGGGGACTGGTTTGTCTTTTTGTGGTATATCAATTTCATATTTTTCTTATACTTTTTTTTTGGTACTTTTCCATGTTGACCTATATTTATCTTTTAAAATTTGTAAATATTTTTTGATAAAAATCTATCCATCAACAAGTTCATCATTCTTAGTCAACAAGGAATGCACTTTTTATGTTGTAATTGTTTGTGCCATTGTAAATCAAACTACTATCTTTTTGCCAATTTAATGAATTTATCTTCTGTCCAAAAATATTTTTCTTCTTTTCAAAGTCTTATATCATAAAGACAATCATCCAAATCATATACTCAATCATGAAAGTCTTAAAAAAAAACCACAATAGTCAAGAAGTCTTTCGTAATTACAAATAATTTTGTCTTCAGACTGGCTTCAAACAAATCCTTCAACGTTATTCCTGTCGACTAGAAGGTCTCTAGGACATTAAGATTAAGTCCCATAAGCATCTCGTGTAGCGCAACAAATCAATTGTTAATCTGTGCGAACTGTTACCTATGTTCGTCAATAGCCGTCCATAGAGCCCCGTCCCACGACAAATGATCAATGGGATTTGGGTTCTCAAATGCGTCATTTGCCATTAAGTCAAATAAATTCTTACTTTGATACCAACTAACACAACATGAAAATGTGAAGGAGAACTGAACACGTCAAATTCCTTAGAAATCATCCATCTCACGACGAACGATCAATGGAATTTGAGTTTTCAACTCCGTCGTTTGCCATTAAGTCAGATAAATCATAATTCTGATACCAACTAACATAGCACGTAAACATGAAGGAGAACCGAACATGTTGAATTCCTTAAAAATTCAGTAACATGGGGACTACTCATCCAACAAGAGAAAATTTTTTTCTAAAATTCATAATTATTTATTATTATTAAAAAAAAAACATAACCTTAAAAACCTATTACATCATATTTATATAGTAAGAATACTACTATTTTGACTAGAAATTCATAACTTCTACTTTTATCCTAATTTTAGTATATTAAAGACTATGAATTCAAATAAAAAACTATTAATTCATATATTTCTTATACTAATCCTAATAAAATAAATACTCGTATTTTGAATAAAAAACAATAAACATAACTAATTTAAGATAAACTGAAATTTAAAAATTAAAAAAATCCTAATATAAGTATAAATAAATTTTCTTATCTTTAAGATATATATTTGTCCCACATAAAAAATGTTGTTAGTAGTAATATGTTATAGGCTTACATGTGAAGAGTATATAGATTGACGGTTTTGCACATGCACTGTAGTGATAAGATTTAAAAACTTGCATCGTAAAGTGTACAAAGCAGTTGCAAATGTTTGGCTAAAAGCTATTGTATTTATATCAATTGAATAATCTTTTTTCTTGATAATTGAGAAAATATTGGTTAAATAAAAGCAAGATACCTAAAACAAGGAGAAAATTCCAAACAATACAAGATACAAAAAGGCACGCATTCCTGTAAGCCAAAACAAAAGAAGCAGAATTAGAAAACCAAAGGACTTGTCAGAAAAAAAAAAAAAAGAACCAAAGGAAATAGTTATGAAGTTTCGCAGGATAAGTATGACATGCATGAGTTTTGAAGACTTATTATATAGAAACTTTAAAGTAATGTAAAAGAGATGCAGAGACGGTCACAATGAGCATGCGTTCAGTGAAAGTGCACACAATATGCACAAGATATACATGTGTGTGGACAAGGCAGAACCAGGAGAAAAAAATTAGAGAGAGGCTAGAAATTTATTAGACAAAAATTTGAGTTGAAATTTTAAGTCAAGTCAAAATTTTAGGGTAAAAAATAAGAAAAACTGATAAATAAAAATTAAATTGGGCCAAAAATTTTGAGTGTAGCTAAAATTATCGGTAAAAAATAAGAAAAATAATTGATAAAAATTAGGTTAGACAAAATTTTAGGATAAACTATTGAAAAAAAAAAACTCAAAATTTTATATATATAAAAAAATATATTTTCTAAAGTTTGGGGTGGGCTAGAGCCCCACCTAGCCCACTCATGCTCATGCCCTTATTTGTGACACTTGATTGTTTGAAAGATATCGATCCAATGATTATCTTATCACCCCGCACCTTAAAATGTTCTTTAGGCTAAGGACATAGATAGGAATTTTGCTCATAAGAGACAAATTTTGTTAAGAAAATATTTAATTATAAAAAACTTTTTTTTTTATAGATAAGTGATTTTTGTGATGAGAGTAAATTAAACATGGGACTTTAGAGAAAAAACATATAATAACTTAATATTGATTAATAACATTTTTGTTAAAAGCTAAAATTATTGGTATAAAGTAGTGTACAAATTTTCGACCCATTCTATGTATTCCCTAATTTTCAACAACAAACTCTCTGGATAATTAAGGGTATAATGCATCCCAAACTTATTTCACTTTTTTTTTTTTTTTTATTTCTGAAATTTCTACCAAAAAAAAAAAAATTAAAAGAAAATTCCGGAATTTTGGGTAGGCACAAAGCCTTTTGGTGAAGATCAAAAAAAAAAAGAAGTAAGGGAAAAAAGAGTATATATAAGATGTAATTGATTTTAAGTGAGAGAAGAGCTGCAAATTACCTACAAATTCTTTTTCATAACTCACATGACTCATACAAGATATAATAGAAGATCCGCATTTAAATTTCCTTGAAATAATAGTCAAATTAACATTTTTTTTCTGTTTTGATTTAACTATATTTCTTTGTGGTACAACTCGACTTGCCTTCTGATTATTCCTTTTTTTTTTTTATTTGGATCCTGAGAAGCCACTTGTTTTTATATATACTTTGCATATCGATCATAATACTTAGATTTTTCAAACCATATCCCAATTTCTGCATTCAAAATGCGCCACTTAATTCTTGACAATATATCAAATTATCTAATATTATTTCTCAGGGCCAGCTGGCCTTCTGTCATAAAGTCAACGATATAATTGTTTTGGGAGGCCATGGTACTTACTTGCCTCCCTTGCATCCATCACTAAGTATCACTCAGTTCTCCCGAACAAGTTGGGAGTGTCTTCATTACAAGTGAAATGGAGTGTCATCCACATGTTAAAATGATAATATTTTTTAAGTTTTGAAAATATCCTCAACCAGTTTATGAGTGAATTTCAATTAAAATAGAGCAGCCCCAACCTGTCATTAACAAACACATCAGCATCAACAAAGGAATTAGAGGTTTGATCAATTAGATCATAAAAATGATATTTTCACTCTCCATTTAGCCATAGAAGCTCAATTTTAAAATAAAATTACTCAATTATCTTTACAATCAAATTCACTTTCAATTGAGAACATTTTTATAATTTCATTTAGAGAACAAAAAAAGGAAGAAGATGGAGTATTAACGGCCAGAAGAGGAGTGCGAATATCTTTCCATTTAGTAAGCATCAAATTAATGACTCAATTTTGTCATATATATAGCCTGTCAGAATTCCAATTAATCATATTAGATGCTTTTGGAATGGGAAACCAAGGCCAACTGGATTAGCCTGGTTAGTAAATCATACAGAGTTATACTTTCAATACTTTTTTTTCTTTGTATTTTTTTTTTTTTACAATTTATTAAATTGTTGAGTTTTCTAAAATTTAAAATTGAAAGATTCATGTGAGCTTGTAAATTAATAATTGTACAATACACATTTTAGTGGAGATTTTTTTTCTTTTTTCTTTTTTTTAAATATGGATTTTTTTAATTTTTTTTAATTAATCTTCTCCATATGTTGTAATCTCTAAAACACCCAAGGGACCCAAAATCAGCTTCATGAAAGCACTTTCTATACTGCTTCCATCAATACTATTTTACTATTTTTTTTGTGCTTCTATAATCAGGGTAACAAAATTTTCAGTTATTTCAAAATCTCTTAATTTTATCATGATATTTTTATCAAACAAACAAAGCCCAAATGTATACTATTTCATTAATTAATTCTCAGAAATACTTCTGAATATTGCAAATATTACAAATAATTTTTGCATTTTGTGTTAAGAGATTTCTAATTATTTGTTTCAAATAATTGTTGAGCAGGAATTCAAGATTTTTATTTTACAGTTTTTTTGACATATATATCTTTATGATATACCACAAAAGAGCAAGACCAATCAGCACTTGATACGTATGTCTATAGTCCAGCTCATGCTCGGCTAACTCAGCTCGCGCTCAACCAGTGGCTAAGCGCTCGGACGTTCAGGACAGGCTGAAAGATCGGAAGTTGCCGAGCATATGCCTCCAGAGCACATACATATCCGGATAAGGATCACGGAGTTAATTGCAAGACTCCAGACCAACACTCTAGAGCTCGCCACAGCCTTAGCGGCTACCGAGCAAGGGATAAGGAAATAGTCTTTGACAAGGAAACTGCTATACATGTTCATCTCTATCTATGGTGCAATATCCAACAAGGAAACTACTACCTCCGGTGATCAAATCCCTACTTTCATGACTCCAAATCCTAATCAACTTAGGAAAGCTACGGCCTATAAATTAAACCCTAAAGGTATGCATTATTTTCATGCTCATTCTTTGGCTTTCAATTCATGTTTACTTACTTAAGTATCGGAGCGGCTACCGCCGGAGCCAATTCGGTGGTCCCCTGATCCCCCTTTTGAGTGTTCTACAGGTCGCGGAGCCCAGATTTGTTACAAGCCGAAAAGTGCAGCATCAAGTTTGGCGCCGTCTGTGGGAACGACTAATCTCCAAGTGCTCTATTCACAAACTTATCTTTTTTCGGTTTCCCTATTCACAAACTTATCTTTTTCCTCACCGGAAAACCATGGCCCCAATTCTCCGACCGCGACAGAATACTCAGAATCCACAAAGCTCTCAACGTCGGCAGCCTGCTCCACGAGCAAAGGGGCCTAACGGTTGATCCCATACGACAAGAGATCAAATCAATCAAACGACACAATGAACTGGTGCAGGAACAATTGCTTGCCATATCTAGAACACTAGCAACGCTCACACAGAATCAAGGGACGAGTCCTCCTAACCCGCCGGTCAACATTGCTGCGGGAACACAACCCCCTATTACCACTGAGAATGAAAAGCCCCATGAGCAAGCTCCAAATAACCAGCCTGGGCACCCCCAGGGTGTTGCTCGCGTTGGTAGAGATCCATAGCCGTCAGCAGCCCCAGGCTGGGGAACATCAGCCTTCGTCCCTGACGTCCATTACCGGAGCACTACTAGAGCCCCAATTCCAAGGGCTTCGGGAGCACATCCGGCACCACAGGAGCCTCATCACCAAGCAGCACCAATCCCTCCAGTTCGGAACCCTCTTCTGTCCGAGGGACGTACTCAGCCCGACTACCCTGAAGCCGAGGCTGTAAGACAAGGTTCACTAAGAGGTCCGGTTCAGAGACCCACGGAGGGTCGAAGAAATTGCCGAATCTATGGACCGAATAGTAGCTTTGAGAGGTGCCCTAGAACCCTCTAAAGCAGGATGAGTTAGCCAGGCTACTCGGAAGACTTGCCACCCCATTCACTCACACCATCATGACAGAAGAAAGGCCCAGGAAGTTTATGGTGCCAAAGTTCACCCTGTACGATGGGACTGGAGACCCAGGGGATCATCTCTCGCACTACCAGCATATGATGGCCCTCCACGGGGCCTCTGATGCTTTTATGTGCCGAACTTTCATTACCAGCTTGAAGGGAACTGCTCTGAAATGGTTCCACCACCTCCCTCCGAACTCAATTACCGACTTTTATGACCTCGGTAGGCAATTCCTGGACAGATTTATGACCAGCAGAAGGCTCAGAAGGGGACTAGAATTCCTGTTAAATGTCAAGCAGACTAAGAAGGAGTCCCTCAGAGCCTACATTGCGCGCTTTAATGCCGAACTCACAGAGATCATCGACTGCAGCCCAAGATTCCTTGTAGCTGCCTTAACTGCTGGACTTGCTCACAGTGGCTTCAGAGATTCATTGACCAAAAGCCCTCCTGCCGACATGGCGGCATTAATGGACTGGGCTAAAAAGTACATCAACTTGGAAGAAGCCAACCGCACATCCCAAAAGGGCAAAGAGCAGAACCAGAAGGATAATCCGAAGAGGGAGGATCATAAGAAGGAGGACCACAGAAGAGACTCTCGCAAGAAGAGGGCCAGGAGTCCAGAAAAGAGAACAGCACCCAGGGCTGTTTATAATTCCGGACCAAGGGAGTTCATTAACTTTACCCCTTTGAACACTACACCGAACCAGGTACTCCGGCAGATCCGAGATCGGGAAAACCTGAGATGGCCGGAACCGATCAAAGGAAATCCCAGCCTTCGGGACCAAAGTAAGTACTGCAATTTCCACAAAGATCACGGACATACGACTAACTCATGTAGGACCCTTCGATATGAGATTGAACAGCTCATAAAGAAGGGGCGTCTTCGGGAGTTCATCAAGCGGGACGGAAGGCAGAACCCCCAAGAAGACAAGCCTCAACAACAGCCAGACCAGAGGCCCGAGCAGAGGCAAGAGCAGAGGGAAGGACGGAATGAGCCTCAGAGGCAGAACAACCATGTCATTTACGTCCTCCATGCCGACTCCCCTGTTACAGGAATGTCAAACAGGGCGAGAAAGAGATATGCTCGGGAGGCCAGGGCTGCCTCAAACGTATTACAGATCTCTAACGTTGAAAAAAGGCTCAAACCAGAACCGAAGATTCAATTCACAGAATAGGACCTGGCTGGGGTACACTGTCCTCACAGTGATGCCCTCGTCATCACTCTTAAGATTGCCAACTTCGAGATCAGAAGGGTTCTGGTTGACACTGGTAGCTCTGTGAATATATTGTTCTATGAGCCACTCAAACAGATGAAGATTGACCACCACAGCGTCAAGCCTACTACTGCCGTGATGGCAACCTTTGATGGCAATCTCAGTACCCTATTGGGAAGAATCGATCTTCCTACTATTGTAAGAGAGGAAGAAGGACAGAAAACCACCATCTTAGAGTACATGGTTTTGAATATGAAATCTCCCTACAATGTCATAATTGGGAGACCATGGTTGCACCAGATGGGGGCGGTTACCTCGACCTTCCATCAATGTCTAAAGTATGTTCACAACCAAAATGTTTATTCTATGAGAGGGTGCCAGCCAACTTCTGGAGAGTGCCATGCCATTGCACTCAAGGAGAAGACTGTCAAATAGCAATTACAGTACACCCGGGACTGTGCAGATCCAGTTCTCTCCCACACTCCTGAGGAGGAAAATTGCCCTTCCAGAATCGAAGGACCCCTAAGCCCAAGGGGACGAGACAGAAGGGCCAAACCCATTGGCGAGCTTGTCAAAGTATTGGTCAGTTCAGAATCAGAGGGGTGCTATTTGTACATCGGCCCAGACCTGACACGCGCTGAGCAAGAGAAAATAATCAAGTTTTTAAAAGACAACCTCTCTATGTTTGCGTGGGAGACCAAAGACATGGAGGGTATAGATCCAAATCTGATAACTCACAAACTAATGGTGGATCCAGATCACCCACCAGTGAGACAGAAAAGAAGGCCACTAGCCCCAGAGTAGCATCAGATCATAAACGAAGAAGTCCAGAGGCTGTTTGAAGCCAAAATGATACGTGAAGTGTTCTACCCCGAGTGGCTAGCCAACACCGTCCTGGTCAAGAAGAAAAATGACAAGTGGAGGGTCTGCGTTGATTATACAGACCTCAATAAGGCGTGCCCCAAAGATAGCTTTTCACTACCAAGGATAGACCAACTGGTTGACGCTACTGCAGGGCACGAACTCATGAGTTTTATGGATGCCTATTCTGGGCATAACCAAATTTAGATATACCCTCCAGACCAGGAGAAGACAACCTTCATAACCAAACGAGGTCTCTACTGCTATAGAGTAATGCCTTTCGGTTTGAAGAATGCTGGAGCCACATACCAGTGGTTGGTTAACAAGATGTTCAGTCCGCTGCTCGGCAATACCATGGAGCTATACATTGATGATATGTTGGTCAAAATTCTACAGAAAGGTAGTCACCTCCAGCACTTAGCCCAAACCTTCGATATCCTAAGACAGCACAAGATGAAGCTTAATCCCTCAAAATGTACCTTCGAAGTAGCGAAGGGAAAGTTCTTGGGATACATTGTCTCTCAGAGGGGTATTGAAGCAGACCCCACTCAGATCCAAGCCCTGATTAAACTGAAGTCACCAAAAACCAGGAAAGACATTTAGGCGCTGAATGGCAGAATCGCATCATTAAGCAGATTTATCTCCAAATCCACTGATCGCAGCCTACCCTTCTTCAAAGCTTTAAAGGGCAACAAAGCTTTATAGTGGACAGAAGAATGTGAGAAAGCTTTTCAGGAACTGAAGGAGTATCTTGCCTCTCCAAAACTTCTGTCAAAACCAGTACAGGGGGAAAAGCTACTCATGTACCTTGTAGTCTCTAAAAACGCGGTCAGCTCTGCATTAGTCAGGCAGGACAGGGGACAACAGAGGCGCATATTCTACGTCAGTAGGGCACTACTCGACACAAAAAAAAGATACCCAGAGGTTGAGAAGCTAGCCTTTGCTTTGGTAATATCAGCTCGGAAGCTTCGGCCTTATTTCCAAGCTCATCTAATTGAAATCCCAACCGCCTATCCTCTGAGGTCAATATTGATGAAGCTTGAGGTTTTAGGAAGATTAGTGAAGTGGTCTGTGGATTTAGGGGAATTTGACATATCATATGTACCACGAAACTCCATCAAAGGAAAGACCTTGGCAGATTTCGTTGCCGAGTTCACCCTTGCACTTCAAGACAAGGCACAGCTCATCGAAACTTCAAGAACCTGGCTGCTCTATATCGATGGGTCATCAACCGATCAGGGCTCAGGAGTGGGCCTAGTATTACAGTCCCCTGATGGGCTCTCATCTTAAAAAGCAGTCAGCTTGGGATTCAAGGCTTCCAACAATGAAGCAGAATCTGAAGCCCTAATCCTAGGCATGAAATTGGCTCTAGAATGCAAGGTTCAGAACCTTAAAGTCTTCTCAGATTCCCAACTGGTGGTAAGCCAAGTCCTGGGAGAATTCTTCATTAAAGATGACAGGATGCTTCGGTACTCCGAACTGGTGAACTGCCTGAAGCACTTCTTCCAGACGTTCACTATCCAAAAAATAGAAAGAAGCCAGAACCGCAAAGCAGATGCTTTGGCAAACATGACGTCCAGCCTAAAGTCTGAAGCAAACTCCACAGTAAAAATTTCTTACCAGCCAGGACCCAGCATAGAAGAAGCCCAAGTTGCCCAAATTACTGAACAACCCAGAACTAGATGACCTCAATCCTCTAGTACCTAGAATCCGGGCTCCTCCCAGAAGACAAAAACAAAGCAAGGAGAATCCGAATCAAAGCGGTTCGGTACCTGATCCTGAACAACAAGCTTTACAGAAGGTCTTATTCTCAACCTCTATTAAAATGCTTAGCTCCAGAAGAATCGCAATATGTCTTGGTTGAAATACACGAAGGTATTTGTGGGAATCATAATGGGGGCATTACGATAACTCACCGAGCTCTGACTCAGGGCTATTACTGGCCTAGCATGCTAAGGCAGGCTGAGGAGAATGTCCAGAAGTGCGACAAATGCCAAAGATTTGCCCCATATCAACACCAACCTCATCACGAGCTCATCCCGATTACTAGTCCTTGGCCCTTTGCTCAGTGGGAGATGGACATCGTGGGTCCATTACCCAAAGCCCCACCAAACAAGAAGTATCTTTTGGTAGCCATCGACTACTTCTCTAAATGGGCCGAAGCTGAACCTCTAACACACATCACAGAGAAGGAAGTTGAAAACTTCACTTGAAAGAACATTGTTTGCAGGTTCGGTATACCACGTGTGATCATCTCTGACAATGGGACGCAGTTCACTGGTAAAGGCTTCAAGAAATTCTGTGAAAATCTCAACATTAGGCAACACTTCGCCTCTCTAGGCCATCCACAAGCAAATGGGCAAGCAGAGGTCACCAATCGAACGATCCTTGATGGATTAAAGAAAAGGTTGGAGCAGGCCAAAGAAAAGTGGGCGGAGGAACTCCCTAGGGTTCTTTAGGCCTACAGAACAACCAGAAGAACTCTCACCTCTAAAACTCCATTCTCACTAGCCTATGGTACAGAAGCAGTAATCCCGGTTGAGGTCGGTATACCAACTTTAAGGACTGAAGCCTTCGAGCAAGAATCCAATGATCAGCAGCTGATGGAAAATTTGGATTTGCTTGAAGAAAAAAGAGATCAAGCCAGCATCAGGATGGAAGCCTATCAGTAGAGAATGGTCAACAAATCTAAGGTAGGGCTCAAGACGGTTAGCTTTCAAGTTGGAGACTTTGTCTTAAGAAGAGTCTTTCCAAATACCAAGGATCCCACTATGGGAAAGTTGTCACCGAACTGGGAAGGCCCCTACAGAGTGACGAAGGTTGTTAGGCCTACCACCTGCTGGCTAGAAGACATGACTGGGAAGCCTATTCCTAGGCCGTGGAACGTGGAACATTTACAGAAGTATTATCAATAAAGATGTTTCTTTCTTTTTAATACCTCTATAGAATGTTCATCTTTTAATGCACAGGCCTCCAGAGCCTGGTCCATCTACAATGCACAAGTCTTAGTGCTTGGTCCATATTTAATGCACAGGCCTCTAGAGCCTGGTCCATCTACAATACACAAGTCTTAGTACTTGGTCCATATCTAATGCACAGACTTCCAGAGCCTGGTCCATCTATAATGCACAAGTCTTAGTACTTGGTCCATATCTAATGCACAGGCCTCTAGAGCCTGGTCCATCTATAATGCACAAGTCTTAGTACTTGGTCCATCTTTTAATACATAGGCCTCTAGAGCCTGGTCTATCTACAATACACAAGTCTTAGTACTTGGTCCATATCTAATGCACAGGCTTCCAGAGCCTGGTCCATCTACAATGCACAAGTCTTAGTACTTGGTCCATATCTAATGCACAGGCCTCTAGAACCTGGTCCATCTATAATGCACAAGTCTTAGTACTTGGTCCATATCTAATGCACAGGTCTCCAGAGCCTGGTCCATCTACAATGCACAAGTCTTAGTACTTGATCCATATCTAATGCACAGTCCTCTAGAGCCTGGTCCATCTATAATGCACAAGTCTTAGTACTTGGTCCATATCTAATGCACAAGCCTCCAGAGCCTGGTCCATCTATAATGCACAAGTCTTAGTACTTGGTTTATATCTAATGCACAGGCCTCCAGAGTCTGGTCCATCTATAATGCACAAGTCTTAGTACTTGGTCCATCTTTTAATGCACGGGCCTCCAGAGCCTGGTCCATCTACAATGCACAAGCCTTAGTGCTTGGTTCATCTTATAATGCACAGGCCTTCCGAGCCTAGTCCATCTATTAAGCACAGGCCTTCCGAGTCTGGTCCATCTATTATGCACAGGCCTTCCAAGCCTGGTCCATCTTCGATATACAGACTCTATGATGCAGTTCATCTAAAGATAGAAGTTCCAAGCATCTTCAACCAAAGTCCAACTACTATCTACACAAGTTTCCTAGATCGAATACCTTAAAACTGATACTTAGATTATTTAGCTTATGTACCAACAAGCAACGAACACTACGGTACCGAGCAGGCTTAAAGTACATTGGTTCAAGACTTCAAGTTTTATACAAGTTTCTTTGATCTACTCTTAGAACATACAGAAGAGTTATTCATCAGAAGTGCGCAAGAAGGTGTTTTAACTCCAGAAGGGCACATTCGAACAGAAAGAACATCAGATTTCAGAAGAAGGAACTCAATTTTATTGATGATTCATAAAATTTTACATCAATACAAGAAGACTGAAAATAAAACAACTACAGAAGCTACAATAAAGACATCACTACACTTGCAACATCATGGCTTTCTTCCTCGGATGGGAAAGGGGCCCAGGTTCCAAACCTCCATTACCGCCGCCGCCAGCTTCCATTTGAAAAGAAGGAACCCTAAACCCCAATCTGCATTAAGAAGCACCCAGGCCATTTCATCACCACTGTCACTGATCTCAATACCAACGGATGATGAGGGCTCTGGGTCTCAGGGGACCTTCATTCTCCACCTTCGTTTCCCTCAAAATCGGCATGACACCGCAGCTGGCTTGAGCAAGGGTCTCTGCCAAGACACAAAGGGAAGGAGGCATCCCACCTTCGTCTTCATCACCAATGCTCCAAGCCTAAGTTGAATCAAGGAGAGTCCACCTCCAATCGAAAAAATCTCAACCGGATGCCAAGATGGACAAGGAGATCTTCACATCCTCTAATCCTTCCTCGAAAACTGAATCAAAGGGAAGGTTAACTCTCGGCCATAGTTTAATCATTCCTAACTCGGACTGGGAATTGTCAATCATCTCCGGGAAAACGGCAAGTTTCTGGCGACATTTAAACAGGGGAACAGTTTAAGAACAAGGAGGCAAAAAGATTGGGCGCAACCGTATGCCCCCTTTCTCATATATATAGACCTTTGAAGTCCAAAAGCCATCCAACTGGACCGTCGTAACGGTTAAAAGAAAGGTTGGCCTCGAAAACCCAAACGACAATCGTATAAATAAACGATGCAATAAACCTGCCTCTTTGGAATACCAAAAGACAGGGTGCAGGGTTTTCCTGAATGAACAACCGCGGTTCGGCACAAAAGCTTCTGAAATAATAAAAAAGGGGGGCAAAGTCTAAATATACAGGCCTCCTATCCAGTATACAGATCGCCCAGTCTTATCTATTCCTTGACAGGCCACACATATAACAAAGACCAACAGCTCTGATATATTCCGATCCTAGGGGCTCAGAAACAGAAGTTTCAATCATTAGAATGATGGATACAAGCTGCCTAGTTATTTTCACAAGTCTTTGGTTCAGAACAATCTGCTTCGGAATTCGGCAGAGTTTGCTTCCACTCTATGTGATACAAGATCAATATCGAGTTCCTATTTATCTGATTATGTTTGCTTTCTTATCTTATTATGATGAGACAGTCGAAATTAATCTACATTCACTGTTCTATTACAAGTGTTGAAGCTCGAGAGGCAACTATTAACTATTGGAAAGATGATCTGACGTGCAATGGGCTCAGAACAGCTATACTCACAACAAATTTTACGAAAAGCAAGAACACAAGAAGAATCTAAAGAAAATTCAATTTTATTGATCAAAAGGTATTTGTTACATCAAAAAGTTTACAAAACAAAAGAGTAAAGCTGATAAAGCCTCAAACCTTATCGGAAGGGCCAGGATCCTCCGCAGAAGGAAGGTCAGTAGTCACGGCCTCTTTGCTTGGACCAGCATTAGATGAAGCGGCTCCAGGAGCAACAATTGACGACACGTCAAAATCCGAAAACCTAGCTAGAAATCTAGATTGGAAGCTCTCAAAACCGAACCGGATCAGTTCGTCTCCCATCCGGTCAACTTCCTCTTTCAATTTCGTCTCAGTCTCAGTCCTGGCAAGATCAACTGCGTCCTGAACCTTCTGATCGAAGGTGCTTTGAAGGTTGACCAACTTCCTCTAAAGCCCTACAACCTGCCGAGCATAGATGTCCCTTTCAGACTCTGCCACGGCAAGGTTAGTGCCAGCTTCCTTTAGATTCTCCTCAGCAGCATGAACCTTAGACTGAGCCGTTCCAAGCTCCAACCTCACTTCATCCAGCTCGACCTTCAGCTTATCAGCCTCCTCAAGGCTCAGAGGAGTCACCATCAGAGCAGCTAAACTATGCATGCTCAGCACAATACAAGGCAGACAAGTTAAGCCAAACAAGTAAGCAAGTAAGAAAAGACTAGAAAAAGCTTCAGAGGTTACCTTCATTTGGAGATTCATCATCTCATTCATCAGCTTCGCAGGGTTATCCCCCCTGTATCGATGAGGGCCTTGGGACCATATTTGGTCAAAGGCCTTCTTGGCAATCTGGTAGTCCGGCTAATCAGATGGCTCGGATGGCACAGCAGGCGCCTTCCCCTTCCTAGCCCGTTTGCTTGAAACGGAAGGGGCAGGAGGAACGGCCGAGATCGAAACAGCAGGTTCGGCCTCCTTCTCAGCCTCGGCAAAAGGTGGCTCGGGAGAACCAGAAATCAACCTCCTCCTTTTTACTTGAAGAGGAGGCTCAGGCTCAACTTGGGAGAAAGCCTCCCCCGCCACTTGGGCCTCCGCCTCTGCCCATCTCGATGTCAGCCTTTTCTTAAGCTCATCAGTACGAGCGGCCATCAAGTTCTCTGGGGTGACAATGACGGTGTGAGCCCGGTTGGAAGTCGAAAGAAGCACACGGATACTGATCTTGGAGCTCGTCAGTAAACTCAGATCTCCTCCAAGCACTCCTGACTGCACATAAGCAAGAAATGGCATATCAGATTATCAATTCAGAAGGCATAACAAAGCTAAAACAAGCCTAAGGAAATAAGCCTCACCCTTGTGACCCGTGGTACGAGGGAATATCGAAACATCATCTTGAAAGTCTTCCCGCTCCCATCCTCCTCCAATAAAGAAGTACCACTTCTTCTATGTTTTATTAGAAGTGGGTGCAGAGGAAAGAGGTGGGAAACCTTTCTCAAAAGACATGTAAAAAAGGCCTTCTTCCTTCTTATACTTCAGATCCATATTACTACGGATCAGATCTACGGATACATCTACACTATTTTTATGTCCCAACACTACAAACCCCAAAAGTTGCCGCCAACTATTGAGATTAAGGTCGGCAGGACAGAGTTTGTACCAACAGAAGAACTGCCTAACCAAATCAGGCAACGGAAGTCTCAAACCCATTTCAAACCAGGCAAGATAAACACATATCTCCCCGGCTTCAACATTATAGGGACGATCAATTGGGCCTGGTACTCTGCAAGTAACGTTTGAGGAAAAATTGTACTTCACCCTCCACTCGTCCAACAAGTTTTGGGTAACAGCACTTTCACCCTTTTCTCTACGGAAAGACCTGTCAGAGGTCTCCCCAGCCTTGTCTCGGGGCTCTATGAAGGCATTGACTATCCTAGTCTCAGGACTGTGGGGAGGCTCAACAAACCTCTCCCCAACATCTTCGGTGGCAAGACCACCTACATTCTCTAAATGAGGCGGCATAGCCATCTCCGAGGGATTCCTTACCCCCTCACTAGCATTTGAAGACTCGGAAGGAATAGACATTACTCTCAAACTTAAAGAGGAAGAAGCAAAAGAAGAGGAAGATCGATCGAACCTGTTTTAGACCAGAGCCTCAGACAACCAGTATTCTTTGAAGCCGCACAAACCAACAATGGCGGACAAGATCTTCTGGCACAATGAAAATGACAGGGAAAAAGTCATTTCAAATCTCTCCCTGTATTTATAAGCGCAGTATCAGAAGGGACCCACCAAGCCCAAATGCCATGACGGTTCGGAACAATGATGACTTCGAGAAACCCAACCATCGGTTTAGTACAATGATGGCCTTGAAAAAACACAATCTCCAGCTGCGCAATAAATGACACACCAATAGTCGCCTTGAAAGGCGAACAGACAGGATACATGACTCTCCGAAAAAGGCCTAGCCCTAGTTGCTTGTTAACATCAAACTAGGACTTGGGGGGGGAGTAACTGATATACCACAAAAGAGCAAGACCAATCAGCACTTGACACGTATGTCTATAGTCCAACTCATGCTCGGCTAACTCAACTCGTGTTCAGCTAGTGGCTAAGCGCTCGGACGTTCAGGACAGGCTGAAAGATCAGAAGTGGCCGAGCATATGCCTCTAGGGCACATACATATCCGGATAAGGATCACGGAGTTAATTGCAAGACTCCAGACTAACACTCCAGAGCTCGCCACTGCCTTAGCGGCTGCCGAGCAAGGGATAAGGAAACAGTCTTCGACAAGGAAACTGCTATACATGTTCATCTCTATCTATGGTGCAATATCCAACAAGGAAACTACTACCTCTGGTGATCAAATCCCTACTTTCATGGCTCTAAATCCTAATCAACTTAGGAAAGACACGGCCTATAAATTCAACCCTAAAAGTACGCTTTATTTTCATGCTCATTCTTTGAATTTCAATACAGTCTTTTTAATTCAGTTTACTTACTTAAGCATCGGAGTGGCTACCGCCGGAGCCAATCCGGTGGTCCCCTGATCCCCCTCCGGCGGTCCCCTGATCCCCCTTTTGAGTGTTCTTCAAGTTGCGGAGCCCAGATTTGTCACGAGCCGAAAAGTGCAGCATCACTTTATACTAAAAGATTATCTTAAATTTTGTATAATTAGTAGCAATATTTTTCTAAGTGACTCACAAATTTTGAATTATTTCAATACCCAAAAATTCTCAAAATTTGAATTTGTCATTTTAACTTGAAAATTGAATGATGAATTATTAATAATCACCATATTCAAATTGGGCATTGTGGTTTCAGCCCAAATTTGCTTCATGTAAGGGTATTAACTACCTCTTTGCTAACAGCCCAACCACAATGCACCACCAAGTGCTCTTCTCTTGATTTTTTTATTTTGGTTTTTGGTTTTTGGTTTTTCAAAATTTATTTTGGGAATTCACATAGTTTTAAACTTAACTGATGGACTCATGTAAAAATGTGATGACAGATTCAATTTACTCCTTTTTAATTAAAGGACCTGACTCCTTTCTAGAATAAGATTTTTTTCAATTTTCTTAATATATTTATATTTATATATATATATGTGTGTGTGTGTGTGTGTGTGTGTGTGTGTGATATAAGACTTCCTTTCACGTATCACTTTGAGGAAAATTTTTCATGACTATGTGAATTTTTTGAAAGATGACCATTGGAAGGGCTCTCTTGAGCTCATTTCTCTACTACAAAAATCTTTATTTCTTCTAGTGCAGGTGGGCCGGTATTAGCCTAAGCAGTAGTTTAACTATGACAAATTAGTCTGAATGAAGTTCTGATATAATTTTTTGGAGTAGTCAGTTGCAGTAACTCTTCAATTCTCTAGAATTGTTCAAACTTGTTTCAAGTTTAAGTTTACTCTTCTAAAGTGACTGGATCTTTTAAGAAAAACTCATTCAAACTGTCTGACAATCATTTGAACTAGAAATAGACTAGGCATAATTTTAACTAAGCCCATCAAAATTGGGATTCTAGGCCGGTTTAGGTGGGTTAAAATTATAAATGATTTAACTCCAAAACAGGTTATCCCCAAATTTAACCTGCATTTAATTCATTCAAATGCGGATCCGTCCAAATTTTAATTAGATTAATCCAAATTCGACCCGTTTGCCCAAAATTGACCCACCTTCTACTTTGATAATTTTTTTTTTTTTTTTGTATATTAGGAATTAAGCTTGAACTTTTGGGTTTAGTCTTAAACATACACGCATGGATATAAATAATAACTATTTGATCTAATCTCGTGATGGTTTATTAAAAACTAGATCTTAAATTTGGACAGGTCAGGCTTGAATTGAGTCATGTTCAAACTCAATTCAAGTTTTATAATAGTCAACTCAATCTCGACCTTGAGCCCAATCAACCCAACCCGAGTCCCGCCCGAATCCGATTATTAATTTTAATTTTTAGATTTTATTCACAATTGCTTTAATAAATTGCTTATCTTTTTTCCCATTTTGATTATATACTAAAAATTTCAATAATTTCTCTCAATTTCTCATTCTAAAAGAAACCAAAAACAATTAAAATAATTCCTTTAACATAATTTAATTTTAAAAAAATGTTAAATATCAACAAGTTTTTGAAATTCTAAAAATATAAATATTAATTCCTGTAAGGAATTCCTATTAATCTAATGATGTATAATTAAAGTATAAAAATATAATATAGAAAATATTAAATTCGGGTTCAGGTTGGGTTTAGATTTTCAAAGTCTCATTCCAAATTCAATCCTAATTAAGATCGAACTTGAATTTTTTTACTTAAGTTTAACTCAAAGTGTAAAAAATAAAACCTAAATTCTAAAAAAATTAAGTCGAACTCGAATTGTGTTCAAGTTGACCTGCAGAAGTTGAACTCGGTTAAAAACTCTCTTCAAAAGCATCTGAATCTGATGAAAAAGGCATTCAAACTTTCTAACAATCATTTCAATCAGAAATAGAGCAGCTATAATTTTAACAATTTGAATCCACTTGGGCAACAACTTGCTGAACAAGGACTATGCACCCTTCTCAGCTCCTATATTAACAAAAATATCGTGCATCAAAGCTTATCATACTCCTCGATACATTAAAAAAAAATTATATTGTACATTAAAATAGCTCTTTTTTAAATCAACTTAAACACTTCAATTTTTCATTTGTATATTTTTGAGCTAAAAAAACTTCAACTCATAATTATTATAACCGGATCGAACAATGAATCGACGAAGAGGCCGGTTTACGTTTCGCTAGTTCAACCAGTAGTTCAATCGATTTTATAATTAATATATTAAAAATATACATAAATATATTAAAAATTAAGAAAATAACAAAAAAAAATATTTTTTATTATCTAATAATAAATAACAAAATATAAGCATAATCATTGAAATTATCTTAAAGTATAAGTTTTATATATTTATATATATAATAAAAATGCATGTAACAATATCTTATTTTATACCCAATTTTATTAGTTAATCATTAAATATAAGAAATTTTGTGAGAAAACAAAGTTGTAGATAAAAAAAAAAAATAGTTCAACCGATTTTTTTAAAGATCAATAAATTTAATTGATTTTTTTTATTTTTTAACAAAAATAATATATTAATCAAAACGAATCAATTTAACGCCTTGATTGTGACAACTAATGCTTCAACCGTTTGCCGACATCAAGGTTGAAAATATAACAAAAGGGTTGGAAAGACCGAAAGAGATGGGGAATTACGTATGAAGGTAGACATACTTGGAGGTGAGGGTGTCTCATAGGAAAGTAAATTTTCTTTTTCCTTTTTCTTATTTATAATTACAGATTTCACTAGTCTTATTAGACTAATTACATTATCTTTTTGTCAGACATGTTGTAATTTTACAGAATGTGTAATTTGTCTGAAGTGCAAGTTTTCTTTTGCCTTTTCTTGGTGTTAACATAATGCCAGCTGCAAGCAAAGCATTACTATGCAAATTGCAAGGTAATCCAAAATCATAATAATAAGAAACTGATTTTATCCAAGAATAAATTAAACATAACCTCCATTTTTCTGTTTATATATACTGATGGTTACAGCGATTGGAAATGAATATTTTCGATATAATGAGTTGAAAGGCCTAATAAAAGCAATTACATCCAAACATCCATTTTTGTGCGGATAATTGACGTTTGAAATTTAAAAGGTGCGCACATAAATCGATTCAGAATACTTCTTGACCGATTTCAAAAAAAAAAAATTAAAAATACCGACACGATTTTGTTATTAAACATATTTCAAATATTATTTTATTTATTTTAGTCACATTTCTAGCTTCCACCAACATGTGATCCTGTATTGTCAGTAAATTACGAAAGTACTCCTTATCTCGTAATTTAGCCTCTACATCAAACAAAACATGATTAATTGGTTTACCTAATCAACCTTAAATTATTATCTTAACTTCCAATTAAAAGTATTTATTTTTTAGGTCGTTACAAAAATGTTCCAAGAATTATTCAAATGAAACATTGTTCTCTCCTAAGAGTGTAGAAGACTTTATACCAATTTTAATTAATTAAAATATCAATTTAATCAATAAAGAACACATATTTAATATCCCTATTTAAATTTAAGATGGACTACTCTCGAAGAAATCCAATTGTAAGATTACTAGGATCTCAAGTTCATGCTTATATCAAGTTTATTATAATTATAATCAAACATGTAAACGAAATAAATATAAGATACAAAGATTTTACGTGAAAAACTCTTAACGGGGAATAAAATTCATCAACTGGAAAAGATAAATTATCAATAATGAACAAAATATAAGTCTATAAAGAGAAATCACAAACAACTAATCTTCCATGAACTAATGGATCACTGCTAGTCTGCTTACTTTTTCTCATTGTCTGTTTCTTCTTGATTAGCCTTTTACAACTACAACACCATCCAAAATTTATAAATTCACCACCGTAGTAGTGTGTAAATCCTTATATAATGGATGTATGTGTCTTGCCCACTATATGAACCTATGTATACTCTTTGACACTAGGTATATAAACTTTAAATATAAGGTATTAAAACATTATAGAAAAACTAACTATATGAACAAAAATTGAAGTAAAAATCACTCAATGTATCACTAGGCTTCAAGAGGTTAGGGTTCATCATGTGAGATATAGTAAGGCCTTATTTATAACCAAAATAATGAAAAACCCTAAACCAATTCAAACTAGGACTTGCGCTCGGATGTGGCTTGGCTCCATTTGGACGAACGTGTTACTAGAAAACCCTTATGAGAATTTACAATGAGATTTTTAATGATTTTTTCAAAAATTAAAGACACAAATATGTTAAGAAACATACATTTTAATAATTCTCATAGTCGACCATAATGTCTACTGAACCTAGTTATTCAAATAAAATGTTGGCTATTGATTAGGTCAATCGACCTATACTAGTCAACTAATGGTTAGAATTAATCGATTACATGGGAAAACTAGTTGACTAATGAAGGATTTAAAAAAATAAATAAAATCACAAGTTAAACCAGTTGACCTAATTAGTCGATTGCCCCAAAACTAGGGCATAACCAATCGATTGAGGGTACAAATCAGTTGTTTGATTCGGTCGTTTCTATAAAAATTGAACAATTTTCAAACATTTCAAAGTCCATTTTTTGCAACTTTTCAACTTCTCTCTCTTTCTCTCCAACCATTAGAAACCTCTCTAAATCTCTCTCTCACCTTTGAATCTCTCATCCATGACTCCCAAAATCAAGAATCCTTCATCCAAATCATTAAGAAAGTGTGTTAGGGTCGATCTCAATCCTAAAGAATGTACCAAATCGAGACATGATAGGCAAACCTTCCTCAATCTTTCCATAGACCAAAGGTTCAATGATGACATCAAACATCGTACTATTGAATATGGAAAAACCATCAACACCAACTTCTTCGAAACCTAATTTATCTTCATCAGTTCTCATCTCAATTATCTTTCTTGTGAGAAGGTTTAGAATGGGGTATTATTGTCAATAAAAAAAAAGAATAATTGCCACATCATCAAGTATGACTCAGTGCTAGAGAAAAAAAAACGAACTGTCTTGCATCTTAAATAGAAAGTATGTTTAGATCTTACAATAATAAAGTAGTTTTATGAGGGAGTTAAGATTAATTAACCCTATTTTTTAGATTCTCTTCCAATCTTATAGGAACTAATCCTATGTGATCTTAAATTTATGTATTTTTCAATAGATTTGATATATTATGATTAAAGTACCTTGTTAATAATACTCGGTTTTATAGATTATATCATACTAAAAAAATGAGTTATAGTATATATAATAAAATATTATTAAAGAGATATATTACTACGTCACTGTACCAAACTCAAACTTTTCTCTAAATTTAGAGTTTAGTCAAACAAGTACCATATTGATTCAATTTTTAAAATTATATCTCAATGTTATTTTTCAAATTCGGACTTCTTATGAGTTGGGAATTTTTGTCTTTAACTAAGAGTTATTTTTCTTTTTTATTGAAAGAAGAGATGAATATTACAATAAAAAAAATGGCCCAATTGAACAATATTACATAAACTATTAAATTCAGGAACCTCTCAAATATCGGTCCTGGATCGATAATCAACTTAATTTATGACTGAATAAAAATAATACTCATAATCTTTTAATAAAAGAAGTGAGACTTGAACCCATAATTTTTCTCTAATAAATAAACTACTGTGACTAACTGAACTAACCCTAATTGGTTAAGAGTTATCTTTCTATACAAGCATATTGCTTTAATTTTTGTAAAGAAATGCTTTTTACTTGAAATAAATTAAAAATGACATGATTTTAAATTTTTTTATTCTAAAGTACATAAAACTCCATAAATTTACGTAGTTATCATCACATTGCACGAATTAGTAATTAGCTGTCATCTTCTCAGTACCAATCAATTCAAGGCTTGCCCAGTAAGAAAAAAAATTGCAATCAACCAAGGAAAAAGGCTAGATATTTAAGAAAATATTATATATCCTCAAATTTTTTAATTTTTTTTGTCAGCTAAGTAGTGTCTAATTATTAATTCATAATTTCTCTTAAAAGGAAGGTCATGAGTTTCATTCATTCACTTTATTAAAAAGATGTTTATTTTTTTCTTTCTATTATGAGTTAAGTTGGTCTTCACGGTTTATATTAGTAAGACTCCCATACTCGTTAGATAGGTAAATAATTGTTGAATTTTCTTAAATTTAGAGAATCATATAGACTTCTAAAGAAATACTCCTTCCGTCCCATTTTAAGAGTCCTTTATCACTATTCATTTTAAGAGTTTCATTTGAAAAGTTAACGTACTTTTAAGTTATAAATTTTCAAAACTACCCTTTATTACACCTAATGTGAACATGATTTATAATTAAATGAGAGTAATATGAAAAATTTAAATAGTTTCAAAATAATAAAACAATACTTCCAAAAAAGTTAGAATGTCCAAAAAAGACTATCATTTTGAGACGGAGGGAGTAATTATTATACACTATCAGATGTAGAATAAATTGCTGAGGCATTTGAATAGCGTTCCAAGTTCTATATTTAAGTACTAGTAAATGCAAAGTTAGTCAGTTTTTTAGAGTGAAAATCCTACCTTGACTCAAAACAGTCAGACGAACAATACTCATCACTTTGGTAGGATCAAAAGCGTTTTTCAGCATTCTAATTTTCTAAAAAACTCAAATTTTTATTATCTTCAATTTTTTTTTTTAAAATTTTCTAATTTTTTAATTGTAATAAGTCTAGCATAAAGAAAGTAAATTCTTATTAAGATTAGTGGTATTCTTAATTTATAAATATGATATAAAACTATCTTTATTTTCAAAATTTGAGAGTTTCTCTCATTTTAGATCGGAAGCCTCTTATTTTTTTATTATCAAGAAATTTCACATGTTTGATTTTCCATCACATTTTCTTACTGTGTTACATTTCATAGAAAAACAAAAAACAAAAAAACTGAATTCTAATCTCCATTTATTTCCAAAATTATGATATAATGACACAATACATTACAGATACAAATGAGAATACAGATTAAGATTTTTTATGACACGCCCAACAACCAAAGTCTCCTTGCATTTTTGCTATTCTCTTGATCCTTGGAAGTCGGAACTCCTTGCCATTCATTAATGATATGATCTCCGCCGCTGCAGCCTTCAAAGATTAGGCAGAAAATATGGTCCCATATCATGTGAATGAGACCAGGCTATGTGCATGCCAACTATGGTAGTCTCAAACTGCCGACCCATGGCTGATGGCAACAGTGCCGTGTGGAAATAAAGAAGCCATGACTTAAGCTAGAGGATGCTTACGGAGAAAAGGAAATCATGATACATGTGACCCAAAGCTAAAATATGGAATTGAAGGGATGACAGATATAATAAAAAACAATTGAAAGAAACCAACAAAAAAAATCATGACTTTTCATGGTGTTACCTTTACATATGCAGCTGCAAGCAAAACATTACTATGCCTGATAGTACAAAATGACAGTGTATATATATATATATATAGTCACGTTATAATCATGACAATGCGTTATGGTGGTTTTTTTTTTCTTCTTTTACAGTGATCTAGTCATTGGAAATTGTGAGTCAATTAAACCAAATTAGTATAGTTTTAATAGGACTCTTAATGTTGAATACTAGTATTAGTAAATTTGATATGTTTTATCCTAATAGAATTAGGAGTCTTTATCCTAGTAGAAATAGTATTATTAGTTTGAATAGGATTAGAAGTTCTAATTATATTAGGATTAGATTTTATATAATCTATATATATATATATATAGTGTGTGTGTGTGTGTGTGGGCACTGTGAGCCAGTGTGCGGGTGTGTATTGGGTTCCAAAGTTCTGCCATGCTATGTTAAAAAAAGCTTAATACTTGATTGAGTTCCTTTTTAATAAAATAATATTTTTTTCTATGCTCCAAGGTTGCTATGATTTAATCAAACAATATTCTTGCTTTGTCTGGCTCGGATCTATAAAAAAATTTATAGATTCAACAATTGGTATGAGAGCCTGATTTCTTAGTTCATGAAAATGTCTTCACTTATATATACGGTTTACAAATTTGATGAAAAATCTTCATTTCATATTTGGGAGAGTGCGATGATGACCTTTTTTAATTCAAGTGGTTTGACGAAAAAGTTAATTAAGGAAGAGTTTGCAGAAGATGCAGATGAGCAAACAAGATGAGTACACTTCAAAACTTTAAATTACATTCATCAAGTATTAGATATTTCTATTCTTAGTAAAATTGCCCATGTTCAGTCTATGAAACAAGTATGGAATATTCTTAAAAAAATATATGTTAGTGTTGATAAGGTGAAAAATGCTAGATTACAAAAATTGCATAGAGATTTTGAGTTGTTATAGATGAAAAAATCAGAAACTATTTTTGATTATTTTTTGTGGACCGCGGCACTTGTTAATGAGATGAGGACTAATGGTGAACAAATAGAATACCGTCAAATGATTGAAAAAATTCTTCGAAACTTGACACTGTAGTTTGAATATAAAGTGACTACTATTGAAGAGTCTACTAACCTGGAGTTCATAACAATGGATGAATTACAAGGTTTGTTGACCATTCATGAACAACGCTTGAATGAGAGATCAAAAAAATCAGTTGAGAAAACTTTGCAAGCTAAATTAAATTTTAAGAATGAAAAAGGCAAGTCTCAGAATAATGCTAAGTTTAGTCAACGTTTTCAAGGTTACCAGAATAGATGGTAGAATCACAACAATAGAGGAGGCAGAGGCAATAATGGGCAAAACAGATCTGGTGGAAGAAGAGGCAAAGGCAATCAGTGGCGGAATAATAATCAGTGGCAGAACAATAATCAATGACAGAATAATAATTGGCAGCACAGACTAGTCTAAGGAAGAGGGGATGGTAACAATTCTAATCTACAATCTCATAAATCTAATATTCAATGTTTTAATTGTGGCAAGTTTGGGCATAATGCAGATGTAGAAGGCCGAATAATAGAGATCGTCAAGTTAATGTTATTGAAAATAATCCTGGTGGTAATAATGAAATAGAGACCGTGTTGCTGGCTTGTAGCGTTATGGATAATGATGATGGTACTAAGTGGTATTTAGATACTAGCTGTAGTAATTACATGTGTGGTAAGAAATACATGTTTTCTGATTTGGATGAGTCCATTCGATCAAAGGTAAAGTTTGAAAATAATTCAAAGATACCTGTGATAGGTAAAGGCAAAATAACAATTAGTTTGAAGAATGGGTCTCACAAGTATATTTCAGATGTGTTTTATGTAACAGGTTTGTAACAAAATTTGTTGAGTATGGGGCAACTTTCAGAAAGAGGTTATGATACGCAAGTTCACTATGGAGTTTGCATAATCAATTATGATTGTATGGGGCTAATAGCAAAGGTAAACATGACTCTAAATCGTTTATTTTCATTGAGTATTAAATGCGAGAATTTATTTGTTTTAGTTCTATGATTGATGATGATAGTTGGTTATGGCATATGCGTTTTGGGCATGTAAATTTTGGCAGCCTTAATTTCCTTGCTAGAAAACATTGAGTTTCTGATTTGCCTACTATTGATATCCCAAATAGAGTTTGTAAAACTTGTGTTATGGGAAAGAAACATAGAGATGTTTTTCCTATAAGAAATTCATGGAGAGTCAAGAGGCCTTTGAAGTTGAAACACTTAGATTTGTGCTCAATGGAGGTACCTTCTAATGGTGGCAGTAGGTACTTATTACATTCATTGATGATTTTAGCAGAAAAACATGAGTTTATTTTTTACAACATAAATTTGATACTTGTGATACTTTTAAAAAATTCAAGACCTATGTTGAAAAGCGAAGTGGATTTCAAATTAAAACTTTGAGAACTAATAAGGGTACAGAGTATCTTGTTTGTGATGATTTTTTGGAGAAACATGGTATTAGGCACCAGTTGACTGCTAGATATACTCCACAGCAAAACGGAGTGGCAGAAAGAAAGAATAGAACTGTTATGGATACGGTTAGATGCATGTTGAAATTTAAAAATTTGCCTAAACGATTTTGGGCTGAAGCGGTTGCTTGTGCTATTTATGTTTTGAATATGTGCCCTACTAGAAGTGTTTCTAACAAAACCCCACAGGAAGCTTGGAGTGGACAAAAGCCTGTCATTAAACACCTAAGGGTGTTTGGATGCATTGCATATGCTCATGTGCTAGATCATCTTAGAAAGAAACTTGATGATAGAGGTGAAAAATGTATTTTCATTGGCTATAGTCAATTGTCAAATGCCTACAAGTTGTATAATTCAATAACATAGAAGGTGATTATCAGTCGTGATGTGACTTTTGATGAGCAAGGAGTTTTGGATTGGTCTCAGAATGATCAAATCCAGCCAGCTTTAACTTTTAATAATGCAGATCCACAGATTGAAATACAGAGTGAGCCTCTGATTAGTGATAGTCCATCTTCAGATGTGTCACTTCCTCATGCAGAGTCCTTTAGGCATCCTCAACGCCAACGCCACTTGCATGCTCGTTTACAAGATTATGTTGTTGGTAGTGATATGAGCCAACTAATGAAGATTTGGTGAATTTTGCTTTAATTATTTGCTGATTGTGATCTAGTGACTTTTGAAGAAGCCTCTCGTGATGATCATTGGATTAAAGCTATGGATGATGAGAGCCATGCAATTGAGAAGAACAACACATGGCAACTTACTACTCTTCCTAGTGGTAAGAAATCAATTGGCATGAAGTGGGTGTACAAAACAAAGTACATGCCCAATGGTGAGGTAGATCACTTTAAAGCAAGATTGGTGGCTAAGGGTTACAAACAAAAGCCATGTATTCATTATTTTGAGGTATTTTCTCCTGTTGCTAAACTTGATACAGTTCGTATGTTTGTTTCTCTTGTTGCTGAAAATAATTGGAGAATTTTTCAAATGGATGTTAAATCTACGTTCTTAAATGGTGTACTTAAAGAAGAGGTTTATGCTGAGCAACCTGCCGACTATGTGATAAAAGGGCATGAAAACAAAGTCTTTAAATTGAATAAGGCCTTATATAGATTGAAGCAAGCACCTAGAGCGTGGTATATACACATCGATTCTTATTTTGTTGAGCATGGTTTTAAGAGATGTCCTTATGAGCATACTTTATATGTCAAGTCTAATTCCCATGGTAATATTCTTATTGTGTGCTTATATGTTGACGATTTGATATTTACTAGCAATAATCCAAAATTGATTTTAGAATTCAGAGAGACTATGATAGCTCATTTTGAGATGACAGATGTGGGACTAATGTCTTATTTTTTTGGCATTGAAGTTGTTCAAATAGATGGTGAAATTTTTATTTCACAGAAAAAGTATGCCAGTGATATTTTGAAAAGGTTCAGGATGGACAAGTCTAATTTAATTTTGACTCTAGTTGAGGAGAGGTTGAAGTTGGTGAGAGATGGTACAGGTGATCTTGCGAATCCAACCTATTTTAAAAGTTTGGTAGGAAGCTTGAGATATTTGACTTCTACTGGGCCATATATTGTGTTTGGTGTTGGGTTGATTAGCATATTTATGGAGACTCTACATCAATCTCACTTGCAAGCTAGTAAACGAATTTTGCAATACATTCGAGGTATTTAAAGTGATGGTATTTTTTACTCATCCTTTAACAGTTTGAAACTTGTTGGATATACAAGTAGTGATTGGGTAGGTGATACTGAGATGCGAAAGAGGATTTCAGGATATGTCTTTCATCTTGGTTCTGGTGTATTTTCTTGATCTTCTAAAAAGCAGCAGGTTGTTGCTCTTTCAACAGCAGAGACAGAGCACATTGCAATAGGGAATATTGCTACTCAAGCAGTTTAGTTACGGCGGATACTTGGTGTTCTACAACACAAGCAGGATGGACCTACAACAATATTTTGTGATAGCAAGTCAGCCATTGCATTGAGGAAGAATCTAGTTTTTCATGGGAGAAGCAAGCATATTGATATCAAGTTTCACTTTATTCGTGACTTGGTAAATGATAAGGAGATCTAACTTGACTTTTGTCCTTCTGAAAAACAAGTTGCAGATATTTTTACAAAGTCGCTAAAAAAAAATTCTTTTTGAAGTTGAAGAGATTACTTGGCATGGTAAAACTTGAAGAACTTGGTTTAAGGGAGGCAATGTGAGCCAATTAAACCAAGTTAGTATAGTTTTAGTAGGACTCTTAATGTTGAGTCCTAGTATTAGTAGGATTAGATATGTTTTATCCTAATAGGACTAGGAGTCTTTATCCTAGTAGAAATAGTATTATTAGTTTGAATAGGATTAGAAGTCCTAATTGTATTAGGATTAGATTTTATATAATCTATATATATTTGTAGGTCCTAATTGTATTATTGAGTTGAAAGACTTAAAAAAGTAATTACAAATCTAAAAATGGAAACTGATTTTTAAACAAACACAGGTTGGCCCATTACACATGATCTGCCTGCAAATATGACCCTTCAATAACTTCCGTAGCCCAAACAAATAATATAACAAATACTTTCATAACATCCCTAAAATATGTTGGCTCATAATTTGTACTTAAAAATTGATGAAAATTTTATTTAAAATAAAGGATAATGAGTAATTGTTTTATGCTAACCTTTTTCTAGAAAACCAAACAAAAAAAAAAAAAATACTCTTTCGAGGGTGGCAAAATCCTTCTTTCGGTTCAATTTGAGAAAAACCAAACTTTCAAAACCTTTACTGGAAAATTAATCAAATATGCATCACACTTTTTCATTTATAATAGACTCTTTAAATAAAAGAAGATAATAACTGACCATGATCTTATGACTTTGACAACTACTAATCATGACTCGATTGTCTAGATAACTTACCTGAGAAACCTACTAACACCTATAGTTGGATAATTTTCATGAATTCACCTGTATTTTTTATTATCTGTTTGCGACCTGAGACGGCCAGAAAAATAAAGAATGTGTGGGTTTCCCACCATTGCCATGGTGGTCTGGCCGAGGGCAAAACCCTGGAGAAAAAACTTTGACCCACTTTTGTTTTTAGGTTCATTTTATCTCTTATATTGTAACCCACTTTATAAGGGTTTTACTCCCTACGTCCCATTTTAAGAGTCCTTTATTCAATTTTGGAATGTCTCATTTTGAGAGTCTCATTTGAGAGTCTCATTTGAAAAGTCAACGTCCTTTTGACTTATGAATTTTTAAAATTACCCTTTATTACACTTAATATGAACATGATTTACAATTAAATGAGGGCAATATGAAAAATTTAAATAGTTTCAAAATAATAATACTTCTTAAAAAGTTAGAATTCCCAAATGAGTCTTTTATTTTGGGACAGAGGAAGTATCTTTTAGGGTTTGACTTAGGAGAAGATAGTCGTTATTGGAGAAAACGGAGTTTCGGGTTTTGGGAGTTTTTTACTTATGTAATCTCTTTGATACATAGTATATTGATCATCACTGCCTATGGACATAGGTATCTTGCAGAACTACCTAAATCTTGTGTTTTCTCTGTGCGTTTTTATTTATTTTTATTTGTTTAAGATCCATTTATTGTTTGTTTGATTGCTTCCGCACAATGCTTACTACCAAAAGGGAATCCACCTATGTACTAGGATGTGCGAGAGCTCCCCAACTTTAAAAAAAAAAAAAAACACTTAGTAATTTTTTTCACCCATATAAAGGTAGCCCACTCCTATTTGAATCTAATCTACTCTAAGTTTTGGTCAAATCGTACTTTTAACTAATTCTAAACATTATCAACAATTTCTTATTTCTTAAAGCGTGAAACAAAATTTGTAAAACTTAACACCTCACAAATTTTGGCCCAATCCTATACTTAACTAAACCCAACACAATATTAATCATAATCTCTTATTTCTTATTGTCATTTATTTTATGGATTTTGATATTTTTTTACTAATATTTTCTCATTTCAAGTTTTGTTTGATTACGAAAAAAAATTTAAGAATAAAAAAAGAAAATAAAAACATATTATTTTTTTCCTTCAAAATGTTCCCCTACGAACTTCATTTATTAGAAAAAAATTAAATGTAAAATTTCTGTAATTTAAGAAAATAATCCCCGCCCTCCCCTACCATCTTTCTTTTTGAGAAAAAAAAATTTCTCCCTAAAATATTTTCAATTTTAAAGCAAGATTTCCATAAAGTTTCTCTAAAAAAGATTCTAGCTCCTTAATTGTTATTCTTGGCTCCACCCTTGCCTAAAAATAAAAAATAAGCACGTATCATTTTTATACAACTATAAAAAAAGGTGCGACAAAGGATATGAACCCATTCAATTAATAATCCAGATCCGTCTCAATATAACTTTATATAATTATTTTTTATAAAAAATTACAGAAGCATATTCCGAGAAGTTTTATTCGTTTCCATTTAACTCTTATAATTTAGAAGTGAGACGCCCCTCCATGTATTAAAATAAATACAAAAAATATTTATGAAATATTTCTGTTGATTTTTAAAACTACATAAACGCTAAAACAATGAATTTTTTTACCTCCCAATGTAATTATTTTTAAAATTTTTTAAACTCATATAGTTTTTTTTTTTTACTGTTGATTAGAGGCATACAAATTTAAAAAACATCTTTTAAAAAGACATCTTTAATCCAAAAGTTTTGTTCCAAAAAAATATTTTTAAAAGCGTTTTTTAAAAGGATGTCTTTTGTAGGATAAAGTTTTAAGTGTTTAAGAATTCATTACTTTTAAATTTTTATATTTTAAATCAAAAATAATCTTGTGAATAAACATTTTTAGAAGTGTATTTTTCAAAGACATTTTTAGAATCATTTTGAATAATTTTTTTTTGATTAAGGACCGTCTTTTCCAAAAATATTTTTAAAAATTGTATTTCTTCGGACAATAACAAAAAAAAAAAAAAAATTGCATTAGATGGGTAAAAAATTCCTAAAACTACATGGAGTGAAGTTATCTTTTTATAGAGTGGCCGGTTGTACGTTTCTCTGTCCCTACATTAAGATAATGTAGTGCAATTTGCGTTGTACTACTGGGATGCATGAGCTGCTATCTTCCAAAGCTAGCAGATATTTTTGCTTTCTGTTCCCTTCAAATCTTAGTCAAAGATTTCGGTAGACGGCAGATATCACAGCACTTAGTCAAAGATTTCGGTACTAGTGAACTGAAGGCTACAGCCTACTACAAACATTGGCTATATATTAATCACTATTTTCTTGTGATCGGAAGCACCAACAACCATGTCTTCTTTCATTTTTGCTACTCTCCTCGTCCTCCTCGGAGCCCTCTGGGCATTCATTAATCTCCGATGGGCACGGGCACCGGCTGACTCATTGCCACCAACTAATTGGAAAAATAACCGGAAGCTACCACCCGGTCCACGGGCCTTACCGATTATCGGTAACCTCCACATGTTGGGTAAACTCCCCCACCGCACCCTCCAAGAGTTGGCCAAAAAATATGGTCCCCTCATGTCAATGAGACTGGGCTATGTGCCAACTATTGTAATCTCATCCCCTCAAGCTGCCGAGCTATTTCTAAAGACCCATGACACCGTGTTCGCTAGTCGGCCCAAAGTCCAAGCTGCCGATTATTTATCCTATGGTACTAAGGGGCTTGGCTTTCGCCAAGTACGGTTCATATTGGCGCAACGTACGGAAATTCTGTACCCACGAGCTTCTGAGTGCTGCAAAGATTGATTCGTTCAAGGCCATGAGAAGAGAGGAGCTAGAGTCATTGGTGCAGTCGCTAAAGGAAGCTGCAAAGGCGCATGAGGTGGTGGATGTTAGTGAGAAGGTGGCTGGGCTGATTGAAGACATGACCTATAGGATGCTTTTTGGGCGCAACAAAGATGATAGATTCGATCTCAAGAGTATTGTTCACCAGGCCTTGAGCTTGGTGGCAGCGCCCAATCTTGCGGACTATGTGCCCTTCCTTGGCGCGTTTGACTTTCAGGTTCGTTTTCATGCTTCATCAAATATGGGCCCTTCCCAGGGGTACCCTAACTTTTACATATGTTTTCTAGATATTTTGTCCATTTATGACTGTATTTATGTTTGGAAAATGCCTGATTGCAAATAAGAGAAATAAGGAATCTTATTTTATCAATATATGTGTCATAATTTTAATAGATCATTTATATACTTATATGTAATCAACATATATTTTTTGATTTATTTAATTTTTTATTAAAATTAAATAATTACATAATATACATATTAATGCATTTCCTTATCTGGAGATCCAAGTAATTTTTTTTTTTTTAGGCCGGCTCCTTGTACAATTGGAGTTGACACTCAAAACCCTATCTCTTTGTAAGTGGACAACACCATCAGCCATTTTCATTTAGAAATTTTTACGAAATCAATTTGATAAAATGTCATAAGAAATAACTTTTTATCTTTATAAAATTCACCCAAAAACTTGGCACTACCCGCCACCTTCATTGTGTGTGTGTGTGTGTGTGTGTAGTGTATATATATATATATATATATATAGATCGGTGAAGTGTCCTATATATAATAAAGGTGGCCGAGGGGACAAAATCATGCTTTCAAAACAAAACAAAAAATAAAACAAAAAACCAATTACAAAAATTAACTTAAAATTCTCCAAAAACTCTACAAGAACTCTACATAGGAGTATCTTTATTTTTTATTTGTAATTCGAAAATTTCCCTATACATTGAGTTTTCAAACTAAAATTTTATTTTGGGACATAAGAAAAAAAAACATGAAACACTTAAATGGGAATTGAGGGAGTATTATTTTAAATACACAGTTGTATCACAATCAAGGACAAAATTAGAAGGGGCATGCCATGCATACATGGAGTTTTCAAACTAAAATTTTATTTTGGGACATAAAAAAAATAATATATATATATATTTATGAAACTCTTAAATTAGATTTGGGGGAGTAATATTTTAACTACACACTTGCATCACAATCAAGGACAAAATTAGAAGGGGCATGCCCATCAGAGTTTATTAATAGCATTTCCTTATCTAATTGAAAGAAACTATCTAGTCTTTAAGGGAAAAGTTTCTAAATTTTTATTTTAATTTGGTTTAGTTTGATTAGGGAATTGTTATTAGCAGTCCAAAACGTGAATGAGGGTTGGTTAATCACTTTGTGGAGTATGAATAAAACATCCCTTTTGATTAATGTCGTAACCAAACACTATTAGTGTTATTTTTATATGAAGTGCCTATTTTTTTTTATCTATCTTGTTTATAAAACTATAAATAAATATGTATATTAATACATTCTAATTATAATCTTCCATTGCCTTGTTTAGGGATTAACTCGTCACTTCAAGGAGTCTTACAAAGCCTTTGACAAAATATTGGAGATTATTATTGAGGAACATGTACAAGAAGCTAATAACGGGCAACAAAGGAACAACCACGAGATGGATTTTGTGGACGTAATGTTGTCGTTGATGAAAAAGTCCACAAACACCCATTATGGGCTGTCATCTATCATTGATCGAACAAGTATCAAAGCAATCATATCAGACATGATTGTAGGAACTATTGACACGTCAGCTACCGCGATCGAGTGGGTCCTATCGGAACTTCTGAGGCATCCAAGGGTGATGAGACAAGTCCAAGAAGAGTTGAACAGTGTTGTTGGAATGGATCGAAGTATAGTGGAGGAAACTGATTTGGCAAAGTTAAATTACTTAGACATGGTAATCAAGGAAAGTTTAAGGCTACACCCTGTTGCACCATTGTTGATTCCTCATGAATCCATGGAAGACATTGTGATCGGCGAATACTACATACCGAAGAAGTCACGAATTATTGTTAATTGTTGGGCATTAGGGCGAGATTCCGAAGTGTGGTCAAAGAATGTTGAAGAATTCTTGCCAGAGAGGTTCAAAGGGAGTGATATAGACCTCAGGGGACGTGATTTTCAGCTTATACCATTCGGGTCTGGGCGGAGAGGATGCCCAGGGATGCATTTAGGGCTCTTAAACATTCGATTAGTGGTTGCTCAATTAGTACATTGCTTCCACTGGGAGTTGCCTAATGGCATGTCAATCGCCGAAATGGATATGACCGAAAAATTTGACCTGTCGTCGCCAAGAGCCATGCACTTGCTCGCTGTGCCTAAATATTGCCTAGGCGTCTAAGACTCTTTGAGGAATTTCTTATATTAAAGTTATTTGGTCTTTACACGTATGTTTGTATCTCAAAGTATAGAAGTAGTTAGTCCAGTTTTACTAAAGCAGATTTTTTTTTTTTTTTTTTATAGATTGGTTAGGAGTATCATGGTTAGCTTACGTGCATTAGATTAATTCTCATCTTTGTAATAGTCAGACTCACCCTTTAAGCTCTAACTACTAATGATTTGCGCAGAAAGCAGGGCCGGCTCAAGCATAAAATCAATAAAGCAATCGCTTTAGGTCCCACCTAAAAAGAAGGCCCCAAATTTTAGGTATTTATAGTATAATGAAATTAGAAATCTAAAATTAATAAAATTCTAACGGTATAAAAAAGCCCTAAAATCACTTTAGGCCTCACCTAAAGAAAAGACCTCAAATTTTTGGTATCTATAGTATAATGAAATTAAAAGTTTAAGATTAATAAAAGTCCAACTCTACAAAAAAAGTTTCAAATTTTATATATTTATAGTACAATGAAACTACAAGTTTAAAGTAAATAAAAATCTAACTCTATAAAAAAAGGCCCCATAAAGACTCCATGAAAATAATTTAATTATAGAATTTTATTCGTATTATAATCAATTTTTTTTTATTGTTGTCTATTAAGATAAAAAAAAATTATGTAAAATATTTATTAGTAGAGTTTTATTCAATACATAAATCTCTCGTTGGAAAACAAATAAATTTTATATTACAAAAATTAAAATATAATATATATATATATATAAAAGAAACAAAGTAAAAATTTATATTAATATAAAAAAAGTCTCATTGAGAGTTGTTTCTTTTTCACTTTGGGTCCCCAATTATATTGAGTCGGCCCTAGCAGAAAGGACTCGAATTCAAAACGTTTGCTATTGCAGGAACTTGTTATAACTTACAATAAGGTATTCAAAATGACAAATACATATATATATATATATATACATGTAATTTAATGCAAAGTGTGGACAAGAACAAGGCCAGATTATAGTCTGGGGCAAACATTGTTTTTCAAATTATAAGTTCAAAAATTTATGTGGTACAAAAATTTAATATTGATTGATAATTGTTTTACAACTAACTAAATTTATTGATATATAAAAGTTTATAAATTAAAGAAGAAGTCTAACCAAAAAAAGGGACCTAAAAAACTTTAAGTTAAACAAAAAAATCTTAAAAACAATTATATACAAGATTTTAAAATGTAAAAGTTTTGAACTCTTTGGAGCCAAAGATATAAATTAAATAGATATATCGAAAAATATTTTTAAAATATAAGTATAATTTAAAAAAAAAAAAGAGTCAGGCGGTTGATCCCCTAAGCCTGTGGTTAATCCCCAAATGTCAAAACTAGTTTATAGTCCAGACTAAATTCTACTTATGGTTATTTTAAATTTTAAGTTCAAATTTTAAATATTATTACAATTGTAAGGTCTCGTGCCTAAGTGTAATAGATGTTATGCACAACATTTGTATCACGAATTACTCACTTCTACCGAGTTGCCATACTTGAAAAGACTTTTCTTAAACCATTACTTGTAATTAGCATAATCCTCAGTGACTCAAGTAGATCTTACAAAAACTAGTAATAAAATAAAACTTTAAAAAAAATTCCAATATAAAAATACAAACATTTTTTTTCACAAACTCCTCAGTTTGCAATTCTTAACAAAACATAAAAATTACAAGCAATAAACCCATTACATTTTGTCAATTCCAAAATCCGAAAAAAAAAAAAAAAACCCTTGTAGAAGTTTAGATTAATTGTACAAATACCTATGCACCACAACTAAAAAATATATATAAAATGCATGTGTGCAAAATAGAACAATACAAAAATATAGGGTGATTCGGTGAACTAAGTAACAAAAAGGAAATCATACATGTTAAATAAATTTGTAATAAGCAACAAACACTTAGCAAAGTACCTTATGATAATAAATATAAGGATAAATTCTACTAATCTTTTCTGAATTTTTGAAATTGCACTGACCTTCTCGACTGTACTTGAAAATATACAGATACCTTTCTCCAGTCAATTTTTTTTTCTTTAAAATGACAAAATGTCCCTTTTATTTATTTATTTTTTCATTTTTTAATTTTGACCAATTTTTTTAAAGATTTTTTTATTATTTTATTTTAAAATAAATTTAAGGTAAATAACTTATTTTTATTTTATATAAAAATAAATTTAAGTTTTTATCAATATTTATTTAAAAAATAAAAAAGAATTGGTCAAAATTTTTATCATCACACAATTACTAATCATTAATTTGTTGCCAACTTGGGGGGACCAATCAATTAGTAAAGGCGGGCCAAGCCAAAAAATAAATATACACACACACACACACACACATCAGCTCAAGGCTAAGCCAAGCAAAGCAAAATAATAAACGCCTTATATATTAAGGAAAATGTTACATAGAGATCTATATATATTAAAGAAAAATGTTGTCCATCTATGTTTACATTTGTAAACTGAAGTGATATTATTATTATTATTATTTTTGGGTGCCCAAATGATATAGTTCTCAAAATCGCCACCAACTCGGGCAGAAAATATGGTCCCATCATGTGCATATATTCCAATTACCGTAATCTCATCCCCTCAAGCAAGCTAGCCGACTTATGACAACAGTGGTTGTGGAACAAAAGAAGCCATGACTCTCTAAAGGAAAAGAAACGGTTGATGTTATGATCGAATGCAACAAGAAGGAATTACTATGCAAATTGCAAGGTAATCCAAAATAACAGTAATAAGAAACTGATTTTATCCAAGAATCAATTAAACATAACCTCCATTTTTCTGTTTATATTTTCGATATTATGAGTTGAAAGGCCTAATAAATGCAATTACATCCAAGCATCCCTTTTTGTATTAATCGTTGGCTTTTGGAACTTGAAAAATACGTATAAATTAATTCAAAATATTTCTGACCGATTCCAAAAAAAATAAAAAAATTTACAAATTCGGACACGATTTGTAAACAAACACAAATGATGTGCCTGCAGATGTGGCCCTTCAAACTTTTGTAGCCCAAACAAATAAGACAACAAATAGTAACGTGGTGATAAAATTAATGAAAAGGTCTAAGACAGAATTACTGTTTATTAAATTAAACATATGAAATTATACAGGGCACTTCGAGGTTATGAACTGTATATGAAGAGACTTAGAAAAGGAAACAACAAGAGAGTCTTAATACACTATAATAATCCGGTCCCCGATTTTCTGAAACAGAGTCATCATAAGTTTGTTGGAATGATTTAATTCATTTTGTTATTAAACATATTTCAAATATTATTTTATTTAATTTAGTCACATTTCATGACTTCCACTAACATGTGATCCTGTGTTGTGGGTAAATTACCGAAATGCTCAATTTAGCTTCTACATCAAACAAAACATGATTAATCGGTTTACCTAATCAACCTTAAATTATTATCTTAACTTCCAATTAAAAGTATTTATTTTTTAGGTCGTTACAAAAAGGTTCCAAGAATTATTCAAATGAAACATTGTTCTCTCCTAAGAGTGTAGAAGACTTTATACCAATTTTAATTAATTAAAATATCAATTTAATCAATAAAGAACACATATTTAATATCCTTATTTAAATTTAAGATGGACTACTCTCGAAGAAATCCGCTTGTAAGATTACTGGGATCTCAAGTTTATGCATATATCAAGTTTATTATAATGATAATCAACTATGTAAATGAAATAAATATGAGATACAAAGATTTTTCGTGAAAAACTCTTACGGGGAATAAAATTCACCAATTGAAAAAGATAAATTATGAATAATGAACACAGTATAAGTCTACAAAGAGAAATCACGAACAACTAATCTTCCATGAACTAATAGATCACTGCTAGTCTGCTTACTTTTTCTCATTGTCTGTTTCTTCTTGATTAGCCTTTTACAACTACAGCACCATCCAAAATTTACAAATTCACCACTGCAGTAGTATGTAAATCCTTATATAATGGATGTATGTGTCTAGCCCACTATATGAACCTACGTATACTCTTTGACACTAGGTATATATACTTTAAATATAAGGTATTAAAACATTACAGAAAAACTAACTATATGAACAAAAATTGAAGTAAAAATCAATGTTTTAAACCCGAACCAGATCGGCCAATTCAATCGGTTGAACCATCGACCGGTCCACAAAACAGTCCAGTTTAACCCATAAACCCGTTTCAAGTTTAAAACCATTTTAAAAATAGAAAACCGGGAAAATCGGATGGTCCGACCGGTGAACTGGGTGACCCGATACTGGGTCACCAGTTCACACCGGTTCTTCAACTTAAAGGACCAAATCTCTCATTTGATCCAGAACTCGCAAGTCAATTGTCGCAGCCTAGTCCTTCCTCCTTCCTCAATCGACTGAAACTCGCAGCCTAGTCCTCGTCTCCTCGATCGATCGCACTCGCAGCCATCGATTGAAGTAGTGAAGGCTGTGAAGCCCTCACCCAGTCTCCTCGATCAATCACACTCGTAGCCATCAACTGAAGTAGTAAAGCCCTCACCCAGTCTCCTCGATTGATCGCACTCGTAACCATCGACTGAAGCAATGAAGCCCTCACCCATTCTTTGCAATCTGCATCTCAACACCTTCAATCAACAACCAGAACCACGTAAATTTCTCATCTTTTTTCTTCAAGTTTTGAGCCCTAATTTTCATATTTTCTTCATTCAAAATTTCTTCAATTTTTTTTAGCCTTGGTCGGCCCAAGCCAATACTCCACTGCGATTTCTTTTACAAAAACCCTCTACCTGCCGTTATTGTGACGGCTAGTTCCGATCTACAACTCCGGCACCAGGTATCTCTCCCTCTTCTTCTTCTCTGTTATCTTGAACAGCCAATTGGACTCTCTTAGTTCAGTTAGTTGTCGTTTGTCTTCTGATTGCTGAACAACCATACCCATTTAATTTCTTCAATTGATTTCAAACATCAAACGACAATCAATTTAGAGTCGCACATAGTGATTTTATGGACTGAAAATTGGCATTGTTCTCCAACTTGACCTCATGTACCTCTCACTGCCGCGCTGCTATCAAAGTCATGATTGAATATTTGGACAATTAGAACATTCCGAGTAGTTTATTTTGCCTATGGATATTCCAACTACAATTTTTTTTCCTTTTTTTTTTGTTGGGAAGTAATAGGCTTGGTGGAATTTTGGTTAAATTTTGTACTGTAATTTTGGCTGCAAATTTTTTTTTTTTTGGTATATTCAAAATCTCAAATTTCATGCTTTTGCAATTTTAGAATCTCAAATTTTTTTACTGAATTTTGGTTGAGTTGAGTTGGTCCTATTTTGGCTATAATTTTTTTTTGGTATATTCAGAATCTCAAATTTCATGCAATTTTTTGGCTGAATTTTGGTTGAGTTGAGTTAGTCTTTGACTGAATTTATTTTGAATATGTATTATTAAATTTATTAATTGCATACTCATGACATCACAGTTTGATTCCAATTGACCCGACGATTGAACCGACAACCAGAAACCCAGATATTTTTCTGGTTCGATGAACGGGCTGAGTCTGAAAACATTGGTAAAAATCACTCAATGTATCACTATGCTTCAAGAGGTTAGGGTTCATCATGTGAGATATAGTAAGGCCTTATTTATGACCAACATAATGAAAAACCCTAAACCAATTCAAACTAGGTCTTGCACTCGGATATGGCTTGGCTCCATTTGGACGAACGTATTACTAGAAAACCCTTTTGAGAATTTACAATGAAATTTTTAATGATTTTTCCATAAATTAAAAACACATAAATATGTTTAGAAGCATACGTTTTAGTAATTCTCATAGTCGACCATAATGTCTATTGAACCTAGTTAGTCAAACAAAAAGTTGGCTACTAATCAGGTCAATCGACCTACTAGTCAACTAATGGTTAGAACTAATCGATTACATGGGAAAACTACTCGACTAATGAAGGATTTAAAGAAAGAAATAAAACCACGGGTTGAACCAGTTGACCTATTAGTCGACTGCCTCAAAACTAAGGCACAACCAATCGATTGATGGTACAAATCAGTTGACTGATTCAGTCATTTCTATAAAAATTGAACGATTTTCAAACATTTCAAAAAACCATTTTTTGTAACTTTTTGAATTCTCCCTCTTTCTCTCCAACCATTAGAAACCTCTCTAAATCTCTCTCTTACATTCGAATCTCTCATCAATGACTCCCAAAATCAAGAATCCTTCATCCAAATCATTAAGAAAGCGTGTTAGGGTCGATCTCGATCCTAAAGAATGTACCAAATCGGGACATGATAGGCAAACCTTCCTCAATCTTTCCATAGATCAAAAGTTTAACGTTGACATCAAACATCGTAATATTGAATATGGAAAAACCATCAACACCATCTTCTTCAAAACCTAATCCATCTTTATCAATTCTCACTTCAATTATCTTGGTTGGGCCAAGTTCCTTTTCACCTCTAACATCTAATACACATATCTCATCAAACTATTTTATGCCCACTTTGAGATGCCCAAGGGACTCTTTGTGCCTTTATGGGTACGAGACACACTCATTTCCCTCGATCTCAACACCATCTCTAACATCTTCCAAATCCCTTGAAGGGATTTCAAAGAGTTCACCACTAACTTTTTGGTCATACACGATGGGCTTGACCAACTTGTGGTGATACAACAAATATGGGTAACCCCTTTTTCACCGAGTCTTTCAAACTTAAGGCTTCCCAACTCACATTTGATACTCATCTCATTCACCACATCATTACCTATAACATCTTTTCATGTGCCGGTGGATAAGACTTTGTCTCGTACATGGACATGTTTATTATTTGGTGTCTTAAATTACCAAAAGATCGACTTCTCTCATTTCACCCTTCAGCATTTGAATGATTGCCTCAAAAAGAAGAATTATTCTTTCATATGGAAACCACCTCACCACTCCCTTGAAACACTTCCAAATTGATCTTGGTAGTAAAAACGAAATTTACACCCCTATCCATATGAACTTCTACTCTAAAGGGACTTTCAAGTCCATGGGATACAAGGAAACTGAGTAAGGATGGGTTCCTAAATCTGCCTCTACCACTCAACCCGAGCCACTACAAGAGCCTCGCATACCTACTCACCTTAATGAGTAAGGATGGGTTCCTAAATTATACTCTTATCACACCATACTAGAGATACAATTAAAGATATAAATTAAGGATGCATAGCAATTTTTGGGTAATTTTATAGAATTATTCTCATTTATTTATTAATTTTTTGATCAAAATATCAAAGTTATAAATTTGTTAAATGGGCATAAAAAAAATAAAATAAACCTGTCAAATTTGTCATTTTGAAAAGAAAAAAAAGTCAAATTGTTAATATTAATAAAACTTTTTTGGTTAACCATGATACTTTTTTTAGAGAGAATTTGTGTCAAATTCTCAATTTAATTAATTAAATAATAAAATAATAATACTTAAATTCAAATTATCTATTTTTATTTAAGTATATATCTTAATAATAATTTGATACGTATAAATATTTTTTATAACTAAATATTTACATAATATTTATATAATTACAAACCTGACAAATTAAAATTATAACTATACTTTAATAAGACAGAATTTTTTTCAACTTAATTTAGAGAAAGTAGTGTTTATTATAGTTTGGCCCACAATAAAATTATAAGAGATGTGACTATGAATTATTGTTTTTCAAATAATGGCCGCAGCATGGTGGGGGCTGAAGTCCAAGTGGTCTCGTCCACCGAAAAATGACCCTACGTTGATTTGACATGAGACATGATGTCTGTCTTTTTTTTTTTTATCGTTTTTTAATTGTACGAAGCGTCATGTTTTAACAGGTCAGTTTCTTGGCAGCAAAAAAATAAAGTCAACTTTTTTCATTTTCATAACGAGGAATATTTTTTTGGGTTGTTCCATCAAAAAGATAAAAATTATCATTAAATTAATTCTTAAACATGTTAATTCATAAGATCATTTTATTATTCAATATCAAAAATATTTATCTAACAAAAAAGTGTGAAATCTGAAACAATTTTAATTAAAATTGTTTAAAATCTTAAAATTTATAAATCTATTTTTAATAAAATTTATATACTTAGATTCAAAAAGTCAACATCTATCAAACAAAATCTATATTGAATATGAAATTTTAAAGAAAAAAAATCACTCCAAAACTGTAAAATTTCATTCCAACAAAGTGATAATTTTTTATAGCATGCTAATTTTCTAAAAAACTCAAATTTTTATTATTTTTAATTTTTAAAATTTTTTTAGTTTTCTAATTGTAATAAGTCTATCATAAGGAAAGTAAATTTCTATTGAGATTAGTGGTATTCTTAACTTATAAATATGATATAAAGCTATCTTTATTTTCAAAATTCGAGAGTTTCTCTCACTTTAGATCAAAAGCCTCTTATTTTTTTATTATCAAGAAATTTCACATATTTGATTTTCTATCACATTTTCTTACTGTGTTACATTCCATAGAAAAACAAAAAAACTGAATTCTTATCTCCATTTATTTCCAAAATTATGATATTATGACACAATACATTACCGATACAAATGAGAATACAGATTGAGTTTTTTTATGAAACGCCCAACAACCATAGTCTCCTTGCATTTTTGCTATTCTCTTGATCCTCGGAAGTCGGAACTCCTTGCCATGCGCCACTGCAGCCTTCAAAGATTAGGCAGAAAATATGGTCCCATATCATGTGAATGAGACCAGCTTATGTGCATGCCAACTATGGTAGTCTCAACCCCCCGGGCCCTGCAGGCTCAAGCTGCCGACACATGGCTGATGGCACCAGTGCCATGTGGAAATAAAGAAGCCATGACTCAACCTATAGGACGATTCGGAGAAAAGGAAATCATGATACATGTTGTGACCCAAAGCTAAAAAATGGAATTGAAGGGATGACAGATATAATAAAAAACAATTGAAAGAAACCAACAAAAAAATTCATGACTTTTCATGGTGTTACATTTACATATGCAGCTGCAAGCAAAACATTACTATGCCTGATAGTACAAAATGACAGTGTATATATGTGTGTATATATATATATATATAGTCACGCTATAATCATGACAATGCGTTATGGTGGTCTTTTTTTTCTTCTTTTACAGTGATCTAGTAATCGGAAACTGTGAATTAATTAAACCAAATTAGTATAGTTTTAGTAGGACTCTTAATCTTGAGTCCTAGTATTAGTAAGATTTGATATGTTTTATCCTAATAGGATTAAGAGTCTCTATCTTAGTAGAAATAGTATTATTAGTTTGAATAGGATTAGAAGTTCTAATTGTATTAGGATTAGATTTTATATAATATATATATATATATATGTGGGCACTGTGAGCCGATGTGCGGGTGTGTATTGGGTTCCAAAATTCTGTCATGTCATGTTAAAAAATGCTTGATGCTTGATTGAGTTCTTTTTTAATAAAATAATATTTTTTTCTATGCTCCAAGGTTGCTATGATTTAATCAAACAATATTCTTGCTTTGTTTGGTTCGGATTTATAAAAAAATTTATAGATTCAACAATTGGCATGAGAGCCTGATTTCTTAGTTCGTGAAAATATCTTCACTTATTTATACGGTTTTACAAATTTGATGAAAAATCTCTTTTTCATATTTGGGAGAGTGCGATGATGACTTTAATTCAAGTGGTTTGATGACCAAGTTTATTAAGGAAGAGCTTGTAAAAGACGCAGAGGAGTAAATAAGACGAGTACACTTCAAAACTTTAAATTACATTCATCAAGTATTAGATATTTCTGTTCTTAGTAAAACTGCCCATGTTCAATGTACGAAACAAGCATGGGATATTCTTAAAAAAATATATGTTGGTGTTGATAAGATGAAAAATGCTAGATTACAAAAATTGCATAGAGATTTTGAGTTGTTGCAGATGAAAAAATCAGAAACTATTTCTGATTATGTTTCGCGGACCATAGCACTTGTTAATGAGATAAGGACTAATAGTGAACAAATAGAAGACCGTCAAATGGTTAAAAAAATTCTTTGAAGCTTGACACTACGGTTTTGAATATAAAGTGACTGTTATTGAAGAGTCTGCTAACTTAGAGTCCATAACAGTGGATGAATTACAGGGTTCGTTGACCATTCATAAACAATGCTTGAATGAGAGATCAAAAAATTCAGTTGAGGAAACTTTGCAAGCTAAATTAAATTTTAAGAATGAAAAAGGCGAGTCTCAGAATAATGCAGAATTTAATCAAAGTTTTCAAGGCTACCATAATAGATGAAAGAATCATAACAATAGAAGAAGCAGAGGCAATAATGGACAAAACAGATCTGGTGGAAGAAGAGGCAAAGACAATCAGTGGCAGAATAATAATCAGTGGCAGAACAATAATCAGTGGCAGAATAATAATTAGCAGTACAGACCAGTCCAAGGAAGAGGGGACAGTAACAATTCTAATCTACAATCTCATAAATCCAATATTCAATGTTTTAATTGTGGCAAGTTTGGGCATAAAAAGTCTGATTACAGATGTAGAAGGCTAAATAATAGAGACCATCAAGTTAATGTTGTTGAAAATAATCCTGGTGGTAATAATGAAGTAGAGACCGTGTTGCTGGCTTGTAGCGTTATGGATAATGATGATGGTACTAAGTGGTATTTAGATACTAGCTGTAGTAATTACATGTGTGGTAAGAAATACATGTTTTCTGATTTGGATGAGTGCTGTTCGATCAAAGGTAAAGTTTGGAAATAATTCAAAGATACATGTGATGGGTAAAGGCAGAATAGCAATTAGTTTGAATAATAGGTCTCACAAGTATATTTCAGATGTGTTTTATGTACCAGGTCTGTAACAAAATTTGTTGAGTATGGGGCAACTTTCAGAGAGAGGTTATGATATGCAAATCCACCATGGAGTTTGCACAATCAATGATGATCGTATGAGGCTAATAGCAAAGGTAAACATAACTCCAAAATCGTTTATTTCCATTGAGTATTAAATGTGAGAATTTACTTTGTTTTAGTTCTATAATTGATGATGATAGTTGGTCATGGCATATGCATTTTGGGCATGTGAATTTTGGCAGTCTTAATTTCCTTGCTAGAAAACATTGGGTTTTTGGTTTGCCTGCTATTGATATCCCAAATAGAGTTTGTGAAACTTGTGTTATGGGAAAGAAACATAGAGATGTTTTTCCTATATGAAATTCATGGAGAGCCAAGAGGCCTTTGGAGTTGATACACTCAAATTTGTGCTTAGTGGAGGTACTTTCTAATGGTGGCAGTAGGTACTTTATTACATTCATTGATGATTTTAGTAGAAAAACATGAGTTTATTTTTTACAACATAAATTTGATAATTGTGATACTTTTAAAAAATTCAAGCCCTATGTTGAAAAACGAAGTGGATTTCAAATTAAAACTTTGAGAACTAATAATGGTACAGAGTATCTTGTTTGTGATAACTTTTTTGGAGAAACATGGTATTAGGCATCAGTTGACTTGTAATGCCCCGACCCAAGGATACCAGGTCATATGGCATGCATTACGAGGATACGAAGGATTAGTGTAAAAGTTATACTAATCACAGGACCCCCCTTTCAGGTAAATGATGGCAGCTAGATCTTGATGGCGATGATGATAAGCCTATCTATTTTGGAAGAAGGGTTAGGCAACTAATCACAGGACTAGCAAATTCTCTTGGGGATGTATTGTGAAGTATCAATATTTTGTATTGGGAAGTATTTCGTTATTGTGTATTAAGTTCCGTAGAACAGTTGAATATGTATTAATTATGAAGCCTTTAAGTTTTAATTATGCTCTGAATGTTTGATCATGTGTACCGCGATGTGAAAAGCGGCAGTACCGGATGAATGTGCAATTTTTAAAATGAGAAAAGAAAAGAAAATTTTTCACGCTTCCGTAACCACCTGAAGCACATCTATTCGATACCGCTGCAGATGCGAGCCTTGTCTTGAGGCCTTCGGGCCTTGGAGCGGCGGTCCCGATCCGGGATTCGCGTGAGGCGGATTTCGGGATCGTGACATGACTGCTAGATATACTCCACAACAAAACGGAGTGGCAGAAAGAAAGAATAGAACTGTTATGGATATGGTTAGATGCATGTTGAAATTTAAAAATTTGGCTAAAGGATTTTGGGTTGAAGCGGTTGTTTGTGCTATTTATGTTTTGAATATGTGCCTTACTAGAAGTGTTTCTAACAAAATCCCATAGAAAGTTTGGAGTGGACAGAAACTTGTCATTAAACACCTAAGGATGTTTGGATGCATTACATATGCTCATGTGCCAGATCATCTTAGAAAGAAACTTGATGATAGAGGTGAAAAGTGTATTGTCATTGGCTATAGTCAATTGTCAAAGGCTTACAAGTTGTATAATTCAATAACAGAGAAGGTGATTATCAATCGTGATGTGACTTTTGATGAGCAAGGAGTTTGGGATTGGTCTCAGAATGATCAAATCCAGCCAGCTTTAACTTTTAATAATGCAGATCCGCAGATTGAAATACAGAGTGAGCCTCAGATTAAGTGATAGTCCATCTTCAAATATGTCACCTCCTCATGCAGACTCCTCTAGGCGTCCTCAACGCTAACGCCACTTGCCTGCTCGCTTACAGGATTATGTTGTTCGTAGTGATAATGAGCCAACTAATGAAGATTTGGTGAATTTTGCTTTATTTGCAGATTGTGATCTAGTGACTTTTGAAGAAGCCTCTCATGATAATCATTGGATTAAAGCTATAGATGATGAGAGCCATGAAATTGAGAAGAACAACACATGGCAACTTACTACTTTTCCTAGTGGTAAGAAACCAATTGGTGTGAAGTGGGTGTACAAGACAAAGTACAGGCCTAATGGTGAGGTAGATCGCTTTAAAGCAACATTAGTGGCTAAGGGTTACAAACAAAAGCCAGGTATTGATTATTTTGAGGTATTTGCAACTGTTGCTAAACTTGATATAGTCTGTATGTTTGTTTCTCTTTCTGCTTAAAATAATTGGAGAATTTTTCAAATGGATGTTAAATCTGCATTTTTAAATGGTGTACTTAAAGAAGAGGTTTTTGTTGAGCAACCTGCCGGCTATGTGATAAAAGGGCATGAAAGCAAGTCTTTAGATTGAATAAGGCCTTGTATGGATTGAAGCAAGCGTCTAAAGCGTGGTATACACTCATTGATTCTTATTTTGTTGAGCATGGTTTTAAGAGATGTCCTTATGAGCATACTTTATATGTCAAGTCTAATTCCCATGGTGATATTCTTATTTTGTGCTTGGTGATATTCTTATTCCGTGCTTATATGTTGACGATTTGATATTTACTAGCAATAATCCAAAATTGATTTCAGAATTCAAAGAGGCCATGATAGCTCATTTTGAGATGACAGATATGAGACTAATGTCTTATTTTCTTAGCATTGAAGTTGTTCAAATAGATGGTAGAATTTTTATTTCACAGAAAAAGTATGCCAGTGATATTTTGAAAAGGTTTAGGATGGACAAGTCTAATCCAATTTTAACTCCAGTTGAGGAGAGGTTGGGTTGATTAGCAGATTTATGGAAACTCCACATTAATCTCACTTGCAAGCTGCTAAACGAATTTTGCAATACATTCGAGGTATGCAAAGTGATGGTATTTTTTACTCATCCTCTAATAGTTTGAAACTTGTTGGATATACAAATAGTGATTGGGCAGGTGATACTGAGATGCGAAAAAGGACTTCAGGATATGCCTTTCATCTTGGTTCTGGTGTATTTTCTTGATCTTTTAAAAAACAGCAGGTTAATGTTTTTTCAACAGCAGAGATATAGTACATTGCAATAGGGAATATTGCTACTCAGGCAATTTGGTTACGACAAATGCTTGGTGTTCTACAACACAAGCAGGATGGACCTACAACAATATTTTGTGATAGCAAGTCAGTCATTGCATTGACGAAAAATCCAGTTTTTCATAGGAGAAGCAAGCACATTAATATCAAGTTTCACTTCATTTGTGACTTATGATAAGGAGATCCAACTCGACTTTTGTCCTTCTGAAGAACAAGTTGCAGATATTTTTACAAAGTTGCTCAAAACAAATTCTTTTTTGAAGTTGAAGAGATTACTTAGCATGGTGAAACTCGAAGAACTTGGTTTAAGGGAGGCAATGTGAGTCAATGTGAGCTAATTAAACCAAGTTAGTATAGTTCTAGTAGGACTCTTAATGTTGAGTCCTAGTATTAGTAGGATTTGATATGATTTATCCTAATAGGACTAGGAGTCTTTATCCTAGTGGAAATAGTATTATTAGTTTGAATAGGATTAGAAGTCATAATTGCATTAGGATTAGATTTTATATAATCTATATATACATATATATATATATGTGTGTGTGTGGGTACTGTGAGCCGGTGTGCGGGTGTGTATTGGCTTCCAAAGTTCTGTCATGTCATGTTAAAAAAAGCTTAATGCTTGATTGAGTTCCTTTTTAATAAAATAATATTTTTTTTCTATGCTCCAAAGTTGATATGATTTAATCAAATAATATTCTTTCTTTGTTTCGTTCGAATCTATAAAAAAATTTATAAATTCAACGGAGATGAATATCTTCTAGCTAATTATTGAGTTGAAAGACTTAAAAAAGTAATTACAAATGTGAAAATGGAAACGATTTTTAAACAAACGCAGGTTGGCCCATTACACATGATCTGCCTGCAAATATGACCCTTCAAACTTCCGTAGCCCAAACAAATAATATAACAAATAGTTTCATAACATCCCGAAAATATGTTGGCTCATAATTTGTACTTAAAAATTGATGAAAAATTTATTTAAAATAAAGGATAATGAGTAATTGTTTTATGCTAACCTTTTTCTAGAAAACCAAAAAAAAAAAAAACTCTTTCGAGGGCGGCAAAATCCTTCTTCTGATTGAATTTGAGAAAAACCAAACTTTCAAAACCTTTACTGGAAAATTAATCAAACATGCATCACACTTTTTCATTTATAGTAGGCTCTTTAAATGAAAGAAGATAATAACTGACGATGATCCTATGACTTTGACAACTATTAATCATGACTCCGTTGTCTAGATAACTTACCTAAGAAACCTACTAATACCTACTGTTGGATAGTTTTCATGAATTCACTTGTATTTTTTATTATCCGTCTGCCACCTGAGACGGCCCAAAAAATAGACAATGTGTGGGTTTCCCACCATTGCCATGGTGGTTTGGGGGCAGAACCCTCGAGAAAAATTTTTGACCTGCTTTTGTTTTTGGGTCTATTTTATCTCTTATGTTGTAACCCACTTTTATAAGGGTATTACTCCCTTTGTCCTATTTTAAGAGTCCTTTATTCCATTTTAGAATGTCCCATTTTAAGAGTCTCATTTGTAAAGTCAACGTACTTTTAACTTATGAATTTTTAAAATTACTCTTTATTGCACTTAATATGAACATGATTTACAATTAAATGAGGACAATATGAGAAATTTAAATAGTTTCAAAATAATAAAATAATACTTCTTAAAAAGTTAAAATTTCCAAATGGGTCTTTTATTTTGAGATAAAGGGAGTATCTTTTAGGGTTTTGACTTAGAAGAAGATAGCTATTATTGGAGAAAACGGAGTTTTGGGTTTTGGGCTAATGCTATACTTAACTAAACCCAACACAATATTAATCATAATCTCTTATTTCTTATTGTCATTTATTTCATGGATTTTGATATTTTTTTACTAATATTTTCTCATTTCAAATTTTGTTTGATTACGAAAAAAATTTAAGAATAAGAAAAGAAAATAGAAACGTATTATTTTTTTCCTTCAAAATATTCCCCTACAGACTTCATTTATTAGAAAAAAAATTAAATGTAAAATTTCTGTAGTTTAAGAAAATAATCCCCGCCCTCCCCTACCATCTTACCTTTTGAGAAAAAAAAAATTTCTCCATAAAATTTTTTCAATTTTAAAGCAAGATTTCCATAAAATTTCTCTAAAAAAGATTCTAGCTCCTTAATTGTTATTCTTGGCTCCACCCTTGCCTAAAAATAAAAAATAAGCACGTATCATTTTTATACAACTATAAAAAAAGGTGCGACAAAGGATATGAACCCATTCAATTAATAATCCAGATTAGTCTCAATATAACTTTATATAATTATTTTTTATAAAAAAATTACAGAAACATATTCCGAGAAGTATTATTCGTTTCCATTTAACTCACTCTTACAATTTAGAAGTGAGACGCCCCTCCATGTATTAAAATAAATGCAAAAAATATTTATGAAATATTTCTGTTTATTTTTAAAACTACATAAATGCTAAAACTATGGATTTTTTTACCTCCCGATGTAATTATTTAAAAAAAATTTCAAACTCATGCAATTTTTTTTTGAAAAGACATCTTTAATCCAAAAGTTTTGTTCAAAAAAAATTTTCGAGAAGCGTTTTTTGAAAAGATATCTTTTGTAGGATAAAATTTTAAGTGTTTAAGAATTCATTACTTTTAAAATTTTTATATTTTAAATAAAAAATAATCTTGTGAATAAACGTTTTTAGAAGTGTCTTTTTCAAAGACATTTTTAGAAGCATTTTGGATAATTTTTTTTTGATTAAAGACAGTCTTTTCAAAAAAATACTTCTAAAATTTGCAACTCTCCAGACAATAACAAAAAAAAAAATTTGCATTGGATGGGTAAAAAATTCCTAAAACTACATAGAGTGAATGTACAATTCACCCTTATCTTTTCATAGAGTGGCCGGTTGTACGTTTCTGTGTCTCTGCATTAAGATATTTAGTGCAATTTGCAATGTACTACCGGGATGCATGAGCTGTTATCTTCCAAAGCTAGCAGATATTTTTGCTTTCTGTCGGCTTCAAATCTTAGTCATAGATTTCGGTGGACGGCAGATATCACAGCACTTGTTATTTGCGGTGATCACAAACATTGGCTATATATTAATCACTATTTTCTTGTGATCAGAAGCACCAACAACCATGTCTTCTTTCATTTTTGCTATTCTCTTCGTCCTCCTCGGAGCCCTCTGGGCATTCATTAATCTCCGATGGGCACGGGCACCGGCTGCCTCATTGCCACCACCCAATTGGAAAAATAACCGGAAGCTACCACCCGGTCCACGGGCCTTACCGATTATCGGTAACCTTCACATGTTGGGTAAACTCCCCCACCGCACCCTCCAAGAGTTGGCCAAAAAATATGGTCCCCTCATGTCAATGAGACTGGGCTATGTGCCAACTATTGTAATCTCATCCCCTCAAGCTGCCGAGCTATTTCTAAAGACCCATGACACCGTGTTCGCTAGTCGGCCCAAAATCCAAGCTGTCGATTATTTATCCTATGGTACTAAGGGCATGGCTTTCGCCAAGTACGGTCCATATTGGCGCAACGTAAGAAAATTCTGTATCCACGAGCTTCTGAGTGCTGCAAAGATTGATTCGTTCAAGGCCATGAGAAGAGAGGAGCTAGAGGTCATTGGTGCAGTCGCTAATGGAAGCAGCAAAGGCGCATGAGGTGGTGGATGTTAGTGAGAAGGTGGCCGGGCTGATTGAAGACATGACCTATAGGATGCTTTTTGGGCGCAACAAAGATGATAGATTCGATCTCAAGAGTATTGTTCACCAGGCCTTGAGCTTGGTAGCAGCGCCCAATCTTGCGGACTATGTGCCCTTCCTCGGCGCATTTGACCTTCAGGTTCGTTTTCATGCTTCATCAAATATGGGCCGTTCCCAGGGGTACCCTAACTTTTACACATGTTTTCTTGATATTCTGTCCATTTATGATGTATTTATGTATGGAAAATGCCTGATTCCAAATCAGAGCAATCTCATTTTATCTATATATATATGTCACAATTTTAATAGATGATTTATATATTCATATGTAATGAATATATATTTTTTGATTTATTTAATTTTTTATTTTTTATTAAAATTAAATAATCACATAATATACATCTAAGTACATAAGTAATCTATTAATATTATGATATATATATACGTGAATAGAAAAAAATTCCCTTACCTGATTTAGTTTCAAGTATTATCTTTGTATATTTTTTTTAAGGCCCAGCAACTTGTACAATTGGGGTTGACACTCAAAACCCTATCTCTTTGTAAGTGGACAACACCATCAGTCATTTTCATCTAGAAATTTTTACGAAATTAATTTGACAAACTGTCATAAAAAATAACTTTTTATCTTTTTAAAATTCACCCAAAAACTTGGCACTACCCACCACCTTCATTGTGCGTGTGTGTGTGTGTGTGTGTGTGTGTGTGTATATATATATATATTGATCGGTGAAGTGTCCTATATATAATAAAGGTGGCCGAAGGGGCAACATCATGCTTACAAAAACAAAAAAAAAATTAAAAAACAAAAAACCAATTACAAAAATTAACTTAAAATTCTCCAAAAACTCTGCAAGAACTCTACATAGGAGTATCTTTATTTTTTATTTGTAATTCAAAAATTTCCCTATACATTGAGTTTTCAAACTAAAATTTTATTTTGGGACATGAGAGAAAAAAACATGAAACACTTAAATGGGAATTGAGGGAGTATTAATTTAAATACACAGTTGTATCACAATTAAGGACAAAATTAGAAGGGGCATGCCATGCATACATGGAGTTTTCAAACTAAAATTTTATTTTGGGACATAAAATATATATATATATATATATATGAACTATAATTAGATTGGAAACTCTTAATATATATTGGTATATATATATATATATATATATATGAAACTCTTAAATTAGATTTGGGGGAGAAATATTTTAACTACACACTTGCGTCACAATCAAGGACAAAATTAGAAGGGGCATGCCCATCAGAGTTTATTAATAGCATTTTCTTATCTAATTGAAAGAAACTATCTAGTCTTAAGAGAAAAGTTTCTAAATTTTTATTTTAATTTGGTTTAGTTTGATTAGGGAATTGTTATTAGCAGTCCAAAAAGTGAATGAGGGTTAATCACTTTGTGGAGTATGAATAAAACATCCCTTTTGATTAACGTAGTAACCAAACATTATTAGTGTTATTTTTATATGAAATGCATATTTTTTATCTATCTTGTTTATAAAACTATAAATAAATATGTATATTAATACGTTCTAACTATAATCTTCCATTGCCTTGTTTAGGGATTAACTCGTCACTTCAAGGAAACTGGCAAAGCCCTTGACAAAATATTGGAGATTATTATTGAGGAACATGTACAAGAAGCTAATAGCAGGCAACAAAGGAACAACCACGAGATGGATTTTGTGGACGTAATGTTGTCGTTGATGAAAAAGTCCACAAACACCCACGATGAGCTATCATCTATCATTGATCGAACAAGTATCAAAGCAATCATATTGGACATGATCGTAGGAACTATTGACACGTCAGCTACCGCGATCGAGTGGGTCCTATCGGAACTTCTGAGGCATCCAAGGGTGATGAGACAAGTCCAAGAAGAGTTGAACAGTGTTGTTGGAATAGATCGAAGTATAGTGGAGGAGACTGATTTGGCAAAGTTAAATTACTTAGACATGGTAATCAAGGAAAGTTTAAGGCTACACCCTGTTGCACCATTGTTGATTCCTCATGAATCCATGGAAGACATTGTGATCGGCGAATACTACATACCGAAGAAGTCGCGAATTATTGTTAATTGTTGGGCATTAGGGCGAGATTCCGAAGTGTGGTCAAAGAATGTTGAAGAATTCTTGCCAGAGAGGTTCAAAGGGAGTGATATAGACCTCAGGGGACGTGATTTTCAGCTTATACCATTCGGGTCTGGGCGTAGAGGGTGCCCAGGGATGAATTTAGGGCTCTTAAACATTCGATTAGTGGTTGCTCAATTAGTACATTGCTTCCACTGGGAGTTGCCTAATGGCATGTCAACTGCTGAAATGGATATGACCGAAAAATTTGACTTGTCGTCGCCAAGAGCCAAGCACTTGCTCGCTGTGCCTAAATATTGCCTAGGTGTCCAAGACTTTTAAGGAATTCCTTGTATTCAAGTTATTTGGTCTTTATACGTATGTTTGTATCTGAAAGTATAAAAGTAGTTAGTCCAATTTTATTAAAGCGGATTTTTTTTTAACGCTGTATTAGGACTATCACGGTCAGCTTACGTGTGTTAGACTAATTTCTTTTCTCGTAACAGTCAGGTTCATCCTTAAACTCTAGTTATCAACAATTTGCGCAGAAGGGACTCAAATTCGAAACGCTTATTATTGCGGGTCTTGTTATAACTTACAATAAGGTATTCAAAATGATAAACACACACACACACACACACACACACACACACATATATATATATATGTATGTAATTTAATGCAAAGTGTGGACAAGAACAAGGCCAGATTTTACTATGGCGGGCAAACATTGTTTTTCAAATTATAAGTTCAAAAATTCATGAAGTACAAAAATTTAATATTGATTGATAATTTTTGTACAACTAACTAAATTTATTGATATATAAAAGCTTACAAATTAAAGAAAAAGTCTAACAAAAAAGGGACCTAAAAAAACTTTAAGTTAAAGAAAAAAATCTTAAAAAAAGTTATGTACAAGATTTTAAAATGCAAAAGTTTTGAACTCGTTGGAGCCAAAGATATAGATTAAATAGATATATCAAAAAATATTTTTAAAATATAAGTATAATTTTAAATAATAAAAAAATGAGTGAGGTGGTTGATGCCCTAAGCCCATGGTTAATTCCCAAATGTCAAAATTAGTTTATAGTCAAGACTAAATTTTTCCTATGGTTATTTTAAATTTTAAGTCCAAATTTTAAATATTATTACAATTGTAAGGTTTAGTGCCTAAGTGTAATGTATGTTATGCACGACATTTTTACCACGGATTACTCACTTCAACAAAGTTGTGATACTTGAAGACTTTTCTTAAACCTTTGCTTTTGATTAGCATAATTCTCATGACTCAACTAGATCTTACAAAAACTAGTAATAAAATAAAATTTTTAGAAAAAAAAATTCCAGTATAAAAATACAAACATTTTTTTTTCACAAACTCCTCATTTTGCAATTCTTAACAAAACATAAAAATTACAAGCAATAAACCCATTACATTTTGTCAATCCCAAAATCCAAAAAAAAAAAAACCTTGTAAAAGTTTAGATTAATTCTACAAATACCTATGCACCAAAACTAAAAATTATATATAAAATGCATGTGTGCAAAATAAAACAAAAAAAAATATATGGTGATTGGTGAACTAAGTAACGAAAAGTAAATGATGCATGTTAAATAAATTTGTAATAAGCAACAAAAACTTAGCAAAGTATCTTATGATAATAAATATAAGGATAAATTATAGTAATCTTCTCTGAAGTTTATGAAATTCTACTGACCTCTCCTATTTTACCTGAAAATGTACAAATACTTCTCTCCAATCAATTTTTTTTCTTTAAAATGACAAAAATGCCCCTTTTATTTATTTATTTTTTCATTTTCAATTTTGACCAATTTTTTCTAAATTTTTTTAAATATTTTTTTTATATTTTGATTTTAAAATAAATTTAAGGTAAATAACTTATTTTTATTTTATATAAAAATAAATTTAAGTTTTTATCAATATTTATTTGGAAAATGAAAAAAAAAAATTAGTCAAAATTTTAAAAATTGAAAAAAAAAAATGAAAGGAGTAGTTTTAAAGGCTGAATATGATCTCACTTTCAGATACCTTTGACGAGCATATCATCGATATAAACTTCCATTGTGTCATCGATCTGAAGTTTGAACATCTTGTTAACAAGCCTTGGTAGGTAGCCCTAGCATTCTTGAGGTCGAATGGCATCACTTTATAACAATAGAGGACCTCATTCGGATATGAAAGTAGTTTCCTCCCAGTTGGGATGATACATCTGAATCTGGTTGTATCCAGAGTAGGCATCCATAAAGCTCGAGACTTCATGTCTTGCGGTGGCAGTCCACAAGCTAATCAATTCTAGGGAGAGGAAAATTCTCATTGGGGCATACTCTATTAAGGTCGGTATAGTCAACACAGACTCTCCACTTTCCGTTCTTCTTTTTTGCAAGCGTTGTGTTAGCAAGCCATTCTGGGTAAAAAAAAAAAAAGCCTCCCTTATCATTCCTACATCGAGTAATCTCTGAACTTCTTCATTGATGATCTTATGTCATTCTAAGGCAAATATCCTCTTTTTCTGGCATACTGGAAGATGGTCTAGGCTAACCATCAACTTATAAGAAATGAAGTCAGAGTCAATTCCCTCCATGCCTTTAGTCGCTTAGGCAAACTAAAAGGTTCTGTTTTAGGAACACGGCAATTTTTTCTTGCTCTCTTAGGCAAACTAAAAGGTTCTGTTTCAGGAACATGACAATTTTCTCTTGTGGGACAAGGCTGAGCCTATTTACAAGAACTTACCCTCAGCTTCTAAACTAACAAGCACCTTTGCTGCTTTTTCTTCTGGTTTTACCATGTTATCCCTTCTTCTAGGACTTAATGATTCTTCGATGTCAAAGGGACACTCTTCTATGTCATTTAGATCAGAATTGGAGAATTCATTCCCTCTGAGCTTGTATTGTACTTACTATTTGGGAGCCTTTTCTTTGAGTGCGATTGCGTGGCACTCTTGAGTAATGGGTTGGCATCTTTTGACAATAGTTATCCTGTCTTGATAGATAAACTTAAGGCACTAGTAAAAAGTTGAAGTGATCACCCCCATCTAATGGATCCAAGGCCTCCTGATTATAACATTGTAAGGAGATTTGGCTTCCAAAACCATAAATTTTGAAATCAATGTTTTCTATTTTTCTCCTTCCCTTATTGTGGTTTGGAGATTTGTCTTCCCCATAAGGAAACTAAGGTGCCCATTGAATCCTGCCATCAAAGCAATGGTTCTTTGAATATCTTTCAGATTTAACTTCATCTGCTTGAATGGCTCGTAAAACAACACGCTAGTCGAACTTCCCATATCCACGAGTACCTATTTTTATCTCAAAGTTAACAGTTTTTAAAGATATGACAAGGGTATCACTATAAGGATAGTGCACACTAATAAGATCCAATTCTGATAACTGTATTTGAGGTGTCGTTCTGGTTCTTTCCTCAACGGGAGAGATTCGAATAAGATGGGGTTTTGCCCTTGCCTCCCAAACATACCTCTTTTTGGCTCTGTTAGATAATCCAATCATTGTGCTATCAGCATGAAATATGAATATTAGGTGATGGTTGTTTGATAGCTGTTGATCATTTCGGACTGCTTGTTGTTCGGGCTTCTAATCTTGCCTCTTTTGAGAGAGCTTACCATCTCGTTGATTTGCCCTCCCGTCCTAGTGGACAAACTCTCTCAATCACTTATGACGGATTAGGTGCTCGATCTCCTACTTTAGGGTTCTACACTCTTCAATGGTGTTGCCTTACTCTCGGTGGAAATCATAGTGTTTATTCTTATTCCTTGTATCGCGGTTGCCTTTTATAGGCTTTGGCCACTTCAAGTTTTCACAAGCTTGAGTTTGTTTAAGTATATGAGTTAGGGAAGGATACAGTGGAGTGTAGCTTCCATACCTTCTAGACCCAAAGTTATTTTATCCTCCGGATGACTTACCCTTATCTAGGCTTTGAGCTCTTTTCTTGTTATCTTTGTGGTCTTTTTGAGCTTGCTCATTAGCCTTCCGAATGAAATTTTTCATATCCTCCAAATTGATCTAATTTTGAGCTCGCTCTATGAGGTTTGCCATGTCTATTGGTGGATTCTTAGTTAATAAATCTTGAAAATGCCTAGGACCCAATCCCAAGGTTAGGGCAAGCCACTAGGAAACTTGCACTACAATCATTCATCTCAATAAGCTCGGCATCGAAGCGGGCTATGTACTTTGTCAAGGTATCACATTTATCTTATTTGATAGTTAGAAGGAATTCTGGTCACTTTCCAAGTTTCCTACTAGTTAGTAAATGGTTGAGAAATAACACGCTGAGTTCGTAGAAATTGTTGATCATATTTTGGGAGAGATTATGAAACCACTTGAGGGATGTACCCTTAAGGCTGGTGACAAAAGTTCGACACATAAAGGCATCAGTGACCCCTGTGTTAGTAGTGAGACAGATGGTCCCCAAGATCCTCAGCTCCGTTATACAGAGTGAAATTCGATACAATAAATTTCTTTGGCATTTCCTTTACCATTATGGCAGAGATAAATGGTGTGGAGAACTTTCTGAGCAACTTACTAAGTTCATCCAGCTCTAGAGGGGCATGAAGCCTTTTGGTCGATGTAGTATGGTCTTGAGAGTCTGTTATCTGCTCAATCCTCTAGGGGACCCTAGGTTGGTCTTGTGGTATTGTTGTAGGTACCTAGTTTTGAGTATATACTAGGTTTCCATGCACTAAAACTATGGGTGGATTTGGCCTTGCAGACATGAGAGGATGTTGTTTTATAAGAGCCAAATGGTGTCGAGTCTCTGGTATTACGGGATCCCGAATTAAAGATACGGGGGGTGGTGGAAAATCTGGATTGCCAATCTGTACTCTAGAGGTTGACGGTATTGGCACCCTAGTTCTGCTCTGGTAGTGAACGACAAGATGAATTGGTGGAACGCTCTTATTGATTGTCGTGGATGTTTGAGGATCAACCCCTACCTTGATAGTACTTTGAGGGTGTACTACCTGAGTATTGGGTACCTCACTATTCTGAGGATCCCTTCTTGTAGAAGTACTAGTATGAGGTTGAGTCCCCCCCCCTGTATAGTAATCACCGATAATGGGGGAAGGAGCATGCATTGTTGGCCCTGCACTAGCCATGTTATTGCTTGTGACATGGCCAAGATATGCTACTGTATCTGTTTTGTTTGCCAGTACATCTGTTCTATCTGTTGTTGCATCCAAGATGGGGCTCATCCTCTTCCCTTGCAACAAAAGTTTGGTTTTAAGGATTTGGGGGGTTTCTACCAGAACAAAGGTTCAGTGTCATTGATAAGGAACAAGTAGTTTATGTGATGAGTAAGAGCTTCAATCGATTCCTACAGACAACACCAAACTGATGTAGTTAATTTTTGATCTGAGGTCCTACTCCCTTTATCTTCTTGCTTAGGACATAAGGTCACAGGACCATCAGGAAGGTTCCGGTGATAGTCGCTCCGATGATAAAGTTAGAAAACTAATGACAGTAATTGAAGAGAGTAATAATTGAATGTCCATTAGAAGCGTACCTTGGGACTTTATTTATAGGTTGTAAATCTCCGAATATGAGTAGGATTAAGAACCACAAAAGTTGAGATTTGTAGATATCCATAGATAGAAATTACCATATTGAACTTTGTTTCTTTATTCTAAGGTCGATAGTCTATGGAAGGTGGTGAACAATTTGGAACCATCTTTCATACTTGCTCTGTAACTTGTAGCTCAACAGGTATCTAAACAAGTTTAATCTTCACTAGCCGAAGCTCTTTCGGATACGTGTCATGATATTAAATCAAAGTCTATTTGTGGTGTATCAGTGATAAAACTAGATGATTTTGGTCTCATTGTGCAAATTTCCTATGTAAATATCTTGTTTAGCATCTATTCATTTGTCCACAATCTTCATGTTGTGGTAATGTCTTTCGGAGGAAATATGACAATAATATGTATTTTGATACACATATCCAGTTCAGTATCCATCATACTTATTTATCTCTGTGTGTGTGCATGGATACAGATACAATATTGTTTTGTACCCTCTTTATCTTGGCCATATTTGTCCCTTTTTTTTTTTCTAATTTTTTGAATGCAAGTATTTGAGGGTATGTCTTCTATCATAAAGTATAATTTTGAAGGGATTGGCAATGTTATTGAGTTAGGATAATTTTGTGATGATAATATAGTTGTTATAGCATCTTTAATTTTAGTGAAAATATTAAGTTACAATCAAACGTAAAATGATGTCTTCACAAATCTCCTTTCTCTATTAATGTGTCAAAATGCAATTGAAGTGATAAATTAATTAGACACAGGAAATAACTATTCATGAACTCATATGATGCGTCATTGTGTCTAGTTAACTTATGGATTAGAATCTCAAATTGAGTAGAGTAGTATGGGATAGAATGGGAAGGCGATGAGCAAAAACAAGGATTAGAATTTATGACAAATAGGTCCTTGCAAAATTTAGATGGAGACAGTTGGGCCTTCCCAAAATTCATTCCCAAGAGGTTGTAAAAGACACCACTATCCTTCAATTTGGACATAAATTACAAAGATTCTAAATATGAACTGATTCATTTTCCTCTGAAGTCAATTTCAAACAACTCGAAAAGGAGTGAGAGATTATTCCATATATGTTTTAAAAATTAGGAAGGAGAGGGAGGGACAGTTCTTACACTTATTTGACTCATTTTATAATCAGTCCACAAGTGGAAAGATTTAGACGGAGAGGAGGTAGCTTTTTATTGAATTTTTATAATATTTTTAATACCCTTAAAATTTAAGAGATAAAAATAAAATAAACACATCTATCTTAAGATATAATAATAGAATAATAAAAAATCATTTCCTTTCCTCTATTATTCCCTCCTCTATCATTCCCAAACAAGATGGAAAGATTACCGACAAACGCTGATAATGAAGGTTAGTGTAATTTTTGAAACCACGAAAATTCGCTTAATAACAACAAATCTTAGGAGAGGTCTGTATAATTTATTCATTTTTATTTATTATATAACCCTATTTTTATAATATTTATATCGAGTCAAAATTCAAGCCAAGTTCATTAAATAACGAGATTCAAAACATATTCAAGCCTCATTCATTTGTTTCACGAGTCGATCTTGAATAAATTTCAAACCGAACCAATTTTGATTTTGTGTAGCCATACTTCAATGCCTTCATCATTACCAGGAGGTGAGGGTCGTTATACTGGGCACTGCTGAGCAGCAGCAAGCTTAACCACTCACATTCTCCCCATATAGTTTTCAGAAACATTAACTCAATCAGGCATCAACATTTTCATAAATCTAACTAGTATCTTGCTTTATATAAGCTTCCTAGTGTTTTGAAACTGTGTTCGCACATTCAAAATCAAGTATTAAAAAGAACAAAAAAATGATTAAGTAAATATATCAGTCTTTTAATTGGCCAGCTTTTTCAAAAAAAATATAGGATCAAGGAGGGTAATCACCTACAATCCACAACCCCTTTCCTCAAAATATAAAAATTAAATGGAAAAAAAAGGTGGTTCGACCAACCATCCATGAAGAGTATCAAAATTATTATCTAGTCCAAGTCCAAACACATTAACCCATAAAGTACTTTAATTATTATGTCCCAAAAATACCGCTTTCATTGAAATCCCACCAAATATAGAACATCCTCCAAAAAAGTTTTTAAAAAATTTAAAATTCAATAACTTACTTTTTATAAATTTATTTTTAATAAAATTTATATATTTAGATTCTAAACATCGAGATCTATCAAACAAGATCCATATTGAATATGAAATTTTGAAAAAAAAAAAAAATCACTTCGAAAGTGTAAAATTTCACACTTTTCCAGTGAAAAGCTTCTCCAAACGAAAGTGTAGAATTTTACACATTTGCAGTGAAAAAACTTCTCCCAGCAGAAGTGTAGAATTTTACACTTTCTAGTTAAAATTTTCATCCTAGCAACGGTAAAATTTTGTCTCAGCCAAAATGTAAAAAATTACACTTTTAAGAAACTTCTTAAAACTTAAATACTTTTAACTCTTTGACTCACATCTAACCGTAGACAATCCAATATGTACAAATCTTTAGAATTCTACCATTTGTAAAGAAAATGTGTTTTATTATTATAGTAACCCAATACTTGGATAAAAGTGTAGTGCAAGATAAGTTCAGCAAAGTGCCACTACGAGAACAAGTGGATTTCAACATGGAAAGGTGCAGAGTAAGAAACTTTGTGTCATTCAACAAGGGATAGACTTCTCGTTATAACTCTAGCTTTACTTCTAGAGATAGGGTTTCAAGTGAGGATTGGTATTCTTGGAGCCGAAGCACATGGATTTTCAAATCACATTATCCAAAGAACAACCCCTCCTATCACAAAACCCCACGGTATCTCTATTTGTTGGCCAACTTCTAAAGACATTTGCAACTCTTCCAGTTACTTCATTACAAGAGTCATTTTGCTTGCCGGTTAATTTATGAAAATCGTGCCTAGTCGCGGCAAAGAATCAAGGCCAATAGTTGGAGAACTCCAGCAGAAGAAGGTTGTTGTAAAGAGGTCCCACCACTGTACAGTCGACGCCACTAATTGTGGTTTGAGTCTATGGTATGTGATTTTTTGCCATGGTAGAGAGCACCTGTTATGCGCCGGCGGTGGATCTGGCGTCTCTAGTGGTGGGTTGTGATTTTGGCGGTATCCCATAGTGGCCGTGAGAGGGGCTGCTTGTGGAGGGTATGGATAGGAAAACTAGGAGAGTTTTTTGAGAGAAACTATTGAGCGACAGAAATGTTTGTAATTAGGATAAATCATGTACAAGGGCATTATTATCATTTTAAAAAAAATAAAATGCCAACTCAAAAAATAATCTCAACCTAAAAAACAAAAGTCAACCGTCCTTTACTTCAAAAATAAAAAATGACTAGATTATAAAATAATTAAGTATCTTTCAAAAAGGATTTATGACTGATTAACCCAAAAAAAAAAATCCCTCTTAATCCCTTTAATGTTCAAGGTCATGATAAAGAGAGCACGGTGAAATCCATGGACCTTCACAACGCATCTTAATCTACGTCCTGCTACTCATCCTTTGGGTTGCTCAGATTATTAACATAAAGCACCATACAACAAAGCGTGGAATGGTAAATTTCGACATGGCATTAACCAAGGATGATGCAACTAATTCTGGCAAGTGTAAGAATCATGTTTTCTATAAAGATGAAGCACTAAAATCATCAAAGAAATGGAAAATTGTCTGATTGGAAGGAACTCTTAAGAACACAGATAGGGCATTACATGTATCTTTCACTGAGCTTCCAATAAATAGAAAAGAAAAAAAAAAAAAGAGGACAGCTTAATGACAAAACCAATCTAGCTTGACATCATGACCTGATCAGTTGCCTGTTGTGCTTGGCTGGCAAAAAACCTGACATCAACATCTGGATCCTCACTGAGCTCAACCAAACAAGGGCGGATTGTATTCTCAACGACCTGCATTTAAGATTTCCAAATAAAGTTTAAGTTAGCATGTTAGTCACGCCTTGTGATTTTATCCCTTCCTCCTCTTTTTGATTATCTTGAAAAAATGATTTCTCCAAGACAGTCTCCACCAGACAAGGCAATCACAGCAATACAGCATAATCGCGAATCATGCTGGTTCCCTTGATCAAACTATGTCATTTTACCAAGGGCATTGACAAATATGACCTCTTCATTATTTGTAAGCACAACAAATATGGCAAGTATTTCTGGAGATATTATAAGTAGCTTGTGGTGATATATGCTTCTATTTATATCATGGATTGCCTTCCCCACAGTAGCACTCTTCAATTTTTTGCTAGAACTCTAGTAATTGTGTTTCTATACTTGAGTATTAAAAAGACCCCTCTCTCCAAGCCAAATAAAGAAATAAATGAACTGATAACTTACAGACTGGTCAACTATAGGAATTAGAGATTGCAACACCTTCGCCACATTGAACTTGATGTTAGGTACCCTGTAATATGTGACTCAGCTCAGCAGTCCAAGTCATAACAAACAAAATAATGATCATTCACAATTGAGCTTGAGAAACTAGAAAATTTACCTGTCCTTTGATGCAGTAATGACCACAGGAAGAAGGTTGGAACATGTTATTTCTGGGCCCATTACAGGGGCAAGAAGAGAGATTGCATGTAGAATGGTCATCCGATACAGATAATGGGAGTCGTTAATCATGTCTAAAACCTGTAAAGAGATTGCTAAGTTATTACTTTAAACGAAATCACACCACAGGAAGGAATAATAATAATAATAATGACCGGGCCAAGCCTTTAGGTTGTTTAAGTAGGTTTGGGCTAGGTCGTTGCGCTCCTGCCACCTCTTGGCAAAGTAGGCTGATGGGCAAGCCCCCTCCTGTCGCAATGGTGTGGGGCGCTTTACGAGTAGGGGGGCCCCGTGGCCAACTCGAAGGGGCTGAAGTTCGACGCAGAGCTTTTTGGTTGTTAAGTTATAGCAGCACTGAGCAACATCCAACAGCTCCAGTCCTTCTGGTTTGCACTAAAGTGCCTTAAGTAGCCCTCGAGGAGTCCGTTTATTCTCTCCGTCTGAGCTTTCAAAGATATACCGACCGTAGGTATCTGACCATCAGATACCGACATCTTCTAACATTACCGACCCTTAAATATCGCAATAATAGATGTAGGAAATTTATGGTACCTGCTGAAAACATCTTTTGTTTCAGAGTTATTGAAGGATTGTTTAGTTTCTTAATTTGAGATTATCTCAAATTAGTTATTTTAGATAAAATATCTATTATATTTATTGTTTTCTATTCCAAGTAAGATTTCTTAATTCTATGTAATAGTTTCCTATTCAAAATAGTAGTTTTGTAGCTCTGTAAATATGATGTAATATGTCTTTATTAATTAGTTTTTATCAATAATATATAGTTTCGAATTGAGAGATTTCTTCTCTTATTGGGTGGGTAATCCCCGTGTTTGATTCAACCAAGGAATTCGATATGCTCAATTCGTTTTTTGCATTTGATGTTGCGTAAGTTGGTATCCGAGCAAGAATCCGTCTAGCTAGATGGCAATTGGTGGAGACGGAATTAGAAATTTTTACGACGACGTTCGTAGGAGACAATCCGTTACTCGTTTGGAGTATCGGATACAGGAGAATCGTGAAAACAATAGGTATTTCACTGACGATGGAACTACTAGTCAACTTGTTTCTGAAATGCACAATTACAAAAGACTTCTTGATTTTGACAGTATGTATTATTCTGAAGACTTTCTCAATTGGATATACGATTTGGATAATTGTCTAGAATATATGAAACATTCAGAAGAAAAAAAATATTATTGGGCAGAAGATAAGCTTATAGGATTAGCAAAAAGGTGGTGATTTGATTTACAGAGTTGTAGACTGTTAGGACTTTCAAACTATTTGAGTATTGGCTAATATGTGTTTGACAAAAATATCGAGTTATACTTAATTCAAGTCTTGGTTCTTAAGCCTTATGATCATCACTGCAATTCAAGTGACATGAAGATTCTTCACATCAATGCTGGTAATAATGGTAGGCAAGGTATAACTTCTTGAATTTAGTAGACCATTGACTCACACACACTTCATTCATTTAAAAGAATTTTTAAATCATTAAGTGTGTTTAAATTGGTTAAAAGGTTTACATTGGTTTTATTGATAAATCTATTTTTCTCAAAACCTCTTTACATGTGTGAATGTTGTTTGAACGAGCTACTAGTTCCATTGTTCGAACAAGCTACTGGTCCCATCGTTTGAACGAGTGTTAGCTTCGTTCGAACGACCAAGACAGTGAGGACTAGTGAGCAAGTGTGGCTGATGTTGTTGGCTTGGTCGTTCGAATGACCAAGACAGTGACTATCAAAACACAAGCTTGTTAGCTCTTGTTCTCTAGCTTGTTCGAACAACCACAACAATAGGTTTCTTACGAGTTTTATTAAAGCTGCTCGTTCGATCGACCATCGAAAAAATGGCATACTATTTCTAGTTTTTGTAAGGATTTCTAGTTATTTACCCTAAGACTATATAAAGTCTTTTGCACGAAAATTATCTGACTTTTGGTTGCTGCAATATTTTTTACTATTGTTCCAAAAGTTATTGATTAGGCATCTTCATATTATTCACATCCATGGCATATTGATAAAAGAACCCTATCATATATTCTTCTTCACCATTGAAGTACAAGCTTGTGGATTTGAGGTTGTGTGCAATTGGTAGAGTTCGAGATTGCGTGGAGATTTTCGCAGCTGTGATTAAGGAGTTCCATTCGTGGATTCGAAGTGGAGATCTACTTGAAGAGCACTTGTGGATTCGAGTTAGAGGAGATTCAGTGCAAGAACAAGGCTTGAGGGACTAAGTCGTTGTGTCTACCACGTCTGTTATCACCAAAGCTTTTCTAGTGGATTCAGTGCATCTAGGTCAGCGCCCTAGGAGTTTTCTAAAGCAAATATAGTTGATCTGTGGCAGTTTTCTCGTCAACAAAAATCGGTATGTTCGTTCTTACTTTTATTATTCTTGCTTGATTGCATTAATTTATAATTCACATTGATATTTGGTTTCACGCACTGGAACATAAATCTCACTTAATCGAAGTGATAATCTTAATCAATGTTTGGTGATTGAACTTTGAAAAGAAATGTTTAATTTTCCATTTCACCAATTCATCCCCCCCCCCCCCTCCCTCTCCCTCTCCCTCTCCCTCTAGGTCAAGGTTTACATATCATAGGGCATTTCAAAGTGATATCAGAGCAAAAATCTTACGCATTAAATTGATCATAATAGTTGCCTAGATGGATAACTGTGAAGGAGGATCCATATCTCGTCCTCCATTGTTTGATGGTACTAATTATGCATATTGAAAAGTTAAGATGAGAGCATTCCTTAGGTATATTAATGAACGTGTCTGGTTGACTGTCAGTTGTGGTTGGACACCTCCTGCCATTGTTGCTACTGCTCAAAAACCGTCCGAACTAAAACTCGTTAGTGAATGGAATGAACTTGAACTTAGAATGAGTGAGTATCCTATAAAAGGGTTGAATGCGATTTTCAATACCGTTAGAGCTTATGAGTTTAGACGTATTATGACATGTGCGACTTCTAAGGAAGCCTGGGATAATCTTCAGACTACCCATGAGGGTACAATTGCTGTCAAGAGATCTAAACACCAAATGTTGAGCTCTAAGTTTGAAACACATAGGATGGAAAAGTCCGAGTCATTTGATGATTTTTATGCCAAACTAAGTGATGTGATCAATTCTTTAGTTAATCTTGGGGAAAGAATTTAAGAGCACAAAATTGTGCCCGAAATTTTAAGATCTCTACCTGAGCAGTTTCAACCAAAAGTCACCGCGATAGAGGAAAGTAAAGATGTAGACTCCATGAGAGTAAATGAGTTGGTAGGTTCACTTCAGACCTATGAGTTAACATGTAGACAAAATAGGAGACAGAAAAACATAACCTTAAAATTTGTTCAAGAGAAATCTGAAGAGAATCAAGACACTGAGTCTACACCTCTTAATGAGCTAGCCATATTTGTAAAAAAGTTCAATAGGTTCTTGAAAGGGAGAAGAAATAATTCCTCAAATCAAGGGAGCTCATCAAGTAAGTCTACTTCAAACTCAAACAACACAAGAGGCAAATCCACCTCTAGCAGTGATAGGAGAAAATCTCAAATCAATCATCTGGTCAATCTCCTATAGAATGCTATGATTGTCATAAGTATGGACACATTGCTGTTGAATGCCCCAACAAAAAGAAAAATAAGGGGAATAGTTATTCTAGGGCAATGATTTCAACTCTGAGTGACGATGATAATGCAAAGGAAGAGAAATGTGAAGGTAATGAAGAGGAAGAAGAGCAATAACAACAGTTCTTACCTTTCATAATCACCACAAGTATTCGTGAGAGTTCACACACTCATGATATGAGTGAACAAGACTCTAATGGTGAAAATTCCTCAAAGAATGAGAGTGATTGTGAAATTGATCAAGATATACACGCACCATATGATAAATTGTATGAAGAATCACTCAAACTCAAGAAAACAAATCTCAAGCTGGCAGCCAAATTAAAATTGGTTGAAAAAGAGAAGAGTGCTAATGTTGAAAGTGAAACACTCATTAATCAACTCAAGGCTCATCGAGCGACTCTTCTCGAAAGACTCAAGGAAGTTGAGCTTGAGAGAAATTCCTTAGTTTTGGAGATTGATAATTTGAAAAAGGAGTTTGTCTCTACCAAGTCTGAAAAGACTGAGCTCCAAAGTAGAGTTCACAATCTTGAACTTGAGCTTAATAAAGCTAAGGAAGTAAAAGTTACTCTTGAAGACAGATCCAATAAATTAGGCAAAATGTTGAACACTGTCACCTTCAAGAATAATAAAGGTTGGTCTAGACTATGATACATTTTATGATCCCAAAAGGCCCACTATGACCAATCAAAATCAACAGACTCCATTGAAACCTGTTAAATTTGTCCCTCTTGCTCAAAAGCCTATTTAGGCACCACAACCTGAATCCTTTTATTGCACTTATTGTAAGTTTGAAGGTCATACAATTCAATACTGTAGAAAAGCTAGGAAGGGCAAAAATCACCAAAGTCCAATTGTGCCAAAATCAGAATTGTGAATCATAAAAGTAACAATTGGAACACGTTGGTTCAAAAATCTCAAAGTTTAACTTAAAAAGTCAATAGAATAGCTAATGATTCCAAATCTCAAAATAACTCTAAGATTAGAACTAATGGTAACAAGAGTCAACCGATGAAATTCAAGAATGTTTGAGTTAGAAAAGATAGGTTGAATTGTCTTTTTATATACATTGCCTTGAGTGCACAAAATACCACACAATGGTACTTCGACAATGAGTGTTCTAGGCACATGACCGGTGACAAATCCCTCTTTTCTCACCTAGAGAATCATAATGGTGGGGCTGTCACTTTTGGTGATGGTAGTAGGTTTCGTATTTTAAGAAAGGGCTCAATTCATCTAGAGGGAATTCCTGAACTAGAGAACGTGCTTTATGTTGATGGTCTTAAAGCCAATCTGATCAGCATAAGCCAATTTTGTGATGACAATCTTGCAGTCCACTTCTCAAAAAGAGTGTAAAGTTTTTGGCATTGAAGAGAAGTGTATCTTGCAAGGGATTAGGACTGTTGACAATTGTTATGGTATAAGTCCAAATCCCACTATCATTTGTAATAGTGTCAAGGTTGAAAGCTGCAACTTGTAGCATGAGAGACTAGGTCATTTGTACTCAAAATATTTAAAAATACTGTCAAATAAAGACCTAGTCCGTGGGTTACCAAAACTAGGGAAGACTCCTATAGGTGTATGTGGTACATGTCAAAAAGCAAAGCAAACTAGAGTATCACATAAGAATTCTTCTTCCCTAGTCACATCAAGACCATTGAAACTAATTCATATGGACTTGATGGGTCCTACTAGAACGGAAAGCCTAGGTGGGAAGAGATATATCCTAGTCATGGTAGATAATTTCTCTAGATTTTCCTCTGTAGATTTTCTTAGAGAAAAGACAAATGTTTATAATGTCGTCATTAGGATTTGTTAGCGAATCCAAAATGAGAATGGTTACACAGTCACTAGGGTTAGAAGTGATCATGCACTGAATTTGAAAAATCTCCCGTGACAAATTATTGTGATAGCATCGGCATAAAACATGAGTTTTTAGCTCCAAAAACACCTCAACAGAATAGAGTTGTTGAAAGAAAGAATAAAGTTATTCAAGCGATGGCAAGAGCCATGCTTATTAGTAAGTCTGTACCAAAGAAATTTTGGGTTGAAGCAATTAGTACAGCTTGCCATACGATCAATAAGGTATATCTTAGACCTGATTCAAGTCACTTCGTATGAGTTGTGGACATGTAAGAAACACAACCTCAACTATTTTAAAGTCCTTAGAAGTAATTGTTACATTCTTAGAGATCAAAAAAACTTAGAAAAATTTGATCAATTCTTCCTAAGATATTCCACTAACAGTAGAGCTTATAGAGTACATAATCTAAGAAAAATGACTGTTATGGAGTCTATCAATGTAGTGATTGATGATGAGAATTCTAGGAGATAATGATGATTCAATTATCCTTGATGAGCCCATTGTTGATAATGACGATAATGGATTAGAAATCAAAAAGAGTACTTCATCAACCAATGAGAAAAGTACTCCAACTTGGATCTAAAAATCTTATGATCCCTCCAATATCATTGGAAATTTAGAAAGTGGGGTCAAAACAAGAGCACAAATTGAGACTGAATTGAGTTACCATTGCTTCACAACTCAAATTGAACCCAAGAATGTAAAAGAAGTTTTCCTACACAATGATTGGATTCTTTCTATGCAAGAGGAATTGCTTCAATTCACAAAGCTTGATGTTTGAGAATTAGTCCCACGACCTAAAGATTGTAATGTGATTGGCACCAAGTGGATTTATAAGAATAAGTTAGATGAAAAATGTGTCATAGTTAGAAACAAAACTAATTTGGTTGCCCAAGACTATACTTAGGTTGAGAGTATAGACTTTAGTGAGACTTTTGCTCCAGTTGCTAGGCTAGAAAGTGTGAGACTACGTCTACCTGTGGAATGTCATTTGAAGTTCAAACGTTTTCAAATGAATGTTAAGAGTACATTTTTACATGGCATTCTTAAGGAGGAAGTTTATGTGAAACAACCCAAGGGGTTTGAGGATCCACAAAATCCTAGTCATGTCTATCGACTAAAAAAAGCCTTATATGGGTTGAAACAAGCTCCTGAGTTTGGTATGAAAGGCTATCTTCTTACCTTCTTGAAAAAGGTTTTTCAAGAGGAAGAGCCAATAAGACAATGTTTTTGAAGAATGATGGAAAGGACCTTGTGATTGCTCAAGTCTATGTTGATGACATAGTCTTTGGTTTCACAAGCACCAAACATACTCAAGACTTTGCAGAAGAGATGAGAGTAGGTTTGAGATGAGTATGGTTAATGAGTTGAATTTCTTCCTAGGACTCCAAGTTAAGAAAATGAGAGATGGCAACTTTATCTTTCAAACAAAATATGCCAAGGAGTTAGTGAAGAAATTTGGCTTGGAGAGTACTAAGCATGTTAGAACTCCCATGAGTACTAGTACAAAGCTTAGTAAAGACACAATAGGGAAGGATGTTGATTCCACACTATATAGAACTATGATAGATAGTTTACTATATCTCACTTCTAGTAGGCTTGATATTGCTTTTAGTGTTCGTGTTTGTGCTCGTTTTTAGTCTAGTCCAAAAGAGTCACATTTGATTGATGTTAAGAGGATAATTAGCCATGTGAGTGCGACTCTAGGTTATGGCATTTGGTATTCCTTTGATATCAATGCTACATTGGTTGCATATTCCGATGCAGATTGGGTTGGGAACGTTGATGACCGGAAGAGCATTTCTGGTGGTTGCTTCTACTTGGGTAATTCTTTAGTATCGTGGCATAGTAAGAAGCACAATTCTATTTCCCTTTCCACAGTTGAAGCAGAGTATATAGCTGCAGGTAGTTGTTGTGCACAACAATCGTAGATGAAACAAATATTGAAGGACTATGGAGTTGTTGACACTATGACGGTATATTGTGATAACTTGAGTGCAATAAATATCTCCAAAAATCCTGTTCAACACTCTAGGACAAAGCATATAGACATTCGACATCATTTCATTAGAGAACTTGCAGAAGAGAATATCATATTTTTGCAATATGTTTCTACTGAACACTAATTGGCAGATATTTTTACCAAACCTCTAGATGGCCTTCGGCCCTTCGGTTTGAAAATGTTAGGAAATCTATAGGTATTTGCTCTATTAAATAATTGTGTGTTCTACCAAAGATCTAGGTCTCTTTTAGTATTCTCATCTTATTCCTAGATCATTGGTTCTTAGTTTAGGAATTTCTTTTTGTTATTTTTGGTAGTCTAGTTTTTTTTTAAAAAACAAAAATTTCAAAAAAAAAATTTATTTTCTTACTAGTGCACTTGAATGTGATATCCTATGTTCTATTTTCTTGAGTTGAACTGAATATTAGAGACTATGCTATATATCTTTAATTTCTTTCATGTTTTGTAATTAATCTTTTCTACTTAGTTGTCTTCACACTTTTTATCTCACATTCACTCATTATCTTGCCATGCTCATTTAGTCATTGTGATGTTCTCATTGAAGTGAGGAATCAAATCAGTTTTATGTTCAACTTTCAATGAGTACATGGCAAGAAGAATATTCTTGGGGTAATTTGAAAAATTATTAGACCAAATTTCAGCACATACTATATTGTGTTTTTTTTGTGCATGGAAAGGACTACCTTTAGGATAGAGTGTAAAGCATTCAAAGGGGTGTATCTTTGAAATCTAGCTGCCTACCTTGTTGTGTGAAAGCCACCTTGAAGAATGCCAATGCATTTATCGGAATCAATTGTTGTCTTTGGTCATTTTCAAGGGAGATATAGGGATTGGATAATATGGTCTAAAGTCACCAAGATTGTTTCACTATAGTTGTTTGTGCTTATTGTGAGTTGAATCATTCAACACTGTAGCGAACTCATTGATATTGGTACATCTCGTGATTAAATTTAATCAATTCTGTAATCTATTTCATAAGTTGATGTGTTGAGGGAGAGTTTGAATGCATATTGAGTATTTAAGATTGTTGTGAATATTGAAAATCTTGAAAACATATCTCATTATCTCTAATGCATTCAGTTTGAAAAAAATATTATTTCGATATTGAACTTCATATGTGAACTCGGAACTTTTTTTTGAAAAACTCTTGTTTTGGAATTAATAGTGAGGTTATGCCCTGGTCGTTAGAACAACTACTTTGTCGTTCGAACGACCATTCGCATTTATTGCAAGTTGTTGGTAGTGCACCTCGTTCAAATGAAAAACCCCCTCATTTGAACGAGTGCACCGTTTTCGAGGCGACGCTTTGGTCGTCCGAACGGTTATAAAAAGAGGTTTTTGGATTTCTTTTTCTTATCTGTTCTTTATTCTCACTCACTATTCCAATATTTTCTCTTCCATATTTTTTCCATGCTTACTCATTTTAAAATTCCATTCCGGTTAAAGTGTTGGGCACTTTGAGAGGGTCATTTTCACCGATCAGATTCTCTATTGGGTCACATCTCGTCATTCGGTGAGTTATTTTATTTCACGTCCTTCATTACTAGTTACTTTTCTATTCCATTTAGTCTAGGACTAGTTTGAGACTATTAGCATAGTCACTTGGACGTAAAGCCATCTTAGGATATCATTTTTTCCCTTCATTCCCGGATCATGGCTCAAGCCACTGCTGATCCATCACACTTTACATATCCTGTCTTCGTGGTGAGGTCCATTGATGTTGCCACCTTGGAGACTCCTCCCACTATGGAGCGATGAACCACGATGAGACATGGGACAGTCACCGTAGAGCGATCTATCATCATAGATCCTTTTAATAGTACTCTAGTTCGCCATCAGTTTACTGCCCGTGGCTGGGGTTCTATTCTTTCTATATCTGGACCTGTAGATGTTCCTCTAGTTCGCAAGTTCTACACGAACATGCAACCCCGTATCATTGATCGGTCGGTTGCAGTTTATGCTCGGGGTATTTCATTCACCTTTACCCAAATACCATTGCTTCTCTTCTTCAACTTCCTCGAGTCACTCAGCCACACTATCCTGTCCTTGGTGCTGATCCTGCCACTGAGGAGGTAGTCACTGCTGCTCTGTAGAGAGATGGGTTGCCTGTGTTTTAGACACATGGCACTTGTATTGATCATGCTCTGTTGACTGAGGACTACCGGTTCCTCAATCTTGTTGTCTCTTCGGTGTTGGCCCCCATGATCCACACCAACACTACTACTCCCGATCGAGCCCAATTTCTGTATGCCATAAGGACACTAGTGAGACAATTGATGCTCTGTCTCGTATTTTCTGCTACATCACGTCAGCCATTACCGGTGCACGTTGTGATACACTACCTTTTGAGAGCATCATCACCTGACTCTTAACTATGCATCATGCTCCTCTCCTTCGGACGGACTCATTGTCCTTTCCGAAAGGACCCTTTTCAAGCCGTACTGCTAGACAGTCATAGAGCCACATCCCAGCTGCTGCCCCTGCTGTCGCACATCCCGAGGATGATTTCTTGGCTGAGGATCTGAACCAGCCTTACATTCCTGATCTACTAGTCCCTGATCCAGCTCCAGTTCCTAGAATTACTGTAGCTAACCTTGATTATCATTACGAGCAGATACATCAGGATTTCTTCCTTCCGGTCATGGCACAGATTGAGCACTAGGATCAGCGATTCCGACATGATTTTCTTTTTCCTCTCCTTGAGCGCATTGATTGTCAGGAGACTACATTAGATCACCTTGATCATTAGGTTGCTAGCTTAGCCTCCCAGCAGACAGCGTTTTTCCAGCAGTTTCAGCATGTCATTGAAAGGTGCATCATCTTCTGCTACTGATGATGTTGGGATGACTGATCAGACTGATCATTCTCCTACAGCTGTGTGATGACTGATGAGTGATTGTGTAGTGAGACTCAATTTTATTTATGGTTTATTTTATCAGACTTGTCTTGATGATGGACATATTTGTTATTTATCTTCATACTTTATCTATATATGTCTGTTTATGCAGTTTGTTTTCCATCTTACGTCTGTTTTCATTCATGCATTCTCTGATCTTGTTTATTCTTCTTATTTTTTGTCATCGTGACAAAAAGGAGGAGAATTAGGATTCAGGGTGAGTGTGTTATATATATATTTTTTTGACATGAGATGACTGCTCTTTCTTCTTGCTTATGGCATCCTATTTGTTTACATGTGATTATTCCATATTTTGTTTTATAGCATTTTGTTTATGTGTTTATCATTCGATACTTTTCACGGGTATGGTTTAGTGTTTGATTGTGCAGTACTCAAGTTCGATGCATTGGAGATTCAAAAGCAGTAGTTGGAATATATCATGAGTAGATAGTCAAAAATTATGTAAATCTTTTCCTTTGGGTTCTTGGGGATTTACATATTTTAGTTTTAGATCTATTTATGTATAGGGTTGAGTTTTGTCACGGATTGCCAAAGGGGGAGTTTATTAGGACTTTTAGGGTATTTGAGTATTGGTTAATCCGTGTTTGACAAAACTATCAAGTTGTACTTAATTCAAGTCTTGGTGCTTAAGCCTTGTGATCATCACTACAATTCAAGGGACATGAAGATTCTTCACATCAGTGATGGTAACTATGGTAGACAAGGTATAACTTCTTGAATTTAGTAAACCATGGATTCACACACACACTTCATTCATTTAAAAGAGTTCTCAAATCATTAAGTATATTTAAATTGGTTAAAAGGTTTACATTGGTTTCAATCATAAATCTATTTTTCTAAAACCTCTTTGCATGTGTGAATGTTGTTTGAATGAGCTATTGGTCTCATCGTTCGAACGAGCCTTGGCTTCATTCGAACGACTAGGACAGTGAGGATTAGTGAGCAAGTGTGGTTGATGTCGTTAGCTTGGTCATTCGAACGACCAAGATAGTGACTATCAAAACACAAGCTCGTTAGCTCTTGTTCTCTAGCTCGTTTGAACAACCACAACAGTGGATTCCTTACGAGTTTTATTAAAGAAGCTTGTTCGAACGACCATCGAAAAAACTAATGTATTGTTTCTAGTTTTTGTAAGGATTCCTAGTTATTTACCCTAAGACTATATAAATTCTTTTGCACGAAAATTATTTGACTTTTGGCTGCTACAATATTTTTTACTCTTGTTCCAAAAGTTATTGATTAAGGCATATTCATCTTATTCACATCCATGTTCTATTGATTGAAGAACCCTATCATATATTCTTCTTCACCATTGAAGTACAAGCTTGTGAATTTCAAGTTGTGCAATCGGTAGAGTTCGAGGTTGCATGGAGATTCGGAGTTGTAATTAAGGAGTTCCGTTTATGGATTCAAAGCGCCTGTGGATTCGAGTTTGAGGAGATTCAATGCAAGAACAAGGCTTGAGGGACTAAGTCGTTGTGTCTGTCGCGTTTGTAATCACCAAAGCTTTTCTAGTAGATTCAATGCATCTGGGTTAGTGCCCCGGGATTTTTCAAAACAGATACAGTTGATCTATGGGGGTTTCCTCGTCAACAAAAATCGATGTGTTTGGTCTTACTTTTATTATTCTTGCTTGATTGCATTAATTTATAATTCACACTGATTTTTTGTTACATGCACTAGAACATAAATCTCACTTAATTGAAGTGATAATCTTAATCATTGTTTGGTGATTGAACTTTGAAAAGAAATTTTTAATTTACCATTTGACCTATTCACCCCCCCTCTAGGTCAAGGTTTACACATCTAGATACAAATAGGGCCTTTTATAAATGATGTCAAGGGAAGAGATGTATTCATTGCTAATTGTGGATAGATTTTTGTTAAGAAATTATTTGTTAGATGAATACAATCCAACATGGAATTATGTGAGAATAAAATAACATACTGTGGGAAATAAAGATAAAAACTTCAAAACTTTTTCCTAGCACCAAGGGAAAAACAAATCAAAAATCTAAAATTTTTGTGCACATCCTTATAGAGGATTCTCTTGTCATAGAAAGCGCAGATCAAGTTATTTCATCCTTTGAAGACAATCATAAGAAGTCAAAAGAAAATAAAATGTAATATATTTTTTATTGATGTTGCTGAAATTCATTGAAAATCTTATTGTACAAGAAGAAGAAAAAGGAAGTTAAAATTAGTTGAGCAAAGTGTGGATCTAGTAGTACCTACAAATTCCACAAACTCCTTTGGGGAAGAAGAAGACAATAATAATTTAATAATTGTTACAAAGAAGCAAGAAATTCCTATGAGTGTAAACAATACTGCAGATGGAAATAAATCTGAATTACAAAGGATAATTTTGATGATGATGCGAAAATTAAAGTTGTAGTGTTGGATCAAGAAGATAACTTTTATTGTTTTATTATTGGAGCATTATTGTCCTCACAACAAGAACCTAAAATTACGGACTTCATAGATGATGCAAAAGAAGAAATCCTTGACTCCTTTTTTTAAGGGGCAATTAAGGAATTTATTAAGAAGGGGAGGAAAACCCCAAGCAACAAAGCAGACAACACCGAACAAAACTAGCAAGAAACATCAACAAAAAAGACGAACTCCCAGGGGGAGACTAAGACAGGAAAAGCTTCCTGGAGAAGTTCCATTGAAGGCAGATAATCCAGTTCATATAGGTATTGGGAGTCCCCCTCCACCCAGAGACTCTGAGTTGAAGGGCAGAGATAATATCATTAAGGGTCATCGTAGGGTTATCTCTTTTACCAGTCCACAGGGCTCTATTTCTGGCCGGCCAAATAAAATACACGGAAGCTGCAAAAAAGCTTTGAGATTTTCTGCTGAAAGCTCTTGATCCTGAGCTTAACACAAACCCAATGCAGGATATCAGGCCAAACAGAGGGGGAGTAATCCATGAGGCAGTACTGTTTAATTTGGTTCCAGATGAAAGATGAGAAGGGACAAGTGAAGAATAGGTGGTCAATGTTTTCTTCTCCAGTAGAACAGAGTAACCAAGTAGTGGGAACTGAGAGATTCCAATTCCTAATTCTATCTCTGGTAGCAAGACGCCCATGGCACAAAAGCCATATAATATAGGCATGCCTAGGGATGATAGGAGCAGGCCAGAAAAGAGACTGCCAGGGAACAGCTGGGAGGTGGCCCCTTAAATTTTGCCAAGCTGAGTTTGAGGTGAAAACACCATTAGCAGCATCCATCCAGGTGACTCTGTCATGCTTGGAGGCATCTGGCTGGAGAGAGATGGAGGTAGAGTTCTTCATATCCATCACAAGAGCTGTGGAAAAGTCAGGCCACTTCCATCTGTTGTTCAATATGAAGTCAGAGACATTAGCTTGATGGCTACTGCTGAAATCCCTTATGTCTCCTGCCAAACCTTTCAAGAAGAGGACCTTCATTGTGCCAATTATCACACCACATAAAGGTATTAGCACCATCACCCAATACAGATTTAATAAGAGGCCTCACCAAAGGTCTCAAATTAAGGATTTTTCTCCAGCTCCAAGTACATTCGAAACTCTTTTTTTAAGAGAAACATACTGCACCACTTAACCCACAGACTTTTAGCTTATTGTTCTTCAAAAGATTCAACCATTATTGCGAGGTTATGGATGCGTTTGAGGTCGAGTACATCCGGTTAAATCGAGGACTAGTTCTTTTCAAGTGGGGGAGTCTGATATAGGACAGATATGGTACTTGCTAAAAACATGTTTTTGTTTCAAAGTTACTAGTAGGATTCTTTAGTTTCCAAATTTAAACTTATCTCAAATTGGTCATTTTAGATCAAATATATATTATCTTTATTATTTTCTATTCAAAGTAGGATTTCTTAATTCTATTACGGTTAGCAGAGTGGTAGTTTCCTATTCAAAGAAGTAGTTTTCTAGTTCAATGAATATGATGTAATAGGTATTTATTATTCAAGTTTTTATCAATAATATACAGTTTTGAATTTAGAAATTTCTGCTCTTGTTGGGTGAGTAATCTCCATGTTTGATTCAACCAAGGAATTCAATTCAACATACTCGATTCCTTTTTTGCATTTCGTGCTACGTCACTAATAATAATAATAATAATCTGGTAATTTAGAAAAACAAAATCAGCATGAGGCAACTTAAGGGGAATATATTTCCACATTCACAAAAGGCATCATCAGGCATTTTTTTTTATCAGTAAAAAGAGCATATGTGATTGAATTATTGAATATTAATCCTCTTATATACCCTGGTGTAATAATTAGTTTCTAAATAAGATAACATGTAAACTATTGTTAATTTACCCAATACAGACATCTACCTAATAAAGAAATAAATATATCAAGCACTGAAGAACTTTTGGCAAACTAGCAATTTACTCTTCTTTTATCAAAACATGCCTATTGAGATTGTTGTGTCAGACACCTTGTAGCCATGTCAGGCATCACCAGTGTCAATACCCTCGTGACAATGAGAAATAGACAAGAAACCATGGAACATTTACAACCCCCCTCAAAAAAAAAATATATATATTTAATAAATCATTAGAAAACCTGAGGAATTATGTGCTGCATTGCCCATTCAGGACCAAATTCTTCTGCTAGGCGTTTCACATTATTAGCAGCTGCATCTCGAATGGAATAAACCTATGATTCATTCCCAATATAATTAGCAAAAAGTCATCACAATGTCAAGATGTTTACCACTAAGCTGCATGACAAGGCTTCTAAGTTTAAGGTGGAAATAAACCAATCAATGCAGATTGAAACAATAATAAAGGAAACACAACCTTCTCATATTAGATTGGAAAACTAAACAATATGAGTGCAAACAGGTACATCAAAGAGCATGATTTATGAAACCTATAGCAACAAGAATCAATTAAATCTAATCTATTTATACCACCAACCATTAGCTTGAATGGTATCAACTCCACCGTTCAGGTCCCAATTGAGACTTTGTGTGTCTTACCTATCCAAAAAAAAGAAAATACATCTCTATACACATATATATTAAACATACTGATATTTGCTCCTCCAAGAAGAAACAACAATGCTTGAAATTGTTGCTTATGTAAGCAGTGTATGTAAGCGGCGAATATAATAAACTAGACAACTTCAGTAAAGTGAGAACTCCCAGACTTCAAATCCAGCCTAGCATGACAAAGGGAAAACAATATAATACCCAAAACACAGAAGATCAAATTGCATTAGCAGACTGTTCGTGCACAACTAGTATTACAATTTTTTGGACTCTGCCCAGGATTCATGTTCATGAAGTGGTTTGACCATGTACAACGAAAACCATTAAATGCACTAGTAAAGAAGAGTGACATGTTTCATATTGAGGGTCATAACAAGGGAAGGTGGAGAATAAACTTAACTTGGGTTGAGATGGTAAAAAACAAATATGATAGTATATAGTTTAACTGAGAGGATGACGTTAAATTAAGCATTATGGTGAGACATGATCCATGCAACCAACCCAAATAATCTAGCTAAGGTACTGTCGAATTGAGTTAAGTTAGACTCTGCCCATAGAATGAGGAAAGTTAATTATGTTTACCGTATAAAATTATAATAAAACAACATATACTACTAAAAACACCAAGTATCCTATTCAAAGAATTGCCAGCAATCATAACCTCATATATCTAGAGAAAAAGCAAGAATGAGGGGAAGAAGCAAGAGCGGTAGTTTTCAAAAATGTCACACAGTCCTTGTAAGTGAGAAATGGGGGGTCGCTAGGACCAAAGAGGAGGTGGAATCAACATAGGGGCACAAGATCGATGGAGAAAAGGGTGAGTGAGAGGTCAGGAGAAATGAGGCCAGGTTGGCGGTTGTCCGTTATGGCAAAGAGGAATGACCAAGATCCTTTCCTGTGGAGGAATGTTCCGCCTTTCCTTTTTGGGCAAGGATACTATTTATAAGCGCTTCGAGTATACGGCGATTAGGGTTCCCGTCATTCGCAGTTTCCATGACATCTGTCCTTTCCTCGTTGGTTGGGTACCTGATAGGAAGATTCCTTGATCAGTCGATACCAAATCCCTCTCATTAGCCTCCAATCCACTAAATCTCGTATTCCCAAGGTGGGTTACAACCTGGTGTATCATAGTTCACACCAGACTGCACTATGGACCATGACCAAGTCGTACGTGGGAGCACGACCATGACCGCAGGACCAGGTGTAGCACGCGAACATCGCGTTCCTAGGTTATGACGTATCTCAGCTTGGATGATCACAACTGCGGGGTTAGAACACGTCATGTTCTTGGAGCGCACCCTAATTGCTAATCCGAGGACATCACTTTCAAGTGGATGCTTCTCCACCATCGTCTAGTCACTGCCTCAAACTATCATCGACAATGTTGGGGTCATTTGGACACCCACAGCGTTACTCGTTTTGGGGACCTCGGAGTAGATTCTTTTTAGGAGATAACCTTTGGTCATCACAGCAGTCCCCTTCAGCCTTGGTGACCTCCTCGATGGTGACATTACCAATTTCACCCCTTTTTAGATACATCGGCGACCCTAGTCACCTCGGATCTAATCTTACATTTTTCCCCTCCACTTATATACCTCGGTGGTCATTCGAGTATTTCTGTGCACATTGTTCTAGGCTGTCTCTTCATCTTCTAACGGTTATTTCGACGGCGCACACATCAGTCCCTTCGGCTTCTGCACATCTCTTTGTTGCCCTCAGGTTTACTATAAAAGGGTACTCAGTCCTCATTTTATTTTCTCGAGCACAAAACCTCTCAAGCTCTTCTCTGCTCTCTGATCATCTTTTCGGTGACGCTCTCTTCTCCTATTTCGGCGAATTTCGAGGCTATCACTTATTTTTTTCTTACGTCATGGCGAAGAAACCTTTAAGCAAGGGTGGAGTAGTTCCCGTGGTGCCACCTTCGTCCAAGTGGCATGGAGGTCCCTTCCAAACCTCGGCGGACAAGTTCTGGGGACGTGTTGTGTCTTTGCCTACCTCTAATCATATCTCCAAAGCACCCTTTCTTGCCTAGCCCGAGGTTTCACAGAACGATGCTTGCCTCATCACCTCAGAATCTATCCCTCGTCTAGAAATTGAACATGGTGACTTTCCCTTTTCCTTTTGTGAGTTCAAGTCTCATTCCTCACCCACGGCAGATTGGAACGAATGGTGTGACTACGTACTTTCTCAGGACGCCTACAAGAACACCATTAGGAAAGCTAAGGTTTTTAATTATCTTCAGATCTTTTGTCAATTGGGGCTTCGCCACGACAGTAAGTTGCTTTATCGAGGTGGAGCAAAGATACCCACACCTTTGTTGCTTCGTGGGGAGAGTTCACTCCAACTCTCGAGGATGTGTTCATTTTGATACACCTGGAGGTCCTCGGAGATACTCCTCATTTTCCCGAGACATTACCTGAAAAGAAGCAAGAGATTGTATCCTTCCTCCAATCATCTCTCTCCACCGCGGGGAGACTTGGCAATCGTTTTGGAAAAGGTGGTCAAACCTTGGAGCTAGCCCCTACCTCAAATTCCAAGAAGTGTACATACTCCCATTGGATGAGGTATTTTTATATGGATCTCGAGGCAAAGACTGGTGGGATGAGACGCGGAGGTGTCGCACAACGAAGCCCAGACTTTTCCATATATCGTACTAGATTTGAAGTATCGAGTGCATAGTCATCAAAACGTGTATCGAAGGGCATATCGATTTCCAAAAAATGTGGATCGTATCGCGTATCATAGATATGCATAATTTTTTTAAAAAATATATTTATAAATATATTTACACATGGTTACAAATGATTGAAATAACATTTCAATTCACTTATCATAACAAAAATTCATATTAAATTTCACAATATATAGTCCATACAATACAAAAAATAATGTCTTCTAAATATCCTTTTGTTGTATTGTACACTGTGTAGTTCATACAATACTAGAAATAATCTCCCAAGCATAATTGTCTTATTTTTCAAATATATTGTATCGTATTATATATATACAGTGTATAAAATGATAAAAATAAAACTTCGACTCACTTATAAATAAAATCAACTTAAATTTCATATAATACAAGAATAAAAATTTATAAATACTAAAAATTTCAAACTAAAATTTAATAATCCAAGTTTCTAACATAGTTCATCAATAACAAAATTTAAAGACAAAGTCTAAAATTATTCATTTTTATAATCCATTTCATTTTCATCTTAATATTCAATTTCAATGGCATCATCATCATTAGAAGATGCCAACAATTTTTTCACTTCTTTTTTCTTCTTCAACATCTTGCATGTGCTCATTCCTCATCATCATTTTCTGAAAATCTTTACTTTCCTTCTTGATTGAGGAAAGATCTCAAAATGTCACAAGCAAAACAAAAAACGTTTCCATATATATAACAAAATAACAAAAAAGATGTCAAAATGATATTGTTAAGCTTAATTACCCGTATCGCATATATCGTGCGTATCGAAATATATCGTAAGATACGGTGCAAAAAGATACAACTGTAAGATGCGTATTTTTATGTCCATATCGAAACGTATTGTAAGATACTTATCGCGTATCGTAAGATACTAACAACTATGATCGAGTGTACGTGTTTCCATTCCCATTTCATGTATGATATACCATAACAATCTGTGTTCCAAGTAATATTGCTATAAACAATTAAAATTTTGACAAGGTTCCCCACTTGATAAATTTTACAAGGTTGATGGAAATCCTCCATTTTTCTTTTTTCTTTTTTTTTTTTATCCAATATACTAGCATCTTGATGTGTCTAAATCAAATTTTCTTACAACATTCACAATATCAAATTTACATCCCATTACCTGTTACTCGACAATAGATACTAAGTATAATTAACAATAGCTTTCCAACAGAACATGGGTTGTCCACCAAACAAATCAGGATGGAGTTAATTAAAAAAGGGGGGAAAAACAAAGAAAATGAAGAGGGAGGGAGAAAAAAAGAAAAGATAAGATAAATCAAGAAAAAGATGACAACAAAATCAAGAAGCATGAGAATAAAGTATGTAAGTAAATTAGTTTCAGCATACAATGGGAAAAATTTTGAGTTGGGAATGACATGAAGATGGAACTGAGCAGAACAGTTACCTACCTCACATGATTATTATTCAATAATATAGAATTTCACAAACCTTATCTTTTAACCATTGCATGCAAAGAGCACCAAGCTTATCATCAAAAAACCCTACACCCAACTGACTCGCCAATAATGGTATGTATTCTATTATAGCAAGCCTAACTCTCCAGTGTCTATCCTCTGCAAGTTCAACAATGGCTGGCAGCAGGGACTGGGACAGCAGATCAATTCCAATCACCTACATGAACATGTGACGTTAACAACTGGTAAACAATGAAAGTGTAAACGTATAATAACACTGTTTAGAAACCAGATTAAATCATTCAGGTTTAAGAAACAAAAGGAATGCTTCTACTGGCAGTTGCAATGAGCAGCATTTTATGAGACAAACAATGCAATTATTAACCCACCTATCCCTCCAGAATTTTATATTAATTATTGAGAGAAGGTTCGTGCAGTAACAGAAATAACAGCTTCTAGATTGACCATGGGATATTGATATTTTTCCCCTTTTTCTTATATTTTATTTTATTTTGTTTTTGAAAAAGGGGGAGTGGAGAAGTTACATCTCTTGGAGGGCTCAACATTTGGGAAGATTCCTGGCCACTATTCAGAAGCCTGCTGGACATCTCACCTGATCTGTCTTGCAGGAGCTCAATGCAGTGGCTGGAAAATGGAAATTTTTGTGATGACTAGGGGGAAAAGTAAAGTTTGATCTGCAAAGGTTTTCCATCGAAATGATAAGAGGAATACAATCTCAAAAGAGAACGCATAGAAAATCAAGTCACAGGCAGGTAAAATACTGGTAACGGTGCTTCCTTGAAAACAAACAACATGGTTGGAAAAAGAATTTGGTTAATCAGATACTCTCATAGGAAAGAGTTAAATTGATAGGCGGCAAAGCATGAGAGGATGTACTGGGCCAACCATGACCTTTTCAAGTAGCTCTTTCAACTGCCGCCTAATGCTCATTATACTTTGTAATTTCAGGATGGAAATATTTGGCACCATATGACCTGTGGAAACTGTCCAGTTAAATCATGCTTAGAACACAAGTTGGGGGGTGGGGATTGGGAATAGGATTAGATTCTGGCTCAATTATTGGTGTGGGGATGGGACTTTTGTTGAAGTCTATAAAGGGGTATTCAGAATTGCAGTGTATATGCGGGCTACCATGGCTGATTGTCACAGGCTGATGGTGGGATTGCTTGAGATATCTATTTTTTAGACTGTTGAAGGATTGGGAAGTGGAGGAGGCCCTGGAGTTTCATGGTATGCTGTCTAAGCAGGACATCACTGAAGAAGTAGAGGACTCGACGAGGTGGATTGGGTCTAGGGGTGGTGGTTGTTTTGAAGTGAGATCCTTGTATAGGATTTTGAGGGGCAGGGCAGTCTGGAGACTCTGGACTGGAGTTTCCATAGAAGGCCATTTGGAATACTAAAGCCCTCTTAAAGGTGGTTTTATTTATTGAACAATGGCCCTAGAAAAGATATTGACTGTTGATAATCTTCGAAAGAAGAGACAGATTATAGTTAAGTGGCACTGTTCATGTAAAACGGATGAAGAGATAGTTAATCATTTGTTGATTCATAGTCTAGTGACTGGGGAATTATGTATTCTGTAGTTTTGCCTTTTGTGGGGTCCACTGGGTGATGCCTCGGGTGATGGGGAAGGATCTTTCTTGTTGGGGAGGGAGTAAAGTGAGGAAAAGATTGAGGGAGTTGTTGGAAGTGGCGCCATTGTGCTTTTGGTGGATTGTTTGGAGACAAAGGAACCACAGATTGTTTGACGGGCTTGAGTCCACCATTTAAGATGTCAAGAAGGCTGTGTTAAGCTCCCTGTTTTCTTTTCTTTTTTTGTGTTAAGCTCCCTGTTTTCTTTTCTTTTTTTTATCAGAGGGCATTCTCCATTGTCTATAGATTCTTTTGTAGAGTTTTTGAATAACATGAGTTCATAGTTGTATAGTGTCTTCTTTTGTATTTGGGTGCCCCCCCTTGGTGCCTCTAATGAAAATTATATTTACTTATCGGGGAAAAAAAGAAGTAATACAGGTCCTTCAAGCTTCTAAGCTGATCTCAAACATGGAATGTATATGTTCCTCAAAAAATCCCTATATTTTTGCGGAAATGATAATATAAACTCTCCATTTATATCAGTCAAAAGGAGAGTTAATACCAGTATTTAATGCATTTTCCCTTATCTACAAAAGAGACAACTGAGTCATTTCTTACTTTTTTTTGGTAAGTATAATTTGATTCACAAAACCGCCTGAGGGTAAACCCAATACAGAAGAGAAACTCACAAAATAATGAGTCTTCAAGTCTCCCAAAAACTGTACAAAAGAATCTACATAACAGAAGTATGAATCAAGAACTTAAAAGCATAAAAATTTCAAAACTGTCTCTAAATTTACAATGCTCATTTCCTCCCCTTCAGAAATTCTTCTATTCCTTTCTCTCCTTAAGCGCCAAAAAAAAAATGAGGTGAAGCTAGCCTCCACGCCTTCTGCACAGTCCGCCTTAAAACCCCCTGCTCCGGCCCCAACCCATGAATGCCCTCACCAACGCAGGCATAATCCAAGTGCATCCAAAGAGAGGTATCCCTACCATTGAGCAATGAAGGAAGAAGTGACTGATAAGTCTCTTCTGCCTCCTTGCACATACAACATCAACTCGCTAACTTGAAGCTTCTTCCTTGAAGATTATCCATAGTCAACACCACCTTCCAAGCATAGCCCACACAAAGAAAAAAACTTTCACCCAGGCCTTTGAGCACCAAACAACCTTCCAAGGGAAATTGGGACCTCCTCTTCTTGCCAATTCTTTATAGTACAACTGCACAATAAATTTATTAGAACTATCCAGTTTTCACTTCAAAAAATAATCCTAGCCTGCCACTGGGCTATAACCCTGAACAAGCTCCATTAAACTCAGATCGTCCTCTAGTTCCTAGTCTTGAAAATTTCTTCTGAAACAATGATTCTGAACCATGCCACCCTCTGAAAAAGCCACCCAATCAGCCATAAAAGCATCCCTGTCTGAAGATATTTGGAATAAAAGAGGAAGAAAAAAAGAGTCAATTGGTCATTTCTTCTAATGCCAAATGGACTTGGTATTCATCTCCTCTCTCATTGAGGATGGATGAAGATGGTTTTAGTTCTGTTTTATATTGGATGAACTGGTGGTCAAATCCTTCAGGTTTCTCTGCTGATCAAGCTGAAGATTACTTATGGAGGTTATGGCCACTCCTTGGGCTATTTGGTGTTCCCTGAATGAAACGTCTTTGAGAGAAGGAAAATTTATTTTTTGGGACTTTGGTTATCAAGATATACAATCTGTTTAGGATTTCATCGATGCAGATTCCTCTATATCAGGTTGTTACTGAGTCAGCCTCCTCTTCGATGCTTGCTAGTTCCGAGGAGGGCTCCTCCTGACTGTGCGTGAGAATGAATGTCTGTATACCACTGGCTTTTGATCAAGCATGGAGAAATCAAAGCATTTGGCCGGTACAGGTGTTGCAGAGCAATAGAGCATTATAACAAGGATAGGAAAGTAGAGAATTTTACATGAAGCATGATTTCAACCTTGTGTAATCAAGTTTTGAGTTGAGCTTGAGTCTTAATTTTGGAGTGTAGAGGGTAGGAAAAGTCCAGAAGCCTATAGTTTTTTTTTTTTTTGAAAGGCCTATAAATAATTATGTAATTTTCTATTAATTGAAATTGAGTTATACGAAAACATGAGGTTGTGCATGAGCAATGTAGATTAATCCTTGCAAGGGTGAAGTTTCTCTTCTCTTCAAGCACTATTCTCAGGTTACTGTTCACAACTCCCAAAATAGTTATGGAATTATTCTATGGAATGAAATAGCATTATGAAAATTTGAAATTGTTTGAATGATGTAGCTTTACCCTTGCAAGAGTGAAGTGAAAGACACTCTGGGTAAGATTCCAAGATTATTTTTTTCCTTCTTTTCCTTCTTTTCAAACACTATTCTGAGGTTAGTTTTTCAGAACCCCCAAACAGAACCTATTTCAACCCTAAAAATCTACTGTAACTACAACAAATCAACCTTATATAATTCCACTGACCTTAATTTTATACCTAAAACCTTAAATTACTTCTTGTCCAAAAATCCCAACACACTTTTTCTTAAAAATCATGCAATACACCACTTTTGAAATCAAGCAAATTCCAACTTTTTCAAGTCCCCAAAGCCTACAAGCTTTTTAAAACCCTAAACCTATAAGTATCTTGTAACCAAAATCCACCAAAAATCAGTTGTAGGCCTGTACTATGTCAAGCTTCCTAGTGCTATCCCACATCAATTTGGTATCAAAGCTAAAGGAACCTAGTTCAAGATCCATTTAAAGGCACCATGGAGACCAGATCACAGGAACAACTTCCATTGAAGATTTACCGACTTGATAGGTTATTGCAATTGTTCTTCCAAGTTGGATTCCCACTGAAAGTGATACAACTCAAGAATTAGATCTTCTAATTCTTGCCCAACTTCAGTATCGATGTCTAAACCTTTTGAAGCAAGTGATACAAATAAACAAGAGGATGCTGATATCAAGGAAACAACGATTGAGATTGATGCAATACTCGGAAAACACAAAGCAATAAGATGATCAGGATGCAAAATCCGAGGAAGCCAAGGCAACAGATGAAAAAATGGTTTGACTTTTTTTTATTCTTGATCACTTTGAGGATGTTTTTTATTTGTGAGCGATCTCAAACATTAATTCCATCATTTCAGATAGATTAAAAAGTATAATGTTGAAATCAGAAAGGATTTTTGTATTTCTGTGTGTGTTTTTTCATATACAAACTATAGGTATTTATAATACAACTGGCAAGAAAAAAGGGAAAGAGTAAAAAAAGAAAGAAAAAAAGTCTTCCTACAATTTCTCCATAATTTCTACCTCTAATTACTCCACAATAATCTCTACCACTAATTTGGAATTTCCACACTCTCCCTCAAGTTGGATCGTAAATGTTAATCATATCCAACTTGCAGATAGTGTCGTCAAAACTATGCCGAAATAGTCCTTTGGTGAAGATATCCGCAGTTTGTTCTTTTGTAGGAACATAGGTCATGCAAATAATTCTGTTCTCAACTTTTTCCTTGATAAAATGTCTGTCCACTTCTAAATGCTTGGTTCGGTTATGTTGAACTGGGTTGAGAGAAATGTTGATAGCTGTTTTGTTGTCACAGTAAAGTTTGATTGGAAATTTTACTGTGACCTGTAGTTCTTTCAAGAGTTTCTTTAGCCACAATCCTTCACATATCCCTTGTGCAGCAGCTCTAAATTTGGCTTCAGCACTGCTTCTAGCCACTTACATTTTGTTTCTTGCTTCTCCAAGTAACCAAGTTTCCCCATATATAGATGCAATACCCGGTAGTGGACTTTCTATCTTCTCTTGAACCTGCCAAATCAGCATCTATGAAGACTTCGACTTCCTTGCGTTCTGATTTCTTGAAGAATAGTCCTCTACCCGAAGAGCCTTTGAGATATCTGAGAATCTTGTACACAGCTTCTAGGTGAGTTTCCTTTGGTGAATGCATGTGTTGGCTCACCACACTCACCGCAAATGCAATGTCAGGTCTAGTGTGCAATAGGTAGATTAGCTTGCCAACTAGTCTCTGATATCTGTCATTTTCGACTGGATTTCCCTCATCCTTTGGTTTCCTTCCTGCTTCAATAGGTGTGTCACTTGGTTTACATCTAAGCATGCCAGTGTCGCTTAGAAGGTCAAGAACATACTTTCGTTAAGAGACACTAATACCCTTTTTTGATCTAGCAACTTCCATTCCCAAGAAGTATCGTATTTGTCCCAGGTCTTTTACTTCAAATTTAGTGGCTAGGATTTTCTTCGGTCTCTCCATCTCTACTAAATTATCCCCAGTTAGGATTATATCATCAACATAAATAATTAGAATTGTTTTCATTCCATCTTCAGATTGCTGGAAGAACATAGTGTAGTCTGACTGTCCCTACTGATATCCTTGACCCTTTATCACCTTTGCAAATCAATCAAACCATGCTCCAGGTGACTATTTGAGACCGTACAGAGACTTCATGAGTTTGCATACCCGATTTTCTTCTCCCTTCTTACAAAATCCCGATGGTATTGCCATGAAGACTTCTTCTTCTAACTCACCATTCAGAAAGACATTCTTAATGTCAAGTTGTTGAAGAGGCCAATCCAAGTTAACTGCCAATGACAAGAGAACTCGAATTGCATTCAACTTTGCCACAGGTGCAAACAGTCTCTATGTAGTCAACACCATAGGTTTGTGTAAACCCTTTTGCAACAAGGCGGGCTTTGTAACACTCAATTGTCCCATCAGCCTTGTATTTCAAGGTAAAAACCCATTTGCAGCTGACCGGTCTCTTCCCTCTGGGTAAATCCATCACATCCCAAGTCTCATTTTTTTCCAACGCCCGCAGCTCTTCTAGTACTAAATCCCTCCATTTGGGGACCTCCAAGGCCTCCTGAATATTTTTTGGAAGTTCTGTACTATCAAGGTTAGAGGTAAAAGCACGAAACTTTGTAGACAGAGCATTATAAGATATGAATTTCGAGATAGGATGGAGAGTACATGACCGAGTTGATTTTCTGAGAGCAATAGGTAAATTAGTATCAGAAGACTCAGTTTTATCATTAGAATTGGAAGAAGACTCTTGGATATTCGGAGCTATCACCGGTGCCAACTCTCTTGGTGCTTCAAGTGTGAGATGTTCTTTGTACCTTGATTTTGGCCTCCGTGAATAAACAAGTATCTCCTTGTCTTGTTGTTTTCCTACATTGCCTCCTAAGTTCAAGTTTCCTTCCGTAAATGGCACATTAGAACAGGATGGTGTGGCAGGTTTAGTGTTTGGGATAGGCTCAAAAAAGGAGAGTTCAAAATCTAATACCCGACCTTCACTTAAATGCTCCCCCTGAAGAGAGGGCTTTTGGAAGTAAGAAATGTTTTCAAAAAATGTAACATCAAGGCTTACAAAGACCCGTTTGGTGGATGGATCATAGCACTTGTAACCTTTCTGAGTAGGAGAATACCCAATGAAAACACACTTAAGAGCTCCAGTGTCGAATTTATGCCGATGGTGGGAATGGACATGAACAAAGACGGTACAACCAAACACTCGGAGAGATAGACTAGAGGAGAGGCAAGAGTGAGGGAAGAATTGTTAGAATGTTTGGAGGGGTGTAGCAAAAGAGAGAACACGGCTAGGCATTCTATTGATGAGGTAGGTAGATGTCAAAACAGCATCACCCCAAAACATTTTGGGCATATGCATAGTGAACTTCAAGGCACGAGCAACGCCGAGAATGTGTCGATTTTTTCTTTCGGCAACCCCATTTTGTTGGGGAGTGTTGACACAAGAACTTTGATGAATGATCCCATGCTATTGAAAATAATCACCCAAAGTAGTATTGAAATATTCTGTGCCATTATCAGTGCATAAAATTTGAAGTTGTGCCTGGAATTGTGTTTGGATCATGGAGTGAAAATTGATAAACACAAAACGAACATCAGTTTTATCCTTTAATAAGTAAACCCAACAAACTCTAGTATGGTCATCAATAAATGTAACAAACCATTTGGTATAAGTATGATTAAGAATACGAGAAGGACTCCACAAGTCACTATGAATCAGAGTGAACGGCTTGGATGGTTTGTATGTGGATGGCGGAAAGGAAGTACGGTGATATTTTGCAAGTTCACATATTTCACATTGAAAATCAAAGAATCCTTTATTCGGAAATAAACGTTTCAAATATTGAAAATTGGGAATGACCCATTCGAAAATGCCATAACAAAAGTTCACTATTCTTAGAGACAGATGCAGAATCACAAATGGCAATTAGACCCTGTTTTCTCACATCAGCGTCCTCAAAGTAGTAGAGACCAGCACACTCCTTAGCACTGCCAATCGTCGTCCCTGATGATAGGTCTTGAAAAAAGACAATGAGAGGGAAGAAATTTAGCAGAGCAATTGAAATTTTTTGTCAACTGGCTAATAGATAACAGATTGCATGATAACTTTGGAACATGAAGAATAGACTCGAGTGTAATAGAGTCAGAGAGGCGAATACTCCCTTTGCCAGCTACAGAGGAGAGGGAACCATCTGCAATTTTAACCTTAAGATTACCAGCACAAGGTGAGTATGAAAAAAAGAGGTGGTAAGAGTCAGTCATGTGATTAGAAGCACCAGAGTCAATAATCCAAGGAGTTTTTGAGTGAGAGGCAGTGATGAGGGCGCTTAAAAAATTACCTCGGTGTGCTAATGAACCAAAAGGAGTAGGCATGGAAGACTGACCAGAGGGTTGGAGGCTAGAAAAGATTTTGTAGAGTTGATCCAACTGGTCAGAGGTAAAGGCACTGCTTGGAGTGTGTTTGACTTTTGGAGGGGGCTCGGCCTGAGGGTCAACAATAGCATGATAGCCACGAGTGCGATGATTCTGCTGTGGTTTCCAATCAGTGGGCTTCCCATGGAGCTCCCAACAGGTAGCCTTATTATGACCAGGCTTATGGCAATGTTCACACCAAGGTCAGCCTTTGTTTTGTTTCGGCCTAGACCTAGCCAGGGGGCCTTTTGTTACCAAGGCAGACACTTCAGGCCCAGCAGGAAGGGAATCCTTCAACATCACTTGACGCCGCTGCTCTTCACGTCTCACTTCCGAGAAGACTTCACGTGTGGAAAGGCAGAGGTCATCGACCAAGAATACGTCCACGAACATCATCCAAGTCACGGTTGAGCCCAACAAGAAACTCGAAGACTCGCTTAGTTTCGAGTTTCTTCTTGTAGCGAGCACTATCGCCAAAGCACTCCCATTCATCGTCAAAGCTTTGATCGAGTTCCTGCCAGAGAACCGTCATCTCCATGAAATAATCGGTGACGTCCTTCTCTCCTTGCTTCATCTGCCATAGTCGAGTCTTGATGTCGAAAAATCTAAGATGAATCGCCAGCATTAGAATACGTCTCTCGAACGGCATCTCAAACGTCTTTCATCGTCGGCAAGAAAAGATAGGTCTTTCCGATGAAAATTCGTTTGGAATTCGCCATCCAGCAGTCACCGTGGAGTTCTTGGACGTCCATTTCTGCAGATAAGCAGCAATCTTGATTGAGGCTGGCTTGGGTGTCGTGCTAGTAAGGTAGCCAAGTTTGTCGTTGTCGTCGAGCACGAGTCGAATGGACTGAGCCCATTCACGAAAGTTTTTTCCATTCAGCTTCTCCACCGTGAGTTGAAGAGGTGAGAGAGAAAGGCCACTGGAACCCATGGTGGAGAGACCTTTGGACTTGCTGCTGGGAGCTTCAGTCATGGATTGGGTCTAAGGTTCTAGGTAATTATATGGGTTGGATAGATGTGGGGTTTTTTTTTTGGTAAAAAAAAACACTAGGTTCTGAGATGGTTTAAAAAAAAAAAAAAAAAGAAATTGGGTTGGATTGTTGGATTTGGAATATAACCGGGTCGGGGAAAAAACAGGTTGGTTCACAGCCTTTCTCGAATCAACCTCTCGATTCACAGCCTTTCTCTTCGTCTCTGCGTCAAAAAACATGCGACCTCCAACACAGCTACAATGTGAGATCCGATGATGGAAACACGCGAATCAGCCTCTCGGTTCACCCTTCAAACACTATCTTCTTGTTCTTCTCTGCGTCAAACCATGCAACCTCCGGAGTGTGAAGACGCACGGCTCACGACTTCGACAGCAACAAAGGGATATGAAGATGCCACGATATTCGGCACGAATGTGTTCTGCGATTGTGATTTAGTGACGATCAATCATACACGATGATGAATAGAGGTTCGATCTGGAGATGGAACTGGTATCAAATGGAACAAATTCCCTACGATTGATGATGGTGATCGATCTGGCGTGGAATGATGGACGACGATTCCCCCAAAGACGGTGAGGGATCGAGAGCTTTCTTCTGCATCGGAAAGGAAAAGTTGTTTCCAACGATGAAGACTGAGGGCAGACTTTCTGCAACGGTGAGCTTCTCTGGCTCTGATACCATGAAATTAGAAAGGATTTTTATATTTCTGTGTGTGTTTTTTCATATACAAACTATAGTTATTTATAATACAATTGGGAAGAAAAAAAGGAAAGGGTAAAAAAGCAAAGAAAAAAAGTCTTCCTACAATTTCTACCTCTAATTACTCCACAATAATCTCTACCACTAATTTGGAATTTCCACACATGTTTCTTCCAAAATATGGCATCAAGCCAAATCAACTCCAAGCTTCCATGCCATTATGGATGAAGGTTCAAAATCATAAATAATTCTACTTTTTTTTCTCTTTTCTTCTTCTGTTCAAGCAATAGTCTCAGGTTATTATTCACAGCTCCCAAACAACCCCTATTTCAATCCAAAACTCTACAAAACTAGCCCAAATCAACCTTAAACCATTCCTCTACCATTTGGCCTTTAATTTTTACATCTAAAACCGTAAAATATTTGTCATCCAGATATTCCAACACACCTTTTCTTGAAATTCTGTAACCTAGTCTTTTTTAAACCATTCAAATTCCAACCTCTTTTAATATCCCAAGGCATAAAATCTTATTCTACCTTTTAAAACCTTGAACCTACAAACTTTAAGTAACCAAAACCCACCACAAGACCAATTATAGTATGCACCTATGAAATATGGACACTTTATTTTGCCTTACGTATCCATGTCAAACACATCTCAAATACTGACAAACATGTCCCAAACACATGTCAAACTTGCAAAAAAAGAGTGTCTAATTTTTTTGAATTTCAGACACGTTACAAATACATTGGGACACATTTCAAACACATTATATGTTTTCGACACATTTTTGAATTTTTTATTTTATTTTTCCCTCTTTTCTCCTCCTATTCTCCACAATTTTTTTTTTACATGCAGACAAATGTATATAGTAGTTACCAAATTTGTTTTGAAATTTGAATCATGAATATTAGTTATTAAATGAAATTCTTAAATTTTTATTTTAATATATTAATAATATTTACGTGATTTGTGTATTTTTAAGACAATTTTGATTGAAATAATATTGTTAGGACTAAGAGTTCCGTTCTTGTAATTAACTAATCCGGTTTGACAAAAATTGATTTGTTGTAATTGTAACTTAGTACTAGGTTTAGGTTCTCTCAAGCCTCGTTCCTCTCCAAGAAGGTTCAAGCTTCATTGTCGTGCACATCAATTTGCCTTCTTAGGACATGAGGGCTATATTGGACTTTGTTATGAATCGGATTTAACACACACACACATGGCATGCATAGCATATTATACATCTTTATTCTCATGTGTGTGTTGTTACTTGAATTGTGAAACGTTTTCCTATGCATTATTTTAAAAAACCGTTGCTTTTACACTTAGGGAAATTGTCATCACCATTCAAGAAACACAGGATTTCTGGTGGTCATTCGAGCGACCAAAGGGTTCGTTTGAATGAGCAACAGTAACTCTTGTTCGAATCTCATTCGAGCTTCGTTCGATTTTAAGGCCTTCAAAACCAACGAGCTCCAAAATGTGTTCGTTTGATGCTCGTTCAAGTGTCGTTCGAACGAAGGCCAGTTCATTTGAACGAAATGGCCTCGTTCGAACGAGCTGTGCGTAAAACATAATACTTTTCTGTTTTGAACTCTTTATTTGAGAACCGCAAACTTGTTATAAAATAGCGAAATTTTGATTTTGAGATCTACCAGAAATAAGAGTGTTCTTGAGAGCTTTGTTCTACATCTCTTCATTTCATTCCATGATTTGCATATCATCACTTGATCCAAATCATGTTTAGAGTTTAAACCATTCAACTATCATCTTCAAAGTTCAACCTTGTGGAGTTCAAGCTTGAGCAATCGAAGGAGTCCGAGATCGCATAGATTTCGTGATTATGTTGAAGTCTTCACCGAAGAAGATTGATTGTGGAATCAAGACTAATTGGAATCGGGAGATTGGAACGGAGCTAGAGGGAATTAGGTTCGGATTTTGCCATGTTGTAACCAATCGGATCCTCATAGTGAATTCTTCCTTGGGTAAGAGCGCCGCAGACTTTTCCACCACAAATTGTTGTTTGTGGTGGTTTCTTCATCACCAATCTCGGTTTGCAAATCTCAATTCTCCTACTTGCTTTACATTTCCTTAATTGATCAATTCAAGCATGCTTCCGCACAATTTGATTAGCTTATCTTGTGAATTGATAAATTGAATTAGAAATTTGAGAAATTGAATTGTCAAATTAGTTAATTGGTGATTTAAGAAATTGAATTGACAAATTGGTTAATTGATCAATTAATTAAGAAAATTGATGAATTGAATTGATTAGTTGATGAATTTGATAGGGCAATTGGTGAATAGAATTGAATGTTTGAATAATTGAATTAATGAATTGATTGTTATGGATTGATTTACATGATACATAGTTAATTGACTTGATCAATTTTGATTCAATGTTTAACATTCAATGTTTGGTAGATAGTTTGTGGAAAAGAGTTGAAATATTTATTCACCCCCACCCTCCTCTAGATAGATTTCTCACTTAGATTCACACTAGGGACCGTATCAAATATTAAAATTTTATTAGTCATATAAAAAATATAATTTATATTTATATATATATATATATTCAACATGTCATCAACGTATTTGAATCCCTACTTTTTTTAAAAATGTCGTGTCCAAGTGTCTATGCCTTATCCGTGTCTTGTGTCCGTATCCATGCTTCTTAGGGCTGCACTATTCTAAGTTTCCTAATGTTGTCCTACACCAACAGATACTGTTGCTGTTCATGGCAAAATAGAAAGAGAGTCATAGCTGGATCAATGTCTGCCGAAGCTGTCTCCTTTACAAGCTGAAACTAAACTTTTCTTGGTTGTCTTGGTTCAGACTATAAGACTGACATAATGAATTCCCCTTCAAAAGATACTTTGCTCCTAATTCATCAACTCAGTCAAGGTTCTTAAAATATCTGAACAGCCCCTCTCCTTTTAGCCATAACACTTAAGATAATAGTCTGTCCAGGTGAGTTTGTCCTGGTGTAAAGTTGTTAATTTTAAACAGTCCAGTTAGGCGACTCACCACGAGTTTTTGCCATTTTGGCTAAGAAAAATTGGGTATGGCCTCTTAAAATCATTGTATAATTGCTTTCGGTCTTCTTAATCAATTTTTTTCCTATAGGATTTTTTTAATAAACTCCTTATCCTTACTTTACAACCAAAAAGAAAGGATCAATCTACCTGTTTGATAAAACAATAATAAATTCATCATATCTAATTGACATAACTCAATCCTAAAAATAAAAAATGCAAGTAGGAAGAACGTGAAAATCTATATTAGGAAAAGAAATGTTCAAGAAAAATAAAATAAAATATTACTATCAAAAAAAATGTTCAAGAAAAACAAAAGGAGGGTGTTCGGTTGCTTTAAACTTCAACAAAGATCAATAAATAGACTTCAATCAATAACTTACATCTTTCCTGGCATACAGGGTGCTAATGAAGAAAAACATGTGAATGAAAATGAAAACAGGTTAGATATCCCTTTCAACTGTTCAATTTGATAGAGGCAAATATAAAACTTTTTGTTTCTCTCCCTTTTTTTTACCACGAAACGACAAAAAAAAATTGAAAACAAAAGGGATTCGGAGAGGTAAGACGAGGGAATACAAATAAAGGATGAGAAATCCTTCACTGAAAGCAGTCCAAATGAAAAGGAAACTATACGCTACAAACGTTTCAAACACAACACAAAACCCTCTCACCAGAAACAAATGTGCCCTCTGAAAGCATAAAAGCATTTCAAATTCAAAACCAGGAAACAGATGGATTAGTCTTTTCATGACCAATGAATGATATCATGGGTAGGATATGACTGGAGAGTGGAAGATAAGAACATAACTCCGCGAAATAAAAGGAGGAAATGGAGAAAGCAGCAGGTTAAAGAGCTTTGTGAGCTTTGATTTTCCTAATCATTTTTTTTTCATTTAAACGGAGGTAAGAAATCTTCCAAAGTGTGTGAAATGCAACAATTGAGTTTTAACACATACCTTGCAATCAATTGCCCATCATCACATAATTAAAGTTCATACTTCATAGTTAATATGTTTAACAACTATAATTAGAGGGAGGAAATGAAGCATGCATCAAAAACCAACTGATATGCATTACAACTTAACAGTGAAATTTAAAAATCTTGACTGACCTGGTTCACTTGATCAAGCTTGCTAATAATGTTTAATCGGACATCAGGAAATTCATCTTTCAGAAGGGAGAGGAAAATTGGTAGAAGCTGCTCTATTGTTGCATCCTGCAACCAATAATCGAGAGATATTACATCATATATTCGCTGATATTCAAATATGAAAAGAAAGATTATAAAAGACAATCCAATACTACAATTTATATTCTTCTATGAAGGGAACAAATATATATATATATATATATGCCAGGTAACTCTCGTACTTATCAAGATATATAGATATGTGGGTGTGTGTGTGTGCACGCTAGAGAACCTTAGAGAATCTAAGAAATTGGAGAAATAAGGGGGAAAAAGCACAATAGGCTGCCTCATTCTAATTATATCTCCTACTTGCTGCTCAAATTTTAAAAAATACACTCTGCAGCCTAATTTTCAACAATGGCAGAGTCAGCCATTAGAAAGTTGACTGTACTATTCAAAGAAACCACAAATTCATGTACAATGGATTTATAATATTGTGTTTTGTGAGCCCAATCCCAATACATGATGTGTTTCACCTTGATCGCCAGAGGTCTCAGTATTCCATGCTGCTTTTACAATGCATGGAATACTGAGTGATTTTCATTGTCAATTCGAAGTGCAGCATTGAAAATTCAAAAAGACATGGCACATAACATTTTTCTAGGTAACTATCTTCGCTCAATATGAAAATGACGGAAATAAACATTCATATGAATAGTTTGCATGACTTCTTTGAATTCAAACTCTCGTATTTCTTGATTGAAGACAATTCAATATTTCCTACTCGATCCTTTTATTGAAACACCACACAAGCAAAGAGAAGCTTAAAGCTTAGCAAGTTCAACCATTGAAAATCTATGTAACCAATTAATGAGAACCTCAAAGCTGTGTGGGGGAAATATTTTAACTAGCATGATGAGTTTCCGGTCTCAGCAGAATTGGCATACTGACTTTGAAAATCAGATTATGTGTAATTTTGAACCTTCAGGCAGCTAAGAAAAATTACAAATACATGAAGAAGCTAATTATAATTGTTGCCACATAAAGCGGGCTAGGAAATAGAGAATGCAACCACTAGGAATGACTTCTTTTTCCGATAAGTAACAGTATTGCATTATAAACAAGCATGCCAGAGGGGGTATAACCTGAATACCCAAAAAAAGAGAGCTACAAGTGACAATCAATATTCTCCCTCGTCGCCATTATGTAGTGTCTCCTATTCTCTCTTTTTGGGTGTCCCAGCAGAATTTTAATGATGGAAAACATGCATTCAAGTTGAGGTAAACACTTGTATAACTATGAGATACTTACCTTTCCTAACACTGGTGCCATTCCCATTATAACTGAAGCCAAAGCAGAACGAACATGCTGGGATGAATCTGATGACAATTCCTATAGAGGGTAAAGCTTATTATCTATATATTGATTTTCAAGCAAGTAAACTAATACAATATTGAAAGTGGATCTCCACTACATCAACATTACGTCAAAAATAAACCTATGAACTCTGTAAGCATGTATACCTTCACACAAGGAAGAATATGCTGAATTGCAAGCTCCGAACTCAAAATTCGACAAAACTTAGTTACTTTTCCTGCTGCCGCTATGCGTACTTCAGCCTCATTATCACGAAGTAGCCGAACATATGCAGGAACCAAGTCCTGTCCTAAACAATATAACAGTAACCATTAGTCAAAATATGCAACAAATCAGAAAATATTAACATATGGACATAACCCATAAGTCATAAAGATAACATAATGCAATGTATTGATATACAATGTTTAAATATGAAACAGTTTGAAATCTTAGTGTACAAGGAATCTTCAAAAAAGCAGAGGGGAAAAATGCAAAAATTACCAGGCTCAACAGTCGAAACTAGAAAGGAAGTTTTATGACAGAAATATACAACATGACAGTAAATCATCACATCTATAACTACCTGGTAGACTCTGGACCAACTGCTTCGCATAGCTCATATAATTGATTTGCAACCATGTATCGAACACGCCAAGACTTATCCTGTTCGGGTGGGGAAAAAATTTATCGGGACATTAGTGACCAGCTATATACCATAATTTAATAAATGTAACAGACATTACTCATGAGTTTGCCATTGGAAAAAAATAATGGCCTTCATTTGCACATAAGTATAGGGAAAAAAACAACTAAATCTCATAGATAGGATGTGCACTCGAAGATAAATAACCAGTAAAATAAAATAAAAAATCTCACTCTTGAGACTAATTCAAGTCTTTCCAAAGTGAAAAGTTGGAAAAAACGGACCACTGAACATTAAATCTGAGCCAAAAAAATTCATCTTCTTCCTAAATCCTTCTATCTAGTATTTTAATATGTATAAGTCAGTTCGGCACAACCAAGCAACATAAGATGATTATTGCTAGAATGTTCTATTAATAAGGACTCCAACAAGGCCATTAATACAAAATCCAGATACAAAGTGTTTGTTACAGTAACACCAAAACATAAGATGCAACGCAAATTTGGCCAAAACAGTGCTGCGTGTAATAGTGTCGAAACATGCTCTAAGCCCCCCTCCCCCCCCCCCCCAAAAAAAAAAAAAAAAACAAGAGAGAGAGAGAGAGCTAGAATCAAATATTCAAAAAATTATCCATGCATGGGACAGTTTCTGCGGATATTGCTAGAATGTTCTATTAATAAGGACTCCAACAAGGCCATTATTACAAAATCCAGATACAAAGTGTTTGTTACAGTAACACCAAAACATAAGATGCAACGCAAATTTGGCCAAAACAGTGCTGCGTGTAATAGTGTCGAACATGCTCTAAGCCCCCCTCCCCCCCCCCAAAAAAAAAAAAAAAAAAAAAACAAGAGAGAGAGAGAGAGAGAGCTAGAATCAAATATTCAAAAAATTATCCATGCATGGGACAGTTTCTGTGGATAGGCCAGAATCATATTCACAATCAGTTTGACAACATATGCAAAGACTTCTCAAGCTTAAAAGTACATGACACAACAAAAACAAGCTCCTGTAATGAAGGAAGCCTAATATGAACGATTTTCAAAAATTATATCTTCCCCAGGTCCCTCGTTTAGTGAAAGTGGAAATAAAGGCCGATGACATTAAAAAGGAAAAAAAAAATTGGGACCTTGTAACTTTCATGTTGTTAGGGCACAAGCTTGATACGTTGCAATTAAGCCTCAGATGCATGGCTGACTTTCAATACATATCATCATCACTGAAGCCCCACTTTTGTTCCTATAAAGCATTTGTACCCTACAAATTGTACATACACTAATCAATTTGCATAAAGTCCATGCACAGTCCATTAATACTTTTCCCACATTAACATGATTTTGGTGGATTTACTTCCTTTCATAAAAGAAGATAACCTACAATGTTGACAGTTGTTACTTAAAAATTGGCACATACATGTGTGTGTATTTCTACATGAGGGCTCTAAAGAATTTCGCTTCATTTCCATTTCTTTTTACAGTATATTGATTAAGATTTGAATCCCATTCACAAATTTGTTCCTATTAATTCAATTTCAACACTGGTCTTCATGCACAACACAGAGAAATTTATATTTTAAGCCCAGAGACCAGCCAATATATACTCAGAAAAAAAAAATTGTGGAGTTAAAATGTGCAGGGTAACTACCAGAGTAGCATATTCATACAAGATTATATCTTTCTCAAGTATCAAGTGAGCTGCAAATCAAATGAATACATAAAATTAGTTGAAAAATCAGATTTAAAACAGAAATCTCAAGATTAATTGAATTGACAAAAAATCATCTACGCACGAGCAGCATCAGTTTCCCAGAAAGAGAGGGAGAGCGTGTGAGTGAGTGTGTGTGTGTGAGAGAGAGAGAAAGAGAGTAATATGCAGTTCAATTTACGATAATTCCATCCTTCCTCATGAATGAATTCTATTTAACTATACTATAGTCTCTGCAGCTGCTCAGAAAGAATTACAGGTGCAATTGGTTTAAGACTATAAGGTTCCATCAAAATGGTACTAGGAATTAGAACAAACTCCAAAATGCCATGTCTACAAGATCAATTGCGGAGCTTCATCTGCCATTGCTTTTGTGAGGTAAGGGTATGATAAATTTGAACTAGATTTCTCAAATTCACTAACAATGTACAGGCATCATAGCAACATACATGTGTTAAAAAGAAATGAACACATCAATGCAGATGACAAAGACAAAGATATCCAATTACATCACTTATAAAAAAAAAGAGATATATAATGACATCAGGGAACAGAAGACAAGATAAAAGACTTAATGAACAATAGAAGTTCATGCAAAGTCTATAAAAGTAGAAGTTTTACAACAAAGAGACTTCAAAGGTATACCTGAGAGAAATTAACGATGACAGGGAGAATATGTGCTATGCAATCTTGGGGTTCCAACAACTTCCCAAGAGATGCACAACCCTCAACAGCTAATAATCGAACAGAATCTTGATCTGGAAAAAAGCTAATCACATATTTAGTCCCTCGTAAGAAATAATGACACCATTAATTTTTAAAAAATAATATTAATTATGCAAAATATATCAATCAAAATTGCACCAATTATCAGCATTTGAGGATCAAATGCCGGTAGATAGGATTTAACGGTCAACATGACCAACATACACTAGATAGCTAGAACAAGGCTTTGTTGAGTTGATGCAAAAACCACCAACCCCTCTAAAACATAATGAAACATGTATAAAACTGAACCAGCAACAAAAAAACAAAACTCAACATAGCTCAAAATTAATTATGCAAGGTCCTATATGGACCTTTCTTTTTTTTTTGATAAGTAAATTGTCTTAACAAGATGCCTGAGGGAGGAAAACCCGTATTAAAAATTTGAAATAAAAAAAAACTACTCAAAAAATTGGAGTCGCAAATCTTCAAAAACTCTACAAAAGAATCTACATAAGATGGGTTTGCTTCCTTGATCCAAAACTATATGTTAAGAGTTCCTATTTTGTTGAGTTCTTATATTGTATGCTAGAGTATTTAAGTAAGGGAAATATTGTAATCTTTGTGTTTTCTTTTGTAGAATATAAATAGTTGGTGGTGTATAGACAGTAGATGCACAACCAACACTTATTATGTTCTTTCCTCCCTTCTCTTCACCTTTTCTTCCTACAAACCCAAAATACAGTGCAACTTAACTTGGTATCAGAGCACTGATCGAAGCCCAAACTTCGTCAAAAACACAATAGAAGACATCGTAGAGCAAATTAGAGCTTAAAGGGACTGTTGACATCACCACTTAGGTGCTAACATTAGCAATCCCCAGCAAGGGACTCCAAGATTTTGGCCGGAATTTCAAAGGGAATGTATATTTTTCCATTTTTTTTTTGAGGTCATTGAGTTGTGTTCTTTTTGAAAAATCGATTCATTTTTTTTATATGTGCATTGCGGCTATTTTAGACTAATTTGTTGCTTCGAATCATGCCTGAAGGGTGCGACTAAGACTTCCCTTCATGTTCTTGGTGACCCAATCTCATTTAGAGAGGTTTCAGTTAAGTTTTATGAAGAATAGATTGTCAGCTCCATAACAAGATCATGCATCTGATGTACAGACATGGTCTAAGGGAGTGTTTGGTTATCCTTATTCCTCTTCTATGCTGCAATAGCTTGTTTGAAGTGTGTTGGTAGGTGTTTGTCCTTCCGGTGTGTTACAGGGCCTCATTTGGTTGTGTATTGGTGCTGCAGGGACTATCTCTGATTAGTTTCCTTTGAGCATGTTCTGTCCTTTTTTTTTTATTCACTATGGCCTCTCTATATGATCTCAAAAGTCATTTGGTCGATGATCAGGCACAGTCAATCACTTTTGTGAAAAATGAATGGCCCTAAGTATCATTCTTCGTCTCGTGTTTTTAAAGTTTTCCTACATGCGAACTTGCGAAGAAGAAAGTTAAGTACCTAACTGAGGATCCACACACTATAGATGACAAAAAATCAGAAGATTGTTGGAATAAGAATTGATTAGTAATGACCTAGTTATAGCTTAGCATGGAGCAATTACTAGCTTTTTGAGCATATATTCAACACTGAACAAGGTGAAAAGTCTGTTGCAAAACATTATGGTACTTCGAAAAGCCTCTGGGAGGAGCTTCTACTTTACCAACCTTTGAATACCGATTTAGAGGTTTAACATCGTCGACATGGAGAGTTTTAGGTTGTCTTTTTTTCTTTAACCTTAAATCCGATTATATTGTATTCAAAGATTAAATTTTGGCTAGTGAGAAGCTTCCAACCAATACCAATTTTTATTCTCATCTTCAGTGTGCTTCTCTTGCTCGTGGGTCTGTTTCTTCATAAAGAGTCTCCTATTCCCTAATCTTTAGTGACGGTACCTTTAGTAACTTTTTCTCCTTGTTCTTGTAACATAATCTCAGGATGAAAAAGGTGATTGTTTCAGAGCATGAGCGCAATGGTTGAGTGCATGTTTCTCCCCTCCAATGGCATTGTCGTTCGGTCATCCATTGTTGCAAAAATTTCGTCAAGATGTCCCTAATTTGAGTCCTATATCCGTTTTGGAATGAGAGGTTTGTCGATTAGGCAAGCAACACTGTAGTTCTTTTCATAGTAGTTTAGAAAGTCGTCATTCTAGTCCTTCTAGTATTATACATTCAAATATTTGGGGTCCTACAAGAATAAAAAGTACATCTAGTTTTAAATATTTGTAATCTTTGTGAATGATTTCTCTTGCATGACTTGGTTATTTCTTATGAAAAATTGTTATGAGTTGCCTAAGATTTTTGCTACATTTTAAAATACAATAGTGGGTCAATTTGACAAATGCATCAAGGGTTTTATGATCGGACAATGTTCGTATTTAACGTGGCATTATTCACCAAACTACCTGCCCTCATTCATCTTAACAAAATGGTATTGTCGAATGTAAGCATTATAATTTATGGGATGTTGTTCGTACTTTATTATTTAATATGCATGTGCCAAATTCATGTTAATGATGTCATGACTATCACCAAGGATCAAAATTTAGTTTCGTAGTGTTGTTTCGGTCACCTAGAAAATGGAAACATTTCGAAAACGTTTCGAAAACATAGTGAAAATGATGAAAAAAATTAAAATATATAGAAATACTTGGAAACAAAAAGTAAAATATATGAATATGTGAAGATATATATTATAATTAATTAGAAATGTTTTAGGGTACATGTCCATCCACACAAGAAGATACTAGGGTGAAATTAAAATAAAATAAAATAAAAAACATAAATGTTAATTGGTCATTAATATCAAATAACTCTTTACTTATTAAAAACTAGTATAGAAGATTTAAAGCTAGTTCCTTTATGTAATATGAATTTATTATATATTTTCTAAAAACTATGCAAAATTATTATAAGCCATAAAATAATAAATATATATTGTGTAATATCTATGGATTAGACAATTTGACACAAGTTACATATAATATGATAAGTAAAAATAAAGTAATTTAAACCTATTATAATTAGTAACTAAGTATTAAAATAAATTATTTATCTACATTTTATTTCTACCATTTTTACTTTTCATTGTCTACTGTTTTTGAGAAAAACTAGAAATATCTTCTTATAATTTTAGGTTTTAATATTTCAATCTTCTCCATTTAAAAAAAAAAATGGATATTATTTTTTACCAACTTCTACAAGTATTGCTGATGCCAAAGAAATATTTACATTGTTTCGATATGTTTCCACTAGTTTCGGTATATTTATACAGAAACAACTTTGTTTCTATGGAAACGTGTGAATTTCGGTATTCCACTTGTGTTTCGTTTCGGTTCTCTAAAAAACAGAAATGTTTCGGCCGTTTCGATAGAAACGAAACGAAATTTTGATCCCTGACCGTCACTTATCTCCTTAATCACATGGCATCCTTTATTTGGGCCAACAAGTCTCCTTTTTTTCTCTCCTTTATCCTAATGTTCCACATTTTAATTTGATTATGTTATCGTTTGTGTAGACTATGTTCATCTTCTTGGCCCAGGTCAAGATAAATTGTCTTCTTATTTTGTCAAACATGTTTTCTAGGGGTATGCTTGTAGTTAGAAGAGTTTTTGTTGTTATGACACTATCTCTCATCCGTATTATACAAGTGCATATGTTACCTTTTTTGAGTCTTCTTTTTTTCCAATAATCGGACAATATCTTAAGTCTACATTAGTTCCTTCTCATTAGGGGGAGTTTTTTTCACCGAGTCTATCTGATTCTAGGTCTGTATTTTCCCCTATGACTACTCCTCTACATGTTTATCACCGCTCCTGACAAGTTGCCCTAGGGATCTTGCTCCTTTCCAAATGCCTAATTCTTTTGAGGTCCCGCCTACTACTTTGTTTATGGTTTCATCTTCTCCTAATTTGCCCATTACATAACGAAAAGGTACTCATAGTTGTACACAACATTTTATTTTTAATTTTGTATCACTTCACCGTCTTTCCTCTATCTTTCATTATTTTTTTTCTTCGTTGTCTTTCGTATCTATTCCTAGTTTGTTACCTACATTTCTCCTAATGGAAACTAACTATGGATGAGATTCTCCTAATAGAAACTAACTATGATGAGGAGATGATTGATCGCCATGATAATCAAACATGGGATCTTACTCCTCTTCGTCTTGGCAAGTAGCCCAGTGGGTGTCGTTTGGTCTATGCAGTGAAGTATTATCCTGACGGTTCTGTTAAGCACTTCAAGGATCGCCTACTTGCCAAATGCTAAACTCAAACATATGGTATGAATTATTGTGAGACCTCCCTAGTTACCCGACTCAGTTCTGTTAGAGTTGTTCTTATTTCAGTTCCAGTGAGCCTTGATTGGCCATTATATCAGCTTGATATGAGTAATGCTTTTCTAGATGAGCATTTACAGGAGCAAGTTTATATAACCCAGCCACCAAGATATATTGTTCTTGGTAAGGAACAATTCGTATGTAAACTACGAAAGGCATTATATGACCTGAAACAATTCTCGAAAGCATAGTTTGACAAATTTAGTACCTTTGTATTCAGTATAATTTTCAGTGTTCTTCTTCAAATCATTTTGAGTTCTCTCATCATTCCTCTTCAAGAATCATTATACAGTGTATGTCTATGAAGCATGGACACTCTAATTTGGCTCACGTATCTACGTCGGATACCGACACTCTCGAACACTTTCCGGACACATGTCGGACACATTAAATGAGTTTCCAAATTTTTTATTTTTTCTGAATTTCGGATAGGTTATGGACATGTTAGTACACATTAGTGCACTTTTTGGACATTTTCTTTTTTCTAGATTTTTTCCCTCATTTTTCCCTTTTCTCCTATGTTTTTTTTTTTTGGTTATATATATATATATATATATATATATATACATATATATATTTCCTATGCAGTAGTTAGTAAATTTGTTTTGGAACTTGAATCATAAATGTTGAAGATTAAATGAAGAAAATCTTAAATTTGTATTTAATGGTTTTGTTATTTAAATATTTTAATAATATTTTTGTCATGTATATGTTTTTATGCCAATTTTAATTTAAATAATGTTAGGCTTTTATTATATGGTCATATCAATATGTCTCCAACGTATCCGCGTCCTACTTTTTGAGAAATGTCGTGTCCATGTATTCATGTGGTATCGTATCCATGTCTCATGTCCATACTTATTAGGTGTATGCTGATGACATTATTATAAATGGCAATGACTTAGTAGGTGTAGTCAGTTTAAAGCTTTGTTCATAAGCAATTTTACACCAAAGATTTGGCTTAGAGGTCGTTTGATTGATATTATGATGGATTCCACTGTAAAATTAGATTATGATAACGAAGAGGTTTTTTTAGGACAGAGGGCAGTATAGAAAGTTGGTAGGTAAGTTTATTTATCTTACCATCGCCCGCTCAAATAGCACTTATATTGTTGTTGTAGTTAGTCAGATTATGCATGCTCGTCATAAGCCTCATTTGGAGGATGACGGTATCTCAACGGAACACCTGGCAAGGAATTATTATATTAAATGGCAAGGAATTATTATATTAAATGTCACTGGTAATCTTCTTACTTGGCTTAGTAAAAAATAGAATGTGGAGACATGCTTTAGTGCAAAGGTAAAGTACCATGCTATGACTCATACTTCGTGTAAAATGCTCTCCTATGTCACTGTATTGTGATAATCACGCAATTATCTTCGTTACTAGTAATCTAGTGTTGCATGAACGGACCAAGCACATCGAGGTTGATTGTCAATTTATTCGAGATCTATCGTGTAGAAACAGATTGTCACCTCTTATGTTCAGTCTGACGCTCAACTTAGTGATATTTTTACCAAATCATTGGCTCAGTCCACTTTTAGGAGTTTATATTCCAAGCTGGGCATATTTAACCCAGATGCTCTAGATTGAGGGAGAGTCTTACTCTTATTTTGTATGCTAGAGTACTTAAGTAGGAGAAATATTGTAATCTGTGTTTTCATTTGCATAATATAAATAGTTGGTGGTTATAGACGGCAGATACACAACCAACACTTGTTACATTCTTCTCTCTCTCCTCTTTCTTTCTTTTTTCTAGTGATAAAAATGGGGACCGCACCCATGTAGATGAAGGATGTACATAAAAATGAAAAACAAAAAACCAATTAAAAGATTACGCAAGTCTCATGGCACTCAAGAAATCTTCTACAACATCTACTGAAATAGCGTAGCTCCGCATAATCCAAAAACATAAAGAATTCAATAATCAACTCTTAAGAGTTAAATCCAGGACTAGGGCCAAAAAAAATTAATTTTCATTTTAGGGTCATTTTCAACTTATTTACCAATCTAGAGTTGTTTTGAAAACGTCTTTTGAAAAAACGTTTTGAGTGTCAAAATCGTTTTTTCAAACGACGATTTGATAAGTTTCAAAAATCGAATTTACATTGAAAACGTCTTTTCAAAAGACCCTTTCAAAAGCGTCTTTTCAAAAGACGCTTCCAAAAGACGTTTTTAAAACTGTAAAAAAAAAAAAATAGGTTACAGCACCTGCTCTCTATATAACCAAAAAAACATGCAACCTGATTGTATATACTACAAAAGACGCCGTTAAAATCGTCTTTTAGAAAGATGTTTTTGAAAGCGTCTTTTCAAAAGACGTTTTTGAAAAACTGTTAAAAAAAAAAAAAAAAAAGATGACAACAGCTCTTTTGTTAAAAAATTCACAATGAAATCGTCTCTTAGAAAGACGTTTTTGAAAACGACCCTACTCTCGTAAATAAGATGAGAACAGCTCTATTCTGATAAAAAAGATTAAAAAGTACCCTAAAAGAGTAAAAAATTCCAACTCTTAAGCGCCCCTAGAGACTGCTAGACTCCCATAGAAAAAAAAAAACGATTATGCTCTTTCCACAAACACAAGACAAAGAGGAGTTGCAACACATACAATAACAATTAACCATATTAAAACCCCTCCTCCGCAAATTATCAATCTTCAAAATAGCCCGAAATGTAGACCACACAAAAAAAAATGCACATTTAAAGAGGCCTAGTCTTCCAAACAATCCTATAAGGAAAACAATCATTGTCCCTTCATGGAAGAATCTCATAAAAGGAAAGCACAGAAATTAAACCATTGGAAGAAGGTTTCCAACAAACCGAATCCTCAAGTTGTTTCTCCACAGAAAGTGAAAGGCGAAACAAAGATATAAAGTACGTTGGCAAACTAGCCAATGTACTTTTAAATAGCATCGATCTGCCCAGATAAATATTAATGTTTCCACCCCCCAAGCCATTCCTAAAAATGTTGAATGACACCAACCCAAGTACATCGTAAGCAAGGAACCCACTACACACCAAGAACCTCCCCCAAGCTATCAATCTGAACCACTTCCTCAACTGGAATCACCTCATTATTTCCCAAATTAACACGAAGACCAGACACAGCCTCAAAAAATCTATCCTTAAATCTATGAAGAAATGTAATCCTAAATACAGTACAACTTAGCTGTAGAGAAACTTCAAAAAAACTATTCTTAAATCTATGAATCGACATACCCTCCCCTTTAAAAATTCACCTGTTCTTCTCCCTCCATAAACTCCAAAGAAGCCAGAGTGATAGAGGGGCTAACTTGCAAACAATAGAAGAGACAGTTGATATTTTTCTAGCTCTGAAAAGTGTGGAGCAAATTTTACTCAAGTTATGTACCCCAAGAAAATAAATAAATAAAGTAATATTCAGATTCCACTTGAATTTCATGCCACCCTCCAAGGGGCCCAGGCCATAAAGTATGTTAATCAGCTCAGTAAAGTTGTAGACCTTAACAAATTCCCAATGGTCAGGAAATCTAAACCATATAATCAATTGGAATCAAAAGATTATATTTTTTTTATATTAAATTCTACTTTACAGACTGACTTGGCAAGTATGTAATAAATTCAATGCTGATGAAGTGATGAAATCAACCTATTTATAGTATTCTGAAAGGTAATACGACTGCATTGCAAAAGAAGAAAGGAAGGAACAAAGCGTGGAGGCAAGGTACCTCTTAGGACAATATCAGGAATTTAGAACTAGGTTTTCTTATTTTTTCCAATGATTACGTTATCATGATTGAAATATTTTCTTTTTTGAGAAAATCAAAACAATACCGATAGATTCCCCACTTTTCATGACTACAAATTAATATTCATTGAAAAACAAAATGCAGAAAGTTAGAAACCCAACTATATTTATTTATGTGATTTTGCCATTACTATCAAAGAGAAGAATCAAACAAAAACATAACGGAATCAACATACCATCTTGTGTCAGATCCTCGAACATTGACATGATGTCAGACTTCAAATAGGCAGCTTCAACAGTAGCAGCAAATTTTCCCAGGTTGGTTGCTGCAGATCTCCTCACCATAGGCATGTCATCTTGACACAATTGGCTATATATTGTTCGTAGTTCAGTTTTTAATGTCTCTGGAGCACTTGGGTAAGCAATATGAAATAATCCACATGAGGAAACTCGAGCTGTAAACCATTCACCAGCAGCCAGTCTCTGAATGTCAAAAAAAGTATATTGAGTGAAAAGAAGGGAACTTTTTTTATAAGTAAGAAAATAAGGGAAAGTGGCATTGTAATATTTTTATTTTTTTGATATGTAAATCACACACACGTTGCCCCCAAAGGAACTTGAACCCTCAACCTCCCATATGGAGGTGAAGGAAATATCAACCAAGCTAGAACTTGTTGGTGACATTGTAATATAACTAAGTTAAATAAAATTGTGTATAAGATTGAGGATCAAGAAGCGGGGAAAAAGTATGGTGGTGCATATAATCGATCAAAAACGTAAACATCCAAACAATTCAATGAATTACCTAGGAAAACCTATCATCCTCAATCTTTATAAGTTACCAAATCATAGCCTACTTTGGATGGTTCACTTGTCCACATTTTATTCAATTCAGAAGATAAAAAACATTAAGAACATTTTTTAGGGGGAAAAAAGGCAAATCAACATGTTTAGAGTAGAGAATGCGACAGTGAAGTCAAAGCATAACACATTTAGCCCTACTACATATAACTTCCTGAGGTCTTCAACAGGAGTTGACTATGAAGTACCAGGCAACAAACAAATTGAAGCCAGAGCAGTTGTATAAATTGCTTGGTCAAATGGGTTTCTTTAAGCACACTAATCAAACAAATGGCATCTTTACAGTAGCATCGATTCACAAGCTAATTGTGTAAGCAAACAGTAAACATTCAAGATGAGCAAATGAAATAGAACATCTGGTTTGTAAAGCTTAACAAGAATGATTTGCAAACAGCTTTCTTTTCCTATCAATTGGCTTCATACAAACATGAACAACGTTTTTTTTTTTTTATATGAAGCAAGAACATTTAAATTAAGTTGTATGCTCCAATATGAATGTGTATACGAACTTATATATATATTTTTCCTTTTTCATAAGAGTGCCTATGTACATGATTTTTTTTATAAGTAAAATTTATTTAAAAAAAACACCCAAAGGGGAGCACCCATGTACATGGAAAAATGTAAATGTATATACATCATACATATATATATATATATATATATATGTGCCCACAAATGCAAGCAAGTACACATACTTACAGGCATATTTATATACATGCACCTTTATATAACACATATACAGACCTATAAGTGCCCATAATATATGCAGCTAACATTTGTGCCCATAATAAAAATGCCACTACATAGATGCATTTTCTCAACAATGGTATATAATTTTAAAAGCATCAACCAAACACCAGAAAAGGAGTAAGATAAATCCTTTCTATTTTCATATAAAAAATTTCTATGCCAAAATATTTTTCAATGTCAATGATTGTAGGTCAAAACAAATAGCAGTTGATGTCTTTTTTTTTTTCTTTCTATTGGCAGGTATTTAGTACTTGATTTATTTCACATTTTCCTTTGAATGGATCAAAGTGTTAGAGATGTAATCTAAGTGCACGAAAATAAACACATTATTCTCTGTTAATTTTTACAAAGTATGACAGGTTTTATCAAGATAATATATAAGTAAATCTTGTCGCCTACACTGGACCATTTCTATGGGTGTCAAATTGCCTAAGCATTCTTAGAAGCCTTGACTACACTGCATCATAGAACTTACTCAAATACATAATCGCAATACACACAACAACTGTCAACAAGCAATACCCAAAATCAAACAATAATAGAAAATCAAATATCTTACCTTCACCAAAGGAACAAATGACTCGACCAAGTCCGACTCCCTCATTTGAGCTCCAATTCTACACAACGACTCAACCGCCTTATCCCTAACACAAGTTTCTTCAACAGAGCACAGAGTCTCCAAAGACGGAAGCAACACATTTGCATGCTCAACCCCTCCAACATAAGGAATAAACACCCCTAGTTCTTCCGCCATAGCAAGAAGCACTTCGTCGTCGTCGTCATTATTCTCGCTCAAGAAAGGAATCAACTCCTTTCGGGTCCTCTCCTCTCCGAGCGCCCGAGCTATCGTAGAGAGACGACGGATCGAGTTCAACCGAAGCTGAATGTCTTCGTTCTTGAGCTCATCGATTAGAACCGCAATCGGATACAAAGGCTCGTCGATCATTGCCATTGTATCTCACAAGAATCTTTTTTAGTTTGTCGCTGCAAACACAGAAACATATAGTGATAGATTGAATGATTTGACGGCAAATAAATTGATTTTAAGTGCTTTGTGATGAGATCTGAAGCAATAATTGAACGATTGTGTGAAATCGATCAAACGAACCTCTTGGATCAGAGAAAAGAAACCAAAAAAAAAAAAAGTCTGCTCAGAAAATAAAAAACTACAGAACCAAAAACAACGTTGCGGGGGAGAGAGATGTCCTTACCAGCGACTTCTGAGCGGAAGTACAGTTGTCTCGGCGGATCTAATGGGGAGTTTCAGTTGCTAAAATGAACAGATTTTTGAATGGGCATATTTACTTGGGTTTTATCAACAACTAGCATTGAAAAACAAATTTGGATATTATAAATAAATTTATAATAAGAAATATATTTTCAAATTAAATTACTTTTTACATTTAAAAGTATTTTTTTAAGTAAAAATATTTATAAATAATTCAATTCTAATTAATCAAAATTCCTCATAATTAAGATATTGTGAAATAGAAATTCAAGAAATCAATTAACAATAATTTCAAGCTAATTATATTATAATAAAAATTAATTACGCATGGTCCTCATATTATTACTAACAATTGCATACACTCCTCTTCTTATTGTACTAATTACATTACATTCTCTTGTGATGTGATAATTTGTAATACTTTGTCTCCAGTATTGACGGTCCGTCATTGACAATCTGTATTTTGATGACATCGGTATATTTATTTTTTTAAAACGATAAATTTATCCTTGATAATATTGAAAGAACATGTGCACCCTTACTTTTACTAGTTAAAATACATTTTCACCCTCATAATAATAATGACAATTAGGCACAATATCTTTCCTACTAAGAGTACAGTGTAATTAGTCTAACAAGAGTGAAAATTGTCTGCAATTATCAATAATAACAAAGAGGATACATGTGTAATTTATCCTTTAATAAATTAAACAATTAAAGAAACTAAAATTTAATAAAAAAATTTCTATATCGCATGTATATTAATCCTAATATGTCGACAATATTCTAATAATTAAGGTAGTTTATAAATAGGATTTTGAAAAGAATTTTATATGGAATTGAATTCTAATTTTAAAATGAGATTTTTTTTTCTTTGAAAATTTTGAAAAGAATGGAAACCAAACTCTAAAAAGTATCCTAATTTTAATTAGGATTAATTAATTAGATTCCTATATTGCATTGGATTATAGTTTTAAAAGGATTTTTTGTAATTAAGAGATTTTAAAAAGGAATTAAACTATAACTAGCGTAGTTTCTAATTAAAAATTTTAAGAATTATATTTTTTTTAAATAGAAAATTTTGAGAAATAATTTCACATAAACATAATTCCAATTAATCAAAGTTTTATACATCTCATTTTGTAATCCTTGATTAATAAGGATAAAACTGTAATTTTGTAGTTTATGATGGTGTTTTGGTCTTTTATGTGACATATTTTGAAAAATTCCTTAATTAGGGATAGTTTTGCTAGTTTTAGGAAATTACTATAATATTTTCAACCTAGGGGTAATTTAGTGATTTCATATAGTTTTGGTCCCTAAGGGTATTTTGATCATTTCAAGCATTTTTTTACTCCCAAAGGCATTCTCCTAATTTTGCACACCTTTGGTCCTCAAGGACATTTTCAATAATGTTTAGTGTTTTCCTACCCTCTGGGGGTATTTTAGTAAATTCTAGAGGTTTTCCACTTCCTAAGGGTATTTTGGTAATTTTGGCATTATTTTTGTCCTTTAGAAGACATTTTGATAATTTTGGCACAGTCCTACCCCTAACAAGTTACTTTAGTCGTTTGAAGGTCATTTTTAAAATTTTTACATCATTTTACCCATTTAAGGCAATTTGGTAATTTCAGTCCTTTAAAGACAAATTGGACATTTTTTCATGCCTTGGCGACAATTTGATCATTTCCATTTCATAGGGTTGGTCTAGAGATTTTGTAAGGACTCGAAAAATTATCAAAGGACAATTCGGTAAACTGCTAGTATAGGCTAAAGACAAACTGGAAATAAATTACAGATGAGTCAGATAAATTGTAAAATGAGTCGATAAGTCATCAATACGACATAATGAGACTAAAAATAAATTTTGGTAGTTTATTCAAGACTAATGTGAGTCACAAAACTATGTAGTCATCTATGGGACGTAGATAGATAAGAAATTTAAATGAATGAAATTGGAGAATCGGCCTACATATTTGAAATTAGAGCGTCAAAATTAGCTAGTGTACCAAGTTTGGTGCGATTCTAAGATAGTTTTGATTCGGGCTAGTGTGCACGCATAGTGGGCCAACTAGACACGTGGCACATGGGAATGCGTACAAAGCTTCCCCAAAAAGCCAAGTGAAGTCTTCTAGAACATGACACATGTCAAACTCATAGTGGTGGAAGGGTGTGTTAGTATGTGTGGGGGTGCACAGTAAGGGAACCAAAAGTGATAGATGAGACTTGGAGAGGACAAAACTTCCCTCTCTCTCTCTCCTTCTTTCTCTATCTCTCTCACTCACTCACTCTCTCTCTCTCTCTCTCTCTCATCCCCTTACGACAAAAACAAGTAACCCCCTATTTCAAAATCTGCTCACTCTCTCTCTCTCTCTCTCTCTCTCTCTCTCTCTCTCTCCCCCTCTTTCTTTTTCTCCTCTAGCTAAAAATATGTGTGTGTGTGTGGCATATTAGATGTGTGTGTATTCAGGGAAGAGGAAGAGAAGAACTGCGAGAGTGCACTGTGAATGAGAGTGTTGTGTAGGTTGCGTGTTATGTGTTTGAGGGGGAGGTAAACTTTGCGTGTGTATAGGTGTTTTAGTTTGTGAAACTGTGTGTGTTTATGTATGTGTATTGAACACACAGTGAGCCCGAAGCAAAGAGGAAGAAAGAAGAAGAAAAAATAGGGAAAGAAAAAGAAAAGAGAGAGGACAGACCTAGAACCAGAACTTGGTAGCCATTGATGGCCTCTTCAAACTTTCTCTCTCTTCTCTAGATTTTCTCTCTCGAAGCAGCAAGCTCGAGGTAGGGACCTTTGAAACTTTTCATTTAGTTTTAGAGTTTGAATTTACTAATTTAGTGCTTGTATGAGTATCATGAGTAAGCATATATATGAATATACGTAACTATGTGTGAACTGGTGTGGGTTAGTATATGTTCTACAATGGAGGGACTGATTTGGGTTTCACTCGAAAGGGGGAATTTTAGGTCTCAAGAAGGATTAATTAAGTTCCTAAGAAGGGAGTGGAAATAAACGGAACAAAATTCAATGGCCGAATTTTCAAGTATTGATCGAAGATCTTATTTCTCACTCTTTTAATTTATAAAATTGGTCTTAATGGATGAGATTCAACGTTAAATGAAGTTTAGCTTAAAAACAGAGAAGAAACAGTGAAAGAAAAATGTATGAAAAAGACTAAAAAATTTAGGGTTTTGCAATTTTTCGGCAACTTCGCTAAAGATGGTGATTGGAGCTTCGCCGACGGCGGCCAACTCTGGCGTTGAACGATCAACGGTCAAACTGGGTTGATTCTCAAGTCATGGACCGGGTCGGGTCTGGCCCATGGTTGGTTGGGTTTGAGGAGTTGTTTGGTTGTGGTTGAATAGGAACCCCAAAATCGATTTGAATTGGAATAGGGTTATCCCTATTCCAGAAATTTAAATTTAAATTGGTTAAGGCCTGTTTGGCAACAGGAATTGAAAATTAATTTAGAAGAAATTAAAAAGGGGTTGACTTGTTTGAGTTATTTATAAATCAGTGAACTAATTTTATAGAAATTATAAAAAAATCCACTTGTTTATAAAATTGAATATAAAGCCATTAAAATGCAAGAATAGGCCTTCTTAAGGTTTTTGGACATTCCAGACGCAATGATGGAGTCAATTTGGACATTTTGAGACTTGGAGTGGTCCTACATGAATATAAGAAAATTACAAAAATGTCTCTAATGATAGTTTAAGAAACTTCAAGGCTAATTAAAATTTAGAAGAGGCTATTCCAAAGTTGTTGGATGTCCGGGATTCAAATATATGATCAGATTGAACAAATTGGGACCTAGTGATGATCCCACATAAAGTGAGAAAATGACAATTATACCTCTAGACATGTATTAAGCAATTAAAAGTCGAATTAAAATCCGAAAGAGGCAGTTTTCAATGTTTTTGGACACCAAAAACTCAAATATGACATCGGATTAATGAAATGAGAACTTAGGGCAGTCCCACATGAAAATGTGAAATTACTAAAATGCCCTTAGACATAGAACAGATACCTAGAAGCATTGATAAAATATAAAGAGGACATCTTTAGAATTGTTAAACATTCTAGATCGGATTCCAATGTTAGTTTTGATAGACACTTAATTTGTCTGATAAATTATGAAAATGCCCTTATGAGTTTAAAAGACAGTCAAATGACTTAGAGACAATACGACAGGGCTTCCTTAGGATTTTTAAAGCCTGAGAACACGTTTTTGACATCCGTTTGGGCAAACGGGTACTCGATGTGTAGGCTAAGGTGTAATTGGCCATACAAAACCTTAAGACTTGATAAGATACCCTAATGTTAAGAGCTGGGGTGGTCCTAGAATTTGAACAATGAGTGTGTAAAGGATTTAACAATATTATGAAAGACATATGTAGTGCCTTCTAGTAGTGAGCTGATGATTAGGACGACGGAATATTCTAAGGTTATTGATATGTATACTTGCTATATGGTTCACATGATATGTTTATTTGTATCATTTGACATCTTGCCATTACATTATTAGTATGGTGTGATTATTACATTGAATGCTATGATATTAGATATTTGCATGGTGGTATTGGATAAATGTGATTGCCATGTTGATACTTATCGTGATTTCTATTTCTGTCATGGATATGTATGACCATTGTTGCTTTTGTATCTAATTGTTTATCTAATATCCCCTCTCATAGTCATTATTGTGGACTTGATGATGTTGTTAATTGTACTGTTGACCATACTTGAGTGGTGTGAGATTTAAGGGAATATTAATATTGATGAACACCGTGTGAGGTGTGGAATTGAGATATTTGGGATAATGGAAATGGATGGTTTATGAGAAAAGGATTTGGGATAGGAATTAATCACGTCTTTTATGTGCTCTCGAGCGTGGTGAGATTGCGCTTTACCTAGGGTTCTATTCGTGATAGGAATGGTGTCTCCCATTGGCTTGCGAGCCATAAACCTCTACGAATGGTCGTTTGTCTCTTAGGGTTAGTAACCCATAAAACACTCAAGTTTATCGGGAGCCAAATTAGGTGAATACTCATGGGATTGATATTATTGAGAGAATGGAATGAGTTGAATAATGTTTTATCCCTTTTTGCTATGGATTGAATTATTTGAGATTATTTCCCTTTGCACTTATATGATATTTTCTTATGATTATTGACGGATTGTATCCTGTCAGTTTGCGATAGTGTGGTAGTTGTGGATAGTTGTTTAGCTGTGAATGTATACACTGCTTTTGTGGCTTTGAATTGGAAATAGAGGTGTTTCGTGGAGTTAGTAAGCTTATACTTACATCTTGTGATTGGTTATATGTTTATATACATTGTTCTTACGGCATTAAAACAAAAAATGAAGTGTTTCGTGAAATTATATATTTATATTTATGTCATGTGTCTGACCCTCCATATGCCTACTACTTGGCTATTATTGACAAACCACATGTGGTAGTGTGATGTCCTTTTGATACTTATGCTTGTGTTTGGGATATGAGTATGTGGTGTGGTTGTGATGCATACTGGACTATAAGGTGTGACTTCTTTGGACTTACATTAGTTTTTGCATGCTACTTGCTTATGTGTTTTGGAAAATCCTATAGAGCATTATGGCTCACCCCTACTATTAATGGGAATTACGGGTATTGACTTGATGGACAATTGACAGGAAGTAGTGAGAGATGGATTGAAGTCATTGTATTACTGATTCATATTCATGTATTTATTCATGTATATTTATTAAGAGTGTTTATACCCTTCAGACTATTGTTGTATATGTTATGTATATAAGGACTGTTAGAGTCAACTCTGGATGTTACTATATTGTACCCCATTGTTGGATGATTGGTATAGACCATTTAATTGTAATCAATTTCATTTAATCCCGTTACGGAACTTGAACAAATCTAATCAGGGAACCGAACCGAAACCAATTAAAAAAATGGTCTATATTTTATATACTTGACTAGGATGGTTAGTCCTATTACCCACCTTATCGAGGTCTAATGACCCCTTAGTTTGGCCCTGCAGGTCTGGGGTGGGACAGTTCTCTACCAAATTAGGAGAAATTTGGTAATCTTCAATGATAATTATCATTTTTATTTTTAAGATTTACCATTTTCGTTTTAGGATTTATCATATTTTAAATGGGATTTATCTTTAATCTCATTGGTGTATTAGGTGTGCATGAATTCTCATTGGTCCACAAGCCAATCCATGTGTTATGTTAGGTGCATTGTGATTGGTCCAAAGTTGTAGACAATCATGCTATTGGTCCACAACATTTAGGATTTATATATATATATATATATATATATATAGAGAGAGAGAGAGAGAGAGAGAGAGAGAGTTTAGGTTGTTAGAAATTTCCTTTTTAATTATCCAATTTTTAGAGTTTAATTAGGATCTCATTTTTCTTATATCTCATTGATCTATGCATGTAGACATTAATCTTATTGGTTTTTGCCAATTTTAATTTTAATTTTTAATTATTTAATTATGATATTCATTCCTAGGATAATTATTAAAATTTATTTATTTTTAATTCATGATAATTATCATTCAAGACTTGATATTAGCCATCCATTTGTGAAGATCATTTTGGGTTATTTGATCAAGTTTACTATTTTTTCTTATAAATAAACTCCAATGGCCACCATTTGAAAAGACCAGAAATTTGGTAGTTAAGTGTTTTGCAATAGTTCTAAGACTTCCTTTTTTTAAGTTTTCAAGACCAACTTCTACTCAAGGCTAGAGTTCTACTTAAATGATGCCCTTAATTAAGAAGTACAAGTCGGAGTACTACCTACGTGACGGTTTAGAATCAAGGAATTCAAACTGAAGTGTTGTCTAATCCATTGTAACAATCAGCTATGTACCTTAAAACTGTCAGGCCCTAGGCCCCAAAGACCCGAGGGTGATCTTGTAATTCAAGGTCAAACTAAATAAACAACTTCCTGTATATTCTAAACCACCCCTGTGATTAGCATATTCTCACTTGAGTTTTCATAACATAAATGTTCATTCATATTCCATCCATATAACCCAACCAAACTTACTTACATAAGTCCTTAAATGTGTATTTATCTTGTGATTGTTATTTCTAAGTCAAAAGAATACTAGTCTCATTAAGGCTTCCAAGTCTCCATATCAACATATAAAGGTCATAGGGCCTTTTACATTCACAAAAATAACAAAAGATCAAAATTGAGTTATGAATTTAGTTACATCCAAAATAAACAAAAGAGTCCAAAGGAAGTGTCCTTCTAATCCATATCATCAAGGTGTCATCTTCTTACTGTTACTTGCATCTGGTAGGAGTCAAAACAATAACCCCATTAGAGATTCTAAAATAGGGAAGTTAAGGCAGTACAAAGTGTAGGCATATGAGATGTGACGTGTTAACGTAAGTGTCCAACCAAGATGCATACACATCAATGAGTCATTCATCATGTCCCCCAATAATACAAACCGTCAACACTATCATAAGAAAAATATAACAATAAATAGATGGGATGAGTATCATGTAATCACAACTAAATGCATGTAAAATAAATTATCATTCAAGCTTCACGTTATTCTCTCACTTAAATTTAATCATTTCGTCAAATCATCAAATGGCCCCCAGAAAAGCCTAGTACTACACGGACTACTAACTTGTTTGCTATGCACTTCCACCCGCGCAGGGTTACAGTTTGCAACCGAAGAGAGATACAATCCCCATCACAAATACTCTCGATCTCTAATACGGCCTCACAACGTGTATCATTCAAGCTTCACATTATTCCTCTCACTTAAATTTAATCACTTCGTCAAATCACCCAGTGGACCCTAGAAAAGCCTAGTACTTCACAGACTACTTACCCATTTGCTATGTACTTCCACCCGTGCAGGGTTATGGTTCGCAATCGAAGGAAGACACAATCTCCATCACAAATACTCTCAGTTTCTAATACAACCTCACAACGTGCCATTCTTTCCAGTCCCTCAACTTGTTCTAAGGATTATCGTCATTTCCACTTCCCATATCCATTTTCATATTTCATCATTCATTTATGTTTTTTGCTTCATCTATAAATATTTCCAAATGTCATATCATTTCATTATTCATCACAAGACACAACAATGACAACACAACTTCATAACCTACAACAATCCAATTATTTAACTCAAATATGGAAAATTTTACATATATATATGGTATTCAACAACTCATCATAACTTAGGGCATGGAAACATATGCTTCATGTGTATATGGAATTGTAAAGCAATATCACCAAATCTATGAAATATACTATGCATTCATAAACACCCAACCTTCAATCTAGGTTAGAATCCCTATCTTAAATCTTGAGAGATGTGGATTGTGTTGTAGAGAGAGAGATCCCAAGATCTCAAGCTTCAATCCTTGCCTACAAACCCTAAAGAAAGATTTGATACCGTTTATTTTGCTTAGCCAAGCTAGATCTATAAGAAAATACAAGAAATTTAAAAAGGAAGAAAGCCTCAAAACTTACCCCTTCTTCTTGGAGAAATTCTTGAAAATCCTATATTTCAACCGGTAAGATTCTTATTGGTGATGAATCTTTATGCTATGATGTATTTACAAGGCTTAGAAACTTTCACGACCCGAAACCCACCCTATGCGGATCTCGTGCAGGGTCGACCTAATGGTCGTCCATACTTTTTTCTTTCTTTGTATCAATATCAATGACCAGAATATATATGATGTAAAACTTAAATAGTATATCAGCGGAAGTCTTAATACAAAATATTGGTTGACAACTGAAATGTAAACCAACATAAACTGAACATAATGCCACTCTTAGGTGGTAAGTACATGGGAGAAACTACATTATTCTATCATACTCCTCAACTGTCTCTCTATGTTCCTGGACTCTTACTGTGGTCCTGTGGCATTCTCACCTGAAAAATAAGTAAGTGGGATGAGCTAACAAAGCTCAGTAAGTAAAAGCCCATCTCCGACACGGGATTAGGGTTAACATAAAAAAATATGAACTCATAGGGTGAACATGATAGCCAATCATGAAATTCAGTTGCAGTTAACGGTAGAATGCCACAATGGCTAATGAACAGTAAGTCACAATAATCAAGCATGAGTAGTGGTATAGCATGAACATGTAAAAGCTCAATAAATATCAATCAACATAAGAGTACTGCCACAATAAACCGGTTACAATCAAGTACAATCAATGAGTGAACTGTCAACATAAAATTATTCATAGGGAATGGCAATATCCTATGAATCCAATAAACGTAACATATCAGTCAATCATAAATGATACATTTACTCTATTCAAGGTTTGGCAGACCCTCGATCTTTTGGGGCCCGACATACCCCTCTTAACCTCAATGCATATAAAATGCCCCTATAACTCAATGCATAAAAATGCCATCATTGCCATATGTTCGTTCACGGACTCAACCCGTAGGTCCTGTCAACTCAAATAACATCGAATGGATATTGTGACTGAGCACAAATCTGGCATTTATAATAAATCATGATTTTTTTGTGATTCCATAAGAAGTGCATAGAAATAGAATATCATGCAATGGACATATAACAGTAGGCCTTTCAAGGAATAATACAACATAACAATCATGATATAGCAGTCAATAAACATCCACAAGATAGGACAATATCAATTGTGGAATAATAACAGTTGGTACGTTCAAGAGTACAAAATTGGCAGTAATAGAAGGAACGTGGCTTGAAAAACCACATGTAAGAGATCGGGGTTTACTTAACTTTTATCCATGTGATCTACGTCAGTATTCCTTAATTTTCTCCTTTCCCTTTGACTTGCCTATAAATCAGTAAACATGTCTCAGTTCTAATGCTTTCACGGTTTCTAATTTAGACTTTTATACTAATAAGGGCAAAATGATCATTTTGTACTTTTATGTGTCTTTCTTTCTCGGGACCTATTTCCATAAATCGGACTTTACCGTTGATTCCAGAATGCTTGAAATAATAAAGGTTCACCATTCATTTATTTTAATCAGAGTTCGTTTGACTCACATTTGACTTAGGGGTATTTTGGTCATTTGGCATTTCTATGGGTATTTTATTTTTTGAGACTCCGCCTCATGAAATAGACCTTACCATTGGGTCAGAAGGTCCAAAATAGTAAATTTACACTATTCACTTGACCAATTTGAACATCGAGAATTAATTTAATAAATAATTTAATTAATTCATTTATTAGCTAATTCTATTTTTTATATATATATATACATATATATATATATATATATATTAGTCCAGTATCCTACCACATGTGTCTCAGAGGCACAGTGGTGAACTCAGGGCCATAAGGCCTTCACGCCTGTATACGTTTGGGGTTTGATTCCCCTCAACCCCTTATTTCCCATTGTTTACTCGTTTTTAAGCAAGACAAAGCCCATTAGCCCCTTCAATAGTGTTGGGTTATCACTGTGCCTGGGCATGTTTCGACCCATACCAAGGCCCGACCTAGCCCGCGTGGCCCAACAGTGCCTTCCCTATCTTTTTGGCAGTCCACAGTGCATCTCCGGTTACCATCTCCAGCGCTGGTGACCGGACTGCACTGCATTATTTTTTTTTTTTCATTTTTCTTGCAGTTTTTTGAACTCCCAGCCTTTTACTTCCCACTGTTCACTCCTTTTTAAGCAAGACAAAGCCCATTAGCCCCTTCAACAATGTCAGGTTGTCACTGCGCCTAGGGGGTTCCGGCCCGGCCCCCAAGGCCCAACCTAGCCCGCGTGGCCCAACAATTCCTTCCCCGTCTTTCTGGCAGTCCACAGTGCATCTCCGGTCACCATCTCCTGCGCCGGTGACCGGACTGCACTGTATTATTATTATTTTTTCATTTTTCTAATAGTTGTTTGAACTCTCTTCGATTCTAAATTGTTCTAAAATATTTTTAAAACATCTTAATATAATTTTAGGCCTCTAAAACTACACAAAACAACCCCAAATTACAAAACTCATTTTTTCAAAAACACCCATTTTCTCCCTCATTTCTTCACCGTTTCACTCGCAGTTGCTTCCTATGTACTCCATTTTTCGCATAGAATTTAACTATACAAATATTTATAAGCTTCATGCAAGTTCATAAAAAACTCAAAAAATAAAAATTCAAAATTATAGAGAATTTCCTTACCTTTTTCTTTGCGGTTTCTTCCTAGATCCTTATTTTTCCTTCTAGTTTAACATTCTACCATTATATATAAGCTCTATGCGATTCAAATCAAAAACCCAAAAATATTGTTCTGTAAAAAAATGATTAGAACCTTACCTTGTTCCGTGCTTTCTTTCTTCCTCTGCTTTCCTCCTTCTTCCTTCTCTTTTCTCCTTTAGTTTCTCTTTTCCTTTCAACCAGCCCACGTATATGTATACATATATACAAACTTCAGCCGCACCTCTCTCTCTTCTCTCTCTCTTTTCTTTTTTATTTCCTTTCCTTCCTCCTCCTTTGACCTTTCCTTTTCTAATTTTTTTGTAACCTTCCCTTCTCCCTCCTTTAATTATCTCTTAATTTGTAGGTTAAATATATATATATATATTTATTATACCTTATATATATATATATGACATCCATATATTACCACATGTTCAATTATATATTTATTATACCTTATATATATATATGACATCCATATATTACCACATGTTCAATTATATATATATATATATTTATTATTATTATTTTTTAATTCATATTATCGGTATATATACATATATATACATACTCTTATGCGTATACATATTTCAATGTTCATTCATGGCTTGTTCGGGTATCGTCCGGGCATCATCTGTACATTCAAACTATTTAGATTCCAAAACCGTCCATTTCATTCGATATCGTAACATAAAGCCTTAACAGTTCAGGTTTATTTTGGTATTACATTCATTGACTCGGTCTGCCTCGGTATTATTATTTGACTTTTTTTGCGCATTTTTGGAATTAGTCCTATTTATTTGGGTCGGGGTGTTAAAGAAACCCATGAACATTCAAGAAATATTCAACCCTAACTTTCCTCTTATCTAGAGAGAGTCTGGAGGAGAAGAGAAATGATCTTTTGGGCACAAATTACTTTTCAACCTGCAACTTAAAGTTTTCTTACGCATGCTCGTTCGAACGAACAAAGTCTTCCTTCGAATGAGTCTATCTTCTTTTGAACGAGTGTCGAACGAAGAGTTTCTGGTGCTTGTTTGAACAAAGGCCCCTTCGTTCGAACGAAGACCCCTTCCTTCAAACAAATACCAAAAAAATTTCAATTTTCCCTTAGGATGTTTTTCTCTAAGTGTTATTACCCCAATTCCACTTTCCTTGTACATTCACCCAAGCTAGTCTCCATTCATTTCTACGTTTGTGGTTACTTTAATCATGTCGAGATTAACATTATTCATTACTAATTTATTTATTTATTTCCAATTTTACGAAATGTTACAAAAATCCTACTTTTTCTCTTGTTCGATTTGTTGTCTTTTATCATCGTTGATAGAAGAGGGTGAATCGGAGAACTACGTAGCTCTGATTTCATTCTCAAAATGGATATGTAAGAATCCTTTAGGCCTAAGTTAAAGTCTATTTTTCTTAATGGAAACATACAACTGCCCGCACAAGGTTATGGTTTGTAACCGAAGGGAGACACAATTCCATCACAAAACCACGGATAACTATCTATGACTTCCCCTTTCTCAACTTGTAATCGCGTCATTCATTTATTTCCCTTTCTCAACCATTCAATTATCCTAATTCGTATTCATTCTTTACAAGACAATTGTTTAATCTTTCATTCAAACCAAGGGTATCCAAGGGAATAGTATCATTCATATCAAAGAGAAAGTATCACATATGCAATACAACCAACAATCTCACAATACAACATCATCGTAATCATTTAAGCATTCTATCAAACACTTAGTAGGTATATCGACTTTCTATGAATAACAAATAAATAATTCTTGAGCATTCAAATAAAGGAATTTTAAGTCGGGACCAAGCATCGAATATATGTATCATCATTTTGAACAGAACTATATCAAAGGTTAATCATGCAATATTCATCTACTACTTTAATTAGCAATTCATACCATTCTATGCACATTTTTCATACAAGATAGTCTATGAAAATGTCATGAGATGCATGTTTCATCTCTAGATATTGATTCTTCACCTAGGTTAGAAGCTTTACCTCAAAACAAGTGTGGATTTGTGTATAGAGAGAGAGAGAGAGAGAGAGAGAGAGAGAGTCTAAATTTTAAGGTTCAATCCTTGCTCCCAAAACCTAAAAAAAGATTTATACCATTTATTTTACTTAATCATTCCATACTTATAAGAAATTTGAAGAACTAAGAGAAGAAATGAAAAGCCCCAAATCTTTCCCACTTGTTCTTAAAGAAATCCTAACTTCCAATAGGTGAAAATTCTTCTTAAAGATGAATCTTTGCACTAGGATGTGTTTATGTGGCTTAGTAAGCTATGAAAATCCAAGCCCTAACTTCTCATCTTGCCTAGTGAAGCTTTGGAGAAGAGAAAATGGTGAAGTTGTGAGGAAATGAACTATTTAGCCTACAACATAAAGTGGTCTGTAGCAGGCTTGTTCGAACGAACAAGGCCTCATTTGAACGAGTGTCCCTTCGATTGAATGAGTACTAAACAAAGGTGAGACAAAGGGTTATGGATGCTCATTTGAACGAACTACCCTTCGTTCGAACGACAACCCGAAAGCCTACTCAAGATTTTTCTAAGTTAGTCCACCTTCATCCTTATGTTGTGACCACTAAAATCATGCAGAACTACAATTATCCATTATTTATTCATTTATATATTTTCTAAATTTTATTTCAACTAATTTAAAGATTACCTCGTATAGATTGGAATACTAAATAGTGTGCCACGTAGGACCTAGAGTTGAAATTAAAAAAAAAAGAATGCCACATCAGACTTACATTATAATACTAAATAGTATAGATAGATATAAATTACAACTCAATTTTGTGTTTTCTTTTCAGAAAAATATAGCTTCTCCTACAATTGCTTTTTATGTAACATAATAGTAAAAATGAATCTCGTCCTCAATACTTCTAGTTAAGAACAAGTTCAAAAAATAAATTACCTTGAAACTCAGTATATTGGGGTTTAAAATCATTCTAGCAACTTCTTTTATTTAGAAGGAATAGTTTCAATTGAAGTCAATAGCCTTGAAACAATGAAATGCTAACATCTTGAGAGAAAAGACGAGAACAAACAATTACAAGCATATTGATCTAAGAAGGTAGAGAAGAAAATAGATTGGACATAACATTATTCTTGATTGCAAATAATTGCAATTGACTCTACATAATTAAAACCAAAAAAATGTAACTTGTTGATAAAAAGCTTATGCTCCACACATTGTAAACTTGCAGCTCCTTACTTTATCACCCTAATCTAATTACAACACTCAATAGAGGAGTTGCTAATTTACATGATCACATGTCTTATGCAAATCATGTTTTAAAAGTCACTCCTATAAGACCAATTTGATGGCCAGGTAATCATGCTAGTAATTTTCTAGAGAAAATCTTTTATTCAGCATAGCACAATACAATGTTAAATCACTTCTGGTTTTGTTATGTGTTTAAATGTTAGTTTATAACACTTTATTATCTCTAAATTATTCATCAACTCTTCCCATACAACTCATCGAGTGTTCTATTGTTAGCATCACATTAAGTTGAAGTTTTGACTCTTTTTTTCCTTTTATGGGTTTCTGGTAAGCTCAGTTACAATAGTTTTAATGCATTACTTTCACTATTCTAAAAATCAATCAAAATCATTAACAATAAAAAATAAATTTATTATGATCAATTCTATACATGTTTACCTTAAGAAACCTTCACTTTTCAAGAAAAACTATCAGTGTGATGAGGCCAATATCTTTTAATATAGTGAATTGAAACCTAGTTATTTTAAGACACTAGATTCTTATTTCAACCACAAACTCCAAAACAAAAAGTCAATAGAAGAGAAAAATAAGACAACATATAATCAACCTTTCCATCATTGTATTCTCCTTGTGGTTATGGCATTGATTTTTGAAATAAGATCTTCGATCAAGCTTGATATTGGCATCTAAAGACTACATTACTTGGAGTTTGAAATGAAAAAAAAAAAATTAATTTTACAGTTTCGTGAATCTCTTCACCTTGTTATGGTGTTGATTTTTGAGCAAGACTATCATTCATCTTTCATAACCGAAGAAGACTATCTTTAATCAAAGCCGATGATTCAGCTTTTGATAATGTCAACAATAACTATGACAGCAAGAACAATAAAATTGACCCAGATTAATGACATAGGAAGAATTTGCAAAACAAAAAAATCGAGTCAGTTAAATGATTTGGGAACTGACTTGATTAATGCGGTGACCGACTACATCTACCAATAAGGAAACAATGGAACTCAAAAAACATGAAACTCTTGAGCCAAAATGTAACGCCTCGGCCTCGCTGGGCCAGACTAAGGGGTCATCGGTACCCTAAAAGATAGGTGATTAAAACTAATCTTCCTAGTCAAGTGTATAATTATATTCCATTTCTTTCTGAATTAGTCTCCTTAAATTATTTTCCTTTAATTAGTTTCAGTTCATTCTCACCCTTAAACTTGTTCAAGTCCCGTAACACAGAGTAAATGAAATAAATCACAATAAGGTGCAACTAAACCAAAAAATCCATTGTATATAACAAGGTAATGTGCAAAGCTGACTTTACTAGTCCAATATACAACATGTACATTATGTCAAAGAATGGTACATACACCATTTATAATATACAATGAATAATTACAACTGTCTGAAACTAATGCTACTCAAGTCTCTATCTATCTTCTAATGTTCTAACAATTACCCTCTACTAGTCCAGTACTTTCCATTTTCATGAATAGTAGGGGTGAGCCATAACGCTTAGTAGGGTTTCCCAAAATACACAAGCACATAATGTGTAAACACTAATGCAAGTTCATTGAGGACAATTCCTAATGTCCAGTATGCAAGCACAAGTACACAACAATATCATCTACTAGATCACAGTTGTAGATATAATCATCAGAAGAATATGGCGCCACTCCATGTGGTATAAAAATAATGATAACGCATTCAGTATGGACATTCAAGCATGATAGATGTATATAAATATACACAAACCTCACAATGCACCTTTATTTCATGTTTCAAGGCAATAAGAACACAATATCCAATATAGATCGATAACATAACCAGTTAATAACATGTAATCACTACACTATTATATAGAAAATAGGTGTAATCCACAACATAACAAGTCCGAGCAATACCTATTGTAATCATCAATACAGTCCATGCAATGCCATGATGTTCAATGTAAAAAAGTAAATGTGTATGATTTATGCTATGATCTGAATCACAACTTTATCTCTCTCAATCCATAGTTCAATCACCTAATGGCCCCCGAAAAAACCTGTTACTTCCCGGGCTACTAATTTGATGGATATGCACCACCACCTAGGCCAAGTTACTGTTCGAAACCGAAGGGAGATACAATCTCCGTCACAAAATACTCGGTTTCTAACATAATCTTATCATACTCTATTTCTTCTGCCCCATCAATCCATTTACACTACTCAGGTGTGCTCAACTAATGCCATAAAGGTCCGTAATACCATTCACATCGGCTGTCACACAGAATAATGCATGATATCTCAATATACGAAAATCACATAATCCACAGAGTATCCATATGCATCCAAGATAAACATATAATCAATGATATCGAAACAGAATGACAATAGTTGAATTATAAGGATCAATAGTAAACATGCAATCTCAATCAAGCAGGATAAAATCCTAGTCCTAGTCATCACCCAATTATAAAGAGACGCTACTTATGTCTTTCACATTGTGCATTAGATACCTCACACACTCATGGTTCAACTCTTGGGACCACCCTTATACTTAACATTAAGGTTCTATAGTGTTTCTTTAAGTTGTCTTGTGTTAATTTTGTATTTGCCTATCTACCGAGTGCCCATTGTCCCAAACAGATATAAAAAAATGTGTTATCGGGACTAAAAAATCCTAAAGAAGCCTCATCGTAATGTTTTTAAGTCATTTGAATGCATTTTAAACTTGTAAAGGCATTTTCGTAATTTTACCGGACATAACACACCTCTACCAAGACACTGTTTTACAAAACCGATCTTGAAATCGGATCTAGAAGGTCCAAAAATCCTAAGGACACTCTCTTTATATTTTGTTAACTCTTTTAGATGTATGTTCCATGCCTAAAGTCATAATAATAATTTTACCTGTTCATGTGGGACCAACTCTGTGTCCCTGTTTCGTTATATGATATCATATTTAAATTCTTAGCATCCAAAAAACATTGAAAACTCATCTTTCGGATCGTAATTATGCTTTCGATTGTTCAATCTAGGTCAGGGGTATAATTGACATTTTACTAATTTAAGTGGGACCATCATCGAGTCCTAATTTATTCAATTTGACATTACATTTGAATTCTCGGCATCTAAAAACATTGGACTGACCTTTTCTGAATTTTAATTAGCATTAAAATTGCTTACATGATCATTAGAGGCATTTTCATAATTTTACATATTTATGTAGGATCACCCCAGATCCCCAAATGTCCAAACCAACCCCGCCATTGAGTCTGGAACGCCCAAAACCTTAAGATCTTCCCTTCTTGCATTTTAATTGGCTTTATTTTTGATTTTATAAACATGTGGGTTTTTTCATAATTTCTTTTAAATTGTTCACCTATTTGAAATTAATTAAATCAAATCAGTCCCTTTATAATTTTTTTAAATTCATTTTCTAATCCTTGTTGCCAAATGGTCCTAATCCAATTCCCATTTCAATTTCTGGAATAGGGATAACCCTATTCCAGTTTCAATTAATTTCATAGACTCAATTATACTGCAACCAAATAGACCCTTAAGCCCACGCCAATTGGGTCAAACCTGAACTATCCAAGACCTAACTCGAATGCCTAGTTGACCAGACTCGTTGACAACCGACCTAACCCCGTTGACCGGGTTAACCTAGTTGACTAGTCAACTTGCTAGAGTTGACCGTCACCAGCGACGTCACCGGTCACCTTTTTTGACAACCATGTCAGAACCCCATTTTTTTTTTATTTAACTTTATTGGTGTTTTTCTTATAAATTTTCAACCACAATGTCCCTAAACTTCTTTCTCCTAAATTTTCAGTTGTTTGACACAACTAAGATAACTTGAATCTCCTAAAAATCGTGACCTATGATTTTTTTATTAGCCCCTGCTCTCTACATTTTTCAGCCCAACCTCTATCCATTTCCATCCCAAAGTTATTCTAACTCATTTGTTAAGCCTAAAGGACCTTATAGACCGTCTGGAACACCCTCAACCCGTGGGGTTCCATTTTAAGGGGAAAGACCCAGATTGGGTCTATCATAGTGCACGACACACACACCATGCACATACATTTCACACACACACACACACATACATCAATATGCCCATGGCCATAATACAGAGAGTGACTGAGACCTAAAAATCTAGAATCCTTACCCCAACCAGTTTCTTTAGAGAGAGAAACGAAGGAAAAAGAAAGCTTCTCTTGATGCTTCCATGATTGTCGTTCATAGCTTAGGTTCATGTCCTTCTTCCTTTCCCTTTTTCTTTCCTCTTATTCTTCTTTTTCTTCTTCTCTTCTTCTTCTTTCACCTCGCGGTTCATGTGATGCACTATGTGTGTTTCGTGCACACACACACGCACACAGAGATCCATACACGTACACTGTAACATCTTGACCCAATTAAGTGAGGTAATTAAAGATAATGATGATTATCATAACATAATTTTTTTAATAATCATGGACAATTCTACTCAAGATTGATAGTCTATGAATATAGAGACAAATATATAAATGAGAGCAATTAGCTATGGATTGGGGACGATTAATTTTAAGAATATGATTTAATGGAAAAGGTCATAACTTGATAACGAATTACAATTGACGTTAATCGAGGATTAACACTTGAATAATTTTGAAAGATTAGTGCATAAAATACACTTAAGGCAAGACTAATGATGCATGAATAAAGTATGCTTAAGCAATAAATATTGTAAAAATTATCAAAGTTTTTTGAAGACAAAAATGCTGATTTTGGGGGTAAGTAAAATACTTTAACATGCAATATAATGCATATACAAAAAATAAAAATAGAAGGAATAAGCCAAAAAGGCTCCTACTAAGATTTGAACCTTACACTTTATGCAAGCAAATGATAAGCTTCCAAAAAGATACCAACTAGGCTGCAGCACTTTTGTGTTATTATACCCACTTAAAATCTATATATACAATAAGATGCATATTTGAGTTACATGCAAAACTTGGGTGTCATCACCCCATTAGACCAAAGCCTTAACCAACCAAATTTCATGCAGCCAGGACCCCATGATGTGTATACAAACTTAAGTGTATATGGGGTAATTCAGACCTAGTGTGCGGCAAGAGAGAGAAAGGTAGGGAGAGAAAGAGGAAATTTAGAGAGAATGAGAGAGAGCTTGAAGAGAAATAAAGAAGATGGAAAAGAAATGGAGTTGAATGCTGCATTCAAGGCTAGGGATGAACAAACAAAGGGCTCAAGTGCCAAACAAAACATGAAGAGAAGCCCAAACAGTGGTGTGGAAGCTACCATTAAAGGTAAGAGAGAATTTTCTCTCTCATCATTTTTTCTTTTAAAATCCTATTATTATGAGTTTTGACAGCATGCATGTATTTAGTACAGTAAATGGATGAAAATGAGAGAAAAATAGCACAGTTTGAGCTTGAGAAACCCTAAGAAATCACTATGGCCGAACTTAGGAAAATTTGGGTTATGAAGAAACTTAACCAAACTTGATAAGGACACCAAGGCTCGAAAGAGCATGAAAAACGGGACATAATGTAGTTTAAACCACTGAAAATGGTCAACTGACCACCAAAAGATCATGGTTTATAGTTTGGGAGAGAGAAATTGAGAATGTGAATTAGAGCTTGATTTTCTCTGTTCATGAACGAGGATTAATTCCCTAAGGTCCCAAAAGTTGAATAGAGGAAGAACATGGTGAAAAGAGGAACTAAAACGTATCGAAATAAGAAAGAAAGATGTCGCTAGAAAGTCGGGCTCTCGCTGGAACCCGACCAAAACTCCCTATTTCATGGGCATAAACCAATCAAATTGAAAAACCAACATTAGATATGGAATCATCATTGAAAAATAGTTCAAACCCCGTTGGAGTTGTCATTGTCTCTAGAGAAGGCGATTAGCGCCGATGACGCTTTTGTTGACCAAGTCAACTATTAACCGGGTTGGTCAATGGGTCAGGTCAGGCTGGATACCGGGTCTGGGCTGATCCGCGTGTAATTGGATCTAAAAGATTCTTGAAATGGTGTTGTTTTAATAAGTAACTGGCTGATGTCATGTTTACGCAATGATGACGTCATCAATCGGTTGGTTCTTGACCAAGTCAGGCTGATATAGTCACTAATCCCTCAGACCGTACAGTTTAGTTATCTAAGTTTCAAAAATTCTATTTTAACCCCCAAGACTTTCTGTTAGTTACAAAATGGCCCAGAAAATTAATTAAAAATTAATTTTAAATCTTTTTACATTATGTGAAATTACCCAAATGATTTTGAGCCAAAAAAAGGCCAAACGAAGGCCAATTAAAATGAAAGAAGAGTCCAACTCAATATTTTTAGGCATTTCAGACTTAATGGTAGAGTCTAATTTGTAAAATTAGATCCCAAAAAATATGAACGGGCAAATTGAGATAATTTTAATTTTGTCTAAATGATTAATTAAGCTATCAATTGAATCCCGATGACTGTGAAAATACATACCTTAACATTTTAGAAGATTCTGAACTCAATTGTAGAGTCCATTTTAACAAAAAAAGTACCAAAAAATGGGACACGTGAAAGTACAAAATTACAAAAATGCTCCTAGGCTTAATATAAGTCACATATATGTAAATTAAGATCCGAAAAAGCCTAAACTGATTATCTTCAATATTTCAGACCTGGCAATGACGTCCTTTTGAGAAAAATAAGGCTCGATAACAAACTAAAAAAATGAAAAAATATGTTCTTAAGTCTTAATAAAATTACCAGAAGAGTATAGAAGAAATTAAAATGTCTATGTAAATGTGTTAAGGACCATCTGGGCTCAAAAATGAAGTCTGAATACGTAAATCACGTATGAAAAAATATCGGATATAAAAATTGTAAGTTACCATTATGCCATTGGAGGGCCAAATAAGCTATAAAGCATCAGGAATCCTAAATTGGGAATTTGAGGGTCTCTTAATTAACTAGACTAAGTTCAAAAGAACTTTAAACACTAAATTGAGTTACCTGGATTAGAATTAATACTAATTAAATATACAATGTGTTTTTGATCCATGATTATAGGATCACCCAAATGATGAAAAATGGAATGAGGCTATGGGATAACTACTATGGTACGAGTATGGGAATGCAATGCTAAGGACCTAGTGTAAGTAAACCCGAACCCTACTATGTGGATTTCTATTCTGCCAATGTAACCTGCTTGAATAACTGTCAATCTTTACTTCTTGAAATTGTGCATTAGTGATTGCTTCAAGTCCACAACCCATTGATTATCGTGTTTTCATTATGTGAAATTTGTGATTTGTTGAGATCCTATTTATTATGAATATCTATGAGTCCTTTGACTCATTGACTATGTCTTATCTTTGTGATCATTGTGATCCCTTTTGTTGTGGACGTTTGTAACATATGTATATGTATATGCCTTGTGGAATCATTTTGCTGATAACATTATTTGTGACTACCCGGGGTTGTGTCTGTCACAATGCCTATCTTGACCCTTTGGATGCCAATGACCTACGGGTCGGTGTTTTGAGAATGATACCCAGCACGTTCTCCTAATGAAGACATTTTGATATGATGATAAGAGGTTTTGGTGCCATTCAGGGGAACTTAGAGATGAGTGGTGAACTTGGCTGAGTGCTGTGTGGGGGTAGCTAGACTCTATTTATTGACAGCGTCTTTTTGACTCAATTTGTACATATTTGATTCCACACCATTTGTTGATTTGATAATATTACCTTTAGATGTGAAATAGGCCTATGAGGCTTATATTTTGTATTCGATTTGAATTCCTTTGATTTGGACAGCTAAATATTAGATGTTGATAAATTTGTGTTTATTGACTTGCTTAGTTATTCTTATTGCATTTGTGAACTTCTCATGAACTGTGTAATTCTGGCCTGATGGCCAATTCCTTGGAACTTGAAATCCTGTGATTATTTGCTTTTTATACACCCTTGTGTAACCCATGGTAGAGTGAAGGATTTACCAACTGAGCTTAAGTTAGCTCACCTCAGAATTCAAACAGTTTTTTATGTAACACAATATGGAAGCAGTTACAATGATGGTGATTAATGGAGCTAGTGGTATACTTGTGGGTAGCCTTGATGATGTATAGTTCTGAGTCAATTAAATATATATCTTGTAAGGTTGATACTAATGTTAGATATTATGACATTGTGACACTAGAAATGTTATTAGACTTGAATGATGATTAATGATGATGGAAATTGTACTTGGAAATAATCTTATTGATGATTGTTAAAGTTAATTTGGATATCAGATGAGTTGCATGTGTGTAGCTTCCACGCTTAATAAAATAAAAGGAAAATTTTTACTATCTCTTACAATTCATTAGATTTTGTACGACTTGTTTGGGTGACAGTCTCGGTCATTGGCTCCTAATCTGCATAGGGTGGGTTCCGGGTCATAACAGAGTGGTATCAGAGCAAATGTTAATGGTTTTTTAGGAAATATCATACCAGCATTGGACTTGGTGACTATTGGATGATATTAAGATTATTAAATGATCGGTGATTTTGAAAGACGATAGCGTGTTTAGGTGCAAAGGTTAATGGTCTTTGGGAAAGACCATTCTATAATAAATTTGATGATTTTTAGATGATTGAGATGATCAAATAAATAGTGACTTTGGAAAAATAGTAGTATGCTTAAGAGCAAAGGTTAAGGATTCTTAGGAATGATCATACTAGTTTTAAGGTTGATGACTCTTGAGTAATTAAGTTGTGAATTAATCAGTGAATTATAGGAAACTATAATTTGCACTAGGGTAACGGTTAATGCTCTTTTTGAAAACATAGAGTGACATAGAGTTAGAGTTGTGAAATTTTGGGAAAGTCTGTGGATCTGTCAACAAATCTATATAAGAGATAGTTTGTAGAAGAATTAAAGGATAGTGGCATGAGAAGTTTGAGACTTTAGATGAATTGATGATATACCATAAATGTAAGGACTCTTGAGTGAGATATAAATAAACCCTGATAGGGTAAAGACAAATAGAGCCTTGAGAGGCAATTATTGATTGAGCAAGACTGTCAAAGTTAACATTATGAAATATGACAGTTCTAAAAGAAAACTGACACATGATTAATGATCATTGGGGAATTCAATAGACCTTGTTGATCTAGGTGACAGTAAGACCCAATTGTGAGCGATACTCTATCAAGTTAGCTGAATTCATTACAAAAGGTAAGTGATTAATGATTTCGAAGAACTTTTGAGGATCAATGTGATCTAATGATCGAAGAGGCTGAACTTGTAGTAAAAAGTCTGGGAAAACTGTGAGGACAACGACCATACTAAAGGCTGCATAATTCTTTTAGCTATCACGACAATAATTGTGATCGTGGGAGAAAGTGAGAATAACTAAATTTGTGATGCTACGGAAGTTGAGAACTTTCATGATTGGATAACATTACTCGATTTTGATAAACCTTGAATGTTGAATGTAATGAGAATAACAATGAGATGACTAATTGACTTGAGAAAATATGAGATATAATATGAAGCCTAGAATGGACAAAATTGTGGATAGCAATACTTGCAAATGAGTGAGTGCTAGTATGTTATTAGATCTTTAGTTATAGATGATACTAATCACCTCACTATGTGGCTTCGAAGCCACGAAACATACAAGGTACTCCCTAAGTAATTAAATAAGTTCTCTAAGAGAACAAATTTGTCAGAAATGAATAACGATGTGGCTGAGGAAACGTAATATAATGATAAATCAAATATGATAATGAGCATAAGAAACTAGACATTTGAATAACCTTTTGTGCAAAAGTAATGGAAACCAGAAATAATGACTATTACAAGAAAAAGTTGTAGGACTTTGAGATTTGAATTGTTCAAAATTGATGTGAAAGGTTCAAAGTAAACCAAATACAATATCACAATTAAAAGTAATTTCAAAAGGTAGATTGTTATATGAAGAATTAGTAACTAGGGTGAAATACTATCCTAAGGCTCTTTAATAAGTCCACCAAGGCTTAAAGAAGAAATAAACTGAGTAACATTACTATACTTCAACCCATAAAGGAATGGGAGATCAAAATCTATGAAAGCTCAATCGTGAGCAAAAAATAAAATATATTTGTGCAAACCGATAATTTGGAAGAAATGGAGGAACTAATTTCCTCAACCTTTTTTTATCCATGAGAATGAATGCATACAAAGGAAAGTATACCAACAAGTTAGTACAAAAACGAGATGAAAGAGAATTGATAAATCTTCGACTTAAGTGACCCACAAAAATGGGCAGTGACTGAGAATCACAGACGGATTTTACAAATAAACCAAAAGTTACCCTTGCATCGAAAATGGTTGTAATGCAAAGGGCACATGAGTAAACCATCATTATAAAAACCAATTGATACTAATGAACACAAAAAGGGAATACGATGCGTGCAATACTCAAATAAAGTAAAATGGACAAAAAGAGACTTAAGCAAGTAACATTGCAAATCACGTAACCAAACACATGTAGTGAATCTGAGGAAGGAATTGCAACCAAAAAAGAAATTGAAAGGAAAGTGAAATTATGTGAATCAATCAAGGACTTTGTCATTAATGAAAACTAACGTACTCGAATAAAGGAATTTAGTACTCACCAAACAGTGGTGTAGTCTAGTTACACCCTTGACTTTCCAGACTACTACTAAAACAACCAACATAAAAGAAAATGTCGAGATACTAGATACCTCTACCTGGCACACAATACGCCATACAATACTAACAGAAGTTTGGAAAACCATAGATATGAGTGTGATTACGATTTAGTACCAAATTAGATTAATATGACGACTAGACGTGGGACTAGTCAAAATACGGGTAACAGTGGGAAATAAACCCATAACCACAAGTCCCAGGACTAAAGAAACAAGCATTGAAATACTAATACAAGAATTTGGAGATTTTGAGTTTAAAGTTTTGAGGCACTAAGAGTAAAAGTTAAAAAGTAAAACTCTTGACTTTCAAGATCACTATTGAATTAAACAAAGAAGGGTACAAAAGAATTGTAAATCTTGTTTGAAAGATTTTCTTATTTAAGGACACAATGTCCTAAATACCAATAATAAGCCCAAAGGACAAGTTAAAAGAAATCATGTTAATGAAATTAGCATGAAAAGAGAATAGAGCTTTCTAAATATGAAGGACAAAATTATTTTTAACGGGGGGGAAGAATGTAACATCCTGACCCAATTAAGTGGGGCAATTAAGGATAATAATGATTATCATAAGATAATTTGCTTAATATTCATGGGCAATTCTACTTAAAACTGATAGTCTATGAATATGGCGACAAATGTATAAATGAGAACAATTAGCTATGGATTAGGGACGATCAATTTTAAGAATATGATTTAATGACAAATGTTGTAACTTAATAACGAATTACAATTGGCGTTAATCAAAGATTAACACTTGAATAATTTTAAAAGATTAGTGCATGAAATACACTTAAGGAAAGACTAATGATGCATGGATAAAGTATACTTAATCAAGAAATATGATGAGGACATTTTGATATGATGATAAGAGCTCTTGGTGACATTCAAGGGAACCCAGAGATGAGTAGTGAACCTGGATGAGTGTTGTGTGGGGGTAGTCAGGGCCCTATTTGTTTATATCATCTATTTGACTCAATTTGTACATGTTTGATTCTACACCATTTGTTGATTTGATGATGTTATCTTTGGATGTGAAATATGCCTATGAGGCTTATTTTTTGTATTTGATTTGAATCCCTTTGATTTGGGTGGCTAAACATTATATGTTGATAAATTTGTGTTTGTTAACTTGCTTAGTCATTCTTATCATATTTATGAACTCCTTATGAACTATGTTATTTTGGCTTGATGGCCAATTCCTTGGAACTTGAAATCGGGCCCTATTTGTTTATATTATCTATTTAACTCAATTTTTACATGTTTGATTCTACACCATTTGTTGATTTGATGATGTTATCTTTGGATGTGAAATACGCCTATAAGGCTTATTTTTTGTATTTGATTTGAATCCCTTTGATTTGGGTGGCTAAACATTATATGTTGATAAATTTGTGTTTGTTGACTTACTTAGTCATTCTTATCATATTGATGAACTCCTTATGAACTATGTTATTCTGGCTTGATGGCCAATTCCTTGGAACTTGAAATCCTATGATTATTTACTTTTTATACACCCTTTTGTAACCCATGGCAGAGTGAATAGATTTACTTAATGAGCTTAAGTTAGCTCATCCCTAGAATTACAACAATTTTTCAAGTAACATAATATGGAAAGAGATGCAATGATGGTGACAAATGGAGCTAGTGGTATGCTTGTAGGCAGCCTTGATAATTTTTAACTCCAATTCTTAAATTGAATATATATCTTGTAAGATTGATACTAATGTTAGATATTATGACATAGTGACACTAGAAATGTTATTAGACTTAAATGGTGATTAATGATAATGAAAGTTGTACTTGGAGATAATTTTATTGATGATTGTTAAATTTAATTTGGATATCAAATGAGTTGCATGTGTGTAGCTTCCACGCTTGATAAAATAAAAGGAAATTTTTTTACTATCTCGTGTAATTCATTTGATTTTGTATGTCCTGTCTAAGTGACAATGTCATCACCGGCCTCTAATCCGCATAGGGTGAGTTTCGGGTCATGACACATACACTCACCTACTGTTTTCCTCTCTCTCTCTCTCTCTCTCTCTCTCTCTCTCTCAAACACACAGAACACACTCAACTTACACAACACCCTCCTCTTTCTTTTATAGTGTACCCATCCTTATCTATGCACACACATATAAACACTCATATGCACACACCAACCTCACACACCTCACATTCGACAAGAGAGAGAGAGAAAAGTAGGAGGGAAAATCAGAAAAGTAAGGGGGCCTTGTAAGGCTTTTGTCCCATCAAGCACATGGGACACCTTTTTGGTTTCTTATGGTGCACATTTACACACCCAATCCCCTCCAATAAAGGATCCCATTTGATCCAATCCAAATGGGACACATATCTTTGTCTAGAAAAGCCAAACCAAGCTTTTTGAAAAAGCTTGACACACTACCCAATGTGCAATGTGACCAGTTGGTCAAATGTGCGAGCTTACACGCCCGAAACATGAACAATCTCAGAATCACGTCAAAATTAGCACCTTATCTAATTTTGACGCACTGATTTTAAATACGTTGTCCGTTCCTCCAAATTCAATGGTTTGAGTTTCCATACTTATTTGCGTCCCGTAAATGACTATGTAGTCTCGTGACTTGTACCAATCCTAAATAAATCGTTAGAACCTCAATTTAGTCTTACACTGTCACACTGATGTTTTAATAATCGATTTCATGATTACTCTAACACATTATTGATGAATAACTTATTTGGCCTTAGTCAATGCTAGTAATTTATTAAATTACCCTTTATGATTTTTTAAATCCTTACACGAAAGTTGTTAGACCGAACAAGTACCTCAAACGGGTTGACCAAGCTTTTTTTTCTTTTATCGATTTCTGGTGAGCTCAGTTACAATAGTTTTAATGCCAATACTTTCACTTCCAAAATTCAATCAAAACTATTATGATCAATTCCATACATGTTTTCCTTAAGAAGCCTTCACTTTTCAAGAAAATATCATTAGTGCGACGAGGCCAAGATCTTTCAACGTAGTGCATTAAAACCTAGTTATTTTAAGATGCATGATTTTTATTTCAACCACAAACTCCATAACAAAAATCGACAGAAGAGAAAATAAGAAAGTATATAATCAGCCTTTCCATCATTGTCTTCTCTTTGTGGTTATGGCTTTGATTTTTGGAATAAAATCTTCAATCAAACTTGATATTGGCATCTAAAGACTAAATTACTTGGAGTTCAAAATGATGCAAAAATACTTTTATATGTTCTGCCAATCTCTTTGCCTTGTTATGGTACTGATTTTCAAACAAGACTATCATCGATCTTTGATCGCCGAAGAATACTATCTTTGATCAAACCCGATGATGGTGTTTCAAATAATGTCGACACAATAGCTATGACGACAAGAACAATAAAACAAACTTAGAAGGACGACATAGGAAGAATTTGAAGAACCAAAAAAGCAAAGTTCGCTTAACGATTTGGAAACTGACTTGATCAATGTGGTGGCCGACCACATCCACCAGTAAGGAAACAGTAATGGAGCTCAAATAACATGAAACTTTCAAGTTGAAAACTGCTGGACCGAACATGCACCTCAAGCAGGTCGATCAAATTCTTACTTTTATATTAAATAGTAGATAATGTATATATAAATAGTATAGATTATAATTTATATTCAGAGGTGAGGAATTGTATAGCACCATTAAAATTTATAATTAGCCTTAAAATTCTATATCGATTTATGTCATTTTGTAGTCAACTCTCTCAAGCAATTAATATTTAATAATTAATATTTTTGAGGAATTAACTTGATTTTATGATAAATAAGTAATAATTGTACTACTTAATAATTAATAAGTTTTAAAAATCTTATTATATTATTAATTATCAATATAGAAATATATATATATATATATATATATATAAATGTGAACACAACCTTAAATGAGAATTTAAGGTATTCATAAATATCTTAGTAAAATTCTCAACTAATAAAAAACATAGGTTGTTCTCAAAAAAAAAAAAAATTTAAAAATAAATACCTAGGGTTATTTCAACTTATTTAAGTTAAAAAAGAAGATAAAAAATAATGATAATTGTAATATAATTATAAAATTAAAAATAAAAAAAATTCACAAAATAATGGATGTAAAACCTAATAGAGATTAACGAGAAAAAACCGATTAAGTACTTGGGTATGTACAATGAAGACTAATAAGTACACCAGTTAGAAAGAGTGACATAATTTACATTGAGATTCATATTAGGAGAAAGAGAAGACCAAAAATAATTGAAATTTTTTTTAAGATTAATCTTTAACCACTCTACCCAATGGTCTCCTCTAATACAATGCTACATAGCCTTCCAAGAAATCTTTGCAACCATATTATTTTACATTTCTCATCACGAGCTTTCTTTACCAATCAATCTATAGCTAAATTAGCCCCCCGATGTACATATTGTATATTAATTTCTAATTCTTTATCCTTAATAATATTAATATAGTCTTTCAAAATGTTATAGATTTTCTAAGGACATACATCTCTGCTTACCTAATAACGTATTAATAACAATTTTGGAATCACATTCAATAACTATTTTTTTGCCATCCCAAATATCAATTCTTAGCAAATCTTCTGAAGAACTAAAGATTCTAAATGAGAACTTTCCATCATACCATCTAAATAAAGCCAACATATACTTCCTCCCTCATCTATTACAATGACCCAAACTCAACTGAATGATTATTTTCATTTTTATAACCATCAAAATTCATCTTCCTTTTTTCAATAGGAGAAATTCACCTTATAAACCTCATTATCTTAATTCTTCTTTTTAACAACCGATTGAGAATTCAAAGAATTATCTATCATATAATAATCCCTAAACATATTAGTTGCTGGCCAAAAATAATTTAAGCTGAGATAGTAAAAAAAATAATACAATAGAGTAGAGTTTAAGATATAGAATAAAATAATAAAAGAAAAAGATGGATTGAAGAAAGGACCGGACCGGATTCAAACCGATGACCTCATGATCTGCAGTTAAATGCTCTACCACTGAGCTATGGACCCCTCTGTCACTATTCCCTAGGCGATAAATTATCTAATCAGCAAAAATGCATTGGTATCAAATTCCCATTTTACCAGAGTTTTGTCCCCTCTTTAACCAATTGAATATTGTTAGGTTTGGCATAGCCTCAACTGCTGACAAAAACCTGTTTGGTATTGTTTTCTAAAACTTAATTAAGTTTACAAAAATGAAACAGATTTAAAACAACAGTTAAAAATTAAAATGCCTTTAAAGGAGATTTTTTGAAAATATTTTCTAAAATTTGTTTGTCTTCCTTTATCAAAAACTCGAATGTATTAGAAAATAAAAATGATAACAATTTAAACACAAAATTTTCATCGTTTTCATTTTCTAAAGATCAAGAAAATGAAAACAAAAGTCCCCCAGGGACAAGGAAGGGGGTTTCCAAGAGATTTAAAACCATAGACTCTAGTGATTGGCTAGGCTTTGAAAAAAAATCAAAAAAAGAAAAAAAAAAAACAAGGAAAATGACACCAAATTATGTGATTTCAAGAAGTATAAGAGTAAGGTAGGCAGATTAACCTATTTGAGTCGAAAAGATTCATATCTTTCATACACACGATTCTAGTAATTTCATTTAACTCCTACCAGTTCGTGTATTAGTTATTCAGGATAATTACACTTGTTTATCAAGTTATTCCATTTAGTTTGGCCTCCTTGTTTGCAAAATAAATATGGGATTAAAAACTTCCAGAATGAATAACTTATTTAGTTGAGCCTTAGTTAGGCAAACAAACGGTGCCTAATGCAAATTCCTGCATTGAAACAATTCATCACTATTTCACTATTTATAAGTTTCGTTTTAGTTTAGCTAGTGGGTCAATTTCGAGAGTGGTCAACCTTGAGGTTGAAAATAGCTAGTCTAAACACAACCCACTGATCCATTCATATATAAATATTCCAAATATACTTTATAATACTAGAAATGAAGAAATGTTCAATAAGTCTTACAGAGCCAAATCCTAGAGTTCATCCCTCACGTCTTTAGGTGGATTGGCTGTTTTTGGCCAGATTGCTATCTCTAAATTCACTTACAATTTGGAGAAGAGTATATCATCAGCTGTTAGACCTTTGCTTTTGATTCCCAATTTCACGGTGTTCTGTGACTTCTGTCAGATGTCAGAAACAATTGCTACTCCATATCTTCGAGATTCCCTAATTTATCTATCCAGTGCAAATTATCATTTACAGAGGAGAAATCTACAACTTCAATGATCAAGCAGTGTATTTCTCTCACAGAGTTTCTCCGATAGCTTTGGCAGCTAGAACTAGAAGGCTGATTTGTTGTTGCAAGTACATAAGCAGCAGAATTCAGCTTGTGTCGTATCTCAAAACTGAGACTACTGTGAAATGCAATTTCTTGAGACCAAAATTAGAAGCTATAATGCCTAAATCTTGGCTCCAAGACGACTCCAAGCATATTCCTTCTCATGGTTTTCCAATGTTCATGCATAAAAACTTATGATTTCTAACCCAATAAATGTCCATCTCTATTCCTAAACTTGATGAACCTACACAATCTGGTCCAAAATCCAGGAACCTCTTCTGCCGCTGATGGTTCAACAGGTTCCTTAAAATTTGCTTTCTCACTTAGTTCTTCGAATGAATTAACAACATTTTGAAGCCTTGCAACAAATTCGATCAAAAGTGATGTAAATGTTGCCAAAGACAATGCACTGGCACTTTCATAGGTCTTTGATTCTTCTGCGTCAGCTGTATTTGAGGTGCGTGCAGGCCCTGATATTTGCCTCTCCAAAATCTTTACTGAGGGAACACTTGCAGGTGGGATGGAGTCCACACCCATGTTAGTGTTCAGAACATTCCAACTCCTTGAAACTGGACGTGACCTGCGATCAGGCAAAGCTTCACTGACGGACATATATTTCTGGAATTCATTTTCATCATCCTCCATGCTCACAAGGACCTGGGGGTCCCCCAACTCCTTCGGCTGATTTCCAATTTCCCAGCTCTCTGAATTGACAAGAAGGTATGACTTCTTATCTACCTTCTTTTGCAACTCTTCGGCTGCCTCATGCACTTCATATAGTATGTCTACTGTGTCTAGTTTCTCCATTTTTTTAACTTTGTTCCCAAGCTCACGTAACACATTAGCACCCGCGGTACCTACCCTCTGAAGTTCACTACGAAAGACCAGTCTGTGTTCAGCAGGAGCCTACATATGCAAGTGTTCAAAGCATTATATAATTTATACATGGTTCTAGTAAAGAAAAATTGTGAACTCTCTCTTGAAATAAATAGGTATATCCTGTAATTGATGCACAAACATTAAAAGGACAAAAATATTCACACAATATTATCTTCACTCATGGCATTGAATATTTTGCAAACTATGAGTTTTTATTATTTTTGCCACATGAAATTACAGTTTCACAAGTGTTTCTTTTGCCTGAAAATTGTGATCACAACTTGAGAACAACTAGTATTGAGTACCACAAATAGCCAAAAATGACTTGGCTGCAGACTAATTTTTGAACCGAGTCAAAATGTTTTAAGGGACTGACAAGTCAACTGGTTCTTGGCCAATGGAGATTTCAAAATATATTTGAGTCACTTCTTTTGCTTTATAAACAATCTACTACACCTAATACCACTAAGATCTGGCCATTGAAGCAGCAGGCTTAGGTCTTCTATTATAAAACTCATGCTGAGGCTCGACTCATCATGTATGCCAAGTATAGGTTTCATTTCTGTCTGCATTTATTCTCTAAAAAGTAATAATATGCATTTGAATCTTGTGAAATGTATTTTAGTGTTAATAAGTCATAAAATGTCCATAACTGATTCATTAATTTTAGTAATTTACAAGAATAAGCATTCTCTTTATATTTGATAATACCAGTCATGCATTTGATGAAAATAAATTCTTGATAAAAAATTTCTTTTCAGCTTGTTGAGTCAATTTGAGTTAATGAACACGACTTCCTACTTATTTGATCTAATAGACTTCTCCAAGACATTACCACAGCAAGAGTTAACTTCCTAGAACGTAACATCCAAATGGAGGAAATGTGATTCCTGCAACATAACAATTCATGCACACTAACTCAACAAAATAAGCACAAAAATTAATCATGGATACCAATCTATCCAGGGTTCAGGTTGAACATTTATTCTGTGAAGCATGCACCTTATTATGTGCAACATGAAGTGAGAAAAGTTAAATTCATCTTATTTAGTTCATGAAGAGAAGGTGCAACATGAGAGGAAAATAAAATAGGAAAACATATATATGTGAATGCTGGAAAACATATCAGGAGAACATGACAAGAGAATTGACAAATTAGAGATATTAGAGAGATTAATTCTGCTTTGTGAACTTCTAATGGAGAAGCACAACTGTAGTGAAATGAAACTTCAACTTGGGTGTCAAATTTCAGAGTCAGGACCTTTCTTGTTCCAAAAATTTTTGCTTACAAACTCTGTGCTGAAACGGACAGCTAATTTGATTGCTCTTACTTGCATACCACTACAAATAAATAGGGCTTATGCAGCCAAAGATTAGTGGCACTTTACATAAAATGCCGCTAATTGGCGGGGTAATCAATTAACTGCCTTAGTGGAGATTTATCTAACGCGCCGTGAATTTACGGTGGTTTTACTAATTACCACTTGATTTTTAGAAACGATGTATTCATGAAGAATAGAAAAATGGCGATTTATACTAAACTGCCGTTAGTTAGTGGCAGCTTAAACAAACCGCCACTAATTGTCGGCGGTTTGGGATAAGTGCCGCTAATTAGTGGCGATTTAGTGTAAATGCTGCTAATTAGCAACGGTTTATTTCAATTGCCATTAAAGTCCAATGACATCATTTAGTAATTTCATTTTTTTTTTTAATGTATCATAACCTTGAAATCCGAAACAACTTAGCCAGTTTGATAGCACACGTCAATACACATAATACAACCCCAGCAAACTGTTGGTCTCCCTTTCTCATACAGATAACATCCAAACCCTAACTAGCTAGCTCCCTCACACTTTTTCTACAATTAAAACTCTAATAACGAGTCATTATCTCTCTAACTGTATCATCTCTCATTTAATGCAAATACACCATTCTATCTCTTTTATCTCTTTGCATTTGTTTCTTTTTAGGACTCTTTATCTCTTTATATTTCTTCTGGTGCATAAACCTAAGAAGTACAGATACGGACACGGAACACGACACGAAAATGCAAACACGTCATTTCTAAAAAAAATAGGACACGCTGAATATATATAATTTTTTTATTTTTGTATATAACCATATAATAAAAATGTAATGTTATTTCAATTAAAATTGGCATAAAAACACACAAATCACAACAATATTATTAAGATATTAAAATAATAAAGCTATTATATAAAAATTCAAGAATTTTTTTATTTAATCATTAACATTCATGATTCAAGTTTTAAAACAAATTTACTAACTATTACATAGAACATAGATATGTATATAAATAACCAAAAAAAGAACAAAGGAGAGGAAGAGAAAAAGTGGAAAAAAATCCATTAAAAGAAGAAAAAAAAAACGTGTTCAAAATGTGTCCAAAATTCAGAAAAAAAAAGTTAAAAATCTGGACACACTTTTTTCATGCGTCCGATACATGTTCTGAAAATATCCGAGAGTGTTAGTGTCTGACACGGGCACATGAGCCAAAATAGAGTACCCGTGCAGATCTTTCCCTCTTTATCTCGCCGATTGCGTCAATTGATCATTGTTGCTAAGATTTCTCTTTGACTAATGAATTATCCGAGGTAAATTTGGTTTGATTAAACTCTATTTCCTTGTGTCTCTTCGATTGTTGTTTTGACTTATAAGCCCCCCTCTCATATTTTGCATTGTAAATTTATGATCTTGATGCTTTGGTTTCTTTATGGCTAAAGTTTGCTTTCTTCAATTTTGAAATTATTGTCTGTTCACATAATTATTGGTGTTTGTTAAATATTGCAGATGAAATTTTTCCTTGTGAATTTATTAATTGCACTAGGTTTTGGTTGATTTATAGGTTTGGATATATCTTATATTCTATATAAAATCACAATTATATTTTGCATTTACATTGTTAGAGTCCAACTCACCCAATTAGAACCTATATTCTTTCTCAAATTGTGCTTCCAAACCATTGCTTTGAGTTTAGCAACGTTTAAGTAAAAAAAATATTGAATAAAAGAATGTAACCATAATAGGGAACATATTACAAATGTTGGTCCTAGTCACTTCTTTTGCAAAATTAAAAAAATTTATATGGATGCAATGAAAGTGTTTACATAGTCACTGATACACTGATGAACAGACCCATAAAGACACAAATGAGGGGTGGAGAGAGAACAAACATGCCTTTTTATATAATTAGTAGTTTGAATTCTGTGTTGTATCATTTGGGTCTCCATTTATTTTTCTTTACATCTAGAGCTATTTTAAACCTCTAATTGCCTAAGTTACAATCATCTAGTTAATATGGTCATGGAAGAAAGCAGCCTATTTATTTTTACTTTGTCAATTAGGTGTTCAATTTGTACTCTGAGATTAAATGTTAGAAAGTTGTTTGATAATAAATTACATAAGGGACTTGGATATATATGCGGATGTAGTTTGCAACAGGTCCTTACATGTTTTTGCACTATCATTTAGGTGTTTAATTTGTACTCTTTAGTTTAAGTGTGAAAATTTTGTAGTTGTTTGATGGTTTAGCTGGTAACTTTTGTTGGACATACTGCACGCGTAAGCTTGCAAAATTATCACCTACTTTCTTAATAAAAGTAAGTAATATAGAAAAATAAAAGAAAAAAGAACATGCGATATTCTAATACCATAAAGCATAGCATGTAGAAAATCTGTTAAAGACGAATGTTTTAAATCTTTTGACAAATTAGATTGCCGTAGTATTGAAAAACTATGACACTATGCATTTATAAGAATACACAAATAGTTTAAGCATGTACCTCTTTTAATTTTACTAGTTCTTACAACTAAGTAAAAGAATGGGTAAGATATTTGATCCAATGCCATCTTTTACATCTTTATAAATCATCCTTAACTTTATATCATCGTCACTATTCATCAACACTCTTCACCTTTTCTATTTGATCTCTTTGGCAATTTATTCCTCGTCAATTCCTAACAAATCTTATTCATGTTTCTCTCTTCTTTTTGACAAGAGTAATGACAATACTAATAATTATATCCAATAAGTATCTAAGAAAGATAACATATGTAGATGAATTACAACTGGAAAAGATAGGGAAGGGAACCATTTATTATTTTCTTGCATTTGGCTAGTTTATACTCATCCAAAGAAAAAATTTGGCAGCTAGTAACATTATGCAAGCACGTCTATGGCAGTTTACGCAATAACCAACTCATGATATATAGATAAAGAAGCAATTTGACAATCATGGTACTTTATGGTTAGGTTTCTTACTTAATTATTACAAAATACTTTTATGGTGGTGCATTACTATTTACAGATATATTTTTGGTTAGGTCTATACACTCGCATATTAACTAAATGCTTTATTCTTAATGTTGCATATTTGATGAATAGGAATTTTTTCTAATTTCTATTTTTGGGAAATTGGATTATGATATAGGGACGAAGAGAACTGGAGGGCCATGGGAAGCAAGGAAAATGATTCGGAATAAAGATAAATGTATTTTAGAAAGAGACATGCTTCCATTGTGGATCTTTTTTTTGTTTAAATATGGAAAATGGAGTTGTTAGAGTTTGTAAGGGAGGAGAAATGTATTTAGTCACTATTGGCCTTCGTATATAAGGAATTTCTAATTTGAAATGAAAATTTCATTTTGTTTCATATTATAATTTTTTATATATTTGTCTTGGTTATTCTTGTTTTTATTATTTTATTTTTTAATTGCATGCACCTCTTCACCATTGTAATGGGTTCCTAATCTCTAAAATTAAAATTTTATTTTATTTAAATACAACTCCATGAAAATATGTGCGGCCTTTTAGCAGCAATCTTGGAGGCATTACAAACATTTGCAAAACATCACTAAAACCTTTAGTGGCAATTCTGAAATGGCCACAAAGGATGAGGCATTTTGCGGCATTTTGAAATTGCCGCCAAAAGTTATAGTTTTACTGGTGATTGGTAAATGCCACTAAAGTAGTCATTTATACACCTATTTGTCAAACGACAATTTTAGTTTTAGTGTCTGTTATAATTGCCACAAAAGTGCCGCTAATATTTGTGGTGGACCTGGTCGTTCAAAAATGACAGAGGCATTGGCGGCTAATGGGAAAAATGCTGCAAAAACACGCGCACACACACGTCTGTTGTGAAGAGACTATTAAGTTTAGTATGACAAAGCAAAAGCAAACCATTTGCAACTATGAGGTAGCAATTAAAGTCAAAGGCCTTCTTCAAAGAATATATTAAAGAAAAAAAAGGTTTAAAGAAGATATTAAGAATAAAATTATTTGAATAATTGAATATGATATAAAATAAATGTCAAAGAATTTCTGAAAGAAGCTGACAATATAATACTTCTTATTGACACTCATAAAAATCACAAGGAAGTAAAAACCCAACAAACAAATAGTAAACAAGTTTTTCCATAGACCCAAAATATCATTGTTGTCAAACAAGATCAAGCATCCATATGACATACGAAGTGAAAGTTCAGTTATATCTAATTCCACAAACAACAGGAGTACAATGAAATTAGAGATGGAAAAAGCATAATCACCTGTATTTCTGAGAGTATACATCCATGCAATGCCATGACCAGGAATGCACAATGCCTCAGTGCACCACTTACTTTGACATAGTTTCTCCAAGGATATTTAAGCATTTTGTAAGGACCATGAGGTGGCTCCCAGATAGCAAAGCCTACCTGCAGATATGAAAATGAGTCAAGACAAGCAGTTGATAACTTTGTGCAATGACCTGCACATGCAGCACAATCAATATAAAGGAATACCAGAGCATCCTCCTGGCTTGTAGATTCCACGGCTGATCTGTAGCCACTATACACTGGGTCATCAGAAGCTTGGTAAGTAAGAATTTTTGAAGGGACCTTCTTGTATTCAACACAATTCAGGTACCCACTGACACAACCTGTAGAAAAGATTGGAGAATCAGCCAGCACAGCAAAGAAAATTGAAGAACAAGGCTTAAAACCACAGTTCACTAATACAAGCATTTCTGCAAAATGAAAAAGTGATACTAATATATAAAATGTCAAACAACCTTCCAAGGAAGTAGCAACAGCCATGAAATTTTTTGACACCAAGTTGTGCAGGTCCTCACCAGCCCAGATGGGGTAGATGCATATATTTACTACCAAACAAACACCAGCTCCCAGTGCGATGAGCAAGAAACGAGTTATGGCTGTATGTATAAATTCTCTTGTCCGGTACCCAGAAACCATTATATAACAATATGTCAACAAGAAAACACGGAATCCATATTCATACGGCTTCATCTTGGGGTACAGTTTTGCATATGTGAACAAAAATCCTAGAAACCACATAACATGTCATAGTGAGCAAAACTTTTGTGAAATATATAGAGAGCCAAACCTACTTTAATTGGCATGATCTAAAAGAGAGGAAAAAAAAAGAGATTGTAAAATCAGACCCATAATAAATATGCTCGTAATAATAACAACTTCATCCCACTCTCCAGCCAAACGAGACAACTCAGCCGTGCCGAGAGCAAGCCCTCCCGCTGACAATGTCCCCAACCCACGGTTAAATCCTTTGCTAAGAGTAGCTCCTGCAGAAGAGAATAATTAATTGGGTCATCAACATAATAAATCATAAACAGTATATATGCGCGTGTATATACTTCACCACGCTGGATAATCTAAAAAAGAAATGTCTATAGAATGCATTAGGGGAATGTGTATAGATCACAAGACATGAAAAATATAATTTACATAAAGAATTGATTCATCGATGCACAAGGAAGTTAAAAGTATTACCAGTTTAGGCAAGATAGAAAAAACCAAGATGGGTTAGCCATGGGCAAGTAAGCCCAACTATCCACACAAGCTTAGCTAGAAAAAATCAGGTAGCTCGCACAAGTAGTTGGGACAAGGCACAATACCAAGTTTTACATGTAAAATCACACATGTGCACATATGTATATATAGATTAAAGTTTCACCAATAACTTCGAGACATCGAGTCTTGGAGAGGGTTGAGAACTGATATACATATGATGGATAGTTTTCTTTTTGAAAATTCTTTTGGATATCCATTCTATTGTTCTATATCATTTTTATTCTACCATAGTTGACATCTCTTAATAGATCGAATTCTTTATGAATTTTTTTTCAAATGAGCTATCTTTTCTTTTATTTTTTTTCTTTACTAGGTAAAACTGTAATCCATCACACAACCATGATGGCATGCACATGCACCAAAATGCCAAGACCCAAGTGCATCACTAAAGCACTAACAATGTGCCACTAGTGCCCCACAGCCCACGCCCTGCACGCGCATCCATGTGTAATCAGCAGGTTTCCTGCTCACCAACATTATGCTCTGTGGCCTTTTATTTTAGAGTTCAAACTAATTTTCAGCCTCGCTCAAGTTGTCTTCCAAACTCGACAAGCTTTAATTGAGCTAGTTCATGTAAAACTGGTTCAATCTCCCTTATTGAAAAATGATTTGTTTATTTGTTTTGTATCCTTTCGTCTTCTCCTTGGTTCACAAAATGTTAAATCTATTCCATCAGATCTAAATTCATTTTCTTTCTTCATAGAAAAACAGGAAAAAGAGAAATAAAAAGAATGGAATTCATATAAATTTTCTTCATCTCAATTTCTAATTATAGGAAAGGACATAATATGTGCTTGTTATTTCATGGTTTCACCCTTTAGAAGGTTTTGTTGGTATATGTCACTGAAGCTCTCAATTTTATTACTGTACAGAGCATACTTGGTTATACTTGTAAGAAGGCGAAGACAAACAAATGCACTTTGGTCGTCAGGAAAATTGAGGGGAAAAGCAATGAAATTTTAGTTATGTCATTTTTTGCTTTGGAACAATGGAAAACAAATTTTAGCCAAGAAAATAGTTGTATTAGATTCAGTCAACCAAACCAACAAGCTCTGGCTGGTACCTCTTCCACCTTCCCATATGGAAAGTTGAGGGTTCAAGTCCCATTAAGGGGCAAAGTGAGTTTGTGTGTGTGATTTACCTGTAAAAAAAAAAATAGAATCAGTCAGCCAAAGGCTTTTTTTTTTTTTCTTGTAATTTTAAATCCCACAAAATGGAAACTCTAATATTCAAGTTCTATTATTTATTATCTAAACTTTATCAACAACCAAACAAAGCATTATATGCAATTCTATCAATGTCATATCATATTAGCCTTTCCCTCGCAAGCAAAGAGGCTATTTTCCCATCTCAAACCTGTAACCTCCAGGTCATAATAAAATAACACTATTGTTGCGGTAAGACCCGTCCTAACTGTCATATGTTAAACCTGATATATATTATAGTTCTCCAGGTAAGGATGACAACAGTTGCTTTGAACACCCGAAAAACTAAATTTGGTATTGATCTCGATTGATCAACAGGCCATGATTTTGATTGATCAACAGTCCGTAACTAACAAGTAACAATTCATTCCAGTGACTGAATTGTATGGTTCAACTAATATTAAAGGCTTCATTTTGATTGATATCCTAACATTCTTTTCACCTATTGTTGCACTCTATACATTGCATGCTAGGTCTTAGCTTTTGATAATTTTGTGACTAATACTTGTTTATCATAATCTACTGTCATATTTTTCCAAGTTTCAAAGAAAAATTCCAATTCTTCTAAAATCTTCAGTGTTTTATTTTCTTCAACCTTACTATTATATCTCTGTCAACATCTCCATATTTTGGAACCTCTATATGAGGTGGATATCCATCCCTTGTGTGCGTGTTTGTGTGTGTGTGTGTGTGTGTGTGTGTATATATATATATATATATATATATCACAATTGGAGAGATATAGCAATAAGAGAAAATTCAATGAATACCCAAAACTACAGAATCAGTACAAGACCCAAGCCAAGTAAAATTAGAGTGAAAATTAAAATACCTATACTGAATTCAAACACAACCACAACAGTAAGGATGGCCCAAACGGAGTGTGTACTGAGATCTTTAACCGGTTCCTTCAAGAAAATCATCAGAGATATCAACATCAAAGCCAAACCCATCTTGGCCGAGAAGACAATTTTGCGTGGGTCGGACCGACCCATCTGCCAAGCCTCGACAGCAACATCTTGCAAATTGTTCCATGACTCTGCAAATTTATCCCAAATTGACTGACACGAACAACACCTAAGAGTCTTGTCTTCGTCTTCATCGTTAGTAGAGCCTGATAGCTCTGAATATCTTCCTTTATATAATAGCAATCTCTCTTTTTCTCTCTTCTCTGCAAAGCTATGCCTGAACGAGCCCAATTTGGCCGCCATATCTCTCCTCTCTTCAAGTTTTAGAGAGAAAAACTGAATGAACTGATACTGGCTGGTTGTAGAGAGAAGATGGAGTAGATACGAACAGATGGATCAGACTCCGAATATTTACAACAATATATTTATATATATATATATATATATGTGGGTGTAACGACACGGGACAGAATCTTAAGGAGTGATATATATAAAAAAATATATATATATATATATAATATAATTGGAGAAAACTATTCGAAGTGACGTAAGCTTTTCAATTGAGGTGTGTGTGCTTGTGTTTGTTCTTTGTTGGACACTCTTATGTAACGGCGTCGGTTTTAGGAGATTGAGGGGTGAACCAGTCAGAAATAACGGCCCTCGGTCGCCGCCTCCTCCATTCCCAAAGGCGTGGATGTGTAGACGTGGCCAATAGCCTTGCAGTGGAACCTCCCAGGCGGTTGCATCATTCAATCCATTATTAAATGGTCCACATGACGATTGGGTGCCGGAGGTTGGTCCACAAAATCCAGATATTTTTCTATATATCAGTATACGTGACAATTTGTCTGAATTTTTTACCAATTTAAGATTATTTAATTTTTTTTATTAAAATACAATTATTTTTGAGATAATTACACTTATCTCCCTTGAGATTTTTGACAATTACAGAAACCTTCTCTTATAGTTTCTGAAATAACACTGTCCCCCTGTTAGTCTTATCTCCTTGACTCCGTTAATAAAATTACTAAATTGCCCTTATATTTTACCTCCTTTCCCCTTTTTCTCCCCAATTAATCTCTCTCTCTCTCTAAAACCACCAACTCTCCTCACCAGATCTATACCACCGCCGACCTCTCTCTCTTCTCTCTCTCTCTCTCTCTCTCTCTCCTCTCTCTCTCCTCTCCCTCCCTCACAGTTCATCTCTTCCGCTGACCAATCGCGAAGCTCCACCAGCCGATCGCGAAGCACCATCTCAGATTGCCCTGTTGTCGTCATTCTGGGATCTTCAGCTCCGGTCGCAAAGCCCTCCATCTCCGATCGCCACTACTGTTGACGATTGGTTCCCGCCATTTCCAAACTCAGAAAATTTTAGTCTTCCATGGCCTCAGTCGACCCACCATCTCAATTCAAACCTACCTAGAGAGAATTTTTAAGTATGCGAATTGCAGCCCATCTTGCTTCATTGTTGCTTATGCTTATCTTGATCGATTTGCTCAGAGACAGCCGGCGTTGCCCATCAACTCGTTCAACGTTCACCGGCTGCTCATCACTAGTGTCATGGTGGCTGCTAAATTCATGGATGACATGTAAGTCTCAAGAACAATGAGATCTTGAAATTAATTCTTGGATTTGTTTTTTGTATTTTTTTTTTCTTCCCTTCTGAGTTTCTTTAATTTGTTTCAGTTTTGATTGTTGAATTGAAGCCTGAAGAGGTTGAAAGTATGAAATCCTTGGATTTGTTTTGTGGATTTTTTTTAAAAAATATTTCTTTGAATTTTTGTTTTTGTTTTAATGATAATGAAGACAGATTTGAATTCTTGAATTTTATTTTTTGGGTTTTTATTTTCTTTGGTCTACTTCAATGTGTTTTGAACTTTTGATATTGGTGATGAAGATTGAATAATTGAATTGTAGTTTGTGTGGCTTTTCTCACTGATTTTCAATCTGCATTTGGTTTTCTTGGAATTAGTTTCTTAGGTACAACCTATAGCGAACGGAGCATTTGTGTTGATTATTGATACAGATTTTGATGGGTTGCGCAGCAGAAAATTGGGAAAAAATTGGGGTTATTTGTAGAGAGTGCAGTAGCAGCAGGGAATATGTGCATAATAATAGATTGCAGAGATTGATTTCACATAATGGATCGAAAGAGAGATACTGAATGAGAAAATACAAAAGGCATCATACAGTGATTTGGATTTATTTAATTGGATTTTTATTTTTTTGAAAAAAAAAATTTACAGTGATTTGGATTTATTTAATTGATTTTTTATTTTTTTGAAAAAAAAAATTTACAGTGATTTGGATTTATTTAATTGGATTTTTATTTTTTTGAAAAAAAAAAATTTACAATGATTTGGATTTATTTAATTGGTTTTTTATTTTTTTGAAAAAAAAAATTATAGTGATTTGGATTTATTTAATTAGATTTTTATTTTTTTGAAAACAAAAATTTATAGTGATTATGGTGACCTAATTTTTTATGTGAAGTGAATTGTAATTATATATATATATATGTGTGTGTGGGGAGGGGGGGGGTTTAGAGAGAGAAGTGAGAAAACTTTAAGTAAGGGTAAAGTTGGCATTTTGAATAAAATTAGAAACTGACATCATCATATTCCTTTAAGTCAACTGACGATTCTTGACGGTAGGAAGGAATCTGTTACAAATCAGTAAACCAGAAGGGGGACAGTGTTATTTCAGAAACTATAGGAGAGGTTTCTATAATTATCAGAAACCTCAAGGGAGGTAGTTGTAATTTGCCCATTATTTTTAATTTATTTATCAGATTATGATTTTTAAAAAAAATCATCTAATCAAAAAATAATTTTCATATAAAAAATTTATTTTACAAAAGCATTTTTAAAAACATTTTTTAAACAGACATTTTCTATATAAACTCTAATTTTTTAAAATAGTTAAAATTGTCTTTATAAAAAATAATTTCTTTTTTAAAAAACTTTTTTTGAAAAAACGTTTTTAAAACGATTCTAATTTAATAAATAAAGTTGAAACAATTATAAAGTAAACGCAACCTAAATAATTTTTTAACACAATTTCATGATTTAACTCTAATTTGTCTCTATAGTACATCTTTTGAACTTGTAAGTATTATATATACAAGTCACCTGAGGTACTTTAACTTTTCCAATCAATAGTAGGTAACTCAAGTTTTTTCTCGCCTCTTTCTCTTTTATTATTCTATTTTCTCTGGTTCTTTCTCTTTGGCATAGCTCCCGACATCAAGCTCTTCGCCACTGTGTTTCCTCTACAACTCTACTCTCCATCTCTCGCATTTCTATCTCTATCATTCGGCACAACGGTGACACAGGTCGACAACAAGCACTCTTGCTTTGCAACCAACAAACTCGTCCTCTCTCTAGGTCGACACGTTACATTTCTCTCGGTCAACGACTAGCTTATCTTTCTTTCGATCCACAAGAGTTGTTTTCTCAATCGAAGAGTATTGGCAACAAAATTCAGAGTCTCTCACTGCTTATTTCCCTCAATAATCAGTCACAGCACCACGTATGTACAATACTTATTCTTACACTTTCACACTGACATAGTACTAATTCTTGTGTAAACCCTCACTGTGGCTATTACCACTTTGCTTGAAATAGTACCGCATTAGATTATAATAATACTTGTGTAACATAGGACCAAATCAATATAAAACCAGTAAGTTAGGGGAGTGTAGATGTGGAGTGTACCTCTTTTGTTTGTCCTCAATGTAAAATAGTACCTCTTTAGTATAAGTTAGGGTCGTTTATCTAATGTTTGATTATTAATAGATTACAATTCGGATGTTTCTTATAATATTTGTTATTCCAATACTTCAGTAACTAACGTTCGATGTTTTCAGTAACTAATACGTTATTTCCGTTGGAAAAATGTTTGAACGGTAAATGATTATGTTAAATTGATGCAGTTATAACGGTCGACACTTTTTTATATAATGATAAGATATGCCGTAACTGAATTATGAATTTTTATCTCAATTAATTATTAAAGATCGGTGGTTATTTAATTAGTAAAGAGGTAAAAAAAAAATTCTATTTTTTTATCTTTTATACGAGGAACAGATCTCTCGCTCCAAATGTTCCTAATCGAACCACTTTGGCTTTTATACTTTTAGAAAGTATGGTAAAATAATATATATACATCACTCGACTCATGGTTATTCATGTAGAATTAATCTATAGAAATTGTCTTGGTAATATTAAATGTTCATTGGTATTTTAAATGCATTTAGATAGTCAAATTTTATGAAGACGCTTACAATTACGAATAATTTTTTTGATAGTTGGGAGTGAATTTAATGGGTAAAATTATTATTATTGCATACTGATACCATTGAAATGCACATCAATACCTTTTAAAGTAATTAGATACCATGATTTAACTGAAATTAAGTACCATATTAAATGATGTTTGAATATCGTTGAAATTCGCCAAAAGTCTTGTTCAACTGTTATGTGGGTACCATTTACTACAAATTGGTACCTTTAAAGTAAGATCGATGGACATAGATATTTTATATTATTTTATTGGGTACCATTTAATGCAAGTTAGATATCATTTAATATATGATGGTATCTTTAAAGTAACATAGTTGAACAAAGACATTTTATATTATTTTATTGGGTAACATCTAATACAAGTTAGATGCCATTTAATGCAAGTTGATACCCTTAAAGTAAATTCGCTGAACAAAGATATTTTGTAATATTTTATTCCGTACTACTTAATGCAAGTTGGTACCCTTAAAAATATTCATCAGTACCATTAATTTTGAATTATTTTATTTGGTGTATATATCATTTTAATAATAAAACAATATTAAAAAGTTTATAAAATAAAATTTTTAATCTAAAAAATTCATAATATATTTTTTATATCTAAAAAATCTAAATCATAAGCTTTTAATACAAAATGTCCAATTATTAATTTTCATTTTGATATTAATAAAAAAATTATCGATTAGACTAAAATAGTTTTCACGATACATTTTAAAAAGAAAAAAATACTAAAAATAACTTATTAAATCTAAAAAATCATAATATTTTATGAAGTAAAAATTTATTTTTTAGGCCTTCTAAATAAATTAAAAAATATTATTTTTTTAATTTAAAAATTTATTTTATAAATTATTTAATATTTTTTAAAATGTGTCTTGAAAGTTGTTTTAGTTTAATTAGTAATATTTTTTAACGGTGTTAAAATAGAAGTTAACAATAAAAATTTTTTGTATTAAGAGTTTTATTTTAGGTCTTTTATTATATAAAAAAAATATATCATAAATTTTAAAAATTAAAAATTTTATTTTAAAAATTTTTTAGTATTTTTTTTTAAATATAACTAGTAAGGGAGAAAAGTAACCTGTTTCTTCAAAACCACTTAGCTATAAACAAACCCATCTTCTAACTTTTTCTTTAAAAAGTATTAATTAATTCTTCTTAGAATATTATTACTTTTAAAGAACTATACACATGCCATCACTTGATTTTTTAAATATTTTAATAAAAATAAGTATAATATATACAAATCACGTGGATGTATCATAGAATCTCTTTTTTAATAATACTCTTTATATTTATTATGTTTGAACCATATCATATATAATAAAATATTATTAAAATAATATATTATTATATCACTATATTATACCCATTCAATATTTTTCTCACAAAATCATCTTTTACAACATTTTCAATGCAAAATACTACCTACTTCGGTCATGTTATCAAGATGTTATATTTGAAAAAAATTTAACACAGCAACTATAATTTTTTTTCAACTACTAATTTTTTTACTATCCCATTACCATACTTTCAAAGTTCTCTTCCAATCAACAAATTCCTCATCGAATATAAGCACATGTAATTCGTTCCATTCAATCAAACTCTAATCGCCTAAACTGGTTCAGCTGCCATACTTCAGTATTTTGAAAATTAGAGAAAAATACAGCGTTTGATCAACCATCACACGACAAATATACGAGGAGAAAAATGAGAACAAAAACCAAAAAAATAGATAGAAAGGCATTGGAGGTGTTATGTGACCTGATCAGAAACCCAAATTAATGGGTTGACACAAACAACACAGATGATCAAAAGACAAACAAGAACTAAGCTTTTTAAACTTTTAAGAAAAAATGCAATGAGAGAGTTACCAAGTTTTTGTCCCAAGTTTGAATCCTAAATAATGTGTAAGTGTGTGGTTGGTTCACATCAATCATATGATTTGATGGCCAGTGATGCCCTGTAAAATTTGTTAGAAAAACAGAAGCGTGCATCAATAAATTTAAGTTTTTATTTTAGATTTTAATCTCTTTAATTATGTATAAATCAAACATGAGAAGGAAGAAATAAATACCTTACATATGATTTTTGAATTGAAGAAGTTTCAAAAACTTCTCAATTTTTCTCTTTATTCCTCAATTAGTCAAGTCACCATAAGAATGTGGGCTCTCAACCTGCCAAACAATTTTCTCTATCTAGAACTCAAGTTTGAGTTATGTGTATTGGATAGCCGACCACCTCTAGGAGGTTATGATATATAAAGGCTAGTGAGATGATCACACGAAACCCACAATCCTAACTCCAATAGGTTTTGAAAGTTTTCAATTATCTCATAACTCTTTCAAAAACATATTAATTATAATTTATACTATTATATATAAAATTATAATTATATTCTAAGACATATTTAAGTTACACAGAAGTCACAAGACTTTCATAAACATGCAAGTCTATCCCTTTCCTATTAAATTACTACAAACAAGCTCTTTCATAATTTGATATCCATGAATAGAACTACGTATTTACTGTCAACCTTTCTATTTACATCTTAAAAATCTTAAGGACTTGATTTAATACCTTGGTCACATAATTAATTTCTTTTAGTAAAATTTACTAAAATATGTTAGACTCAAGTAATTAAATCTCATAAATTACTTCAAGGGTATACCAACTACTCTGATAATGAGACAATAGATTTCATATTAAGCATAAGTGTTCCTAAATTACATCATACTAGTCATCCAAAATATTGAGTTATTGACTAACAAAGATCACACTCATTGGTAAATCAAAGTAACTGATACTTTGGATTTAAGTCCCATATTCTCTTACAATTAAGAGTCATTACAATTTAGTAGCTATGAAGTTCAAATCTAAATGCTAAATGACAGGCCAAAACCAGGAAGGCCATTAGGTACCTCCAACTGTTTATGTTTAGAGCTACAAGAAAGATTCAATAAAACAAGAAAAACCCTATGATTAGGGAGTGAAAAAGAAACCTAACCCCGATCTCGAACCATTCTAAATAGGCACAGATCTCCTGTTGCTCTAAATTCCAAGGCTGATTCATTTCCCCTGGAACCCTACACTCAACATTCTCAAGGAAATCATAAGTTTCCTTGAAACTTTCCAACATGGCAAAGGTCATTGTGATGCCCTCTTCATCCCTACAACTATTTTCAGCCCATTCTACTTCTAGGTTCGATGAAGCGGTCTACTATTGCCATCCCAAAGGAAATATCAACTCTATTCTCCTGCCTTCTAGATCTTCTAGTTGACTTACTATGGTTTCCAAAGCTGACACTGACCTCATTATGTCCCTCGAAGCTCCCTCTAACCTCACTATGACCCTCAGACATTTCTATAGGGAGAAAGTAAATAAGGAAAAGAGCAAAGAATAGTGGGGGATGAGAAGAGAAGTTTGAACAAATAACCTGATTTATAAACTTGATGTATCTACATTAGAAGTCAAACGATGTTTCACCAAAAATCAACTTTGGAATACTTTTTAGTATGCTAAAATATTATCTTAAAGATAGAAAATTCTTATAAGGTCTTCAGGCTTTCAACTTATAGGCCCATCTTCAACACTGATAAGGGTGTAGTGTAGTAGTTGGGGAAATGATGGAGATGTAATCATTGCACAAGTCGTCATGGCCTTGGAATCGGAACGACGACCGCAATGATAGGACTTAAAGGTTGTGTAATGGCTACCGCCTCATAAATTGAAATGACACATTTAATGCCCGTACGGTTTGAACTTCGAAACCTTAACCTCAGCTCGAGATTAATCCCACTGAATTGAGACTGGGGGGGAGGGGGGAGTAGCTGATATGCTATACTTGAGCACGGACTTGTGTTGCAGGTCTGACATCACTAAGTTACAAATGATCGGGTCCCAAACAACTTGGGCATTATGCCTACCGATGTAATAGGATACCGAGCTGCCCACCGTCTTTACACTACGTTTCAAGTAAGGAATAAGGAAGTAGAGTCCGATATGGTAACTTTCATTTAAAGATACATTCCAATTTCGATTGCTCAGAGTCCTAATCCTATTTGAATTAGATAAGTCACAATATATAAATAGGGCTCTAAGGTACATCCTAAAACTCATGACGAATTCGTCGTTTTTAGCATATAACTTCTCTTTCTTCTTTTCTGACTTTATCATTGAAGTAACTACCGCCGGAACCTGCCTAGAGGCCTTCTAATCGGTGTTTTATGGGAAATGAGGAAGAGAAGTGTCGAAGCAATCTGAAATCAGGTAACATCAGAAGGATAAAATTATTGTAAAGAAATATTAGATGTTTTCTCAAAGAATGGAATCTTTCTGTTGATGAATTAGAAAGATGGGCTATGATATCATGTGAACTGAACAACAAATTGTGGGAAAGAGCAATAACTCTTGATGTTGCTCTTTTTTTTTATCAAAAGGGCCTCCCGTCCTTCGCTACCTGTCAAGAACTTGATACCAGAGAGTCACCGGGAAGGCTCCGGTGGTAGTCGCTCTGATGATAAAGTTAGTAAATAGAAAAAGACTGTAATTTAAAAGAAGAATTGAACATAAATTGAAAGCGTACCTTATAGTCTTCTTTATAGATTGTAGATCTCCTAAGTTGAGTAGGATTTGAAGATATCTAAATATAGTAGTTCTGTGAGACTCGTACAGTGTTGAGGTTAGGGTTTTTGAGTCGTTGCATGCGTAATAGTTATAAATGCGTCGCTCCATATTTTGAGGAGACAGCCGTTGATGCGACATTCATTGTGTCAGCTACAGGTTGGAATTACGAGTCCATCATTACTGTAACTGCCATGGCGGTTTAGAAGCGAAGGCCTCCCATGTGACACCTGCTAGATCTTTATAAAAAGGCGAAGGAGCACACTGGTGCCCCTTCCTTTCATTATTTTCTGCATCTTAAAAACTTATCATATTGCTAGAGAAAACCTCAAGTGATATGAACTACGGTGTCTAAGAAGATCAACTCCGATCAACTCTACGGTCAGGTTCGATTTCAAATCTTTTTCCAAGTTCTTCGTAACTTCTTCCGTTCCTCTTCATTTTCTCATTTTGACCATGTCGGCCTCCAATGCTTAGTCAAGCACCGGCTATGAAACAGAAGAGTCCTTGGAGATATTCGACCAAACAAAAGTAACCTTGTACCTAGTAGCCCATCGGAGAATGTAGAAAATAGGATTGTCAGTAACCCAACCCTTGGTTCTGAAGTTAGAATAGTAAAGGCCTTCATAGAACCTAGGAACATTGGTGGGAAAACCTCGGGTAAACCCTACAAAAGGGAGGAAAGAGAAAACTGCCATAACTCAGAGCATGATAAATACTCTGAGAGCTGCTTTCAACCTCCCCACAAACGTGTCCTATAGGGTACCAAGACCTATAAATCGCCCCTCTAGTACTCAGCAAGGTGACATCTATGCTTACCTTGAGTGATTCGAGATAGGGGTTAGGTTCCCCTTCCACCCTTTCATTAGGGAATTCTTTAATTGGTTTAACATTTGCCTCACTGACCTGAATATAAACAACTAGAGTAATTTACTTGGGTTTATAGTTTTAAGACACTTGAACAATGTTGAGATAGACCTTCTATTGATTAGGAGCAATATGAACATGAAATACTTAAAGTCAGAGGGCATGTTTTATATGTCTTTCGACAAAGGGTTCAGATTTCTCTTCTCTGTACCCACTTCCAACAAGACTTGGAAGAAGTGATACTTCTTCATAAACAGAGGCTGGGAGTTCGAAGACTTTAAGAGCCAAGTTTCAACCTTCCTACGAAAGATTGGGATTAAGGGTAAGGTCCTCTATTTGTTCTGTGTTCTTTGGGCTTTCTTATTCTATTTGTTGTTTTCTTTTTTTAGCGTAATCCTATGTTTCTATGCAAATAATAGAGCTTGGAAGAGATCGATCTTCAACAGAGGTACAAGAGACTCCTTCAGACCAATAACTGCTCTTACGACGCCATTCTTTGCCCCAAAAATATGATGGAGGCTGGTTTGGTGTAGGACCGAATCCAAAAGTTTAAAGAAATCCCTAGTAACCAGATGGGTGCCAAGGGAAGAAGAAGAAGAAGGTTGGGGAAAGCTCTTCCCTTGTCGAGCCTCCCATTCAAGTGAAGAAAAGGAGGTTGATCTCCAACTCTCCCAAGAGAACCGTCTCGGAGGATTTGGGGATTTTCCTTATTCAGGAGGCCATTTTTTTCCCCGGTGCCTTCTGCTTTGAAGAAGAAAATGGGAAAAAGAAAATCCGTTGCTGCTTTCTCAGGGTCTGATGATTCTGGCACGACAGCCGTGAAGAAGGCTTATGAGGATTCCTGGGCAACGGGTCCAAGCAAGTTTAAAGGGCTGAGGCCTCAAAAGCTTGCCAAAGATCTGATGGCCTTTCACATGAAGGTGAGTTCTACATAGTTTTTCCTTTTTTTTTTTTTTTACTTTCTTGCTTCTATAACATATTCTGACCTGATTGTGTTGCTTTGTGTTTTTTAGGCTATGCATGGCTTGGCAGCCATCATGGACTCCCTCGAGGATCCCGAGTAGATTGATGCCCTCCAATCTGAACTCGATGAGGGCAGATTTCAGTTGGGAACTATGCAGTCTTCGGTGGCGGCAGCCGAGGAAAAATTCAAAGAAGCTGCCAATTCCTACTCAATTCTAGAGTTCAAGAGGGATGCTCTTGCTACTGAACTAGAAGACCTCAAAAAAAGGTTCGCAGACTTCTAGGTTGCCTCTATAAAAAAAGGTTTAGGATACCATTGAAGTCATCAGAGCCCAAACTGAAATGGATCTGAAGGCTGAAGTCCTGGATCTAGGTGGCGAGTTGATCGAGTATAGATACCGAACCTTCAAGGCGAAGCTCCTGTAAGAAGTATCCTGACTTGGATCTGACTGGGGTAGATGACATTGAAGTCTCCTAAGTTGAGATTAATACGCCGAATACTGACGACGAAGAAGAGGTGGATTCCGAACTCCCTCAAGTTGCTGTTTCAAAGACTGCCGAATCAGCAGTAGAGTAGACTATAGATGTTTTTGTAATTTTTTTTTTTTGATCTTTTAATTTTCCTATTTTTTGGCTAATATATGAAATTTTATTCATTCCAGAACTTGTGGCTTGTTTGATATCTCCATGGTATGCCTGCCTTCAAGATAATTTCTTCAATATCTAGGCCAGTAAAAACCATAAGCTCTTTAGAGACTCCAAAACACTCATAAGCTATTTCAGAGGTCTAAGAAGTAAGATATGCTGAACCATAACACTAATAATTAAAACAAGGTTTTTCAAGTGTCTGCATACTGATAATTCATGATATACAAACCTATAACACTTGTAAATAAAATAAGGGTTTTCTAGAGGTTTGTAGAATGAGAAAAATAGGACCAGACCCATAGCACTTGTAATGAATACAAGGTCTTGAGAGGTCTGTATATTGATAAAATGGATCAGACCTACAGTATTTGTATTGACCGCAACACCTTTAGGGATTTGTACATTGATTTAATAGACCAGACCAGAAGCATTTGTAAAGGATACAAGACTTTTAGGGGTCTATGCATTGATAAAATAGACCAGACCTATAACACTTGTAATAGATACAAGGTTTTTAAGAATTTGTGCATCGAGTGAAGTGTGTAACACCCCGACCCAAAATGTAACACTAGACTCGAGGTAGACTGGGTCAACCGGTGTGAAAATCGACTTGTAATCCAATCACGTATTGTAATGAGATAGATGTACAACTTTAAAAATACAAACACTGTCAAATACTCGATAGTCATCTTTAGGCAATCCCGAGTACCCAAGGAGCACCCGTATGAGGAACTTGGATGTACGGGGATTCGAGTGTACGTAGACATGTATATACGTACACATATGAAAATGTGTATATGTGAGTATATATTTATATGTGTGTGTGTGCCTATATGGTATATATATATATATATATATATATATATATATGCAAAGAAAATACATAAACATAAACATATACATATATAGATATATGTGTATATGTATACGGTTGTGTGTGTAAGTGTGTGCTTTTATATATATATATATATGTATATATAAGTATTATAAATATACATATAGTAATATATATATATATGTATATGTATGCATACATATAGAGAGATAAAAGTGGAGAAGGGTGTCGGCAGTGCAGTGTTTGTGATAGTGTGTGTTTGTATATTATGTGTATATATTAGCTAAAATATTCAGATAGAAATTAATGCCTAAGGTTAAAAAGAAATCATAAACAAAAAATATCAAAGAAAGAGGAAAGAGAGGCGAGAAGCTGAGGGGCGGTGAGATTTTTCCTATTTATAGGAGTTGGGTGTTGTAGAGAAATTTAGGAAGAAAAACAAAGAGCTGAGGGTTGTTTAAAGATTTAGAAGTGGAATAGAAGTAAGAAAAAGAGAGAAACAGAGAAGAAAAGAAGGGAAACTGCGAGCCAAAAGCTTACCAAAGGTAAAAAAAATTGAGAAATTATTTTAAAGATTTAAAGCATGAATGCTAGATTTGAATATAAGGTCTGAAAGGGCATGATAAGAGGTTTAATTTGCAAAAAGAATCACAAGAAATGGTTTAGAAATGAGTAAGAAATAGCTAGTTGCAGGTTTATGCGAGAAATCGAAGGGTTATGATTTTATGTGTAAAATGGAATTAAACGATGTAGAACTGTTCTACACTAGTTCAGATGATGGTATGTGAAGGATTTGAGTGAAATCCATGGACAGAAATCAACGAAATAGGAAATTTTGAAGTGGCCTAGAAAATCGGGTTGTCACCGGAGACCCACTATTTTCCTCTATTCGTGGAGTTGGGTTGGATGAAATGAAAAACTAAAGTTAGGGCTTGTAATCCTCATGGGATTTGGAAGAAAACCCCATTGGTTTTAGGTCAAAACAATGATTGGAAAAGATCACCAGTGCTAGAGAAGACACTGAAGTCTTACCGGAGAAGACAGTGAATAGTGACTTGATACTATGTCGTTTGGGCTTATTTTGGTTTAAAACTACGTCATTTTGAACCATTCCTGATTTTAAATTAACTTTTATTTAACCTGTTTGGATACAGGATTAGGAAGGTTTTATTGGTAATTCTAAATTGAGTTAGATATCCAATTATGGGAAAAAGGTTGTTTACTATTTGGACTATAGCAAATTAAAAAAAAATAAGGGGAGGAGTGGCTCCCTAAGTTTCTAACTTGAGACGCGTGAGGGAGGAGGCACTTAAGCCACACGTGGAAGCCACTATGCCACCATGACACATGTGTTCCAAATATGCCCAAATAATATATAATATTATATTAGATTTTTAATTAATTAAATTAAAGGAAATAAATCCGATGTCTAAATAAATCAAATGAATAGTCAATTTTTATTTTTTCGAGTATTCCAGACTCAACGGTGGAGTCCAAATTATGAAAATAGGTCTCAAAAAATAAAGACACGTAAAAAATGTAAAATAACCATTTTGTCATTTTTAGTACAGAAGTCCGAATTGAAGTCCGTAAAAGCCTAAACCGACTTTCTTCGATATCCTGGACTCAATAGTAGAGTCCAGTTTAGTAAATGAGATAATTATAGTAATCATGTATAAAATTTTATGAATAGCATTAAACTAAGACACATTTCCTAAATAACAAGAACGTTAAAAGGGAAAGTGAAGGAAGTCTGACTTTCTCAGTGATTCAATAAGAATAAGTAAAATCCGATTCTCTGCATGTGGTAAAGTTTCTAGCCATGTCACACAGTTGTTTCTTGTTATTGCCAAACTTGTATTCTTTTATACATTCAGATATTATTGATTCACATTACGATGTTTATTCTGGTTGTGAATACTATTAATTTGAATGTTATATCTTGATCATGTGGTTATCGTACATCTTTATATTGAGCCTAGAGAGGCAATAGTTCTCCGTGTGGGAACGAGAATTATTCCACATTTTTATATTCTGAGTGAAAATTATGATCTTGATATATTATTCATACTCGGAATTATGGTCAAATCACAATATCCATCACATTCAGGATGAAGCGTTCTAGGGGACGAAATATAAAAATGAGCTCCAAATGCTATTCATACGTCCATAAGTTGGCATAACTATGAGACATGCACCCGAGTGAGGGGTGTGGAATATGCATAAATAATAGGGTATGCTGGGCCCTATCGGACTCCATCCACTACTATTTTGAGGCTCAAAATATATTATTGCTTTCATTGAGATGATCATGTTTACATTTCAGTTAATGATCATATGTTGCCAGAGCATCTTTTATATTGAGCAGTGATCTATTATTGTGGTAGTACATTTATTGATAGGCCAAATCCCTGTTATTGATAGGCCAAATCCCTGTTATTGATTTACATATATATCTGACATCATTGGATACTCATTGTCTTTGCTATCATGGGATGTGCCTTAGACCCGAGGGGTTAGTTCAGTTAATTCACATTTTGTGACTTGTTATTGTGACATCTCATTTTCTTGATTGGCTATCATATTGGCATGATCTTGTTATCTTGTTTGTGAACTTTCTTATATTGACTTGATCCATGGTAGAGCAAAGGGATTTACTTACGAGGCTAAGTTAGCTAATTCATCTTTATTCTGACCATTTCAGGTAAAGACGCCATATTTTGAGAGTAGGGATTGAGATCCCGAACAGGCGTAGAGTTGCTGCAGATATATATACTGCAAGGATATTTTGGCAGTGAAGTATAGTACTTGTCCTATATTCTCCCATCACCCTACGTCCTGGGGGTAGTTGTATTTAGAGTTTTTGGATCTGTATATTTAAAGAACTCTAGCATTATAACTGAAAATTTTCATTAAGTCTTTCGCTGTTTATTAAATTTTTGAATGCATGTTAATAATACTCGCATATAATGTTAAGTTAAAGTTGAAAGGAAAGGATCTGGTTCGGCAATTGAGTCAGGCGGGGTCGCGATGCCAGATCCGCACAGGGTGGATTCCGGGTCGTGACAGCATGGTATCAGAGCTCTAGGTTTGAAAACCATTGAGTAAAAGAGCTCTAGTGTTTTCATGGAGTCATGGGAGATAGGACTAAGAGTACTTATACTATCAAGTCTAAAGTCGGTCTACAGATAGAAACTAACATATATGGTTAATAATCTTGTTGTGATTACTATTATTTTGATCATTGGTATTTTTCAGTGAATGGTATATACTAGAAGCACTTCTATAGCTATGGATCAAGCCATGGATCAGGCCGTGGAAAGATTAGAGAGGCTGGAACACCTTATGACTAAAGTTGTTGAGGCATTACGAAGGAATTAGGCCAGCACTAGTGCTCTAGCAAGACAGGAGCATGCTACCGATCAGGAAGGCCAACATGGGAATGATAGAGATAGACCACATTCCTACAAGAGATTCTAAGAGTTGAGACCTTCTACTTTTGATGGCTCTAGAGGCTCCACGGCAGCCGAGGAATGGTTGCTTCGAGATTAACAAGATTTTCTGTATCCTGACTTGCACTGAGGTCCAAAAGATGGCATATACCATATTCATGTTCAAAGGTGACGCTCATAAATAGTGGATCCTAGAAGAGTCCAGAGAATCACACATGGAATGGTAGTGATTTTTAGAGGTCTTTAACGAGATGTACTTCCCACAGGAAGTCAAAGACCAGAAGATCGCAGAATTTATGGGTCTATAGCAAAAGGGCTTAACGGTGGAGGCTTACGAAGCCAAGTTCACCAAGTTAGCCACATTTGCTCCCACTGTCATCGATACAGAGAACATGAAAGCCCGCAAGTTTGAAGGTGGGCTAAGGTGGTATATCAAGACCAAGATTAGACCTCACCGGTTGACTACTTACAGTGAAGTAGTGGTAACCGCCAGAATTATAGAACAGGGAGAAGAAGAGTTTGCCAAGAATAAAACAAACCCGGGGGTAGGAAATAGAGACAGAAGGCAAGGATCTTCATTCTTTAGGCCTGGGACAGTGTTGCAGAATACGAGGCCCAACCAAAGCAGAGTCAATCATTCTGATAGAGGCGTGTCTAAATGTCTCTCTTGCCAGAAGTTTCATAGAAATATATGCCTTAAGAATCCTAGAGGCTGCTACTATTGTGGTCAATCAAGGTACTTTGCAAAAGAATGCCCCCTAGAATAATCAGTCTATGGTGGGTACCACACCTACCATCGTTACTCCACTAGCCCTTGTGACTAGATTGCAGACTAGGAATATGGGACAATAGAATGAGCAACAACGCTCAGGGCGGGTTTTTTCGCAAACTCTGGGGGATAGTCAGGTTATGACTTCTATAGTCGCAGGTATTCTTTAGATTTGTTCACAACGTGCTCGAGTAATATTTGACACTAGTTCTACACATTCTTTTATATCACCTATATTTGCTGCTAAGCTGAACATAGAAACAAAACCCTTAGGTTATATGCTAACTGTTTCTATACCATCAGGGGAATCACTATGTGGGAATTCTATATATAGGGCATGTAAGGTACAGATTGAAGGCTCACAATTATTAGCCGATCTGATATCGTTATATATGTGGTTTTGATGTTATACTCGGAATGGACTGGTTGGCCGCGAGTCATGCTTTTATAAATTACATAGCCAAGACAGTCAGTATACAGACCCCAAGATGTCCGAGCATCTAGTTTGAGGGAACGGGAATAGTTACCCCACCCTATTTTGTTTCTTCGATTCAGGTTAGACGTCTACTATGAAAGGGATGTCATGCGTTCTTGTGTAGCGTCATAGGACACTCACTCACAACAGCCGACCCTAGAGTAGATCCCTATTGTTAGGTAATTTCTTGAAGTTTTTCTAGATGATTTTCCAGGGATGCCTGTAGATAGAGAGATAGAGTTTATCATTGATGTACTGCTAGGTACTTCACCCATATTCAAGAATCCTATACCGAATGGCACCAACAGAGCTAAAAGAACTGAAGATGCAACTCCAGGAGTTACTAGACAAGGGTTTCATCAGATCCAGTTCTTCACCTTGGGGTGCCCTAGTGTTATTTGTGAAGAAGAATGATGGGACTATGCAGGCTATGTATTGACTACCACGAGATGAATAAAGTCACCATCAAGAACAGATACCCTCTGCCAAGGGTTGATGATATATTTGATTAGTTGAAGGGAGTGCAAGTTTTCTCCAAGATCGACTTGAGGCCCGGGTACCATCAGTTGAAAGTGAGACCTACAAATATTGAGAAGACGGCTTTTAGAACCCAGTACGGACATTATGAGTTCTTTGTAATGCCGTTTGGGGTCACTAATGCCCCTGCTGCATTCATGGACTTGATAAATTGGGTGTTCAAGTCACACCTAGATGACTTCGTCATTGTGTTCATAGATAATATCTTGGTTTATTCTAAAACTAGGGGGAACACGAAGTACATCTAAGGAAAGTCCTATAGAAATTAGGAGAACAGAAACTGTATGCCAAGCTGAAGAAGTGTGAATTCTAGCTCCCTCGTATTGCATTTCTAGAACACGTAATTAGCAAAGAGGGCATCTCTGTGGATTCTCAAAAGATCGAGGCTATTTTCGATTGGCCTCGGCCAATTAGTGTCACGGAGGTGCGGATTTTTATGCGTTTGGCTGATTATTATAGAAGGTTTGTCAAAGACTTCTCAAAGATAGCTACGCCAATGACGAAGAGTTTCCAAGAGCTGAAGGACTAGTTGGTTACAACTCCGATCTTGACAGTGCCAAACGGGACAGAGGGATTTGTGATTTATAGTGATGCCTCATATAAGGGCTTGGGATGCGTGCTAATGTAGAATGGAAGGGTAGTGGCTTACGTTTCACAGCAGTTGAGGCCACATGAGAAGAACTACCCGACTCACGACCTCTAGTTAGTAGCTATTGTTTTTGCATTAAAGATATGGAGGCATTTCTTATACGGAACGACGTGTGAGATGTTTACTAATCATAAAAGCCTTAAGTATCTGTTTAAATAGAAATAGCTCAATATGAGGCAATGTCGTTGGTTAGAGCTGATCAAGGACTACGAGCTCAGTATACAGTACCACCCAAGAAAGCAAATATGGTAGCTGACGCTCTTAGCAGGAAGTCACCAAGAAGCTTAACTTGCTTGTTGACAACACAGGTGGAGATACCGAAGGAGTTCCTTAAGGAGGCACACAGTTCAAGATTTGCCTTACATCGAGGGAACACCAAGATGTACCACAATGTCAGAAGCACTTATTGGTGGTCTGGGAAGAAATGAGACATAGCTGAGTACGTCACATGTTGTGCCAAGTGCCAACAGATCAAGGTCAAACATCAAAAGCCTGAGGACTTCTGCAGTCGTTACCAATACCTAAATGGAAATAGGAGCACATCACCATGGACTTCATGTCAGGGTTGCCAAAAATGTCAAAGGGAAGTGACTCTATATGGGTTATTATGGACAGATTGACCAAGACAGCTCACTTCCTTGCAACTAAACTGACATAGACATTAGAGCGATTGGCCGAACTCTACATCAATGAGATAGTTTGACTTCATGGAGTCCCAATATCGATTGTATCTGATTGGGAGCCACGATTTGTGTCTCAGTTTTAGAGGAGTTTACAGCAGGCTATGGGGACAGGACTGAGTCTCAGCACTGCTTATCACCCAAAGATTGACGGACAATCTAAGAGGACTATACAGACTCTAGAGGACTTATTGCTGTTCTGTGTCATAGACTTCAAAAGGAATTGGGAAGATTAGTTGCCTCTAGTGGAATTCACGTACAACAATAGCTATCAATCTAGTATTGGTATGGCGCCAAATGAAGCATTGTATGGTAGGAAGTGCCGATCAGCCCTATGCTTTACAGAGGTAGGAAAGATGAAGCTTTATGGGCCAGAGATAGTAGAGTAGACCACCGAGAAGGTCTAACTGATCAGACAATGCTTACTAGCAACTCAGATCAAATAAAAGAGCTATGCTAATGCTCACAGACGAGAGTTAGAGTTTGTTGTAGGTGATTATGTATTTTTGAAGGTATCACCTATGAAGGGTGTGGTGGGGTTTGGCAAGAGGGGGAAGCTAGGGCCAAGATACATTGGACCATTAAAGGTCATTGGACGAGTCGGGCCAGTAGCATACCAGCTTGCCTTGCCTTCAAAGTTGGCACATATATACGACATATTTCATATTTTGATGTTGAGGAAGTGTTTGCACAATGCAGATTCAGTGATAGAGCATGAGCTTCTAGACCTCTAAGAGAACTTGAGCTATATTGAGCAGCTAGTACAGATCTTGGATTGTCAGGAGCAAGTTCTACGAAACAAGTCTATTTCTTTAGTCAAGGTACTGTAGAGGAATCACCAGATCGAGGAAGCTATTTGGGAGTGAGAAGATGACATACGTGCCAAGTATCCTCAGTTATTTTCACTCTAGGATGTACTAAGTTTGAGGATAAACTTATTTTAAGGAGGAGAGAATGTAACACCCCGACCCCAAATGTAACAATAGACCTGAAGTAGACCGGGTCAACCGGTGTGAAAACCGACATGTAATCCAATCACGTATTGTAATGAGATAGATGTACAGTTTTAAGAATACAAACACTGTCAAATACTCAATAGTCATCTTTAGGCAATCCTGAGTACCCATGGAGCACTCATACGAGGAACTCAGATGTACGATAATTCATGCATACGTAGACATATATTTACGTACACATATGAAAATATGTATATGTGAGTATATATATGTGTATATGGTATATATGTATATGCAAAGCAAATACATAAACATATATATATATATATAGATATATGTGTATATGTATACGGTTGTGTGTGTAAGTGTGTCCATGTATATATATATATATACTCTGGTTATATATATATATATTACACTATATGTATATGTATAATACTTATATATATAATTATAACTAGAGTGTAATATATATATATATTTATATTTATATAACCAGAGTATACATATATATATATATATATGTATGCATACATATAGAGAAATAAAAGGGGAGAAGGGCGTCGGCAGTGTAGTGTGTGTGAGTGAGTGTGTGATAGTGCGTGTTTGTATATTATATGTATATATTAGCTAAAATATCATTTAGAAATTAATGCCTAAGGTTAAAAAGAAGTCAGAAACAAAAAATATCAAAGAGAGAGGAAAGAGATGGGAGAATCTGAGGGGCGGTGAGATTTTTCCTATATATAGGAGTTGGGTGTTGTAGAGAAATTTAGAAAGAAAAACAAAGAACTGAGGGTTGTTTAAAGATTCAGAAGTGGAACACAAGGAAGAAGAAGAGAGAAACAGAAAAGAAAATAAGGGAAACTGCGAGCCAAAAACTCACCAAAGGTAAGAAAAATTCAGAACTTGTTTTAGAGATTTAAAGCATGAATGCAAGATTTGAATATAGGATCTGAAAGAGCATGATGAAAGGTTTAATTTGCAAAAAAAATCACAAGAAATGGTACAGAAACGAGTAAGAACTAGCTAGTTGCAGGTTTATGTAATAAATCAAAGAGTATTGATTTTTTGTGTAAACATGGAATTAAACGATGTAAAACTGTTTTAAACTAGTTCAAATGATGGTATATGAAGGATTTGAGTGAAATCCATGGACAAAAATCAACGAAATAGGAAATTTTAAAGTGGCCAGAAAATTAGGTTGTCACCGGAGACCCATTATTTTCTTCTATTCGTGGAGTTGGGTTGGATGAAATGAAAAACTAAAGTTAGGATTGTAATCCTCATGGGATTTGGAAGAAAACCCCATTGGTTTTAGGTTGACACAATGATCGGAAAAGATCACCAGTGCTGGAGAAGACACTCAAGTCTCACCGGAGAAGACATTGAATAGTGACTTGATACTACGTCGTTTGGGCCTATTTTGGTTTAAAACTGCGTCGTTTTAAACCATTCCTAATTTTAAATTAAATTAAATTTAACCTATTTGGTAATAGGATTAGGGAGGTTTAATTGGTAATCCTAAATTGAGTTAGATATCCTATTATAGGATAGGAGGTTGCCCACTGTTTGGACTGTAACAAATTAGAGAAAAATAAGGGGAGCAGTGGCCCCCCAAGTTTCGAACTTGAGGCACGTAAGGGATGAGCCACCTAAGCCACACGTGGAAGCCACTGTGCCACCATAGCACATGTGTTCCAAATATGCCCAAATAATATATAATATTATATTAGATTATTTAATTAATTAAATGAAAGAAAATAAATCCGGTGTCTAAATAAGTCAAATGAATAGTCAATTTTTATTATTTCGGGCATTTCGGACTCAACGATGGAGTCCAAATTGTGAAAATAGGTCCCAAAAAATAAAGACACGTAAATAATACAAAATAACCATTTTGCCGTTTTTAGTTCAGAAGTTCAAATTGAAGTCTGTAAAAGCCTAAACTGACTTTCTTCGACATCCCAGACTCAATAGTACAGTCTATTTTAGTAAATGAGGTACTTATAGTAATAATGTATAAAATTTTATGAACATTAAACTAAGACACATTTCCTAAATAAAAAGAACGTCAAAAGGGAAAGGGAAGGAAGTCTGACTTTCTTAATGATTCAATAAGGATAAGTAAAATCTGATCTCTTTATGTGGTAAAGTTTCTAGCCATGTCACACAGTTGTTTCTTGTTACTGCCAAACTTGTATTCCTTTATACATTCAAATATTATTGATTCACATTAAGATGTTTATTCTGTTTGTAAATACTGTTGATTTGAATTCTATATCTTGATCATGTGATTATTCTACATCTTTATATTGAGCCTAGAGAGGCAATAATTCTCTATGTGAGAATGAGAATTATTCCACATTTTTATATTCTGAGTAAAAATTATGATCTTGATATATTATTCATACCCGGAATTGTGGTCAGATCATAATGTCCATCACATTCAGGATGAAGGATTCCAAGGGGATGAAATATAAAAATGAACTCCAAATACTACTCATACGTCTGTAAGTTGGCGTACCTATGAGACAAGGACCCAAGTGAGGGGTGTGAAATAGGTATAAATGATAGGGTATGCCGGGCCTATTGGATTCCATCCACTACTATTTTGAGGCTCAAAATCTATTATTGCTTTCATTGAGATGACCATGTTTACATTTTAGTCAATGATCATATGTTGCCAGAGCATCTTTTATATTGAGCAATTATCTATTATTGTGGCAGTACATTTATTGGTAGGCCAAATCCCTATTGTTGATTTACATATACATCTGATATCGTTGGATACTCATTGTCTTTGCTATCATGGGATGTGCCTTAGACCCGAGGGGTCAGTTCAGTTGATTCACATTTTGTGACTTATTATTGTGACATCTCATTTTCTTGATTGGCTATCATATTGACATAACCTTGTTATCTTGGTTGTGGACTTTCTTATATTGACTTGACATATGGCAGAGCAAAGGGATTTACTTACTGGGCTAAGTTAGCTCATTCAACTTTATTCTGACCATTTCAGGTAAAGACGTCACATTTTGAGAGTAGGGATTGAGATCCCGAATAGGCGTAGAGTTGCTGCAGATATATATACTGCAAGGATATTTTGGCAGTGAAGTATAGTACTTGTCCTATGTTTTCCCATCATCCCATGTCTTGGGGGTAGTTGTATTTAGAGTTTTTGGATCTGTATATTTAAAGAACTCTAGTATTATAAATGAAATTTTTTATTAAGTTTTTCGCTGTTTATTAAATTTTTGAATGCATGTTAATAATACTCACATATAATGTTAAGTTAAAGTTGAAAGGAAAGGATTCTGTTAGGAAATTAAGTCAGGACGGGGTCGCGATACTAGATCCGCATAGGGTGGGTTCCGGGTCATGACAAAATGGACCAAACCTGTAACACTTGTAATGGATACAAGGCTTTTAGGGGTCTGTGCATTGATAAAATGGACCAAACTTGTAGCATTTGTAATAGATACAAGGCTTTTAAGGGTCTGTGCGTTGAGTGAAATAAATTAGACCTGTAGCACTTGTAATGGATACAAAGCTCTTAGGGGTCTGTGCATTGAGTGAAATGGTCCAGACCTGTAGCACTTGTAATGGATACAAGGCTTTCAGGGGTCTGTGCATTGATAAAATGGACCAAACCTATAGCACTTGTAATGGATACAAGGCTTTTAAGGGTTTGTGCATTGAACAGAATAGACCAGACTTGTAACACTTGTAATGGATACAAGGTTTTTAAGGGTCTGTGTATTGACAACAAACTCTAAAGTGAATCAAAGTAGTTTTTTTTTTTTATAATACTTGCATAAATGTTTGATGTTCCAAGGTTTAGGTATAGGCATCCCTAGTCGAATCTTCCAACCAATAAGTCGTAGGTCTGACTATCTTGGTTATTTTGTAAGGTCCTTCCCAATTAGGGGAGAGCTTTCCCATGGTGAGATCTTTAGTGTTTGGAAACACCCTTCTTAGGATGAGATCTCCGAGCTTGAAATTAATGAGTTTTAACCCTAGGTTGAAATATTTAGCCATTCTGTGTTGGTAGGCTTCTATCCTAATCCGAGCTTGCTCACGTCTTTCTTCTAGTAAGTCTATATTCTTCGCAAGTTGTTGGTTATTGGTCCCTTGGTCAAAGTAGTTTGTTTTAAGGGTTGGCATGCCAATTTTGACAAGAATGATTGCCTCAGTGACATAGGCGAGTGAGAATGATGTTTTCGCAGTTGGGGTTCTTTTAGTAGTTCTGTAGGCCCAAAATATTTCAGGGAGTTCTTCGACCCATCTTCCTTTGACTTCCTATAACCTTCTCTTGATTGCCTCGAGAATAGTGTGGTTGGTAACTTTGATTTTCATATTCGCTTGAGGATGCCCTATAGAGGAGAAGTGGTGACTAGTGTGTAGGTCTTTACAAAACTTCCCTGAATAATACCTTTCCATCAAACTGCATCTCATTGTTTGAAATAATAACGCGAGGTATATTGAACCTGCATACTATATTTTTTCAAGTGAAATTATTTACTTCTATCTCCGTTATGTGGGTCAATGGTTTAGCCTCTACCCATTTAGAAAAATAGTCAATGGCGACTAACAGAAATCTCCTATTTTGAGGGGCTTTTGGCAATGGCCCTGTAATGTCTATTCCCCATTGGACGAAAGGCCAAGGACTTGCGATAGGGACGAGCTCATGATAAGGTTGATGTTGGTATAAGGTGAATCATTGACATTTGTCACACTTCTGGACATATTCCTTAGCCTATTTTAGCATACTAGGCCAATGGTAGCCCTAAGTTAGTGCTCAGTGGGCTATGCTCCTACTGCTATTATGGTTGCCACAGATCCTCTCATGTATCTCAGTTAGGACGTAGTGGGCCTCTTCTGCAGTTTAGCCTCGTATGAGGGGCTGAGTGTATAACCTTCAGTAAAACTTTTCTTTAAGAACTAAATACTAAGTTGCCCTAATTCGAATTCTTCTGGCATGATTTTTGTCCTTTAAAAGCAACTATTCCTTCAAATACTAAATGATGAGAGTAATCCAATTCTGAGGTTGTTTTAAAATTTGAGGGGACTATATTACTTTAGTAACTGGTAGGAGATTTTTACCATTAAGTCCCTTTCTGGATTGAGATGGGAGGCTATATTTACTAAAGCATCGGCCCTAGAGTTTTGGTTTATTTCAATTTTCTGAATGGTGAATTGCAGAAAAACTGCTTTAGTGATTGCACTAGCTCTAAGTATTTGGTCATTCTGTTATCCTTGGTGAAAAATTCTCTCAAAACTTGGCTCACCACAGCTGAGAGTTAGAGAATGCGTCAAGATCCAGAGCTTCACATTCTAGAGCCAGTCCCATCCCAAGGATAAGTGCTTCATACTCGGATTCATTGTTAGAGGCTCTCAATCCCAAGTTGACGGCTTTTTTGGTTACGATCCCATTAGGAGATTGAAATATTATACCTACTCTAGAGCCTTTGTCAAGTAGACGAACCATTGGTGTAAAGTAACCATACCGAAGTATGTATAGTAGTTTGAGCTATCGAATACAGTGTTCTAGTGAACTCTACTACAAAGTCCACTAATACCTGGTCCTTTGACAACAGTTCCGCGGTACATAGGATATGTCAAATTCTCACAGTTCTATTGACCACTTGACCAGTTGTCCCAAAACTTCAAGTTTGTGTAGGATTGAATTTAAAGGATAGGATATAGGAACTATGATAGGATGGGCTTGAAAGTGGAATCTGAGCTTTTGAGCTGATACCACCAAGGCTAAGGCCGATTTTTTAATTTTGGAGTACCTCGTCTCGGTGTCCAGAAGTGCCTTGCTGACGTAAAAAATAGGCCTTTGAGTTCCTTTGTCTTCCCCAACTAACGCAAAGCTGATAGCACTTTCTGATACTGCTAAGTACAAGGAGTAGTTTTTCCCTTGACATTAATTTTGAAAGGAGTTCGGGGGAGGCTAAGTATCGCTTGAGTTGTTGGAAGGCTTTTTCATATTCAAAGGTCCATTCTAGGGCCTTACTCTCCCTCAAGGAATTAAAGAATAAGAGGCACTGATCTGTAGATTTTGAGATAAATCTATTCAATGCTGCTATCTTTCCATTCAACCCTTGAATATCTTTCTTGGTTTTAGGTGATTCTAGTTCAATCAGAGCTTTGATTTATGAGGGATCTACCTCGATTCCTCTTTGGGAAACTAGAAAACCCAAGAATTTTCCTTCTGTGATCTTGAAGGTACATTTTAATGGGTTAAGTTTCATTCTGTGTCTCTTTAGGATGTCGAACGTCTGGCTCAAGTGTTGGATGTGGTCACTCTTCCGAACACTTTTGACAAACATATCGTCGATGTAGACTTCTATTATATCTCTAATTTGGAGGCTAAACATTCTGTTTACAAGCCTCTGGTACATAGCTCTAGTGTTCTTCAAACCGAACGACATCACTCTATAACAAGAGAGACCTCGTTCTGATATAAAGGTTGCTTTTTCCTAGTCTAGAGGATACATTTGAATTTGATTGTATATAGAATAAGCATCCATGAAACTCATAAGCTTATGACCTGCCGTGGGATCAACAAGTTGATCAATTCTGGGAAGGGAAAAGCTATCCTTGGGGCAAGCTTTATTTAGGTCGGTATAGTAAATACAGACCCTCCACTTGTCGTTCTCCTTTTTTGAAGGAACTGTATTGGTAAGCCATTCTGGGTAGAACACCTCTCTTATCATTCCAGAATTTAGCAACCTCTGGACCTCTTCATTGATGATTTTATGGCGTTCAGGGGCAAATGTTCTCCTTTTTTATCTTACCGAGGGATGGTCTGGATTTGTCATCAACTTGTGAAAGATGAAATTAGGATATATTCCCTCCATATCTCTAGTTTCCCAAGCAAATACTGAAAGATTTTCTTTTAAAAATTTAAAAATATTCTCTTGCTCGGAAGGAGATAGGGTTGAGCCACTTTCCCTCTCTTTCAGTGCTAATGAGCACTTTGATGGGCTTCTCCATTAGTTTGACTATGTTGTCCTTTCCTCTAGGACTTAATGGCTCGTTAATTTCAGGAGGACATTCTTCTACCTCATGAAGGTTGGAAGATGAGAAACTTTCCCTCTCATGAGGGTACTGTAATTGCTATTTAGAGGGATTTTCTTTTAGTGCGAGGGCATGACATTCTCGGACAGTGGGCTAACAGCCCTTGATGGTAAAAACTCTATTGTGTTGTTGACATATTTCAAGCATTGATGGAGGGTTGAAGTAACCGCTCCCATCTAGGTGGATCCAAGGTCTCCCAATTATGACATTATAAGGGGGTTTAGTGTTTAGTACCATGTATTCAGAGATCAGTGTCTTCTATTTGTCCCCTTCTCCTATCGTGGTCGGTAAGGTCAATTCTACCCAATAGGATGCTAAGATTCCCGTCGAATTCTGCCATAATAGCAATGGTAGCGCTGATGTCATTCGAGTTGAGCTTCATGTGTTTGAAGGGTTCGTAGAATAATAAATTTGTGGAACTTCCAGTATCCACGAGAACCCTTCTGATATCAAAATTAGTGATTTTGAGTGAGATGACAAGAGCATCGCTGTGGGGACAATGTATCCCAATGAGGTCCAATTCAAAGAACTGGATCTGAGGTTCTGACGTTATCTTTTTCTCAATAGCCGAGATCTAGATGACATGGGGTTCTGCCTTTGCCTCCCGAGCATATCTTTTCCTGGCTCAGTTAGACATCCTTATCATCGCATTGTCAGTATGAAACACAAAGATGACCTTATTATCCTGCCGTTGCTGATCATTCCAAATTTCTCTTTGTTCAGGTCTTTGCTCTTGCTTTCTTTGAGGTGGTCTTTCATCACGGGGGTTCTGCCTCCCGTCTTAGCAGACAAACTCTTTCAGTCATCCTCTTTTGATAAGATGCTCTATTTTGTTGCTTGCGGGCTCTACATTCCCCGGCTGTGTGTTTGTTCTCTTTATAGAAATCACAATATTTATTCTAATTGCTTTAGTCGGGATGGCCTTTTAGTGGCTCTAGCCACCTGAAGTTTTCACGAGTCTGAATTTGTTGGAGTATGTGAGTGAGAGAAGCATTTAGAGGGGTGTAGGTCCCATACCTCCCAGAGTTAGAATTGTTTTGGGCTTTGGGTATTGTTCTCTTGTCGGGGCTCTTGATCCTCTTCTTGTTAGCACTGGTATTCCTCTTCTGGACTTGTTCATCCTTCTGAGTTTGTTCTTTTGCTTTTCGAAAAGAGGTTTTTATATCTTCAAGATTAATATACTTCCGTGCTCATTCCATGAGTGCTGTCATATCGATGGTAGGATTCTTGGTCAAGGAATCTTAGAAGTGTCCAGGCCTAAGACCCGAAGTGAGAGCGGCCACTAGGAAGCTTGGACTCCAATTAGTTATTTCTGTGAGCTCGATGTTAAAACAAGTTATGTACTCCCGAAGTGATTCTCCCTTTGTTTGCTTTATAGTTAGCAAGAATTCTGGTTATTTTCTTAATTTTTTATTGGTTAGGAATCGGTCAAGAAATAGCCTACTGAGCTCATAAAAATTTCTGATCGATTTTTGGAGGAGGTTGTGGAACCACTTAAGGGCGGTACCCTTGAGGCTCGTCATAAAAGTTCAACACATGAAAGCATCGGTAGCTTCATGGAGAGCCATTGTATGTTGATAGTGAGATAGGTGGTCCCCGGGGTTATTAGACCCATCGTAAAGGGTGAATTTTGGGACAACGAACTTTTTAGGTCACTCTTCTGCCATTCCTGTAACTGATCAGACTACCATTGAATTCGATCAAGCTGTTGTTATAAACGATTGGGTGTTTGTCCCCTTCCTCATTCTAGTAGGAGACTGATTCTGAGGGTTTTGGGAGTCCTTTCTAGGACGAAGGCTGGGAGCCATTGTCTTTTGGAAAGAAAAAGACAAAAGATTTGTTATTTTGAAGAAAAGATATTAAGAACTATTGTCGTTCCCACAAACGGTGCCAAACTGATGTTGCTCCTTTTTTATCAGAAGGGCCTCCATTCCTTCACCATCTGTCAAGAACTTGAGACCAGAGAGTCACCGAGAAGGTCTAGTGGTAGTGACTGATAGGATAAGTTCCTATCCTAATTCAAATACGTCTCTATCAGATGTTGATAGAGATCAGTATTTTGAATCCTAACAAAATTCTATATGTATCAAAAAGAAATACACAGATATGTGGTTTGCGTAATGTGATTGTGAGATATGGTATGTTTTCTCTCTCTAGTCTTTCCTCTCTAGTGGGTTTGGAACGTTAAGATTGAAAGGATAACTCTAGTGGCCAACCCTGCTTAACTTCATGAAATTTGGGGACATATACAAAAGTTAGAATTCAACGTTTAGTTCGTAACAACAAGCAATATACGATCTATGGGTATCTTCTGCAGTTAGGTATGACTTAACCCATATGCATAATATGTGCATTGAGTGTTTACATTAGGTATCAGAGCCATAGGCATGTGTTCGCTGATATATATATGTTGTATGCATGGTTATTTATTAAAAACAAAATCATGTATTTAACACACACGGCTAATTTTTAAAAGATTATTATAAGAACACCTTTTGAACGATCCACCACAATGGATGTGTTCTTTATAAATCCAGTATGTAGCCCTTAAAATTTTATGACGATTCACCATCGGCTCTGTAAGAGATCTGAGTTTAAAGTTCTAATTTCTCAAGAAAATACAACTTTAATATGAATTTTTGGGTTTTAATAAGATAAGCAAAACCTTGATTATTATGCATGAAATTTATATCGAATTGTTCCTTGTCGCGAGAGATTTCCAACGATATATGGTACATAATTTTTTGTTGAAAAAAGAGTAAGATATAAGGTCTCAAAGTTTGACAGCAGCTATGGTTCAAACCTTATTTTTGGAGAAGATGAATTGTAAAGAATGCAACCCCCACTCTCGACGAGGCGCATGGGAGTGCGTATATCATCTTACAGGACCTATTTTTTGACACATCTAGAGAATGAGACTCTCCCTTTCACTGTAGGTCCTAAAAATGTACTTTGTATAATTTTTGGACTTCTAGAGGTATTTTAAAATTAATTTATAGTCTGAAAAAATGTTATGCGTGTTAGCGTGTGAGACATGTTTTGGCCATAATGTTTGGACACCTTCGGAGAGTGAGGCTTCTCCATACTGTGCAGGCCCTAAATATATTTTTTATGTAATTTCTAAGCTTTTGGAATTATTTTAAAATTAATATTTTACCCAAAAAAGTATTAAAAATATGATTAAATAATTTATTAAAAATTCTAGTGAGCTATATTATTGTTCAATTATAAACTAGTGTTGTGTACACTGTTATGGGCCTAAAATAATTTTAGGGTGAATTTTCTACCTATTGTTGATAATTTTTGGGCTTTAAAAATTTGTTTTTTAAGCCAAAGTTGAATTAAGAATTATAGAAAAATTATTTTTAATTCTGAAAAATTCATGTGAAAGGTCTAGACATGAGGAATAAATATTTTAATACATGAATCATTTATTGGGTTTGTGTGTTGTGAATTTGTTTCATTATCACACCTTGATTATTAGGTTTTGTGACCTATGACTAACTACCTAAGGTGGTAAGTTGAACCCATTCATCCTCTTGTTTAATTACCCTTATATGTGAGCATGATTGGATGAATTTTAAATTGACAATTTTGAATGAGCTTATGTTTACTTGTTTTATTGCTAGGGTTGTCCTTATGTATATGTGCAAACAAGCATCCCCATTTTGGCTTATAAGTAGATCAAATGTACATGATTCTTTTCATATGATGTATTATGAGAAGAGAGTTTTTTGAAGCCACCATGTAAGGGGATGAATTTCTTGTTTGCACAATAATACATAAGAATTACCTTACCATAGGCTCTAGAATTGTCAATTGGGATCCATTTGAGAGCCCTTGCACATTTTTTTGTATGGCGCAATATTTATGTATGTAATAAATATAATCATGTAAATTAAATTGAAAGAGAATTATGGTCCTCCCAATATTAAATTTGTTTAAGAATCAATTGAAAAATATATTCCTGAACTATAATGATGCGATTTGATTGTGAGCAATAGCGGACTTTTGGTTCCAAAGTTATGGTAAAGAATAATATTTTTTAAATTGATTTTTGAGAACAAATTAAAGATGTACAAATAATAACTAACGTCAACCCATGTGCAAAATTGAATGTAGAAAAATGGCAACCAAAAATGTAGTAACTGACTTGACGAAAGGTGAAAAGCTAGCGGGGACCAACTATAACATGTGGCACAGAAAAATTTAATACCTTCTGAATGAGCAAGAGCTCTTGGAAACATTGACTAGTTTCATGATCCGACCCGAAGAGGGCACTACGGCCTAACACTGTCGTTACCTTAAGACCTATCAGACTTGGTTCAAAAAGGATCGTGGTGTGCACTTTACTATACTGAGCAGTATACAGGACGACCTTATTAGAGAGTATGAGACTTTCCAACATCTAAGGAGATGTGCGATCAGCTTAAGTTTGACTTTGGTGGTACATCTACTACGAGACTAAAGAGTCTTATTTTGAAGTCTGAGGTGTACCGTAAGAATCCTAAGCATACGATGACTGAACATCTTAGGGTGATGTCCAGTATGATTCGTAATTTGAGAGCTGCTAGGAATATCCTTATAGATGAGCAATAAGTGCAAGTTGTGATAAGGTCATTGCCAGATTCATGGTCTCACATGAAATAGATCATGACCCACAATGAGAATATCAAAGACTTCAGTGATATCTCATGCCATTGTGAGTTAGAAGTGGAGCGCCAAGAGGCGACCAAGACTAGCATGCTTGTTGCCTAGGGTGGCAAGTGTTAGACCAGTGGGTCAAAGTGCAAAGCAAATGGAAAATTTAGGCAGAATGGTGCAAAGGCACCTAAGACAAGAAATTACACCAAGCACCGTAGAGGCAAGCATGGTAGGAAGAAAAAAATGACCAAAGTGAAGTGCTACAACTACCAGAAGATGGGTCATTTCACTCGTGATTGCACTGAGCTGAAAAAGGTATCTTCTAAACCAAACGATCTCTACATTTATGTATGTTCACATATACTTGTTGTTGATACTGTCTCTCATTGGATTGCAGACACCGGAGTAACGAAACACATGACTCGAGATAGATCGGGGTTCGTAGATTATCGCAGAGTTCCAAATAATTCCCATTGCGTGTATATGGGAAATGGTGCATGTGAAGAAGCATTAGGAGTAGAATCGTATCAACTCCAACTGCCACATTGGGCACACATTACTTCTACATGACGTACTATACGTAACTGGAATTCAGCATAATTTGCTTTCAGTTACTGCACCTGTGGATTTTGGTTATGTTTTTTCTTTTGGTAGTGGTATAATGGATATTTTATTATATGGTATTTTTTTGGACATGGTTCTTTAATGAATAATTTCTTCTGTTTAGATTTAATTGAATCATCTTTATCTTTATCATATGTTGTTAATGCTAATAAGAATATAGATTTTGTCACTTGACATGCTAGACTTGGGCATATAGGACGTGATAGGATGACCCAATTAGCTAGAAAAGACCTTTTGGGCTCACTCGCTAAGGTTGACCTACCTATATATGAGTGATGTTTGGCTGGAAAAACATGTAGAAATCCTTTTGGTAAGGCTGGCAGAGCTATTCAGCCGCTTGAATTAGTTCACTCAGACATCTGTGAGCCTATAAACTGTAAAGGCATGTCATGGCGCCTTATATTTGCTCACTTTTATAGATGATTACGCGCGATATGGATACGTCTATATGATCGCTCACCGCTATGAGGCTTTGGATTGTTTCAAACACTTTGTAGTAGAGGTTGAGAATCAAAAAGAAAATAGTTTAAAAGCTTTTCGAACAGACAGAAGACTCGAGTATTTATCTAATCAATTCAAGGAATTATGTGAGGAAAAGGGGATACGCAGACAATTGACTATTCCACACACTCCGTAAACAAATGGTGTTGCAGAAAGAAGGAATAGAACTTTCCTAGATATGGTTAGGTGTACAATGACGCAAGCTAACTTCCCAATTTTATTTTGGGGGGATGCTATTTTGATTGCAGCCTATATCCTAAATCGTGTGCCTTCACAGTCGGTTTCTTCCATTCTCTATGAATCTTAGAAAGGCGAAAAGCCCAATTTGGAGCATTTGTGCCCATAGGGATCTGTAGGTTATGTTCACGACGCATCCCATAAGTACGAGAAGCTGGGCCCTAAAGCTAGGAAACATATCTTTATAAGATATTCTGAGATCTCAAAAGGCTACGTTATGTATGGCGAACATCTTGATGGAGGAAGAACTTGAAAAAGAGTCACGAAATGTGGATTTCATTGAGAATGATTTCCCTAGCATAGGCGATACAAATGAGAGTTTTGACCTCTATGAGTTGGAAGAGACTAAAGACATCTTACCATCTTCAAGCGAGGGTGGGGAATTAGTTCTTCATCCAGTAATCGCTGAAGATAGTGGGAGTGGTTTTCAGCCTAGTGGGAGTAAGCAACCACTAGAAACTCAAGATTCTCAAGTCTGTCGAAGCAAATGAGGAAATATTCCCCGTCGTCATTTCAGGATTGAAGGGGATGTTTTCTTGTGTGTTACATTAGATGAGGAAGATTTTGTTTCTTGGAAAAAGCGCTTTCCTTACATGCTAAGAATGAGTGGATAGTTGCTATATAGGATGAGATGAGCTCCATGACAAAGAACAAGGTCTGGGAGTTAGTTGACCTTCCGCTAGGACGTAAGACCATTGGAAACAAATGGGTCTTGAAAATTAAATGTCAGGCAGATGGTTCAATTGACAAGTACAAAGCACGTCTTCTGGCGAAGGGTTATACCCTAAAAGGAGGGTATAGACTATAAAGAGACATTGTCCTTAGTAGTGAGGTTCGCCTCTATTCGCCCCATTCTTGCTATTGTAGCGCATTTGGACTTAGAGCGATTTTAGATGGATGTTAAGACTGCATTTCTCAATGGAGAACTAGATGAAGAGATCTATATGGATCAACTAGTGGGTTTTGAGGTCAAGGGACAAGAGCTTAAAGTTTGTTGTCTCACTCGTTCCATTTATGGCCTTAAATAATCGTCTAAGCAGTGGTATTTCTGATTTTATCATGCCATTACCTTCATTGGTTTTGAGATGATTGAGGAAGATCCTTGCGTGTATCTAAAACGATCCAAGCAAAATGTTCTTATCCTCTCGTTGTATGTCGACGACATTCTCCTGGCTGGGAATGATATGGAGTTCATTATCGCCAGTAAAGTGTGGTTGTCCTCTATTTTTGAGATCAAAGACATGGGTGAAGCAAATTATATGTTAGGAGTTAAGGATCACAAAAGACCGTTCAAAAAGACTTTTTAGTTTGTCCCATGAGACTTATATAAAGAAGATTCTTGAACGCTTTCATATGCATCACTCCAAACCCATTGACACTCCAATGTAAAAGGGATGCGCCTTAAGCCTAGACCAGTGTCCTAAGAATGATGAAGAAAAGAACTAGATGTTCACCGTGCCTTATGCAGCTGTAATAGGGAGTCTGACGTATGTTATGTTGTGCACACGTCCAGACATCTGCCATACAGTTGGTATAGTCAGTCGTTACCAGAGTAACCCTGGTCCAGATCACCAGAAGGCAGTGAAAAGGATTTTTCGGTACCTTCGTGGCACCGTTGATCTCGCCTTATTCGACCATAGTGGAGACCTCGAGACTGAGAGGATACAGTGATGCAGATTGGGCTGCAGATAGAGATGGATGAAAGTCCAGTTCAAGCTATGCTTTTATTGTCACGACCCAAAATTTGGCCCATGCGGATTGAGGGTTCGTGATCGGCCACTGAGGCCTTTTTCAATGATCATGATTACCATTTAATTAAATGCAGTAGAATAAAATTCTTTTTCTATTGCGGAAGCATCATTGCACAATACTCAAGTCAACATCAGTCATCTATTTATACATTCCATAGTAATTACAAAAGTACATGATGTAATTTTTCAAGCCTACTGATGTCATGTTCGATATACAGTCCAAAATTACCAAAAGCAACTACATCATGACTAGCAAAATCCTACTATAAAAAGGTTTCATAGTATATAAGCCTCCGGCTATCCTGACTGAACTTGCTATTCCCTTGCTAATATCGTCACCTGAAATATATTAGATAAAAATCCTATGAGCTCAACAGCTCGTGAGTATCCCAGCTCGTAAGTATTCCATAACATACCAAGGGTTTCAAAACTACTATATAATTCAATACTAAAATGTCAATAATCAGATATCATATGTTATCTTAATTTATAGTACAAGATAATGGTATCAAATTCACTTCCAATAAATCTCAATTCAATGATAATCATAAATCGATAATCCATAACATAGTTCAATAAATCAAAATCACAGTTCAATATCATAGTTCAATAAATCATAGTCCAATAACATAGTTCGATGAATCATAGTTCAATAACATAATTCGATAAATCACAGTTCGATGAGTCTTGGTTCAGTAAATCATAGTTCAATAACATAGTTCGATCGATCATAGTTTGATAATTCAAAATCATGGTTCGGTAACGTAATTCGATAAATCATAGTTCAATCATGGTTCATATTCAATATTCACATTCAAAAATCATATATTCCACTTCTATGGCCAGTAAATTAGCACCTCGCTGATTGAGATCGATAGACTAGCTAGTTCGATTTGCCGTATCAACACCGGCTCACCACATTATACCTTGTGCGAAGGGTTCGATAAATCATAACCTATTCGATAGTGACCAATCATATAAGAGTGTTCTATTCAAAGCATCAACATCATATCCCAATCATATCCAAAATCAATAATCATCAATAGTAGTTCAATTTCTCAAATCAAAGTTCTTTATTTGATGTTTAGTTAAAACAGTTCGACATTTGTGAGAAAATCACATAACATTTGAGTATCTTACGAACACATTTTCTTAAGTCAAATAAGACAATATAGTTGTCAATAAATTGTTCAAAACGTATATAATATAACTGTTAAACAAAGGCTATAAGAAGAAATGATATCATATGTCGATATATCATAAAAGAGTTCAATATTTATATTTATAATGAAAGTTTCTATCTCAATATGGTATGAAACACTCACCTGAAGTCCAAAAGCTTATCCAAAAATTCTTCCTTAACGAGGGTCCCTATAATCACAATTCAAGATCCTGTTACTTTCTTGTTCAAAGTATCATATAATTTAACTGTCAATCTAGATCCCTTTCTATTCCAATTACCCTCTCTCTATAGTTTCATTAAGTCTTAGGGACGCATTGGTCATTTTTCAGTTTATTGTCGGGTCATATTTTTTCCTAAAAGATATCACTGTTAGGTCTAAAGTGTCGAAGATAATTGATTTAGCCTTTTCTAGATTTAAATTTACGTATCTATAGTTTATTTTAAGCCTAGGGCGTTTTTTGTGATTTTATGTTTTTTACGTGTCATATTTTTTGGTACTTCGTTTGCCAAAATGGACTCTACCATTGAGTCTGGATTGCCAAAAATAGTCAAGATAGACTGCCTTTTATATTTAATTGGTCCTGGGTATCATTAGGGGTAAAATGGTAATTTTACGTTTCACGTGTCTTAATTTTTTGGAGTCTCATCTAGTAAAACAGACCCTTCCATTGGATCCAGAATGTTCAAAATAGTCAAAATACACTATTCATTTACTTTAATCGGACTTCGTTTAACTAATTTTTGGCTTAGGGATGTTTTGGTAATTTTTCTAATTTAAAAAGGATTTAAAATTAATTTTATTTAATTTTTCTGGGTAACTTTATAATTAACCAAACGCTGGGGGTCAATTGAAATTTGTAGGAAATTCTAGGGGTCAAAACAGAATTTTAAAAAGATTTAAAATAAACCGTCCGGTTCAAAATTTTAGGGACTGAACCGGTTCAAATGTTTCAAAACCAACTGGTTTACTCCGGTTCGCCACGTAATGCTGACGTCTTGATGACATTAGCCCTAAGTTTCATTTTAAAATTCACTTAACCTAAAACGACGCAGTTTTGGTAAGTATTTAAAAACTCCATTTTAGTTCGGTCGGGGCCCGACCCAAGGCCCGACCCGAACAGGGTCGTCTTCTCCATCACGACAACACTGTTTGACTGAAAACCCTAAAATTTTTCCTCTATTTTCATTAATTTTCTCTTACTGAATCTCTCTGTTCTTGGATGGTATGGGTCACTGGGTGTTCGAGCAACACTTTGGCATCCATTTGAGAGCTCGAATGGGGCTCACGATCGTGTTTGAGGGTTCGGCAGCCATGAGCTGCAACTTGGTCGTGTGTGTTCGTTTTTGGCTCAAAACCCTTGGGGTTTCTTCAGTTGGGTTCTAATTTTCATGGGGTTCAAGCCCCTAACTCCTAAAATTAGGTTTTGGTGTAGTATTGTGAAAGTGGCTTCACAATCCGAGACCTGCAACTCTCATTTTAGGACTCGTTTCTAAGCCATTTGGTCTGGTTTTTGTTGCAATGAAAACCCCACATCATCTAGTTTAAGGTCCAACCCTTAAAAATTAGTTCCTACTAGGTAAGTTCAGACCCGACCTTGAAAGGGTTGATAATGGTGGTTGTGTACAGCCGTATGCTTCTTGGGTTATTTCAACCTATCTAGGGTTCTAATTTCGTGCCTCATTCAAGATTACACACTTTAGATATCATGCATGCACAAATGAGACCTAAACAACTTACATATACACTAAATTTTTAGAGAGAGAGAAAATCATTGGGTTTGTTTTATACCTTCAAACAGTGTCTCTCTCTTCTCTCGTAGGCTCAACTGGATTCCCTCAAGCTTTCTCTAACCAGCCCAGCTTCCTCCCTTTCCTTGTGCACTCCCAAGTAGTCACATACAATGCATGCACACACACTTGCATACACACACTTGATCTCTCTCTACTTTCTCTTTCTTTTGATTTCTGAAATCTAACCATCCTTCGCAACAATCATATATAGTTATATATTTTATTTGTTTTATTTTAAAATTGATTATTTTAGTTGCATGAATGGCCATTGGCCAATTTGGGAGGTGGCTTTATTTCAATGTGTATACATATACATATAATTTGTGATAAAAGACACAAAAAGTGGGACAGCCCAAGTGGTATTCTTTTTGGGCTTTTAAAACTTTGCCTATTTTGGGTCAAGGGTTCAAAACTTGGCCACTCCATTTCTCTCCCCCTCCTTTTTGTTTTATTTTTTTTATTTATTTCATTATTATTATTATTATTTATTATTATATTTTTTTTATCCCGGCTTAATTTTCTATAACGTTTTATTTCGCATCGTAAAATTTCTATTACCCAAATTCGTAGCTAAATTTTTCGATAATTAGGGTCAGGGCGTTACATTTAAACTCAGTGGAGGAGCTGTTTCCTAATGTAGCAAGAAACAGACATGCATAGCATTATCCATGATGGAGTCAGAGTACATAGCTTGTTCAACGGCTGTTCAGGAGGCTGTTTGGTTGAAAATATTTTTGTAGAGGCTGGGTTTTTCAACCCATAGAGATGAGGCTATGCTTGGCTATTGTGATAGCACATCAGCCCTAGCCTATGCAAAGGATCCCAAATATCATGGGAAATCCAAACACATAGACATTCGTTTCCATTACATTCGAGACATGGTTCTGTAAGGGGAAGTAGTCCTGAGACATATCTCCACATACGGTATGGTGGTTGATCTGTTGACCAAGCCGATTGCCAGAGATTTGTTTTTATCTTATGTTAGAAGTATGGGACTCCGTAGGATTTGATATGTATGGGCACTTCATTTTGTTATTTGACATTATTATGATATACATTCATTTTACATATGTTGTTTGATGGAGTGATTGTTATTATTGTGTACATCCTTGTTATATGTCACCAAGTTAAGAGTCAACCCACTCACACGGGTGATTCAACTTAGCGCTGAGATAGCGAGCAAGATAAGACATTAATGTCCTATGGCGCTTACGTAGTGAGCTAAGACATTTATATTTGTGGCGCCTAGAAGGTGATCAAGATATATTCACAAGCATTTAATGCTATATGTCGCCTTAGTTAGAGCTAAGAAGAGACATTCACATATAGGTTAATCGTTGAGTATTTCCACACACTCCATGAAGCTTGTTATAGCTGAATGTGAGATTTTAAGCAGGTGCTTAAACAGTGATTGGGCTAAAACTCAGGTTAGGCACTTGTTAGTGACTAGACCCAGATTCGTATGGCATCCTTTGCTTATTTGTTCAGTGACATGCCCATTTGTGGGATTATGCCATAACATACATTTCATAATGTATGTGCTGTATCGACCAATAGTAGGGAATGATGAATGAATCCCTGCTTCATTGCTCTGTGAGCCACTTGGATCATTGGATCCTACTTATGCCATTGTTTAACATAAGACTATGTCATGAAGAGGATATTCGATGTCGCTACTTTGAAATGTTTCCCAAGGACGATGAAAAATGCTGTCTTACGGGGCGTCTCTGGAAAAGCGATTGAGTCTAATCTGATTGATATGAGGGCTTAGGGAAGACGATTTGAGATTACACCATGTTAGTGTGACTCATAGCCCGAACGACTGTGTCATGTTTGTCTACGATACGAGTCATGAGTGCATTACATATTAGGGGTGTAGCACTACTTCCTTAAGGGGTTGAAGAGTGCTGGATTTGGTGTAATTAAATTGTCTTAGGCATATTCGAGATGCTTCCGAGTAATGCACTTTTATTGGTCAAGTGATGATTTGATAACTACGCTCCTGAGACTGTATGTTCTTCTCATGAGGTCAAACTGTTCTATTTCCTGTATGAGGAGATGATGAAATAAGAGATTCAGAGAAATCATAGAGATAATTTGCCCTATGTGGGCGAGTGGGAGATGTTAGTTTTTAGGTTTTGGATCAACCCATATGTAAATAAGATCCGTCCAATAGGGAATGGGCCTTGACCTATTTAAGTGGCTGATAGGATAAGTTCCTATCCTAATTCAAATATGTCTCTATCATATGTTGATAGAGATTAGTATTTTGAATCCTAACAAAATTCTATATGTATCTAAAATAAATACGCAGATATGTGAGCTACGTAATGTGGTTGTGAGATATAGTACGCTTTCTTTCTCTAGCTTTCTCTCTCTAGTCTTTCCTCTCTGGTGGGTTTAGAACATGAAGATTGAAGGAGTAACTCTAGTAGCCAACCCTACATAACTTCACGGAATTTGAGGACATAAACGAAAGTTAGAATTCAATGTTTGGCTCGTAACAACAAGCAATATACGATCTACGGGTATCTTCTGCACTCAGGTATGACTTAACCTGTATACATGCTTTGTACATTGAGTGTTTACAGTTTTGAACCACATACTTCTGACTCTGTGCTTGTTTGATCTAGATAAAATAATCTTTTTTTATCTGTATCCTGTAGAGCTCTATACAAACACGCGTCATACTTTGAATATGTTTATCACTTTATGGTATATCAAGCTATAATTCTTATGTTTTCCATTAATTCAATCGTTATGAAAAATCATACAGGACTAATATATATACCTGCCTGCTTAAACTAGAAAAATGAAATACATTTACGTTAACCCATAATAGGTCTCTGATCATGAACTTCATTGTTGGCACTGATCGAGTTCTTGTATATTCAATATCCCAACTCTGCGATTAGTCTTCTTCCTTATCTTGATCGCCACATCCTGTGGGATGAATTTCCCGAATACGCTTACCCTGCACTGCTCCTTCTCTATCAAATGTGTATCCAACTCTTCAATCATGAAAATAAAAAAAAGTGAACTGAGAGAGAACTTATATATATAACTAAATTTTATATCAAAAGCCAGTTCATGAAGGTTTGATATTAAAATCTTACCTTCTATCTTAAGAAGGGCTCTTCTTACTTTTCTGTAACAACCATTGCAGTCAATATTGATCCTCATCACCACGCAGCAGAACTGCCATGTTTACAAAGAAAATCGAAGCGACATGAGAACTTTCATTCATGATGCATCCTAAGTAAGGAAGGCCTTTAGAGAGAAAAGCGGTGGTGAAACTGGAGCTTACCTTTTCTGTCATAAAGGTTAGGAGAGAGGTGTTTCAGAAGAGAATGTCTGATGATCGAATGATAGAAAAGCAGATAATAAAAGGCAATGTGGGATTTTGAGAATATATAATTAGGATCGCGAACAAGTTCACATTCCTATTTAGTTTATAGGAGTAATTGTTCATTGTGGCATCCGATTCTCAAGGCTAGAGAGAGAGATAACAACGCCCTGTGGTGTAGGCTGCGCATTATTCTTGACTTCTTTACCATGCTTTTGTTTATTCTCATATGCAGTGTTGGAAAGCATCCTTTTCTTGTTCCTAAAGGGCCTATTCTTATAAAGAGGAAAGCATCCCCTTTTTTTTTGTGTATGTACTAAAGGTGCAGATTGCTAAAGCTGTTGTGACAACCCATTGCAAGATTAGTTTATAAGAACCTTTAACTGGATTCAAGAAGGAAGATGGGTAACTTTTATTCTCAGTCCAACCAAATATTCTTCTAAACATTCCCAATATTTTCTTCTCTTCCTCCATAGTAGCATTTCTCTTGTTTGGCTACTATGAAATGGCCACTATGGGAAAAATTCTTAAAAAATTACATCAACTTTGTTAGCTTCAGATGTATTATTGGTGTAATTTCTAAGCTCAAGTTTTTAGAATAATTGGTTATCTAACATGATATAAAAGTTTTATAACTAAGAACAGCTTCTGCGCGACTGCCAAAAGTGCTACTGAAGTCATAATATATAGTAGGTAGTTTTAGAAACTGCACTCTAATGGTGGCTTTTAGTTGCTACTAAAATTTGACTTGAGTCAAAATATCTATCAAATATGACTTTGAATCTGATATCCTACTATCCTAAACAACTGTCCAAATTGCAACAATTTTATTTTGATGAGAATGGAATGGTAGTTGGAAAGAATAATAATAATTCTATCAAAAAATAGTATTTCATTATTGGAGCAGAAAAGTAAAAAAAAAAAAATAGTTTTTTTAGTACTATAATACTTTTAAAATTTAGCTTTAGCAAGAATAAAATGACTTTTATCATTAGAATTAGTATAAGAAGTTAGGGTCAAATCTCTTTCCATCCAGTTAAATCAAATAACCTTCAAAAGGAGGAATGGATTTTCATTTAGTTTGTGGTTTATATTAAGATTAATTGATCCTAAGGTTGCGTTCCATTGTAGCGATGTCTTTACCATATCCTATGCTTGGAAGTCAGAAAGAATTGACTTGTTTAAGAAACTTATACTTTCTCAAAAACAAGCTACTTATACTTACGATTTATTTAATTTTAGAAAAGATTTGCTATGAGTCCGTCACATGTGTGTGATAGTTTCTCTGATACATTAAAAAAAAAAAGGTGATCTTCATTCTCGGGCTCTCTGATGACATGACACACAAGTATTGTGTTGTGATGAATAACCCTCCACTGCATTAGCTTATCCATGGACCATGGTAGGCAGCCTGTTGTTCCACACAAGCCAGAAGATGAAGGCATTCCCGTGGGAACAATCCCGAAACCAGGACAATGCATGTATAAATAGTGAAAGCATCTATAGCTTCGAAATTTTGATGGCAAAATTCAAAAAATTATTCTTGCAACTTAATTTGTGCTGTGACATAATGGCTCAATCAAGGGAGAGATCATATTACAAGCTGTTATCATGCATTTTGGCCTTTTCTCTTGAATTTTAAGAAACTGATCTCTCTCATCTTCATTTTCTGCAGTTACACTTTCAATTTCTTGAGCTCAAAAAGTACAGCAAGTTAGTTGTGTACCAGAGAGAGTGAGAGAGAAAGAATAAGAAGTGCATGTAAAAAAACACACATCATGCATGCTGCAGTTCACGCTCAAAAAATGCGCCTTCATCTATTTAGACTACTGCCAGTTGCATCTCAGTAAAAAACAAAAACACACCTTATTAGTAACATAAATAATTATCTCTACAGCAAAAACCTGACCGTGGCTTCTTCTCAGTCCTTTCTTCCCATGACGGTCACGGGTTCTCTGGTTCTCCTCCTTCTGACTTGCCTTCCATTCCCCACCCTTTCACAAGACTCCGGCACCCTGCCATCAAGCCCCATCATTGCCGACTGTGGGCCACGCCTGCTGCCATTGGCACCATGTGCACCTTTTGTGCAGGGCGCAGCCCTCTCACCGGCGCAGCCATGTTGCGACAACCTCAAACAACTCTACAACTAGCAACCCGATTGCCTTTGCATCTTGCTGAATGACACTTCCTTGGGCTCTATCCCTGTCAACAGAACACTTGCTCTGCAGCTGCCACTTCTTTGCAATGTCCAGATTAGCGTATCTTCTTGTTCAGGTATATACTATACCAATTTTCACATTTACTTTCCATAAAAAACAATGGGCCCCATCATATTCTAGTCCTACCTATAAGGTTCTGTATTAATCACAAAAAAGAAGCAAATGAATGTATATACACGAGTATATATCATAAGATATACAAGAAAGTCTGAAGGTGTTATTGATTTTGTTGTTTTTTTTTTCTTCTGAAGAGGTGCCTCTGCCTCCTAGTTCACCTGTTTCTCAAGCTTCCTTTGGGACAAAGAACAATTCTACTGTTGCTGGTATGTGAACTTACCTGAATTCACATTATGAGAATCTATGTTTCTGAAGCTAGGAATTGGTAATTATATGGGATTATTAGAACAGTTTCTTTTATTGGGTTTCATAATATATAAGAGATTAGAAAGGTCCTTTGTATCTATATATGATCCAATTTGTAACAAAGCTCTGTTTTTCTTGGAATTTCAGCTTCTCCAATGGTCACAGTGACACCAAGACCCAAAATTATGGGATTTAGATTTAGGCAGAGTGCTGGCCTCAAGTTGAAGGTAGAAGGCCACTTTATTGTGGGGTTGGCTGCAGTTGGCATTCATGTTGCTATGTTGAGTCCTACATCGAATTTGATTATAACATATTTTACTGTAGTGGATTAGTATTTAGGTGTTTAAATTCATTTTAATTAATGTCTAAGACGATTTAAGACTCAAACTCATGTATTAGCTATGTAATATGATTTACTACTTTGATACTGTATTTGATGCAATCACCCTTTTATTGATTTGGCTTTTATATATATATATATATATATATATATATATAGATATATATATTTCTCCTGAAACATAACTGGTTCCATGGGCAAGGCATTGGAGGCATTGTCAAAACTAAGCATTTTTGGGATAGGTACAGAGGCATCAATGCCTGACTTGAATAACACCGACCTTAATTCTCTAAGCTGACTCCCTTATTTTTGTCTTCCACTATTGGACATGCCATGTCGGTGCACCTTAACATTATAGTAAGAATGTTTCATTGTATTGGACATGCCATGTGGGTGCGCCTTAACATTATAGTAAGAATGTTTCATTGTGACTTGAAAGTTACGGGTTCGAGTCATAAAAATAGTTTCTTCACTTGTCGATGATTTCTGCAACGACAGTAGCCGGCTAGCCCTACCATTGGATTTGGACATGCCATCTGCAATTCGGAAAGCATATCTGATAGATCCCAGAAACAAAAAAGGGGGCCTGTAAGAGGGCAAGTAGTGACAGTGCTACTATGGCCAACCAGCATATGCAGTGTGGTCCAGATTGCTTGGAAATGCACAACTGAAGTTTTAATTGCCTGACATTGTTATCAAACAATTTTTATCTCGTAACTTGCTTTTGAATGTTTGTTTGGTCAGCATTAATAAAGTAGCAGCAGGGCCATACCAAACATACCGAACACTTTAAATTCTAAGAATGTGCTTTTTCGAGGAACTACTTAACCTGGATTTCACTTCATGAAATCAGAAATTATCTGAGAATATACCAAAATTATATGGGCAGTGTTTATTCGGGTGATGGACATATCAGCTAGGGGTGCATATGAGTCGGGTTACTACAAAATCAGAATCAATCCAACTTTAGGTAATCTTGAGAAAAGAGAAGTGAAACCGGAAGCTCGTAGACCCGACCCAAATATTTTCGGGTCGGTTCGAGTCTCTTTCTATTTTTTTTTGCACTCCTAATATCAACATTCCCTAAAGCCTTGTAACTTAATGAGTTGAGCTTGGGCTTTGGAGCACATCCTGGGTTAGGCAAGATTCAGCTTGAGTTGTGTAGGTTGACCTCGGCCTTGCTTAACCATGCCCAGTTTACACACACATACAAGTACTGAAAATGCATATTTTTATGGATTTATGTATGGCAAATTGCTATAATTTTGGGTTATGACTTTTCTTCTTCTTTTTTGGTTTTAATTTTTCTTTTTCTTTTTTCAAATTTCAATGAAAGAGGGTACACAATGGATAAGGATAACCCTTGCTTACCAACTAGTACCTTCTTAACGCAAGTTTGCCAAATACTCTAAAAAGAAAGATTTTCAACTAATTAGTTTAATTATTAGTTCAAAATCTTGAATACTTTTCTTTCAATAATCTCCAAAGAAAAGAAAAACTATGGAGAGAAAAATTAAAATCTGTGGGAACCTGAAGTAGTGGCCGTAATCTACGTTTCCATAAAGCAAACTCTCAATATATTGTTGTTCATTGGAATAAGATTCATATATTTAATGTTAATTATATGCAGCAAATCAAAATTTAGTATTGTTTAATTAGGAATTGATATTCATGGACAGTAGTGCTTTGTTTGGCACTGCAAAATTAGATACCATAATTGTTACGGACAGTCGTTTGGATGTCTGAGCGCTTTATTACAGGAAAAGTGTTTAGGCGATGACCATATGAACCTAAATAGTTGGGGTAGTTGTCAGTGTGCCTAATTTCTCCGGCAATAATCATTTGTTATTAGCCAAATTTCTTATTTTAATACATAAATAACTTTCTATTTCATTATTTTGTTTTATCTATAAATAAATGAGATTAAATAAATAGAGAGATTGAAACTTTTTCAAAGATTGACTGCTTGAAACTCTTATATATATAGCAACCTATTATTCTATTTACATGTAATATATAAAGTCAAATTTTCTTAAAAGATTATATTAATGTTATTTAATCCCCAACGGTTTATTTCATGTTGCCAAAGGAAAAAAAAAAAAAACATTTATAACCATTTAATAGTCATTGCACTTAATTTTGTCAAATCTATTAAATGTTACCTTTTGAATTATCATCAAATCTGATTATTTAAATGAGTTAATTTCTAATCAAGTACTTTCTATTATATTTTTCATTCTATTTAATTTATTTGTATATGCTATAATATTATTAAAATTTAAATTATATGTGTGTTTTTTGGCACAAAATAACATTAACAATACATAGTTGTTTTTGAATATTTTTTTTCATATTTTTTAAAGGGTGAGCCTAACTGTTACGAGGAGAAAAAGATTTAGTTTAGTACGCGTAAACTAATTCATGATACTTGAAAACCGATCCTTAAAAAAATATTATTTTTATTAATTTAATTTTTTATTAATAAAAAAATATTATATTAAGTTATGAATTAAAATAATAATTACATCACTTTTGCATAATATTTTTTAGTTAAACGATCGTCTAAATATCTAGACAATCATCTAGACAATAAATTAAATCCATCGCCTATAATCATCTGAAAAATTCAAAAACTATGTTAGAAACATAGTTGATATAGAATAGGAGCAAGGAAGTTAATTCAAAATTTAAACTAACTTATTTTCAAATTTTAGGCCATATGCATTAATGTGAAACACACGTTAGAGTAAATAAAATACAATAATATGTTTATGTTATTCCAACACATCTTACCATGTTTATTTCAATGCAATTTCTTTTCTTTTTTCTTAATTACATTGATGGCAAGAGATATCTAAACGTGTATGTTAAGAATATTTTTTCATGATATATTACATGATAATGTATTTTTTTAATAATATTTTATTATATATATTCTATTCTATTAAAAAAAATCATATCACATATGATATAGTATTATTGAAAAAACAGGTTATTATGTGACTATATTGGACCATTTAAAAGATTTCTGTATGCTACAGCTAAGACTTGAACCACAGCCAGTCGTGTGAGAGTGGACCTTATTTTTCTTTATTTTTTTATATTTTTTTTGTGAACAGGAAAGATGTGGGGGACTTTCTTTTCAGCTTAATAGAACCTCAATCCTAATTTACATTGGTTTAGTGATTTTGTGTACTATGGTGCCATGAAATATCAACAAACAATGAATAATAAAATGAAACTATTAATTGGATTTCATTTCTTCTTTAATATAGCAGTTTGCTAATTTATGTAATTGAAATCAATAACTTTATTTTGTTCTTAGTGAGACAATTTATTTTCATAATTAATTAATTAAATTAATTTTAATTAAGTAATTATCTTATAGATTCCCGCAATTAGCTCCTAGTTCCTTACTTAACTTAGTTAATTAGACAAAAATTGTTTAACTAAATAATAAACCGATTATTCTAAATTTGAATTTAGTACCACATTTCAAACACAATATGACCAAGTGCTAAATAAATATATAGTAAAAAAGTATAGAAGTAAGCACAATAAAGAAAATAAGAGAGAAACACCAAGTCTTACATGAAAAATTCACGTAGAGAATAAAATCCACAACTTGCAAGAAATGCACTACGAAACCAATCCAAGACAAAGAATATCAGACTTTGGAATACTAACCTGCTACAATCTGTCATAGTCTTATCTCATTAGTCAATTATTCACAATCCTTTTTGTAATGTTCTTTCATGCTCAAACTGTGTCTTTACTAGTAATTTCTTCACAACAACCACTTTCTCTACTAGTCTGAACTACCTAAGATTAACACGAACTCGTGTTGTAACAAAAAGTAAGCCACTACAAGAAAAACCACTTTCGCGTGCATCGCTAATAATACCCTATTTGCGTCACTAATAATCACGTCACTAATACTATTAGCAGGCATGCACACGAATAGGCAGTTGCTAAAAGTCACTATTAGCAACGCACATTGTGTGTCGCTAATAATTAGGTGTGGCATCGCTAATGTTATGTAGAGAACGCAATGAGCGTCGCTAATAGTATATTATTAGCGACACTCAGAATGCGTCGTTAATAGTTTGTTATTAGAATTATCCTACAGGAAAAGGCAGTGCATCGCTAATAGTGGCAAAATGCGTCGCTAAAAAGCTTTTGCAATGCACAAAGGGGCGTCGCTAAAGACGTCGTAAATAGTCGTGTCGCTAATAGTATTAGTGACGCACACAACCCTTTGGATCGCTAAAGGTAACTATTAGCGACGCGCACCGTGCGTCGCTAATAATTGGGCTGGTGCGTCACAAATACTATACACGAATGCAACGTGCAGTCGCTAAAAGCTACTATTAGCGACGCTCAGTGTGCGTCGCTAATGGTAGCTTTTAGCAACGCACACTATGTTCGTCGTAAATGGTATTTTTTTCGACCTTTAGCAACGCTTGTTGTGTGTCACTAATAATGTTTATCCAATCTTTAGCGACGAATTTGAAGCGTCGCTATTAATTGATTTCTTAGTTTTTAGCGACGCATTTTGTGCGTCACTAAAAGTTTAATTTTTTTTTTCCCCTACATGATTTGTTTTATTTGTTGTTTTTTTCCTGTTTAAACCTGTATCAATCATCCTGATATATAGTAAAATCCAAACATTCTGAAATGAATATTTATTGAAAAAAAAATACATTCATATATATATATATGTATATATATATTATACTAATTAATTCGTTACATTTGTAAAAGTACAATTTAAGAATAAATACAAAAATAAAAAATTGTCTCAAAAAATGTAACTACAGATGTCGATGAAAAGAAAAAAGGATAAAAATAGTCAATCCCGATGCAAGACCTAAAGACCCCAGTGCAATAATCCCAATCAATCTGAAATAAAGATCAAATGATATATATTAGAACACTTATTAAATATATGTGAAAGTGAATATATTATTTTTTTTCATGCATAAATAGTAAGAACGGCATAAAGTAGCATAAGTTGCAAACCACTAATCCGAACTGATTGCCCTAAGTTTTTGGTAGTCTATTTTGTCATTTGTGAGGTGTGTGATGAGGTATCGAGATAGTTAGGTAAATATACGGTATTTTGGTCTGTGAAAACCCCAAAACCCGCCTTTTCGGAGCAAAAACTTGCACAAGTTTCAAACCGTTGATCCGAATCGAGTGCCATAAGTTCGTGCAAGTCTATTTTATCATTTGTGAGGTGTGTGATGGGGTTTCGGGGTCGGTAGGCCGATATCCGGCATTTTGGTCTATCAAAACTCGAAAATGGGCCTTTTGGAGCAGAAACTTGCATAAGTTTCAAACCGGTGATCCGAACAGAGTGCCATAAGTTCGTGAAAGTCTATTTTATCATTTGTGAGGTGTGTGATGGGGTTTCGTGGAAGTTACACCAATATCCAGTGTTTTGGTCCGTCAAAACCTAGAAATGGGCCTTTTTGGAGTAGAAACTTGCATAAGTTTCAAACCGGTGATCCGAAGCGAGTACCGTAAGTTCATGCAAGTATATTTTATCATTTGTGACGTGTGTGATGAGGTTTCATGATAGTTACACCGATATCCGGTGTTTTGGTTCAGTCAAAACCCAGAAATGGGCCTTTTGGAGTAGAAACTTGCATAAGTTTCAAACCGGTGATCTGAACCAAGTGCTGTAAGTTCGTACAAGTATATTTTATCATTTGTGAGGTGTGTGATGGGGTTTCGTGGTAGTTATGCCGATATCCGATGTTTTGGTCCATCAAAACCAAAAAATGAGCCTTTTTGGAGCAGAAACTTGCATAAGTTTCAAACCGGTGATCCGAAGCGAGTGCCGTAAGTTCGTGCAAGTCTATTTTATCATTTGTGACTTGTGTGATAGGGTTTTGTGGTAGTTATGCCGATATCTGATGTTTTGGTCCATCAAAACCTGAAAATGGGCCTTTTGGAGCAAAAACTTGGACAAGTTTCAAACCGGTGATCCGAACAGAGTGTCATAAGTTTGTGTAAGTCTATTTTATTAATAGTTTCACCTCTCCCCACCAACTCCCATGACCGTGGAAGAGGAGGACAAATCCAACAAAGTCTTTACATAAAAACTATTATTAATTTTGAGCTAAAACTACAAGTATGCCCTTTTTATTTTATTAGTGAGAACACAGAACGAGAACATTAATTATTCTAATTTTAAGTAGCTTTTTTTATTAAAACTTATCATAGTTTAAGGAATTCAACTCTTCTGTCTGCACTCTAAATAGTCCACTTGTATATATATATGTGTGTGTGTGTGTGTGTGTGTGTGTAATAGATGGTGCAGCATATAATATTTATATAAAAGAGGAATATAATGTGAAGTATTGCATGTGGAATACCTTTTGTCATAGAAGATGTAGCTTCCTTAATCTCATGCGCTGCATGGAGTTCCCTTTTTATCTCACGAGCTAACTCAAATACTGGAAACTCTTTCTCGCAAGCACTTGAATCAAACACACACACATTAAAATGCATGTCTCTTATATGCTCAAATACTGCAAAATCTCTGAGACAGAGGCCGTGGTGTTGCGCAAAATTATCCCAACCTTCTCGGAAGTAAATAAATCATTGGCACATTTACCAATTTTAACATGCTATAGCCCTTTACAACTTTTTAGAATTGCTTCTTCTGATTTTACTTCACCTAGTTGTCCACAGAAAGCCGGTGGAATGCACTGTGCAAATTTGAAATTCAGAAAACTATATTAGAGTGATTGAGTCACTATGAAATTTTGCTACATTAAGAAGAGAAAAGACATTTGGACTGACCACACACACACACACACAAAAACACAAATATACATACATACATATATATATAGAGAGAGAGAAGGGACATACAAGTTCTGTAAGGAAACCAGGTATCATGACCTTGAAGAAATTCTTGGAAATGGGAAGCTTCCTTTCCATCCGAGAAGAAGATATATTCTCACCTAGTTGGCAAGTATGACAATCAAAACAAAGAAGAGAATTGGAAGTCCTTTCATTGTCCAAACTACAAAAATTCATGAATTAATTGCATACTTTGGCCTTTTAATGTCTAAGCAGAGGCGGCTCTAAGGTTGGGCTAAGAGTGATCATAATCCCCCAAAAATTTTAAATAATTAATATTTTACTCCTAGATTTATAGCTAATGGTAAAGCACCCGAGTAATAATGATAGTCACACCATAAGAATCAAATGATAAGTATATAATGCCCACCAATCAAGACAAAATCCTAGTCCTAGTCATCGCCCAACCGTAACAAGACACTATTTGTGTCTTTCATAATGTGCGTTATTATAATATCACTTTATAAGAAACCTAAACATGGAAACAAATTTAATCTAGTCTTACATTATTGTATTACCCCTAACCATTGTGACTTTAATGCCAAATATAGCCCATTAGAAAACTACCTAACATCTCATTGAACTCTACCAAATTGCCCTCTGAAATGACACCAAATAACAGCCACTTGCAACTCAGAAAACACATACACAAAACACTAAATTTGCTCCCAAAATGCCCCAAACAACAGGCTAAAAATTAGCTCAATAAGTCCCCCAAATAACAGCCCATTGCTGCTCAATTAATTCCCCAAATAACAGCCCATTGCTGCTCTCAGAACACACAAACACAACAAAAAAATCTGCTTCAATTAAAGGTGTATTTCATAAAAGCATAATACATGCATTTCAACCAATAAAACCTTATAATCTATTAAACAAATTAACAAGTCTAATAACAACGAATCAAACAATGAATCATAGTTTGGTTTCCATAGCCTCGCCTATATTCTCACATATTCACAATTGCTTCATCTCAACAACTTATTTTATTTCATTATACTAGCGGAAGGGGCCAATGTGATGCATGTGCACAGAACCCAGTTTATCATCAATTCCATTTTGAGCATGTTCATCTTGACAAAATCAGGCAAAAAATCTTTGAAACCTGGCTATTAACACCCTTAAAATGCTTATGCAATAGGAAGAAAAATCAAATAAAAAAATCTGCTAAATACAATAGAAGTTTAAAACTTTTGATACTAATGAAACACACAGTGGAATAACTACCAATGGAAAATATAGGATTAAGAACTAAAACAGTATCCAAATGACTACGAGTCTACAAACCTAATCGTTAGCAAAAACTGAGCCAATCATGCAAGATTTGTAAAAAATACAAAAAGTAAACCATGAATCATTGCTCTAACTAAATACTGTGAATCAAGAGAAAGACAGAGAGAAAGAGAGTTACCGTGTTGAGTGAAAATCCATCGTCACCGATTGGGCTGTCTGCCGCCGTTGCCAAACGTGTCGTCCGCCGCTATCAGAACTGTGCTTGGGGAGTGAGAGTGACAGATCGAGAAGGAGAAAAATTAGGGATCAAAACAGAGAGAAGAAGAAGAAATCAGGGGTCGTGGCTAAGTTATAAATGGGGGACTTTTTAGTGACGCACAGTGAGCGTCACTAAAAAGTCCTTGTGTGTCACAAACAAATCCTAATACGACGTCATTCTACTAATAAAACTATTAGCGACGCTCACCTATGCATCACTAACTTTTGGCGATGCACACGTGTGTCGTTAATAAAGACATGTCCGTGGTGTAAAGGCCTTTTTGTTGTTTTTTAGTGACGCACGTGGTGTACATCGCTAATAGTGTCTTTTTGCGACGCTTATTGTGCGTCGCAAAAAATATCATTTTTTGTACTATATTTAGAGACGATCTCTGTGCGTCGCTAGTAGTATAATTTTAGCGACGCATTTGTGTGCGTCGCTAAAAGTTTTTTTTTTTTTTTTTGGCTACTTTGGACCTGAGTTTTTTTATTTTTTTTTTGTGTTTTATTCCTTTTAAAACCTGTATTAATCATCTTGCTATAAAATAATTTCAAACATTATGAAATTAATATATTACAAGAGAAATGCATTCATCTATATATATATATATATATATATATTAGTAATTACTTACAATTGTAAAAGTAAAATTTTTCAATAAATACAAAAAAAAAAAAAAATTTACCTCAGAAAATGAAACTACAAATGTCTAGGAAAAAAAATAAAACAAGGGAGAAAAGTAAGTCCCGATGCAGAGCTGAAAGACGGCAGCGCAATAATCCCGATCAATCTGAAATAAAGATAAAATGATATATATTGGAACACTTATTAAATATATATGAATATAAAATGTGAATTTTTTTTTTTTTTTTGTATGCATAAATAGTAAGAACGACATAAAGTAGCATAAGTTGCAAACCAGTGATCTAAACTGAGTGTCGGAAGTTCATGCAAGTCTATTTTGTCATTTTTGAGGTGTGTGATGGGGTTTAGGGCTCGTTAGGCTAATATCCGGCGTTTTGGTCCATCAAAACCCCAAAATTGGTCTTTTCAACACAGAAAGTTGCATAAGTTTCAAAACGGTGATCCGAACCGAGTGTCGTAAGTTTGTGCAAGTCTATTTTATCATTTTTAAGGTATGTGATGGGTTTTTGGACTCGTTAGGTTGATATCTGGTGTTTTGGTCCGTTAAAACCTCAAAATGGGGCTTTTTGGAGCGAAAAGTTGCATAAGTTTGAAACAGGTGATCCGAATCAAGTGTCATAAGTTCGTGCAAGTCTATTTTATCATTTTTAAGGTGTATGATGGGTTTGCAAGATTGTTAGACCAATATCCAACATTTTGGTTCGTCAAAACCACAAAATAGGCCTTTTTAGAGCAAAAAGTTGCATAAGTTTCAAACTGGTGATCCGAACCGAGTGTCATAAGTTTGTACAAGTCTATTTTATCATTTTTAAGGTGTGGGATGGGGTTTCTAGACTGCTAGATTGATATCTGGTATTTTGGTCCATCAAAACCCAAAAATGGGTCTTTTTAGAGAAAAAATTTGTATAAGTTTAAAACCGGTGATCCAAACAGAGTGTCATAAGTTCGTGCAAGTCTATTTTATCATTTGTGAGGTGTGTGATAGGGTTTCGGGGTAGTTAGACTGATATTCAACTTTTTAGTCCTTTAAAACCCTAAAATTGGTTTTTTTTGGAGCAGAAAGTTGCATAAGTTTCAAACTGGTGATCTGAACCGAGTGTCATAAGTTCGTACAAGTCTATTTTATCATTTTTTAGGTGTGTTATGGGGTTTCAAGGTTGTTAGGCTGATATCCGACATTTTGGTCCTTCAAAACCTCAAAATTGGTCCTTTTAGAGCAGAAAGTTACATAAGTTTCAACCGATGATCCGAACCCAGTTCTGTAAATTCTTACAAGTCTATTTTATCATTTTTAAGGTGTGTGATGGGATTTATAGGTTGTTAGGTTGATATCCGGTGTTTTGGTCCATCAAAACCAGAAAATGGGCCTTTTTGGAGCAAAAAATTGCATAAGTTCAAAACCGGTGATCCAAACCGAGTGCCATAAATTCGTGCGAGTCTATTTTATCATTTGTGAGGTGTGTGATGGGGTTTCAGGGTAGTTAGGTCGATATCCAAAATTTTGATCCGTCAAAACTCTAAAATGGGCCTTTTTAGAGCAAAAAGTTGCATAAGTTTCAAACTAGTGATCCGAACCGAGTGTCGTAAGTTCGTATAAGTATATTTTGTCATTTTTGAGGTGTGTGATGGGGTTTTGAGGCTGTTAGGCTGATATGCGGAATTTTGATCTGTTAAAACCCAAAAATAGGCCTTTTTGAAGTAGAAAGTTGCATAAGTTTCAAATTGGTGATCTGAACCGATTATCGTAAGTTCGTACAAGTATATTTTGTCATTTTTGAGGTGTGTGATGGGGTTTCGAGGCCGTTAGGCCGATGTCTGATATTTTGGTCTGTAAAAACTCTAAAATTGGTCTTTTGAAGTAGAAAATTGTATAAGTTTCAAACCGGTGATTCGAACTGAGTGTCGTAAGTTCGTACAAGTCTATTTTATAATTTGTAAGGTGTGTGATGGGATTTCTAGGTTGTTAGGTTGATATCCGGTGTTTTGGTCCATCAAAACTTGAAAATGAGCTTTTTTGGAGTAAAAAGTTGCATAAGTTTGAAACTGGTGATCCAAACTGAGTGTCGTAAGTTCGTGTAAGTCTATGTTATCATTTGTGAGGTGTGTGATGGGGTTGTGGGGTAGTTAGGCTGATATCCGGCATTTGGATCCGTCAAAACTCCAAAATGGGCCTTATTTGAGTGGAAAGTTACATAAGTTTCAAACTGCCATTAGAACCAATAAAATTAAGTAAGTTCGTACAAGTCTATTTTTTCATATTTGAAGTGTGTGATGGGGTTTCTAGGTCCTTAGCCTGATATCTGAATTTGTTTTTTACATAACATTTTCTATTAATTCTAAAAAACTTACTATGGCAGAACAGAGTCTCCCTGCTGGTTGAGGAATGTCTGCATAAAAGACTCTAGCTGGGTCATGCGTGCATTAAGGTTTATCACCGTCTGTTCCAGGTCTGCATTACGTCTCTCAGCTGTCTCGGCTCTCTAGGTGGCTTTACGAAACCTAGTATCGCTTTCGACGGTAGAGGACGATGACGTCGGTTGCATCCCACTCCCTAAGCCACGCACATATCCATGCCTCTTGCCCAAAATAGTCTCCTATATTTGGTCATCCGTCGGCAGATCCTTACCCTTAGGGGTCGACTGAGCATGCAGCTAGACCATCTCCTCCTATAAAAACATAAATATATGTTACTACTTTTATAACTTTAGATAAATATTAAATTAGTAATACTGGTATATATACGTAAATAACTTACATAAAGCTTTTGAGCTTCAGGCCTAGTCCAACCTTTCTTGGGGTTGTAATGCGTCTTGTGCCACAAATCAATTGGGCTTGGTGGTGCATCGGTCTTCTGGTCTCACTGTAGCAAATTAACAGTAGCTTGTAAAAATTGATTTCATTAAAAGATAATAGAATAACAATTTGATACATTTATTAACTTACCATCTCTTGCCTATACCGTACAAAAAATCGTGATCCACCACAGTGGGTCACCTTTTGCTTGCTTCTGCTCTCTCTATTTTTCTTGTTAAGTTTCTACACTTAGCCAAAACAAAGAAGGTTAGTATAAATGACAATGATTTATCATACAACAAAATTAATTTTGACAATTTTTACCTAAAATTCATTACTAGAGAACCGGTTGCATAGTAACATTCAGTCCTCCACCGTCACCCCCTTGTAGGGTCTGTTGTAAGGATCTCTATTAGCCGCCACCTCTGCCTTATTGTGCATGTGGAGCTTGTGTCGATAGTCCCTAAAACGGACTCCTAAGTAATGGTCTACTGCCTTCACGACATGAGGTAGGTGGAAATCGATGTCAAACTTCTCCTATAAAGCATTTCATTGTCAAAATATTACTTCATTTGATATGTTAAAATTAAATTGAATACAATAATAAAAGACATACCAGGATATGCACATGAATATCTCGTCACTCCTCGTCAGTGACGAGACTCCAGTCACTGATATGGAATGGGGCGCGTAGTCGGCAAATGATGCCGACCTTTGTGGTGAACTACTGTGCCCACCCACCGACGAGCTTCAGCAAGCCCGGAGGTATCTCAATCTGAAGTCGGGCACCCCCTGCTGCCTCTATTTGAACTTGCAAACTGTGGTTCTTCAACCTACCACGCCCTCGTCTAGAGGCGATGGTCGAAGCTTTAAAAGAAATAAAATAGAAACAATTAGTACCATATTTATATAATTATTAATAAAAGAGGAATTATGCATACCATCAACGACAGAAGCGGCCGACCCTACAGATGAAGAGGAAAGAATAAATGGGTCTAACCCTACTGTGCGTCTACGTGATCCTGGTCCAACCATATCTAAAAGAAAGTTTAAAAATAAAATTTCGTTACATCATAAAAATGAAAATCTATTACATCAAAAAAATGAATATCCATTACATCATAAAATTAAAAATCCATTACATCATAAAATTAAAAATCCATTACACTTGATCCTAACACATGTAACACCTATTACAATTATTCATCTAAGTCTGTATCATCATCTATTCTTAAAATTTCTTCATTCTCAATACAATACTCTAATAATGTATCATCATCAAAATCACTTTCCTCGTCATCATCATCATTAATGAAAGTTGCATCCCTTGGATCTAACTGTCTCGTATTGGTTATGTCGGAAGCTACGACATGATCTGGTTCTATATCAGTTCTATTCAAATGATACGAAGCAACATATTCTTGATTATGGCGGACAACACCATCATAGGCAGATTGAAACTCTTCTTGTAGTGCCTCCTCAATCCTCTTCCTCTTCAATTTCTAGTACATCATAAAAATTTCTAGACTTAATGTTTTAGACAACATGCCAATCACCTCTAATTTTTGTGTCTTTCAAATAGAAAACTTATTTTGCTCGAAATGCCAGTACATACGGATCATCTTTAAATGCCTTACGTGACGTATTAACACTTATGAAGTGCTTATCGATCTGCATTTCAGTCTTCTTGTTACTTACATCCCACCAATCACATTTAAACAGATACACAGAATGACCGAAGCAGTAATGTAATTGTATGATATCTTGTAAAACACCATAATACTATACACTTTGTCCTGCTTCATAACCTCCATGAACAAGGACGCCGCTATTTTGTGTTCGCCGGCTCACCTCACGTTTCTTCATGTGAAATCGAACACTATCAATAATTAAACCGGTGTAGCGGGATATCCTTTGATCAAGGCCACATGCCAAGGAGTAAAATTGATCGTACGGTTCAATAGATTTTTGGTGGCGTCATAGCTTCATCTATTAATTCAATACAAGTACAAAATTAATTGAATACAAATGCATTAACTAAGTCAATTACAATTAATTAAAACCTATACTTACACGTTCTCCGAACTACTTTGGAAACAAATTTTTTAGTCTTTGCTCTAGATCAATATCAGTAACATGTTCTCTCTGAAGCTCAGTCGTATGCTCACTACATAAGATGAAATATGTTTTATGTAACTTATATTTATGTACTTACGTAGTATTGAAATGATTTCGATAAACTTACTTAAAATATGGCAATGTCTCATCGCAGTTGTTGAGCACGGTATAGTGGGCTTTTTCTAAGTCTTCAAGATGATACCATTCATATATACGGGCACCTATTGGCCGCACATTCTGAGTAAACACCGCAAAGCCAATTCGTTGCTGTAATACCCCAACCCGGGATACCCAGTCATATGACACGTAGTACGAGATTTACAAAAAAAAATAAAATAATTAATTAATTAATTAATTAAGGTATAAGAGATATTATATTAATTAAATATTATATGTATGTGTATAAAGTGAAGTATGCATGTATGTATATGGAAGCATGTATGTATACATGTATATAGATGAATAAAGTGAAAATATCTAAAAGTGTGTGTGAATGGTGCAGTGTGTGTGTGTGTGTCGGTTGAGGTGTGTGTGTGTGTGTGTGTCTCCATGTGAATTGGTATGTGAATATATATATATATATAATATACATATATACAAATATCAAGCATAGATTGAAGGAAAAGCTGAGAAATTGTAAAGTTAAAGTGATTAGGTGTAAGGGAAATTATGAGAAGTCAAGAATAGGGGCTGGGACGTGTAGAGAGAGAGAGAGAGAAGGGTCGGCTGCCTTCTTTTAAAAGCCAAGCATGCCTTTCATGCTTACACCCTAAGAAAGCAAACTGAATAAGAAAGGAGACTGAGGATAATAGAAGGGAATCAGAGCAAGAAGAAGAAGAAAACAGTGACAAAAGGTGAAAAGTTTGAAAGTTCATAAAATTCTCTCTCTAAAATTTCTCCATGTATAATCTGTTTTTAAGCTTTTATATTGTACATATGACATGAAAAACATGTTTAGATCAGTTTAAGAATGGAATTTTAGCTTTGAAACACTTAGAGACGTGAAACCCAGTTAAGGCAGCCATTGAAGACCTTGCCCATGGCAGGTCTGAATCGACTTCCTCCAAGCTCAAATTGGCTTATCAGGACCTCAAGAAGACCCTAAGGGTACTCTAAAAACCTATATCCGCAACCACAAAACTAAAGAACCGACCTCCATAAAGTGAGTTACAGGTTTCGGTTGTTGAAACCAACCTGTCAAACTCCCACCAAAATGGATAAAATAGAATGGGAAATGAATCTATGAAGAAAATGAATCAAGTTAGAACAAATCCCATGGGATTTGGCCAAGAAATGAGTATGAACCGATAGTTTACAGGTTTGGATTATCAAACCTTTAAACCAAGCACACGAGCTAGTTTTAACTCCCAAATGAATGCCAACTTAGTTGTTATTACATTAGGAACATTTTGCAATCAAAACAGTGAGGATCCATGGATCCAAACTGCACGAAATAGGAAGAAAAGATTATCAGAATTAGGGTTTCAGTAGGGATGATTGTGGGGAAGAAGAAGACGGGTCAACTCGGTGTTAAATAAAGGCTGAGTTAACTCGGACAGGTGGTAGCCTCTGGGCTTGCCACCGAATTAGTTGGACGACGACGTTTTGGTCGTGGTTTAATTTGAATGAGATCTAGGGCTGACGTCATGATGACGTTAGCCACACGTAAATAAACCGACCGAACCAGTTGGTTTCTGACTAGACCGGACCGGTTCACTCCCAATTAAACCAAACCCTTTGGTTTTCAAGTTTATTTAAAAAATAAATAAACCATGACTTCCTATATTTACGGATTGGCCCCAACTGTTTTGAGAAACTCTACTATGGCCCAACTGAGGGAAATGTTATGCAATTAGGCCCCTAAAAAAATAATTAAATAATTAATTTAATTATTTAATAAATAAAGTAAAATGACTATTTTGCCCCTGGGTCATATATAAAGCAAATGAAGTCCAAATTTAACATATGGATAGTGTATTTTTACTATTTTGGACATTCTGAGATCAATGGTAGGGTCTGTTTTACGAGACGGGGCCCGAAAAATAAAGACACGTAAGGGGTAAATGACCAAAATACCCCTTGACCAAAATTAACAAGTTATTAGTGTATTCTTACTATCTCGGACCTTCTGAGTCCAATGGTGAGGTCCACAACATGAAATGGGGTCCCGAAAAATAAAGACATGTAAAGGGGTAAAATGACCAAAATACCCCTAATACCCCTAAGGCCGAAATGAAATCAGAGAAGGTCTAAATTGACTTTATTTGACATTCCGGACTCAAAAATGGAGTCCAAATTATGAAACAAAGTACAGAAAAATATGACACGTAAAGCGATAAATGACCATTTTGTTCTTTTACATATAACAGTCCGAATAAAATGTTAGGAAAGCCTAAACCGACTTTCTTGGACACTCCGGACTCAATGATAGAGTCTATTCAACCAGAAGAAATGTTTAAAATAAAAAGACAAAATTTGATGAATAGCATCTGTCAGATGACTATAAATTAGGGTAATGCCAAAGTACTAATACGAAGTCACATACGAGAAATGAAATACGAAAAGACACGACACGTAAACATGTCAAATAAATAACTTTAATTCAAAGTTAATGGAGCTCCTAGAAGAGTATAAGTTGAAGTAAATCCAATTTCTAACACATTAAATTATGTCATAGGTTAAGAATACGAGTTACGTTAAGTACATATGAATTTATGAAATCATTGTAGGATCTAATATGATTTAAGCATAAGTTAAGGAATATCGAGATGATATTACAATGAATATGAAGTTGATGAGATATTTATGAATTGTTCTTAGGAACTACAAGGAAGGTGGAAAAGCGCATTATTAGCACTAACCCTAAAGAACCAAGATGAGTAACCCTGTGTTTGAAGTGGAGATTTAACTCCATGGATATGAAAAGGTTTTAAATGCAAAAATATGAACTGTTTGAAATTTTAAATTCAGTATTTACATGATTCAGTTTTTAAATGTTCTGTTTTATAACTATATAGTGACATGCTCAGTGATTGGTTTCTGCAACGGTTTTTCCTTTAAATACTTTTCAGCATGTCTAGTTAAAATGCAATTACTGTTAAATATTCTGAATTTGCTTATTTCAAGTATACGAATGTTTATTACGAATTTATGAAAAGTATCTATGAGAAAAGTCACATGATAAATATTTTATAAGATAATGGTGCATAAGCACATAGACAGGATTTTGGGTTACATACGAACTCAATTGCCCCGTGATAAGATTTCGGGTTACATACGAACTCAATTGACTGTCAAATGCCCGGTAGCAGGACCTAGTCCCCCAGGCACTGAGATATCTCCATTTATAAGTAAGATGGGAGTCCGGTTCGAAACGGATTCCACTAATGAAAGAGAAAAGATGACAAAGTGATTTTGAAATGAAAGCAGGTTTTACCCTCATTTTCAAATACATATTTATGTGATTTAAAGTTAATATACTTTATCTGATAAAGTACGAGTTTCGCTTGGATATCTTAAATGTTTTCAAGCTTTATGAAATGCATATGTTTTGAGTTTTATATACTCTATCTAAGAAATACATGTTATGTTATATGTTTTGAAGTTCATGAGTATAAGTATAGCTTGAATACTTTAAATGTTTCAAAGCTACATGTTTTAAGGAATGCATATATTCTGTATTCAAAGTATACGAACAATTGGCGGTGATTATTTTACAAACTCTTATGTACTAAAAACCACTGCTAATTGAAAACCCCATGACGAATACTGGAATTGCTCACAAGCTTAGATTAGCTTACTAGGACTTTGTTCGGATCCCCCTTTCAGGTGATTAGGGGCAGTTTGATTAGAAGACGATGATGAAGAATCTGCCATTCTTGGGAAGATATGTTTAAGTAGTTTCTTTTGAAAACTTATGAACTCTAGTAAGACAATTTGTATTTGTAAATGTTGTGAGAATATGTATTAAGCCCACGAGGCAACTGAATATGTAATGTTATAAGTCTTTAAGTTTTAGTTATACTCTGAATATGTAACCATGTATGCTATGAAAGAAGCGGCAGTATCGGACGGATGTGCGTAAATTTAAATAAGAAAAGAGAAGAAAAAGTTTTTCACGCTTCCACAATACGCATGTCGCACGTCTATTCAATACCGCTGCATATGCGAGCCTTGTCTCAAGACCCTTGGGTCTCGGGGCGGCGATCGCGATCCGGTAATCCGCTTAGGGTGGGTTTCGGGTCGTGACAGTTGCTGCCTTGGACATCTATCAAAATTTTGTTCTTCACGATTAAACCTTGTCTCAATATCTTCAAGATGCAATAGCAGAACATGAGACATTCAGCATCAACGTACACCTCAACAATTGACATTTTCGGTAATGTTTTGTTACGCACATATTGCTTCAATGTGTGCAAATATCTGTTTTAATAATTAATCAGTTATAAATTAAAGTAGTTAGGTAGGATAGATAAGACAAAAATTAAAATTTAATGTACCTTTCTATTGGATACATCCAATGGTATTAGATAAGTCCGCCAACTTTTGCCTCATGCGGCAAATGCACAACTAAGTGGACCATTACATCAAAGAAAGTTACAGGAAAAATCTTTTCCAACTTGTAGAGGATCATGACAACGTCCTTTTCAAGCTTTTCCAGTACTTCCAACTTCAATGTCTTGGCACTTAATTCTCTAAAGAAGCAACCTAACTCAATCAATGTCGTTGATATGTCATCGGTGAGATATCCACGTATTGTAACCGGAAGAAGTCATTGTAAAAGGACATGGTAGTCATGGCTCTTCAATCCGGATATTTTCCCATCTTTAACATTTACACACCGAGATATATTCGATGCATATCCATCTGGGAACTTCACCGATTTAAACTAATCGTAAATCCTCATTTGCTCATCGAATGAAAACGTATAGTATGCAGAAGGCACAATATATTTATCACCGCTACGTATTAAGTGCAACTCTTTCCGTATTCTCAACTCTTGAAAGTCCAACCGAGCTTTAACAGTATCCTTCGTCTTTCCTTCAATGTTCATTAAAGTTCCTAGCACATTATCACAGATGTTCTTCTCGATGTGCATAACATCCAAATTATGCCTCAACTTAAGGGTCCCCCAGTACAAAAACTCAAAAAATATGCTCTTTTTCGTCCAATTTAACTCCACATTAGTATGCTTCCTCTTCTTAGTACCCGGTATCTTCCCAAACCTACAGTATCCAAAAGTGTTTTACTAACATAGAAGACAAGCCTCTAAACTCCTTTATCTTCCCTTATTAATGCAGAGCTTACCGCACTTTCTAACACGGCTAAATATATGAGTAATTTTTCCTCTAACATTGGTTTTGAAAGAAGGTCGGGGGAGCTAAGTACTGCTTGATTTGTTAGAAGGCTTCTTCATATTTAGAGGTCCACTCTAGGGCCTTACTCCCCCTCAAAGCTTTAAAGAATGGAAGGCATTGATCCATTGATTTACAGATGAATCTGTTCATTGCTACTATCTTTTCATTTAGCCTTGAATATCTTTCTTAGTTTTGGGGGATTCTAGGTCTATTAGAGCCTTGATCGAGGTAAGATCTGTTTTAATTCCTCTTTGGGAAACCAAGAAACCCAAGAATTTCTCCTCTATAATCCCAAAGGTACACTTTGATGGATTAAGTTTCATTCAGTGGTGCTTTAGAGTGTCAAATGTCTTAGATAAGTGCTGAATGTGGTCAACCTTCTGAGCACTTTTAGCCACCATATCGTTGATGTAGACTTTCATTGTATATCTGATCTAGAGGCCAAACATTTTGTTCACAAGCCTTTGATATGTGGCTCTAGTATTCTTTAGACCAAACTGCATCACTCTATAATAATAGAGACCTCGTTCTGAAATAAAGGTAGTTTTCTCTTAGTCTGGAGGATGCATTTAGATTTGATTGTATCTAGAATACGCATCCATGAAGCTTATAAGTTTGTGACTTTTCATAGCATCAACAAGTTGATAAATTCTGGGAAGAGGAAAGTTGTCTTTAGGACAAGCTTTATTGAGGTCGGTATAGTCGACACAAACTCTTCATTTGCCGTTCTTCTTTTTTGCAAGAATAGTATTGGCAATCAATTCAGGGTAGAATACCTCTCTTATCATTCCAGCATCTAACAACCTCTAGAATTCTTCATTGATGACCTTATGACATTCTGGGGCAAATGTCCTTATTTTCTATCTCACTGGAGGATGGTCTAGATCTGTCATTAGCTTGTAAGAGATGAAATTGGGATTTATTCCCTCTATATCTCTAGTCGCCCAAGCAAATACCGAAAGGTAGGCTTTTAAGAATTTAACAATTTTCTCTTGCTCGAAAGGAGATAGAGCTGAGCTAATTTGTAAGTACTTCCCCTATTCTTTGGTACTAAAGAGTACTTTGATGGGTTCCTTTATTGGTTTTACCACACTTTCCCTTTCTCTTGGACTTAGCGGTTCATCTATCTTAGAATGATATTCCTCAGCCTCTTTAAGTTCTAGAGAGGTAAAATCTTCTCCTTCTGAAGATACTGTAATAGTCATTTGGAAGGTTTTTCTTTGAGAGCGATGGCATGGCATTCTTGGACAATGGGCCGATAGCCCTTAATGGTGAAAATGTTTTCTTTATGGACATATTTAAGGTATTGATGGAAGGTTGGGGTAACTACCCCCGTCTGGTGAATCCAGGGCCTCCCAATAATGACATTATAAAGAGATTTGGTGTCTAAAACCATGAATTCAAAGATCAGGGTCTTTTAGTCATCTCCTTCTCCTATCGTGGTCGATAAATCAATTCTACCCATTGAGAAGCTGAGGTTCCCATTGAATCTTGCCATTACAACAATGGTAGCTCTGATGTCTTTAAAGTCGAGCTTCATATGTTTGAAAGGTTCGTAGAATAACACATTGGTAGAGCTTCCAGTGTCTACAAGAACCCTTCTAATATCAAATTTAGCAATTTTGAGTGAGATAATAAGAGTATCACTATGGGGACAGTATATCCCAATGAGGTCCAATTTAGAGAACTGGATCTAAGGTTCTAACTTCATCTTTTTCTCAATGGCCAAGAAATGGATGATGTGGGGCTCTACCCTTGCTTCCCAAGCATATCTTTTTTTGGCCCTGTTAGACATCCCTATAATTACATTGTCAACATGGAGCACGAAGATGACTTGTTGATGATTTTGCTACTGTTGATCATTCTGAACTTCCCTCTGTCCAGGCCTCTGCTCTAGCCTCTTTTGAGGGGGCATTTTGTCTCGGGGGTTCTATTTTTCGTCTTGGCGGACAAATTCTCTCAATCATCCCCTCTTGATCAGGTGTTCTAGCTCTTGCTTTAGAACTCTGCACTCTTCGTTGGTGTGCCCCTGCTCTTATGGAAATCACAGTACTTGTTTCGATTTCTTCAGTTAGGGTAAATTTTTAGTGGTTCTGACCACCTTCGGTTTTTAAGAGTCTGGACCTATTGGAATATATGGGTAAAATAAGCATTTAACGGGGTATAAGTTTCATACCTTACAGAACCAAAGTTGTTTTAGGCTTTTGATGCCATTCTCTTGTCGAGACTCCTGGTCCCCTTTTTATTGTCCCTGTTATCTTGCTTCTAAACTTGCTCGTCCTTCTAAGCTTGCTCTTTAGCTTTTCGGAATAAGACTTTTGTATCTTTAAGATTAATATATTTTCGTGCTCTATACATGAGTGTTGTCATATCGGCAAGGGGATTCTTGGTCAAGGAATCCTAAAAACATCCATACCCAAGGCCTGAAGTAAGGGTGGCCACCAGGAAAGTCGAACTGTAATTGTTTATCTCTGTGAGTTCGGTATTGAAACGAGTTATGTACTCCCATAGTGACTCTCCCTTTGCTTGTTTCACCTTCAGCAAGAACTCTGACCCTTTTCTCAACTTCCTGCTTGTTAAGAAATGGTCAAGAAATAACTTGCTGAGCTCATAAAAATTGTTGATTGATTTCTAGAGAAGGTGGTGAAACCATTTAAGAGCAATACCCTTAAAGCTGGTCACAACATTTCAACACATAAAGGCATCGATAGCCCCGTGCAGGGCCATTGTATGCTAATAATGATATAGATGGTCCCCAGGGTCTTTAAACCTGTCGTAAATAGTGAATTTTGGGACAATAAATTTCTTGGATCACTCTTCTGTCATTATGGCAGAGGTGAACGGCGTAGAGAACCTACCGAGTAGTTTACTTAGTTCGTCTTGTTTTGGAGGGACATGGAACCCTTTGGTTGAAATCATCTGATTTTGAGAGTCTGCTATCTCCTCTACCCTTTGAGGGGCTCTAGGTAGGTTTTGTTATGCGATCAGCACCCATTGTTGGTCTTGTTCCGTGCTTCTGGGTCTTGGATTCATGGGAGGAATTTATCTTGCAATAGCCAAGGGGTGTTGTTCTTCCAAGACTGATGAACGTGGGACTCGGGAGGTTGAAGTCCTTAATGCACTGAATTAGCTCTAGAGACCGTTGGGATTGGTATTCTCGTCCTACTCTAGTAATGGAAGACATGGTGGAATGTTGGTATTACTCTCCCCATTGTTGTTGATGATTGGGGATCGGTCCCTATATGGATGGTACCGTAGGGGGTGCCGACTGCACATTAGGTAGCTCCTCATTATGGGATACTTCACTCGTGGTGGTGGCGAGAGATTGAGGTCCTTCATGAACAGTGTTGGTAGGAGGAGGAGGAGGATGTCTCGCTTATTCTGAGCTAGTGAAGCCAGAGCTTGTGACATGGCTATGAGTTGCTCCTGCATCTGATTGGACTGTTGTTGAATCCGATCAAGTTGCTATAGTAGACGAACGGGTGTTTGTCCACTTCCTCTCCCAACAGGAGGCTGATTTTAAGGGTTTTGAGAATTTTGAGTATTCATTCTGCGACAAAGGTTTGGGGCCATTAGTTCTTTTAAGAAAAGAAAATAGTTTTTTGATGAAAAATAATGAAAACGGTCGTTATTCCTATAAACAGCGTCAAACTGATGTTGCACTTTTCTGATCTGAAGGCTTCTCCTCTCGATCTACCTGTCAAAAACTTGAGATCAGAGCATCACCGAAAAGGCTCGAGTAGTAGCTGCTCCGATGATAAAGTCAGTGGAGAAATAAAGACAATAATTCAAGATAATGATTTAACATGAATTGAAATTGTACCTTACTACTTTATTTATAGGATGTAGATATCTCAAGTTGAGTAGGATTAAAAGTCATAAAAATAGGAATTTGAAGATATTTGTAAATAGTAGTTTCCATGTATAATCTCGTTTCCTTCTTCTAAGGTCGGTAACCTATGAAAAACGGTGATAAGTTCGGAACTCCTTACTTCTAAACCCTCCATGTTTGATTGTTCATAAGAAATAACCCTCTCAAGATTTGTACCTTAAAGAGCTCATTACAGACACATGTCACGCCTTGAATATGGTAGTCAAATTATGATATATCATATCTATATATATATATACATATTAATTTTATATACATATACACACAGATATATATATATATATATATGTATGTATATATATATATATCCAAACTCTTAGCAAATCCTATGAATTCTTGTTGATAATTATTTACGAATGAGTTTTTTGACGAGGGTGTCAATGAGTTTTTTGATGAGGGTGTCTTCATTTCAGTTGAAATAGGCAATCTCAATTTCTCTAATGGTAAGGGCTACTCTCATTATTTAAAAAATTTATATTATAATTTTGATAAATGAATCTCACCCGATTGTAAGAAAAAATGAGATAATCTATTTGAATTGAAATAGAGACACTCCCAATTCAATTTTGATAAATGAATATGGAATTTTGATACAAGAATAGAGAGAGAAAGCAAGAATTTGTACTCTTCCTATTAATCTTTGCCTTTTCTTCAATTTCCCTCACTGACTTTAAGCTTGATGATGAATGAGATCGACAATTATAGAGATGGATTTGATGAAAATGAACAGAATTTAGAGAGAGAGAGAGAGAGAGAGAGAGAGAGAGAGAGAGGGGTATTACCAAGTAACAAACATCAAGTTAGTTTAACAAAGAGGACTAAGTTTTAGTGAGAGGACTAGGGTCCTACTGTAATTTTAACTTTTCTTTTATTCTACTAAAGACAAACTTTTGGCATAATTTCTCATAACACAAAGGTCTATACGTAATATCTAATTTATCTTTTAAAAAAAAAAATAGGAATGAAAAGAATAGCATCACTCGTGGCATTGCAGACCTAACACCCATAAATAACATCAGTTAGAACTTACCTCTAAAGGGTAAAAAATAAATAAAATCAGGTAGAACTTACCTCTAAGGTTAAAAAATAAAAAAACAGTCTAAACAAATTAATTCCTCTCAAATTCATAAATGTAACTTATAACTTTGGCTTGTGGAGTGAAAATCATTTTCCAATTCCAACATATATAATCTCAGTGATATAACCTTTTAAACAAAAATAATAATAATATTTTAGCTTCTATCATTTGTGAAAAAAATAAAATAAAAATGATCCACATAAAGTATTATTCGAAACTTATTTATTTTTTCTAAGAAAGCTTTCATTAAACCATAAAAAAAAAAAAATGATCTTTTCATACCTTGAGAATTTTATTTTTAGGCATCTGAATTGAAACAAAAGAAAATTTCTTACCATACTTTTCATAATTGATTTTCATGCTGCAAACATCTAATTGTCCTTAAAACACCTGCATTGTTCTTCAATTTTTTTTTTTGGTCCTGTCCTCGTCATTTACCAAATTTACAGCCTACATCGTTACCGTTTGGGCCAGAACGAACCGGTGACCCGAAACGCTCCTACCCATTACATTACATTACATTACATTTTTTTTTTTTTTTGTGCCTGTTTGTCCTATAGAGCCGGTAGCGACTCTGGTCGCCACGAAAACTCAGAAAAATCGGACGCCTCCGAATAGTCAAACAGACCTCCCAGCGTCACGAACTCACTGTTTATATCACTGCTGCCCTGAATCTCTTCAAAAATTCCGAACTCGAACGAGTCGTAACTCCGCATCTTGTCCTCGAATCCCATTATCTCACCAAATCCAACGGCCTCGGGTGGCGCGACAGGCCGCAAATCGAACTGCTCATTGTTCGTTTGCTCGCCGGAGGGGGCGATTGTCGGCGGCAGACCGAGCTCGTCATCTGAGGCTTCTAGAAGGTAACCGAGCTCCGGCTGAGACTCGCCGGAATCTGACGACTGGTATAAAACTGGCGGCTGTTGTGGCGACCGGTGGAGAATCTCCTCTTCGAAGCTTCTGATAACTGAGTCCAAATCTTGAATGGCCGGTTCACGCTCCGTCACCGTGTCCGAGTCGCCGAGTAATTCTAGAAGGTCCTGTCGGATCCGTTTTGCCTCGGGCGAGTTCACCTCCGAGTCTTCCGGGTTAGCTTGGTCAGAGTCGGGCGTATTCAAATCCGAGTCATTTCGGGCTCGCTTCTTGTTGCTATTGTTTTCACTGCTGACGTCTTCCATCGTAACGTATTCACTTTCAAAGGAGATAATTTGGTACTCCGGCGGGGCTCCTATGGAGAGAAAACAATTGAAGAGAGAGAATTTTTTTAAAAAAAAAAACTAGGGGTTTGATAATTGAGTGTTGGGATCCTAGAGAGAGAAAATACTGGTTAATTTATTTCTAGAGAGAGGATTTGTTGGGTGCAGGGTTGAGAGTAGGAACAGATATATGTTGGACTCGAAATTCTGGCAAGAGAGAGAAGAGAGAGAGAGACGTGAGGCGTGGGGTGGGAAGATAAAGATAGAGGGGATTAATATAAGAGGTGATTTATATAGTTATGGGAAAGGAGAAGCAATTAATAATTTTTAGAGAGAGAAAATGTTGGTGTTGGGTGTGGAAGAAATGAGAGATAGAGATGATATATATAGTGTGGGGGCGGAGGGGGAATGGGTAGAGTGGTTGAGGGAGAGAGAGATGGGGAGGATGAATTGGAATGGGTAGATTTTCCTTGGTCTTTTTCAATGCAGTGGAGGATGTGGACAGGCGCGTGTTGGGCGGATACTTAATAAAGGTCACCCGTCACGGACGTCTCGCCTTTGCCCGTTTTTATTTTTTTATTTATTTTTTTGCGATCTCTTTTTTCCTGTCCCTTCTGTTGCCTTCATTAACTATATTTAAGTTTCGACTTTGAAATCCGTTCCGGGCACCGTTTAGGGCAAACTTGTGGCTTCTCTGGTTGCCCTTTTCTTAGCTGGCTTCGCTCGGCTCGCTCTTAGATTTGAATCGCTGGAAAGCCGTTTATATATATATATATATATATGTATACACACGTAGATAAATTATATATATTTTTAAAAAAAATTTCTAACAATTATATTTTCTTTTCCTAATTCATCTAATAAATTACATATTCTTTTTTCTAAGTACTTTTTTTTTTAAATGATAAGAATTGTTCATTATATATATATATATACACACACACATATATATATTACATTTTTCAATTTTGACTAATTTTTTCTAACTTTCTTTAAACCTATTTTTATTTTTTATAAAAACAAAATTAAGGTAAATAACTTATTTTTATTTTATATAAAAATAAATTAATGTTTTAATTAATATTTTATTTGAAAATGGAAAAAACATTGATTAAAATTGAAAAATAAAAACAATAGAAATGACTATTTTGTCATTTAAAAAATGATTAGAGGAGATATTTAGGAATGGCCACATGATGGGTTTGGGACGGGGTGGTCCTTTTCCAATCCCATCTCCAATCTCGTACCTCCTTGTTTAGAGGTTTATTATTACCCGATCCTTTCCCCGACTTCACCTTGCCTTACTCAGAGCTCTGATATATATTTTTTAAAGTAAGTTAAAACATTTATTTTGATAGATAAATTAAATTTTTATTACAAAAATAAGTAATACAAGAAAAAATAATATGAATGTGATATGAAAAAATCTTAAAATTAATTGTATATAGTGTTATTTATTGATAAATATAGTGTATATAAAAATAAATAAATAAAATTAATATATCAACGGTCGGGGTGGGTGATCATTATCTGAACCTGTCCCGAATCTGACGGAGTTTTAAAAGTCTCACCTCAACCCCGTTTATGAGCACTTTATAACACATCCCATTAGGGATGGAGCGGGATAAATTGTCATCCCTATGAATATCTGTAATTTGTCTGATAAAGTAAAAGAAGTTGGTATAATTTTAAAATTTTTTTAAAAAAATCAATATAATTGTGATAAATTTCAAAAAAAAATCAGTCCAATTTATTTTAAATATATTTGTATATGTATAGATATATGGTTGGATAAAACTAACAAATAATTGAAAGTAGTGTTAGTTGTTTTTTTGGGTAAATATGAGCTTTAGCATTAAAGAAAATAAAGAGAATAACTCTCAAATACCTACTTTTCATTCAATTCATGAAGCTCGCGTGTTATTACATAATTATTTTTTTCAACTTAAAATATGTGGATAAAAAACTTAAACATTGCAAGCATAATAAAAACAAATAAAAGAATATGTTTCTACATATTATTACATATCACTTTTTCACAGTTGAGGATAAAAGTTATTTCTTGTTGGAATGGTATGAAGAATTTGTAGGTTTTGAGATGTAATTAAAGACGTCTTTTTTAACGTAATTTGTCCCCACTCGATAGAGTTTATTGATGGATTTATGTCAAAGTTATCCTCAGAATACAACAAAGTCTTTAATTTGAAGAATTATAACTAGTAAAGTTGAAGGACTTCTTATAAAATTCTTTAATAATTTCTATTCTGAAAGAGAGAGTTTGAGAGTTTGATTAATTTTTCAATTCGTTGTACTGTTGTATTTATAGATACAGAAGTATTGTTTCACCAAAAGACACAACTTGTTCATAAATATTCAAAGAATATGTCTTTACAAAGAATCATAATCATTCTATTCAATGTGTCTTTTGGAAAAGACACAACCTTTCTAAAATACCCATTGGACACACCCATTCGTAAAACACTTATTCAATGCACTCATCCGATCATCTATAATATAGACCGTTGATTAGGCAATCCAAAAATAAATAAATAAAAAATTGATTTGTCTTTCATGAATCTGCATTGTGTGCAATAGCATGCACGAATTACTTCGCGTTGCGCTCTATGGGCTACAACTCATTTAGGCTTGGTTTAACCCATATGTCAACAAGGACTTTATGGAACCCAATTAAATATAAGGAATAAGTTTCCATATATAAACATACAAAAAGAATAGTACAAAATTGATGTGGGACAAAGTTAAAAGTTATTATGCTATCAAACATAAGAGCTTGGTTCAACAATTCCCTACTTTGATAATATAATAAGAAAAAAGAAAAAAATCTTTCAATCGGAATAGAAAAATATTTTTATGGATACAAGAAGGTGTTTTTTCAACTTAAAATTTTAATTAGTACAAATATATCAAAGTTTGATAGTGTATTTGGTGGCCAAAGCTTTAAACCAAATACTCTTGTAAAGAAAAATTTTGATATACCATATACACACCAATATTCTACTTACAAGGATTTCAAGTTTGCTTCAGCACTTAAATGATCATGTGCTAATTCATGGTTTCATGAACGATCTAAAGATCAAACATAAAATTTCGTGAGAAGCGGTACCACTTCTACGTTCATATAGGTGAAGTTCCTTGTATGTCTCCATTACTCGACATTTTAAACTTTAATTGAGAATGTAATTCAACTCTCTTTTACGTAATGAATAACATTGATTCTCATTCTTCTTTGAGAGGAGCTCAGATGTTGAATCTGTGTTACTAGATCACTTTTTAACAACTTGTTTTTATCTATTAAACCTTTTACTAAAGGTTTTCTAGTTTTAGGTTGGATCACCATTACTGGTGATCATTTGGTAAGGTTTGAGCCCCATCTCATTTGTTGTCAATTTTATCATGTCTCTAGATATACCTTTGTTAAAAAGATCAGTGAAGTTCTTACTTGACATCGCATACATGATTGTAATTATTCCATCCTGTATCAATTGTCTTACAAAATTATATTTTATACTTATGTGTCTAGACTTGCCATTGTAAGTATTACTAGAGGCTCGTGATAAGGCAGCCTCACTGTCACAATAAACAGAGATCGATGGAATTAGATTAGACCATAACTTATATCTAATAATAAGTTTCTAATACATTCAGCCTCTTTTTTTGTTGTTGCTAATGCTATGAATTCAGATTCCATAGTCGAATAAGATATACAAGTCTATTTCAGAAACCTTACGAAAGATTAATGTAATTTTTAATAGTGGTTTGAACTATGATTTTAATCATTAAATAAAAGTATTTTTTTACATGTCTTAAATTTGTATTATATTATTTGCATCTTATAAGTGAAAATGGAGTTGCTAAGAGCCTTCCCCTAGAATGACCAAAGAGATGGAAACTGTACGGGAATACAAGGTCGGTGGAGAGTTGGGTGAGTGAGAGGTCAGGGAGAATGAGGGTTAGGTTGAAGGTAGTCCGAAATGGCAATAAGGAATGGTCAGAGAGTCCTTCCTTATGGGGGTATCCTCATTTTTTTTTTTGGGGCAAATGTGTTAATTATAAGCGTCTCAAATATACAACATTTAAGATTTCTGTCATTCACACTTGTCATGATGTCTGTCATTTACTCATTGGCTTAGGTACCTTGATAAGGAGATTCCTTGGTCAGTTAAAATTGAGCTCCTCTCACCAGTCTTCAATTCGCTAAAACCCTTGTTCCCAAGGTGGGTTACAATCTTGTGTATCACAATTTGCATTAGACTGCATTGCGAGTCATGATTAGGTCGCATATGGGAGCAAGACCATAACCGCGGGACGGACGTGTGGCACGCAAAAATTAGGTTCCAAGGTTGTGACGTATCTCAACTTGGAGGATCACCACAACCGCGAGATTAAAGCACGTCACAACTTGGGAAGGCACCATAACCATTGGTTCAAGGACATCACCCTGAGTGGATGTCTTGCAACTGCCGTCTAGTCACCACCTCGAGCTAGCACTGACAATGTCATGGCTATTTGGCTTTCCTTCGACGTTACTCATTTTCCTAACCTCAGGGTGAATTCAATTTGGGGGAAACCCTCTAGCGTCACAGTAATTTTCCTTAGTCTCGATGACTTCCTCAATGGTGATTATCTCGATACTTGATAACCTTAATTATTAATAAAATATTTATAACTTATATATAATACAACTAATAATCTAATAGTACATGATTTAAAATACAAGATTTGATACTAAAATTTAAGAAAATTTTTTTTTCTTAAAAACATATTCTCTATGAATTGTTTTTTAATAATTTCAAATATCACTGGTGGGACAATGTGCCACGTATATAAAAATACGCATGCGACGTTTCATCTTATTAAATTATAATTCTTGTCTTTATGGAAAATTATATATTGTTTAGAATTATAAAAAATAATTTGTTTTATTGATTTTATTGTGGTAATCCAAAAGACAATTCAAATAAAATTTGATTTTTAATTTAATTTGCCCTTATATCCTTCCGGTTGCTTCAATGCAGTTGTACGATCTCCGTAAGCAGTGACCAACAGTTGTACTCCCTTACCAAAACTCTTCATTTAAAACGGTAACGTGTCGTATTTTAATTGGTGTGAGAGCATTTAAAATGTCCGACAAAGTGACCCACCATCGAAATGACAACGTCAAAGGTTTCCTCGCTGCCGTTGGTGCATCATAGCAGCGTCCAAAACAATTCTAGACCATTCAAATTCAAACTCATTTTTATTTTTACAATTAAAAAAAAATTCAAATCAGATGCTTTTCTAAAGTGAGACCTGCTTTTATCTTCCGCCACGTGCTGCACTATAACGTCTTTAAACCAAACGAGACATAGCTTGGTTAGCCAAGTCAAATAGCCGGAAGCCGACTAGCACAAAAACCGCTCGCCGAAGCGGCGCCTACAATTGTGGGCGGCGTGTTCGAGAAAGCTTTAAAGATTCAGCCGGTTCAGCTTTACACGTATGCACAGGGCCACGTGACATAGCCGCCCATGGAGCCGCACCTGCTCGACGCGGTATAAACACATACACACATATCTAGATATAGATACAGATCTATGTAATCTGATATACATTGATACGTGGGCAATGCCGTAGCACAGAACACAGCGTCCTCTTTTTCCGAGACCGGGTACTCCGGTAAACAAGTGTACCGTTTGAATATCTCATGGGCTGCCACGTAAGTAAAACGTGGCGTGGCGTGGCGTGGCCTGTCACGTGCAGGTGTTGTTGTTGACCTGTCAGTTTTGGTTAAGTGATATCACGTCCTTTGTGTTGTGGTTTTCACGACTACACCGCCGATCAACTGACATGTGATCAATACCGCTGTCAAGTTTTTCTGTACTTGGTATCTAATTACCTTAATACCCCTCGAACTTATTTAATTGACACAATGAACTTTTTGGGGTTTGTTTGGTGGGGCAGATATCCATTCACCAGTTTGGGAGAAGGGTTTATCGGTGTCAGTTGAGGATATCCTAATCCTTGTTAGCGAAAACATTGACGAGTCCTCATCCAAAGTCATCTCTTTCTTGGCGTATAACACTTCAACTTTACTCTCATACAAGTGTTCATAGAAAAACTACGTGTTTCAATTACATACAGAATATATATATATATATATATATTTATAGTGAACCAGAGATGGACCTTTCAATTTGCAACAACCATAAGTCACCATCAACCACCAAGGCATAAACATCCATGGGAGCACACAGTATGAAATGATATGGTAACTCCACGTGGCACCCTTCTAGCCATTGGATTATGAAAGTGCACAACCACTGCATCATGCATCATTGAAAGTGAAATCAAACAAACTAATTAAAATCAGTATACTTTTTACAACAAAATGATTGCTTAGAGACAAAAGTAGATGATACAAAGGGAATCAGCTTCCTAGGTTAGGTATTCAAACTCACTCTAATTATTATTATTGTTTTGGAGGGGGGTAGGGAGGGAAAAATCAAACTATAATGACATCCAACTCTTTTCACTCTGCCCCTGTAAAAAAACCCAAAACTCTTTTCACTCCTATGAGTTGTTTTTAGAGGGGATAAAAGGGGGTTAGTGGTTCCCTAAAGTTTTACAAATTTGATTTGATTTCTTTATTTTTTATAGATTTTTTTTTAAAAAAAATAAAGAATGGCCTCCCAATTTTTTATTTTTTTCATAACGAACCCTTTTATTTATTTATTTATTTATTTTAATTTTTTGCCCCCTAGATTAATAATCTAGATTTGCCACTTGTTGTTTTCGACTTAAAAGTTTAATGACTTTCAATTTTTTAAATTACTATTACTTTTAAATATAATTAAGTTTTATGGCGGGTTTGGTAAAAAAGAAAAAGAAAATAAAGAGGTAAGAAAAAGGAATATTTTCAAAATAATAGGTGGAAAATGAATGAAAGAGTAAGGTATTAATTTATATTCACCCGTCGTGTTTAGATTGTGTCAAGAGATATACATATTTAAAAATAAATGTCATCTCTAAATTGATTAAAGTAATTTCTAATTGCAATCGGATTAAGTTTCAATATGAATAATAGGTATGGATAATCTCTGAGTTCAGTTACTTTTGAATGTGGGACAACAAAGTATAAATCTCTATTATAAATAAAAAAAATCTAGAACTCTCAAATTTTAGTAAACTTTTAATTTGGGACAAATTATTATAACTCATAGGCCTTTTATGTTTAAACACGGTTAAATATATTATACAGGTTGACATGACTATAGTTAGAACACAATTTGTTTATTAATCGTTTTAAACGTATTCCACATTTATAACATAAATTTATTTATATTTAATCTAAATTTGGTAACTTAGTGTTTTGTTATCGTGTCAAAATTGACACCCTTATTTTGGTATCCCACATCAGTTAGGCATGAAGAGTTTAATTAGTAAATAAGACACAACATACCTTACTATTAATAACTTGACTTAAACATTTTAGGCCATGTAATTAGACACTTTCTCCAAATAATTAGGATAGTAGCAGCTGGGAGAGATTTGAACCAACACCATGAGAACTATAGACACCTAAATTTTAGACATTTATTTGTATTATATTATATTATACACAACTAAAAAACTAACACATTCTTTATAAATGGAGCCTAAAATCATTATTTTTCTTACTTCATGGCAGAGCCGCCTAGTTGGGATCCATGAAAGTAGTGATGCTATGTGAAATTTGGAGAATTATTCTAAAGAAATAGAAGAAATAACAAGAATACTTTCTCCACTTGAACAGGTCTAGCTTGGTGAATTCATTTTCATTTTCTTGAAAATAAATTGTTCTAATATATATGGGAACCTTGTTGACAGACATAGAGAAGTCTAAAGTGAGCAGCAAGACTTTCCAATACTTATACATTCACACTTTTTTCTTTGTGTGATTTGCTTAGCTTTCAAGGGGAATCACAGATCCAACTTGAAGAAATCTATTATGTGAAGATCAGAAGATGCCTAAGGTAGACCATCTCTTTTCTCTTTACTTCAATTCTAGAATCTCTGTTTTTGTCTCTCTCAAGAAACCTCTCTCCCTCTCTCTCTACTTAGTAAAATTTTGTTTTCCCCAACCAAAATTTGAAAAGTGATTAATTAGTGACCTTGATTCATACCAACCCACTGAAGCTGTCTAGTTTATGCTTCTGGGTTATCACATCATCATCATGGTAGTAAGTAATGTTTTTGATGGGAGGCCCAACGTTCAATATTTAAATTAAATAAAAAGAGAGAAAAAAAAATGTTCCAGAGGTATCACAATCTATGTTAGGCGGAACCAGAAATTTTAATCAGGTAAAAACTATACATCTGATTCCTTGAAAAATATAATTTTTATATCTAATAATAATAATAAAAACTTGAATAAATTAGAGTTTAGGATTTTTTTTAGGTGCTTTTTTTTTTTTTTGATAAGTTATTTTATTTTTAGTGCTTAGTTGGTATTGCTGAATTTAATGGATAATTGATTCCAAATTAATTGATTAACAGAGAATTAATTAATATATAAGTTAGTGTGGTGTTTGGATTAATATATGTTAAAACTAATTAGGATGACGAAAGTGATTGATTAGATGTTTGCTAAAAAATTGTTCAGAAGTAATTCTTAATTACGAAATGTTTTATTTGTCCTTCAATTATAATAAAGATGATTTTTGTGGGATTGGCTGCATGTGTTTTAACTAAAATTTAAAAATAAATATTAAGGAATTAATAAATTATACAACTGATATACCATAAAAGAACAGGTCAATCAACACTTGACACGTGTAACCGCAATCCGACCTACGCTCAGCCAACATGATTCTCATTCAACCAATAAGGAAAAACTCAAGCATTCAGATCATCATACAAGGTCGGAAGTGGCCGAACATATATATCCAGAACAAGGTCACAGGGTTCAGACCAACACTACAGAACTCGTCACCACTTTAGCGGATGCCGAGCAAGGAATAAGGAAGAGGTCTTCAACAAGGAAGCAGTCTTCAACAAGGAAACTACCATCTATGGTTATCTCTATGTAAGGTAGCCGCAATCTCCAGGGATCAAATCCCTATATTCATGGCCTCTATGGTTATCTCTATACAAGGTAACTACAATCTCTGGTGATCAAATCCCTATATTCATGGCATCAAATCCTCACCAACTGAGGAAAGCCACGGCCTATAAATTAAACCCTAAAGGTACGCCTTATTCTCTATGCTCATTTTTTGGCTTTCAATACAGTCTTTCAATTCCCTTACTTACTTAAGCATCGGAGCGGCTACCGCCGGAGCCAATCCGGTGGTCCTCTGATCATCTTTCTGAGTGTTCTACAGGTCACGGAGCCCTCACGTGTTGAGAGTCAAAAAGTGCAGCATTAGTTTGGCGCCGTCTGTGGGAAGCGACTAATCTCCAAAGTGCTCTACTCATAAAACCCATCTTTTTCCCCACCGGAAAACCATGGCACCAAATCTCCGACCACGATAGAATGCTCAGAATGCGCAAAACACTCAACGTCAGCCGCCTGCTCCCCGCACAAGGGGGCCAACGGCCAATCCCATGCGACAAGAGATCGAAGCCATAAAACGACACAATGAACTGGTGCAAGAATAGCTGCTTACCATCACTAGAACGCTGGCGACTCTTACACAGAACCAAGCGACGGGTTCTCCTAGCCCGTGGGTCAACTTCGCTACAGGGACGCAACCTCCTGTTGCTACAGAGAACGCCGAACCCCATGCGCAGGCTCCAACTAACCTACCTGGGCACCCCTCCGGCGTTGCTCGCGCTGGTCGAGATCCACAGCCATCAACAGTTCCTGGCTGGGGAACATCCGCTTTTGTTCCCGACGTGCATTACCGAAGCACTACTCGAGCCCCAACTCCTAGGGTTTCGGAAGCACCACGGGCACCGCAAGGAACCTTATCATACAGCACCAGTCCCTCCGGTTCGGATTCCTCCTCCGTCCGAAGGGCGTAATCAACCCTACTACCCTGAAGCCGAGGCTGTCAGACAGGGTTCACAAGATGTCAGAGTCAAAGACCCGTGGAGGGTAGAGGAAATTGCCGAATCAATAGACCGAACAGTCACTATGAGAGGACCTCAGAACCCTCCTAGAACAAGACGAACTGGCCAGGCTGCTCGGAAGACTGGCCACTCCGTTCACTCACGCTATCATGTCAGAAGAGAGGCCCAGAAAGTTCATGGTGCCCAAGTTCACTCTCTATGACGGATCTGGAGATCCTAGGAGATCACCTTTCTCATTATCAGCATACGATGGCCCTTCACGGAGCTTCGGATGCTTTCATGTGCCGGACGTTCATCACCAGCTTAAAGGGAACTGCTCTGAAGTGGTTCCACAACCTCCCTCCGAACTCCGTTACCAGCTTCTACGAGCTCGGTAGGCAGTTCTTGGACAGGTATATGACCAGCAGGAGGCTCAAAAGGGGGCCAGAATTCCTGCTGAATGTGAAGCAGACCAGGGAGGAATCCCTCCGAGCCTACATTGCACGCTTCAACACCGAACTTACTGAGATCACGGATTGCAACCCGAAATTCCTTGTAGCAGCCCTTACAGCCGGGCTTGCCCAAGGTAGGTTCAGGGATTCCTTGACAAAGAGCCCTCCAGCCGATATGGCAGCGCTAATGGATCGGGCCAGAAAATATATCAACCTGGAAGAGGCCAACCGCTCAGCCCAGAAGGGCAAGGATCAGACCCAGAGGGATAATCCGAAGCGGGAGGATCACAAGAAGGAGGGTCACAGAAGATACTCCAACAAAAAGAGGGCCATGAGCCCAGAGAAGAGAACAGTTCCCAGAGCTGTGTACAACTCCGCACCAAGGGAGTTCACCAACTTCACTCCCCTGAACACCACTCCGAACCAGGTACTCCGGCAGATCAGAGATCGGGAGAACTTGAGGTGGCCAGAGCCAATCAAGGGAGATCCTAGCCTACGGGACCAAAGTAAGTATTGTAATTTCCATAAAGATCATGGACATACAACTAACTCTTGCAGGACCCTCCGATATGAGATAGAGCAGCTCATAAAGAAGGGACGTCTTCGGGAGTTCGTCAAGCAGGACGGACGACAGAACCTCCAAGAGGACAAGCCTCAGCAGCGGCCAGATCAGAGGCCCGAACAGAGGGAAGGACGAAACGAGCCTCAGAGGCAGAACAACCACGTCATCTACGTCCTCCATGCTGACTCCCCTGTTACAGGAATGTCCAACAGGGCAAGAAAGAGATATGCTCGGGAGGCCAGAACCGCCCCGAATGTCCTGCAGATCTCCAATGTCGAAAAGAGGCTCAAGCCAGGACCGGAGATCCAGTTCACCGAGCAAGATCTAGCAGGGGTACACTGCTCTCACAGTGATGCCCTCGTTATTACCCTCAGAATCGCCAACTTCGAGACCAGAAGAGTCTTGGTCGACACTGGCAGCTCAGTTAACATTCTGTTCCATGAACCGCTTAAACAGATGGGCATAGACCAGGACAACGTCAAGCCCACCACTGCCGTGATGGCAGCTTTTGATGGCAACCTCAGCACCCCACTAGGGAGAGTTGACCTTCCTACCACTGTAGGAGAAGGTGAAGGGCAGAAGACCACCATCACGGAATACATGGTGCTGAACATGAAGTCTCCCTACAACGTCATAATCGGGAGACCCTGGTTGCATCAGATAGGGCCAGTCACTTCGACCCTTCATCAGTGTCTGAAGTACGTCCACAACCAGAGCGTACACTCGGTCCGAGGACGTCAGCCAACCTCCCGAGAGTGTCACGCTATTGCCCTCAAGGAGAAAGCGCCGAAATAAAAATTACAGTACACTCGGGACTGTGCAGATCCGGTCTTCACTCACACTCCCGAGGTGGAAGATTGCCCATCCAGCGTTGAAGAACCCTTGAGTCCAAGGGGACGTGACAGCCGGGCCAAACCTGTTGGCGAGCCCATTAAAATACTGGTCAGTTCAGAAGCAGAGGGGCGTTACTTGTACATCGGCCCAGACCTTACACATACCGAGCAGGAAAAGATAGTCAGGTTTCTGAAAAACAACCTCTCTATCTTTGCTTGGGAGACCAGGGACATGGAGGGAATAGATCCTAATCTAATAACTCACAAACTGATGGTAGATCCGGATCACCCCCCAGTCAGACAGAAGAGAAGGCCGATTGCTCCTGATCGGCATCGGATTATAAACGAAGAAGTCCAGAGGCTGCTGGACGCCAGGATGATACGGGAAGTTTTCTATCCCGAGTGGCTAGCCAACACCGTGCTTGTTAAAAAGAAGAATGGCAAGTGGAGAGTCTGTGTTGACTATACAGACCTCAACAAAGCATGCCCCAAAGACAGCTTTCCACTGCCGAGAATAGACCAACTGGTTAACGCCACTGCAGGGCATGAACTTATGAGTTTCATGGATGCATACTCTGGATACAACCAGATCCAGATGTACCCTCCAGATCAAGAGAAGACTGCCTTCATAACCGAAAGAGGACTCTACTGCTACAGAGTGATGCCTTTCGGTTTGAAGAATGCTAGAGCCACTTATCAGCGGTTGGTGAACAAGATGTTCAGCCCACTACTCGGTAGCACCATGGAGGTTTACATCGACGACATGCTGGTAAAGAGCCTTCAGAAAGGCAGTCACCTCCAGCACTTGGCCCAGACCTTCGATATCCTCAGACGACACAGGATGAAGCTCAACCCCTCGAAATGTACCTTTGGAGTTACGAAGGGAAAATTCTTGGGATACATCGTCTCTCAAAGAGGTATCGAAGCAGATCCCACTCAGATCCAAGCCCTGATTGGATTGAAGTCACCAAGAACCAGAAAGGAGATTCAGGCACTGAACGACAGAATTGCCGCATTGAGCAGATTTATATCCAAGTCCACCGATCGCTGCCTACCTTTCTTCAAAGCTCTGAAGGGCAGCAAGACTTTGCAATGGACAGAAGAATGCGAGCAGTCCTTTCGAGAACTGAAGGAGTATCTAGCCTCTCCAGGGCTTCTGTCAAAACCGGTACAAGGAGAAAAGCTGCTCCTGTACCTTGCAGTCTCCGAGAACGCGGTCAGCTCCGCATTGATTAGACAGGACAGAGGAGTACAGAGGCCCATATTCTACGTCAGTAGGGCACTACTTGACACAGAGAAAAGATACCCAGAAATAGAGAAGCTGGCCTATGCATTGGTTATATCAGCTCGGAAGCTTCGACCTTATTTCCAGGCCCATCCAATCGAGATCCCAACTGCCTATCCCCTGAAGTCAATACTGAGGAAACCTGAAGTATCAGAAGATTGGTAAAGTGGTCTGTGGAGCTAGGGGAGTTCGACATAGCATATGTACCCCGGAACTCCATCAAAGGGCAGGCTTTAGCTGACTTCGTAGCCGAGTTCACCCCGGCACTTCAGAGTAAAGCACAAATCACCGAGACTTCGGGAACCTGGCTGCTGTACATTGATGGATCGTCAACCGATCAAGGATCAGGGGTAGGCCTGGTGCTACAGTCCCCTGATGGGCTCACATCAGAAAAAGCAGTCAGTCTGGGATTCAGAGCTTCTAACAATGAAGCCGAATATGAAGCCCTAATCTTGGGGATGAAACTTGCCTTGGAATGCGAGGCTCAGAACCTCGATGTCTTCTCTGACTCCCAACTGGTAGTAAGCCAGGTCTTGGGAGAATTTTCATCAAAGATGACAGGATGCTTCGGTATTCCGAACTGGTGAACCACTTGAAGAGTTCCTTCCAGACGTTTACCATCCAGAAAATTGAGAGAAGCCAGAACTGCAGAGCAGATGCTCTGGCTAACATGGCCTCCCGCCTCAAATCTGAAGCAGACTCCACAGTTAAAATCTCTTTTTAGCTAGGATCCAGCATTGAGGAAGCACAAGTTGCTCAAATCGACGAACAGCCCCAGAACTGGATGACCCCGATCCTCCAGTATCTAAAATCCGGTCTCCTCCCAGAGGACAAAAACAAAGCTAGGAGAATCCGAATCAGAGCGGCTCGGTAATTGATCCTGAACAACAAGCTTTACAGAAGGTCGTATTCTCAACCTCTGCTAAAATGCTTAGCCCCAGACGAATCACAATATGTCTTGGCTGAAATACATGAAGGAATCTGCGGGAATCATAATGGGGGCAGAACTATAGCCCACCGAGCTCTATCGCAGGGCTACTACTGGCCCGGCATGTTGAAATAGGCTAAAGAATATGTTCGGAAGTGCGACAAGTGCCAGAGATTTGCCCCATACCAACATCAGCCTCAGCACGAGCTTATCCCGATTCCTAGTCCTTGGCCCTTTGCTCAATGGGGAATGGACATTGTGGGCCCGTTACCACGAGCACCTCCGAATAGGAAGTACCTCTTGGTGGCCATCGACTACTTCTCTAAATGGGCCGAAGCCGAGCCTTTAACGCATATTACAGAAAAGGAAGTCGAAAGCTTCACCTGGAAGAACATTGTCTGCAGGTTTGGCATACCACGTGTAATTATCTCGGACAATGGGACACAATTCACAGGTAAAGGCTTCAAGGCATTCTGCGAAAATTTCAACATCAGGCAGCACTTTGCCTCTCCAGGCCATCCGCAAGCAAACGGGCAAGCAGAGGTCACCAACCGAACAATCCTTGACGGGTTAAAGAAAAGGTTGGAACAGGCCAAAGAAAAATGGGCAGAAGAACTCCCTGGAGTCCTTTGGGCCTACAGAACAACCAGAAGAACTCCCACCTCTGAAACTCCCTTCTCACTAGCCTATGGAACAGAAGTAGTAATTCCGGTTGAGATCGGTATGCCAACTCTGAGGACTGAGGCCTTCGAGCAAGAATCCAATGATCAGCAGCTGATGGAAAACTTGGATTTGCTCGAAGAAAGAAGGGATCAAGCCAGCATTAGGATGGAAGCTTATCAGCAGAGAATGGTCAACAAATCCAAGGTAGGACTCAAGACAGTCAACTTTCAAGTTGGAGACTTCGTCTTAAGAAGAGTCTTTCAAAACACCAAGGATCCCACCATGGGAAAGTTGTCACCAAACTGGGAAGGCCCCTACAAAGTAACAAAGGTCGTTCGACCTACCACTTACTGGCTTGAAGACATGACTGGGAAACCTGTTCCTAGGCCATGGAACGTAGAACACTTGCGGAAGTATTACCAATGAAGATTTCTTTTTACTTCCATAAACTGTTCATCTATTAATGCACAGGCTTCCAGAGCCTGGTCCATAATGTACGAGTTTTCACTCGGTCCTATCTATTAATGCACAAGTCTTATGACTTGGTCCATCTGTTAATGCACAGGCCTTCAGAGCCTGGTCCATAATGTACGAGTCTTCACTCGGTCCATCTATTAATGCACAAGTCTTATGACTTGGTCCATCTGTTAATGCACAGGCCTTCAGAGCCTGGTCCATAATGTACGAGTCTTCACTCGATCCATCTATTAATGCATAAGTCTTATGACTTGGTCCATCTGTTAATGCACAGGCCTCCAGAGCCTGGTCCATAATGTACAAGTCATCACTCGGTCCATCTATTAATGCACAAGTCTTATGACTTGGTCCATCAATTAATGCACAGGCCTCTAGAGCCTGGTCCATAATGTACGAGTTTTCACTCGGTCCATCTGTTAATGCACAGGCCTCCAGAGCCTGGTCCATAATGTACGAGTCATCACTCGGTCCATCTATTAATGCACAAGTCTTATGACTTGGTCCATCAATTAATGCACAGGCCTCCAGAGCCTGGTCCATAATGTACGAGTTTTCACTCGGTCCATCTGTTAATGCACAGGCCTCTAGAGCCTGGTCCATAATGTACGAGTTTTTACTCGGTCCATTTATAAATGCACAAGCCTTCAGAGCTTGGTACATGATATACAGATCTTAAATACTTGGTTTATTCTCTAGATACGCAGGCCTACAGAGCCTGGATTACCCTTATATACAGGCCTTCCGAGCATGGTCTGTCTCCAATCTACAGATTCTATGATTCAGCCCATCCACAGACAGAAGTTCCGGGCATCTACAAACTAAAGTTTCCTAGATCGGAACACCTTAGATCTGACACTTATAATTATTTGGTTTGTCTGTCAAACAAACAAGTACTATGGTTCCGACCAGGGATAAAAGTACTTCGATTCAGGCATTTTTCTAAGTTTCTTTGATTTATTCTTAGAACAATCAGAAATGCACAAAAAAGTGTTTAAGTTACAAAAAGGCATATTCACAGAAAAACATCAGATCCGAGAAGAAAAAATCTAATTTTATTGATAATTCAGAATATTTACATCACTACAGAAGCTATTACAGAAGTTATCATAGAAGCTATTACAGAAGCTATTACAGAAGCTATCACAGAAGCTATTACAGAAGCTATTGCAGAAGCTACGCTTGGCAACATAACGGCTCTTCTCCTGGGATGATAAAGGGGCACAGGAGCCAAACTTCCATTACTGCCGCTACCGGCTCCATTTGAAAGGAAGGAGCCCTGAACCCCAGTCTGCATCAAGAAACGCCCAGGCCATTTCATCATCACTATCACTGGTCTCACGACCAACGGAGGATGAGGGCTCTGGGCTTCAGGGGGCCTTCAATCTTCTTCTTCACACCGTCTGTTTCACCCCAGCCAGATTGAGACGAGGCACGAAGAAGAGGAGGCACCCCACTTGCGTCTACATCACCAACGCTCCAGGCCTCGGTTGAATCAAGGAAGGAACACCACCAATCGGAGGAATCTCGACCGAATGCCAGAGGAAACAAGAAGACTTGTATTTCCTTCAATCCTTCCTTGGAGACTGAAAAAAGGGAAAGGTTAACTCTCGGCCACAGTTTAATCGCTCCTAACTCAGTCAAAGAATCACCCATCATCTCCGGGCAAATGGCAAAACTCCGGCAGCATATGAGGCCTTTCTCACAAGGGAACAATTTGAAATCGAAAAGATGAACGCAACAATATGCCTTCATCCCCATTTATATAGACCCTTGAAGTCCAAAAGACGCCCAACTAAACCGTCACAACGATGAAAAAGAGAGCGACCTCGAAATCCTAAACGACGGTCGAATAAATAAATGACACATTAAATGTGCCGCTTCGATATACCAAGGGACAGGGTACGGAGCCCTCTAAACAGAGACCACAGTCCGGCACTGAAGCGCCCGAATTAACAGAAAGGGGAACAAAGTCTAAATTATATAGACCCCCTATTCAAAATTCAGATCTTTCAATCTTGACTATTTTTATGACAAGCCAGGTCATATCTCAAAACTCAAACAGTTCGGATATATCCCGATCCGAGTACTCAGCATACCAAGCATCATAACAAGAAGTACAGAGCTGCCTAGTTGTCTTCACAAGCTCTTGATTCAGAGCTGCCTACCCTAAGAGATCTACAAGGGTTTAATCCCACTCTATCAGGCCCTATCCATCCGATTATATTTACTTTCTTGTCTTATTATAATAAGGCAGGTAAAATTAATCTACATCTCTTACTCAGTAACCAGTATCGAAGCTCGCAGAAGCAACTATTGACTACTGAACAGTTGATCTAGCATGCAAAAGACCTAGAGCAGCCATACTTACACAGAAGGGAAGAACACAAGAAGAATTTGAAGGAAAGATAATTTTATTGTTTGGAAGTATGCGTCTATTACATCAAAAAGCAAAAACAAAAAGGGGATAAAAACCCATAGGGCCTCAAGACTTCCCAGAAGGGCCTGCGTCCTCATCTAAGTTAAGGGCACGGGCCCCAGCCGTCTTATCCGGATCAGGACGAGACGAGGCAGGTTCAGGGGGAGCAATTGATGAAATGTCAAAGCCTGGGAACTGAACCTGGAATCTAGTTCGGAAGCTTTCAAAACCAAACAGGATCAGCTCATCACCCATTTGGTCAACTTCATCTTTCAATATCATCTCAGTCTCAGCCCGGGCATGATCGGTCGCCTCCTGAACCTTCTGATCGAAGGAACTCCGGAGATTAACCAACTCCGCCTCAAGCCCTGCAACCTTCCGAGCATTTATGTCCCTCTCAGACTCTGCCACGGTAAGGTTGGTGGTAGCTTCCTTTAGATCCTCTTCAAGGCTCTGGATTTTGGACTGGGCTGTCCCAAGCTCCACCCTCATCTGTTCCACTTCAGCCCGTAGCTTCTCGGCCTCCTCAAGGCCCATGGGGGTCACCATCAGAGCAGCCAAGCTATGCATACTCTGCGTAAAAGCAAGACAGACAGGTTAGAATGAACGAACAGACAGGCGAAAAAGTCAAGAAAAAGCTTCAGAAGCTACCTTCATCTGGAGATTCATCATCTCAGTCATCAGTTTGGAGGGGTCATCCCCTCTGTACCGATGCGGGCCATGAGCCCATATTTGATCAAACGCCCTCTTGGCGATCTGATAGTTCGGCTCATTAAATGGCTCGGATGATGCAGCAGGTGCCTTCCCCTTCCTAGCCCTCCTGCTCGGACCAGAAGAAACAGGAGGAGCAGCCGAAACAGGGACGGTAGGCTTCAGCCTCCTATTCAGCCTCGGCAGGAGCCGGCTCAGGAGAGCCAGAAATCAACCTCCTCCTCTTTAATTCAAGAGGGGCATTAGGCTCAGCTCGGGAGGAAGACTCCCCCGCCACTAGGGGCATCCGGCACTGGCCCATCTCGACATCAACCTCTTCTTAAGCTCTGCGTTACGGGCAGCCATCAAGTTCGCTGGGGTAATAATGACGGAATGAGCCCGGTTAGGAGTCAAAAGCAATGCTCGGTACTGATCCCGCAGTGCTTCAGTAAAGTCGGGTCTCTTCCAAACACGCTTATCTGCACACAAGTAAGGAAAGACATGTCAGCTTATCAGTTTGGAAGGCATAGCAAGGCTAAAGGAGAGTCTAAAAGAATAAGCCTCACCCCTATGACCCGTAACACGAGGGAACGACGAAGCCTCTCCTTTCTGAAAGCCTTCATGCTCCCATCCTCCTCCAACAAAGAAGTACCACATCTTCCACAGAAGACGGTATAGCCATCTCAGGAGGATTTCCCACTCCCTCATTCACAGTTGGGGATTCAGGAAGAGCAGACATTATTCCCAGACTTAAGAAGAAAGAAGCAAGACAAGAGGAAAAATCAGTCGAACCTGTTCTAACTCAGGGAAACAGTACTCTTTCAAGGTCACACGAACCAACAATGGCGAACGAAATCTCCTAGCGCAGTGAAAATGATGGGGGAAAGGTCAGTCCAAATTCTCGTCCTGTATTTATAAAGCGCAGTATCGGAAGGGACCCACCAATCCCAAGTGCCATGACGGTTCGGAACAATGATGATTTCGAGAAACCCGACTATCAGCCCAGTACAATGATGACCTTGAAAAGACCTAATCTCCGGCTGCGCAATAAAAGCCTTGGAAGGGAAACGGACAAGACACATGACTCTTCGAAAAAAGCTTAGCCCTAGTTACTTGCTGGCATCAAACTAGGACTTGGGGGGGGGGGGAGTAACCGATATACCATAAAAGAACAGGCCAATCAACACTTGACACGTGTAACCGCAATCCGACCTACGCTCAGCCAACATGATTCTCATTCAACCAATAAGGAAAAACTCAAGCATTCAGATCATCATACAAGGTCGGAAGTGGCCGAACATATATATCCAGAAAAAGGTCACAGGGTTCAGACCAACACTACAGAACTCGTCACCACTTTAGCGGATGCCGAGCAAGGAATAAGGAAGCGGTCTTCAACAAGGAAGCGGTCTTCAACAAGGAAGCAGTCTTCAACAAGGAAACTACCATCTATGGTTATCTCTATGCAAGGTAGCCGCAATCTCCAGGGATCAAATCCCTATATTCATGGCTTCTATGGTTATCTCTATGCAAGGTAACTACAATCTCCGGTGATCAAATCCCTATATTCATGGCATCAAATCCTCACCAACTGAGGAAAGCCACGGCCTATAAATTAAACCCTAAAGGTACGCCTTATTCTCTATGCTCATTCTTTGGCTTTCAATACAGTCTTTCAATTCCCTTACTTACTTAAGCATCGGAGCGGCTACCGCCGGAGCCAATCCGGTGGTCCTCTGATTATCTTTCTGAGTGTTCTACAGGTCACGGAGCCCTCACGTGTTGCGAGTCAAAAAGTGCAGCATCAACAACTAATTTAATATAAAATAATGTTAAATATAAATTAAATAATTTACAATATTTTATAAATGATATAATTAAAATAACGTATTTTGACTATATTCTATTTATATAATTAATGCAATTGTGATTTGGTTTATGTTCCTTGTGTTTCTATAATGATATAAATATTATATATAGATAGACATACGGCAGACTATAAAGATTTATATAATAAAAGAATTGTAATATGACTTAAAGTGTCTTTTTTGTGCACCCAGATGTTAATTTTAATTTTTCTTATAATGGAGTAAAAATGAAGCTTTTGCCTTTGAACAATTGAATCTTTTATTTCAAAAGTATGTATGTCGGTGCATGACATATATCTGTAATTATTTTAAATTACAGGTTTAGTTTGTTTAGATTAGACCTTGGTACAGAAACAGAAGTCTTGGAAATTATATTTTTTAACTTAACCCAATCTTCCGTTTTAACAAAAAAATACAACTTGCAACTGATCGTTTAAACTCATCCAAATATCTCAATAACTTAACTTAATTTAAAATTATATTGGTAAACTGTGAATCTGAACTTCAAACGGAAAGCCAAACAAAGTCTTAGTTGAAAATGATGAAGATATACTATAAAGTGACAAACATATTTAAAGCGTTACACGTATCTGTACAGAGCTCTTCAGCGTATAGATCAAGAAAGATCGCTTTAGCCAGATCAACCAGCCACAGAGGGTTCAGAGATATATGGTTCAGAACATAGCACCGCCTTCCATATCCTACTGATCTTAGAATAAGGAAATATAGTTTAATATAACAACTACTATCTTCGGATATCTTTAAATCCCTACTTTTATGACTCATAATCCTACTCAACTTAGGATATCTATAATTTATAAATAAGACTTACGTTTAATTCTTTTCTTGAATCACTGCTTTTATCTTTTTATTCAACTTTATCATCGGAGTGACAAATAATGAAGGACGAAACTTCTGACTAGAAAAAAACAACATCAAATTATAATCAAAATAATAAAAGCTCCCTTCACAACAAATATTTATCTCCCGAGCCTCCCTTCTCTCTCTCTCTCTCTCTAATTTAGAATTTAAGGTCAATTATAAGAGTTTTTTAAAATTTTTATCTCAACATTTAATTTTTACAAATGTTAGTGGAGTTATTTTAAGAAAAGATAAATACTTTTAAATATTACATGTAATTCCTTTTTATTTTTTAAATTTCAGTAGGGTCAACTAACCCACTCATTCACATGTTGCTCTGCTCTTGACCTATGCAGCAAATGTACGCAAGTCGACATTCAAAGGTAGATACAGCTGCTAGGCGAAAACTTTGAAAAAGTAATACTTTTTTACTTATAACTATTTTAAAATTAAGAATTGGCTCTCTCTCTCTCTCTCTCTCTCTCTCTCTTTCAAAATAAAAATTGACTCTCTCTCTGTAATATTATAAAAATTAAAATTTTCTATCAACTCTTTAAATAATAAGGTAACGTATAAAAATTTTATGATTATTTAAATTAGTTTTAAATATTAGACATAAATAATATAATACAAATACTGTAATTTAAAATATAAACACATATTAAAAATTAATTTGAATAATAGTAGAGTTTAAACAGTCAAAACATTTTCTCATATTTTTGGATCCACTACTTAATTTAGGGTTTTGTAAAAACACATCACTAAAGGTAGGTTGTCATTTGACAATGCACCACACACAATTAATTTTAATAATAGATATTGTTGATTAAGTTTGATTCTTTTGCCCATTCAAGATGGCTCATTAATCAAATAGCATACATTAGACCTTTTTTTTTTTTTATTAATTATTTAATATGACGTCTCAATCAAGTAAGTATTTTTAAATTGATAATTTTTCGGTGGATGGCCCTATTTATAATTAGTGTAAATAATTAATTTAGAATCAAATCACATGAATTCAAATATATACCATCTTTAAAGGTAACTCCAACTCGAGCAATTATTGAGTTTTCGGTTCATGAATAATTGATTACTTTGTTTAGTACAATTATTGAGTTTTCGTCACAATGAATAATTAATTACTATTTACTTTCTTTAGTACAATTATTGAGTCTTCATATTACATGAATACGAAGTTTTTAGAATTTCTACTGGTTTTGTCCTCATTCGGTGGTGCATTTACATGAGTTAGTGACTGAAGATAAGATAAAAATAGTATTGATTTTATTTATTAGAAATGTGATCGGACTCTATGTGAATACTATTTTAACTTAATGTTGGAATAATATTTTAACATATATTTTAGATATATGTTATGTAATTGATGATGTACAATTAATAAGAGAAATCCAACACAAGCTTTCTTTCCTCTTCTAGTTCTCTTTTTTGTTCTCTCTTTCTAAAATTCTATCTTGGATTATTGTTTAGAGACATGTGAATTTGGATTATGGAGTATTCACAGAGGGCTATGATAGTCAATTTATTGACAAAAAATAAGTTTGTAGGAACTGTTCATGAAAAAGCTCGTAAGACAAGTATCACAGATCTTGAATAATTTTTCATATTCGGACAACAGATAACGAATCAAATCTGACATAGATATTTCATATAAATTTCCTACAAAAGTGACATTATATTTACCAGTTATTTTTTTTTCCTAGCTTTTAAAAGATAATATTATGAAATTTATTATAATAAATAATTATAGATCCAGTACCTGATATCTGAAAAAAGGGAAAGAGAAAAACCTTTACACATGATATATATTTTTTTTAAAAAAATCTTCATTCTTACTAATAAGAGCAAATTGGTTTTGAATAGTATATTTTATTAATTAACTTCATATGTTTATACACAAGCAACTGTATCTCTTAGTATTGAAGATTAATTCAAAAGTACAGGATATATCTGTATCTAACCTGCTAAGGTTTATGATATAATCAAAATTGAAATACAAAAAACTAATATATGATAGGGAAATACAACAAACTAATATATCATCCTTATCACTAATATATCATCTATATCACTCTCTCTCTCAAGTTGGAACATGTATATCTACAAAATTAGTTTTTTTTTTTTTTTTGATAATTCGGTATCTGACTCTTCGGGTAGCCTAATTTGGGAGGCCAATCTCATCGTCCACTAGGGTCGGGGGAGGGGGTCCGATTAAAGTAGATATAGCGCCTCGTATGAACTGACTCTAAGAAAAGTAACATCCGTTATATTTCGACGCTTTTGCCAATGACCTCGAAATAGTTATTTGCTTCTTTGATTTCCATGATACAAGTGAATCTCCAGAGTAGTATACCATAATGAGTTATAAACTTACAAGCTGTGTTACAACGTGTCCAATTTAGATTTGTGGCATAAGTGATGTTATATTGATACTTTAATTTAAAATATAAATTACATATCAGAAACTAATTTGAATGATTGTAAAATTTCTTTATATTACTTTACCACTAGATTTTTTTTTCTTTCTTTAATATTTCTGGATTCACCATAACACTCACACTACTTAATTTAGTGTTTTGTAGAATCACATCACAAAAGGTTGTAATTTGACAATGCGCCACACAATTAAATTTAATAATTGATATTGTTAATTAAGTTTGGTTTTTTTGTCCATTCAAGATAACTCATTATTTTTTTTTTTTGAAAGAAGCAACGAGGTGCTACAATATATGAATTACAATTAATCAATCATCTCAATACTCTTAACATATTACAATCAAGAATCAACCAACATAATCAATTCTACATAGACTCAAACTAAAAACCTCTCAAATATAGGCATCGAAAAACAACCCAACCTAGTTCATGATTGGATAAAAATAATATTCACATTCCCCTTATAACAGAGTGAGAGTCGAACTCATGATCTATATTTTAGGAAAGAACATGATACATTATACTTTTTTTATTTAATATGACTGGTCATTGATTTAAGATCAAGAAGATTTCAAGTCAACAATTATGATGAAAAACAAAAAAACAAATTTATTCTACCCAACATGTCAATTAATTAAGTAAATATTTTTCAATTGATACTTTTTTTTAGTGGATGGTCCTATTTATAGATAGTGTAAATAATTAATGGGGGATTCGTCAAATGTCCCCAAATAAGTTGAAAATTCGGGCTAGGTCCGACATTAATCTTTTTAAACCCCAAAACTCCATCATTTATTTTGTGACTGAAATAAGCTCAATGTATAGGGATTCTATGTGCAGTTGTAAATTGAGGAGCCTATTTGTATTTTTTTTTATTAAATTTGAGGATTCAATAACTTACAAATTATAAATATATTTTTAATAAAATTTATATATTTGGACTTTCAAAATTGAGATCTATTAAACAAGATCTATATTGCATGCAAATCTTTTTTTTTTAAAAAAAAAATTACGAAATAGTGAAATTTCATCCTAGCAAAATGGTAAAATTTCATTATTTCAAACAGTGAAATTTTTGATCCAGATAAATAGTAAAATTTCACGAAATAGTGAAATTTTACTATTTCACTCAAAAAGAAAATTCACTGATTGAGAGTAAATTGTCTACTCTCTCTTAAAAAAAAAAAGAATCTCATAGTGCAAATTTAATAGAAACCTTTAAAAAAAGAATAAAATAAAGTTTATGATAAGAAAATTAATAAAATCTCATTGCAATTACAAATAATGAAATTTCACTGAAACACTATCTCTAACAATTAGTAGGACAGTTATTTACTCCATAAAATATAATAAATCTTCATTAGTTGTGTTATTCACAATGACATGTTAAATTAAATATTATATTTTACGATTTCTTTGCTCTGGATTATTGATTTAACATCATAAAAAAATATTTTAAAATTAATAATTTTCTAGTGGGTGGCCCTATTTTTAGATAGTAATTAATTTATTTAGAATCAAATTACAAGACATCAAATTATGTTCTGTCTTTTTCCATTACCCCACTTGCGGGTAATGCCAACATGAATTTTCTTAGAGACAATCACTGAGTTCTCAAAACATGAAAACATCCCCATATTTTATTAGCATCTTTATCCTGAACTATACAAAAGAATTACCTGGTGCGCGCAATCATTCACTTTTGCAATACATGAACATATATCAATTATTTTTATTAGTTTGTCTTGACATGCATACCAATTATATTTATATATAATATATAAAACTTTTTCTCTTAAAAATTGTGTTTCGAATAATATGACTATATTCCATCAGTTATTTTTTTTGTTTGTTGTTTTTATTTTTTTTCTTTCCTTTTATTAGGAGTATTTATTTTTGTTTATTGTTTTCCCATTTTTGAAAAATAAATATAAGAATTATTTGCTTCAAATGCATGAGCTTGTTGGGTAGTGTGAATCCTAATAAGTACTGAATACTAACTCCTCTTTTGCAGATCTAACTTTGTGGTAACTTAGTCGGGGGGTTGTAAGGGGGCGAGAGCACCCTTGCCCGAAGGTGGGGTTCGGGGGTGTGCCCTTGAGGTGAATTTTTTCTTGTTTGTTTTTGTGTTTCACCGATCCTGGTTAGGTAATTATATTCCTAACAACTGGTATCAGAACGTTAGGTTTGAGTGAGAATGATGGTCACAGACGAAGGAAAAGTAAGAATCGATAAATTCAATGGCACATATTTTAGGTTATGGAGGATGCAGATTGAAGATTATCTGTATCAGAATAAGGTATATCAGGTTTTTACAGAACAAAAATTCAGAAGAGATGAGAGACGCAGAGTAGACACTCCTTGATAAACAAACGTTGGGAGTTGTTCGTTTAACGTTGGTTCGTAACGTTGCATTCACAAAAACCCTTGCAAACATGTATGAAAAACCCTTTGTCTCGAATAAGGTATATCTTATGCATAGGTTATTTAATCTTAAGATGGTAGAAGGTGGGTCTGTAGCGGATCATTGGAACGAGTTCAACACAGTCACAACTAAATTGAGTTCTGTAGAGATTGAGTTTGATGATGAGGTCAGGGCTTTGATTCTTCTATCCAGTTTGGCAGACAGTCGAAATGGTATCGTAATAGCAGTGAGCAACTCTTTAGGTAAATCGAAATTGAATTATAATAATGTTCGTGACCTAATTTTGAGTGAAAAAATTCGCAGAAGGGAATTAGGAGAAACGTCAAGGTCTATGCACTTAATACAGAAGCCGAGGAAAGATCAGTCAACAGAAACTCAAATTGTAATAGATCAACAGTCTAAGCACAGAAGTAAGTCAAGATCTAGGAGAGGAACGAAGTTGCTGGAACTATGGACAGAAATGGCACTTGAATGTAGATTGTTCGACACCAAAGAAGAAACAAGGATATCAGAATAAGAAGTATGTGAATGTTGTAACAAAAGATATTTGTGATACCTAGATCTAGAGCATTGACAGTCCTTTCGAGTCTTGGATTTTAGATTATAGGGCATCTTTCCATTCATCCTCACACAGGGAAACCATAAGCAACTATGTAAGTGGTGATTTCGAGAAGGTTTGTTTGGCTGATGATAAACCTTTAATTATTGTAGGTAAATGAGATGTGAAAATAAGGCTGCTAAACGAGTTGGTATGAAAGATACAAAATGTCAGACTGTGTGCCTAGATTGAAAAGGAATTTGATTTTTGTGGGACAGTTTGATGATGAAGGTCATTTAGTAACCTTCACAGGTGGGCTGTGGAAAATCTCTAAAGGAGGTATGGTTGTTGCTTGTGGTATAAAGACTGACACTCTTTATGTAACAATAAACAACAAAAATTCAGTAACAGTTGTTGATGAAAATGAAGACTTACACTTGTGGTACTGTAGGCTTAGGCATATGAGTGAGAAAAGGGATAAAGGTACTTCTGAAAAAGGGAAACTATTAGATTTGAAATCAATTGATCTTGAAGGGAAGACTTACACTTGTGGTACCGTAGGCTTAGGCATATGAGCAAGAAAATGGATAAAGGTACTTCTGGCAAAAGGGAAACTGTCATATTTGAAATCAATTGATTTTGATTTGTGCGAAGATTGTATTTTTTAAAAGCAAAAGAGGGTCAATTTTTTGAAGGATGGCAGGAAATTAAAGACAAAAAAATTAGAGTTGATTCATATTGATGTATCGGGGCCTTCTCTAGTTACATTTCTTGGAGGATCATATTATTATGTTACTTTTATTGATGATTCGACTAGAAATGTATGAGTTTATTTTCTGAATAATAAATCTGATGTTTTTGCTTTTTTTAAAAAGTAGGAAAGCTTTGGTGGATAATGAAACAAATTTGAAAATCAAGTATTTGAGATCAGACAATAGAGTGGAGTATGGAGATAGTAAGGAAATTTGAGTGATTCTAGATCTCAATGAAACTAGGCTCCATATTTAATGTTTCTAGAAAATTTTCATTAAATTTGAAGAAATGAGGTGGGAGGAAATTGAATTTGAACACAGGGGTACTGCTTAGGAAATTTTGAAAATATGAACTTTCAAGGTCACTTTCCACCCAAGATTGCTTCATTTTTTCTCCCACCTTCCTAATAGTTTAGTTTACGTCATAATCACATATAGTTAGGGATACTAAATAGAACTTAAACATATTTTTGGTGGCCTTGGATAGGTATGCTATACATTAAGATTCTATTGAGTATAATCAACTCAATGATGAGACCCATTTCATCAAATAAAGCTCATAAAGTATGGGTTCTTAAGAAATATAGCATTAAAATAGTATTTAATAAGTGTTAATCGCCTTTATAGGATCTGAAAATGTTAAGGTGCATCCAAAAAAGACTAATTAGCTAAGTATTAAGCGAAGGCTGAATAGCCTTGAACCTTGAAATAGAGACTTTTCATTAAATACAGTTCCTTACAGTTGTATAATATTACATGTAGTTTCTTTCAGCTTATTAACGTATTTCAAATTATTATACTAAATGTTTTAACTACATGACTGTTTTCAGAATACCAAGTTGAATCTTAAATTGAATGCCTTTAAGAAGCATATTTCTAAATAGTTAATAGCATGTTTTACAAGCATATTTTTAGCATGAAATTATACGCCATAAAATATTCATGAAAAATAGTCATGCCCAATTAGAGGTTTAAACTATATTCATGACATAGTTATGCCCGGTTGGGGGGTTAAGTTAAACTGTATAAGCCCTAGAACTCTAGATTACACTTAGTCGCCTAGGTGAACTACTCAAGATAGAGTTAAAAAAAGATTGACATATATGATTTCATTGCACAATTTACAGATATAACTTCATGCTTACTATGTTTTACTCTTGCAAAACTGTTTAGTAAAAGAACCTACGTAATTCTCTAATTATCTTATGATCAGTTATATGTATATGATTTATAAATGCTGGTAGCTTCTGTACAAATATTTTACCTACCATCCATGAAAGTTTATAAAAGAAGTTTTTCTAAAAATCATAATAGGGAACTCGAGTTACTCACGAGCTTTTCATAAAGTTCACAGGGTTTTATCTTGTATATTTTAGGTGGAGTTTCAGATAATGTAGCTTGACGGAAGAGAATTTAATTACAGTACTTTTGGAAGATTGATAATTTCGGTACTTTTTGTAAGAATAGCCAGAAAAAATTTGTAAGCTATAATATTCAGACACTACTATATAATGTAACAGTTTAGTTATGCTTCAACCATGATTCAGTTTTCAGCTACTTTATGAAGTATGAATGTATGAAATATATATACCAGATAAGAGGCATTTGGTTGGTCACCTCATTAACATACCACAAGAGAGTTAGTATATTGATAAGGTGCTTAACTGACCGGTCATTATCCCTAATCCGCTATAGGGTGGTTCTGGGATGTGACACTTCAAGCTTGAGGAAGGAAGACAATTATTGCGGTGTTCTTCTATGTGATGGAGGGATCTTGACCTTAAGTATATCAGGTTCCAAGTGGGAGATTGTTGGATAGTCTGGATCTTGATAAGTACTGAACATTTGCCCTTCCTTCGTGATAAGATGGCCTGGGGTTACAGGGGATGGAAGCTCCCTTGCCCTGAAGGTGGGGCTCAGGGGCGTGCCCTCGAGACGAATTTTTTCTTATTTGCTTTCGCAATCCTTTTTGGTTGTCTTCTTGTAGCTTTAACTCTCAGCTTTTATTGATTACCATTGACTGGTAACTTCATTCCAGCTTTTGTCTCTTTATATTCATACTCAGGTAACTTCAACGGCTTCATTTTCTTACTTTTTATTCTTTTCACATACGAGTACTTCTACTTACTTGTTTTTTCCTCCTAAATCTGTTAGAAATGTTGCTGAGTGATTGCATGGGTTGTCAACTCCTCATTTCGTTCCAACTGTTTGCAGCCTCTCAATCATTTTTCTAAGTGCCTTAATTTTTGCATTCTTCTTATTTATTTTTTATTTTTATCAAAACCAGCCACTTGTAGCGTGCTTATGTCCTCAGTTTCCAGATCTGTAATACAATAGTGGTTGAATTCCAAATTAGTAATTATAATTTTACTTATTTATATTTTAAAATTGAGTGTAGAATAGCTTTCACTGACTTGATCTTTTACTGCCTCTAGTCCATCAGATTTTTCTTCTCCACCAATTTTTTTGTTACATAATGGTCTGTTCAAGTAGTTCGTGCACCATTTCTTCCAATGCATTTGCATGTTATGTTTTTTGTTGTAATCATTTGTCAAGTCTGAATAGTCTTCTCTCAACTGCCTATATTCCTTCTCAGATTCCATCAAAATAGTCTGTAAAATTTCATTATCATGAATTAGATGTTCTACCCTTTTGTTTTTGCTTCCTTATTCTTGAAAACAAGCTGTTTTATGTCTCTTCTTATTAGTTTTTCAACACTCATTCTTGATTTTTGTGACACTTGAGCAGTCTGAGAGCTGTCATACAACACTACAGTCTGTTATCTATGCACATTCTTTTTCTTGTGTTATAGGGATTTGGTCATGTCCGTTCAACAATTCTTGCACTCTCTAACGCAACGATATCAATATCTGGACTAATCATGCACATAGGTGTTTCTATACCAACAAAATGATCACCTTCCTCTTCTTCATACATTTTTTGATGATCACCTTTCTTTCTTAATCGTTGCTTTAATACTTCTACAAAATCATCTTCGTTGCTCTTTTTCGGATTCATCCATTCCATGTTCACCATACCTTATATACTCATTCTATTCGAATGACTCTGTTTCACTACTCTCTTCACTGTTAGTGTCCATATTTGCTAATTTTTTCTCTGTTTTGTTCAACTCAGCCCCTATTCACCTGTCCATATGGCACACACTTAAATTGTAAGGCCACATATTTTGAACACCTTTCAACCTTTAAAGAATATATCAATAGTTGATTACATGCCAGAAGATGTAATGTAAAATTCTACAGTTTTCCATAGAATTATATTTAACAAATTTTCACTAAATGCAGTGTAAAATGTAACAACAAGCAATACAATGTCTTTTACATGAATTTTGATTGTCAAATTTTTGAATACCTGTTGACCTTTAAGACTGTTCAACATTATGTATGTAACCCCCTTTTGCATCTTATTAAGTCCCATTTCATTATTCTTGGGATTGCTTTTATGGGTGATGGCTTCAGAGGGGTAGTGTGCTCATTTAACCAATATTATAACAAATTACGACACATTAAAATTAAAACGTTGCTAGGACTTACACACTATAGAGTCTGTTAATGATAAACCATGCTACGTGTGTAAAATATATGCATTAGTAGTATGTTACACACCAGTAATGAAATAACACAATCAGTAACTTTTCTTAGGGGTTGGTGATATCTTTCCACTGATGACATCAACTATGTTCTGATTGCACCCATCCGATTATACAATATTTTCATTTTTATATATTATATATATTGTATGAACCCCTAGCTCATTGTCACACATATTGTTAAAAAAAATAGTGTCAGACACACATACAAACATAGAAGTTTGGCTACATCCTGCTTATTTGATTTTCCCTTCCTATTGATCGCTTCCAAAACCTTCTCTCTAATAACCTTGGCATCCAATTGTTCCGGATTTTTTCAAATACCCTTTACATAAATGGGCTTGTCTGGTATGGTTAAATAGGAAGGGGTCATTGATTTATTCCTAAATCAATCCCAAAAACAAACTCAATATTAAAGTCACGAAGGAAAATCATTTTTGTTGACAATGCAAAAGTCTTTGTGGCTAGTTGAAATCGTTTTATTATTAAACACCAGTTCATCCGACTTCCATGTTTTTTTTTACTGTCAACTTGTTATTTATTATCTTTTTAAAAAACTTCTAGAACGGTATTTTCCGTAAAACCTTTTGATGTTTCACTTCCAATTCCAGTTCTTTAATTTATTTGATTATAGCCCCCATGTTGGATCTATAATGTGCCCCATATTTCTTCCTTGTCGATTTTGTTCCTAATACTAGGACCCTTTTATCTTCCTTGAAATCGACAATATATTTTTCTGATTCAGTCATAATGTTATGTAAAATTTCACAATACATTGAACTGTGATAATTGCAAAATATATACAAAATGTCAGTAATCTACAATATATTTTTCTCATGCTATCATCCTGTTATGTAAGCTTTCACAATAGATTAAACTGTAATAATGACACAATATATACAAAATTGGCCCAACCAAATGAATTTTTAACATTTTTTACACTATGCTTGTCCAAATTTTAAGGTTATATAAACCCTTGTTTACATTGCAATATTGATCTGTTGCAGCTGTAAATTTTCACAACACCCCATATGCAAAAAATGATAATCCTTCATATTGTAAGTTTTTACAACATTTCACACATAGATCACATGCAAAAATCTGCATGCTTTGGCATTTTGACCAGACCAAATTTTACGCTACATTGATCCAAACACGAGGGTATATAGACCTTTGTTTGCATTTTGTATACTTGAATTATGCTAAAACTATAAAATTTCACACATAATTCATACCCAAAAATCTATATCCCTTTTTCATTATTGAACTGTAATAATTACAAAGCACATACAAATCTTTATTCAGATAAAATTTTACACTACATTGATCGAAATATGAGGGTATATAGACCATTTTTTCACATTTCACGGTTGGAATCTATTACACATGTAAGAATTCACAAATATTGTATGTGAAAAAAAAATACCCACTTTCATTTGAAATTTTTTCAAATTTTATTGAGCTGTAAGAATTTCAAAACATATACAATTTTTTACCAGAATGAATTTACACCACATTTTGATCTCTAGTTTCATGGTATATAAACCTATTTTTTACAAATGTAATGATAAAATGTGCTACACAAGTAAAAATTTCACATATTTCATATGCAAAAAAAAAAAAAATACACCCTTCTAAAATCTATTAATTCGAATAAACAAAAATTAAATGACTTATCTTTCAGCGCCATTTTTTATAGAACTTGTTCTTCTTTTTCTCACTTTCGACGAAATATATCACCTCGTTGTTAGGTTTCTTGCCTTTTTGATTTATAAAATCTCCAGTTAGTTGCCTTTTAATCCAAAAGTTTCACAGTTTGCACTATGAAGAAAACCAATTTTACACTCCTTTTCCAAAATTCTGATGAATGTCGAGAATACAAGGATTTGGAATCCCTTTTTTCTACGCCGACGATCGATGCTGAATGAATAGAGAAGTGGGTTTGATCACGGATGAGATCGTGTTACCTTCTCAAGTAACAGAAATCATGCCTTTTGTTTCGCGTGATCGTGTTTTATGTGTTTTCAAAAAAAAAAATTTCCTAAATTCTGCTCATTTTTGTTGCATTTGTGATAGACCCTTTTTTGTCTTTTGATAGTTTTGAGTTGGGGACTGTATTGTCCATGTAAGTCTCCTTGATTTCTTGGGTTACAAGAGTTACAATTGAACTCTATTATAATTATAGTCTTAATGAAGGACCTATAACTGATCGACCCTTATAATAAATGCATGTAGGTTCTATCCCTTGTATTTAAAACTTAGAAAATTCATTATTTTTAATATTTTCTTAGAATAATGATACTGTAAGTTCAAGCTCATATGAGACAGATTGTTTAAACTATTGGATGACTTGAGTATCGAGTTTTCATTTATCCCACTCACCTTATTTTTAATTTCTAAGTTATCCAACAGTTAAAACACCCTTCTCATATGAGTTCGAATTCACATTAACATTACCTTTTTTATAAACTATTATTGATTATTATTGACTAATATAAAATTAATACTATTGTTATACATAATGAAAATTTTCACTTTATTATCTTATTAGACATAATAGAGTGAGGTCTACTACACTTGACACTTTTATAATTAATATTTAATAAGTTAATAATATCTATTAATTAATAAAGTTTTAAGGAACTAACTTGGTTTCCTGGTAGATAATTAATAATTCTGTTACTTAATAATTAATACTTTTTTCAAAAAAATTATTTACAATATTAATTATTAGAGAGAAAAAATAGTTATATATGAGCTTATATATATATATATATTTCATTTATGATATGTCTTGATAATTATATTTATTAATTATACATAATTAAAGACTAAATTATTGTAAATGAAAAAAATTATAACATAAGAAAACATAATTTCTTTACTTGAAATAGACATTAAGAGTTTTTATGTCATAAGTTGATTATTATATGTATTTTTTTATGAAAAATTAAAATGTTTTTGAAAAAGTACATATAAGATCTTATTTTGTATTAAAAATAATTTATTTATAAAATATTTATTGGTTAGTAAAAAAATAAAAATAATTAATAAATATTTAATTACATAAATCTATTAATTATAAAATGATTGACTGTATATGATGACTTATCAGATAGGAAACTGATGGCTTGCCGCATAGGTCACCTATACTCCCTTATTTTAGGCGTAAAAAAGTGGAGCTAAAAATTATGTTTAACATTTTACTACAATTAATATAGCCTAAAACACCCCTCCCAAAACACAACAACAAAAAATACCAATAACCCAACCCATATATATATATATATATATATATATATATAACGTGCTTTAAAGTTATAAGGGTTTTGTCCTCCAATTATGTGGACTCTAACCTTTCATTTGCACATGTCGATCGAAGAATACGAGGAAACAATGAAGATTCCCATTAGTGTGTGATTTGGTTAGACTTTGTTGTGTGTTGACGTGCATATGTGGGCTTCAATCCAACGTCATCGGAGTGAGAATTTGATGGGAAACTTCAGTATGAGAGAGAGAGAGGGCCTACCTTATACATATATATATATATATATATATATATTATCAAATATTGACAGATTCCCAATTAGAAAAAGGATAAAAGCTTTAAGCAAAGTATGTGTGGACACAAAACTTTGGCGCTTGTGGAAAGGAAAGAATATGAGAGATTGAAGAAGAAAAGAAAATTAAGAGTAGAGGAAAAAAGAGAGAGTATAAAGTCAAGTCCAAACATGGACCTAAAATAGAAGTGTAAAGTCATTGTAAATGGAGACATGCCATCCCTATAAAGGAGAGGGCCTTCTCATTACATAGACCACACACCAAGGTCGTGGTAGTGGGCTCCATAGAGTTATCTAGTAACTTCATGAAAAAGTTTCCACTAATTGAAGGAAAAGATTATGCAAAGGTCATATCTCAGCTCAATTCCTTTCCAAACAAACTACATTATATAAGGGCAAAAGAGTAAGGCATCCAATGAGAGACGGAATAAAATCTGTACTCCAAAAGAACACATAATTAATTAATAATTTTTTTTTTCCAAATGAATCGACCCATAATTCTAATTTCTTTGTAGATATCATTTCACAATTTTTACCATTATGTTACAGCAGGTATGACATTTTTATAATTTATGCAAAACATTCAACAATCAGTTGTATTTTGTTGAATGAATCGTGTAATAAAAATAAATCCCATATAAAAGCTACTTCATAAAGAATAGATATTTCCTACAAATTTTCACTGAGAAACGCATGATAGTCTTATAATTAAGATAAAATTTTCTAAGTTTTTTATTGCACCATTGTTTTTTTTTTTTTAAAAAAAAAATTAGTTTCTATCTCATCCATTATTTTTTAAAATTAGTTTCTATCTCATGTAGTTTTCAATTTATTTTTTAATTTTATATATTTTTTTTACATAAGTATTGTTAGTGAGTTAGTTTAGGAATCTTGCTATTCTTAGTGAGGTAAGGACTCGACTCTTGTTATTTCTTAATTTTGTTATTTCCTTTTACCTTTTAGGACTCTCTATCTATAACTCATAAACTCTCCTATATAAAAAGATCACTTGTTTAGTTTCATAATTAATTCAATAGAGAGTGATTCTCCCATAGACCTATTCATTGACTTTATCATGATATCAGAGCTCTGACAATATCAAGAATATGTCGTAACTTACGTTCAGCTTGTCCATTCTGTTGTAATGTATCACGACAGGACATATGCAAAATAGTGCCATAATATTTTAGACTATATCGAAAGTCATATTGAGTGTATTCGGAGTGCATTATTAGATCGAAAAGCTTTAGTGCGCTTGCAAAATTAGATTTCAACCATGTTGTCAAATTCGCAATAAATGTTGAGCAATTCAAAGCGTGATTTCATTAAGAAAATCCAAGTATAACGAGAGAAATTGTAAAAACAAAATCATAAAGTATCATGAGCCACTCATACTAAAAATAGGAGATGGACCCCAAACATCCAAATGAATAAGATCAAATGGTGCAACAACAATTGACTCATTATTATGAAACAACAATGCCGGTTGTTTTCCAAGTTGACAAGACACATAATCAAAAGGATTAGAACATCAAGACATTGATCCTAACAAACCTCCAGATATTAATAACTTGAGTCTAGGATAAAGAAGCATGACATAAAGGTGAGTGCTGAAGGGCTATAGGGGGTGATGAAGAGACTGCAGTTTAACCACCCAAAACCAGAAGATGAAAGGAAAAGAGCACTACAGGAAAATGCACTACACGGGCGTCGCTAATAGTGGAAAAATGCGTCGCTAAAGCTCTTTTGCAACGCACAAATGGACGTTGCTAAAGACATCGCAAATAATCATGTCACTAATAGTATTGGCGACGCACATACCTTTTCGCGTCGCTAAAGGTACTATTAGCGACGCACTGTGAGCATCGCTAATAATTGGGCATGGGCATCACAAATACTATACACGAACGCAACGTCCGTCGCTAAAAGCAACCATTAGCGACGCACAAAGAACGTTGCTAATGGTAGCTTTTAGTGACGCACACAGTGTGCGTTGCTAATGGTTGCTTTTAGCGACGCACAATGTGTGTGTCGCTAATTGTAACCTTTTGCTACGCACAAAGTGTGCATAGCTAATTGTAACCTTTAGCGACGCATTGTGCGCGTCGCTACTAGTGTATTGACATTCTTTAGCGATGAATGTAAAGCATCGTTATAAATTTATTTCTTTACTTTTAGCGACGCATTTGTGTGCATTGCTAAAAGTTTTTTTTTTAAAACCATATTTGCTTTGTTTTATTTGTTGTTTTATTCTTGTTAAAACCTGTATCAATCATTCCTGATATATAATAAAATCCAAACATTCTGAAATGAATATATTAAAAAATAAAAATACATTCATATATATATATATATATTATACTAATTATGTACATTTGTAAAAGTATAATTTAACAATAAATAGAAAAATAAAAAATTGTCTCAAAAAATGTAACTACAAATGTCCATGAAAAGAAAAAAAACAAATAAAAATAACAAGTTCTGATGCAAAACATAAAGATGGCGGCGCAATAATCCCGATCAATCTGAAATAAAGATCAAATGATATATATTAGAACAATTATTAAATATATATAAATATAGAATGTGAATAGTTTTTTTTTTTTGCATGCATAAATAGTAAGAACGACATAAAGTAGCATAAGTTGCAAACCACTGATCTAAACTAATTTCTGTAAGTTTGTGGTAGTCTATTTTGTCATTTGTGAGGTGTGTGATGGGGTTTTGAGATAGTTAGGCCGATATTCGGCATTTTGGTCCGTTAAAACTCCAAAATGGGCATTTTCAGAGTAAAAACTTGCATAAGTTTCAAACCGAGTGCCGTAAGTTCGTGAAAGTCTATTTTATCATGTTTGAGGTGTTCGATGGGGTTTTGGGCTTGTTTGGTTGATATCTGGGGTTTAGGTCCGTCAAAACCCCAAAATGGGCTTTTTTGGAGCAAAAACTTGCATAGGTTTCAAACTGGTGATCCGAACTGAGTGCCGTAAGTTTGTGAAAATATATTTTATCATTTGTGAGGTATGTGATGGGGTTTTGGTGTAGTTAGGCTGATATCCGGCATTTTGGTCCTTCAAAACCCCAAAACGGGCCTTTTTGGAGTTAAAACTTGCATAAGTTTCAAACCGGGCATCTGAACCGAGTGTCCGTAAGTTTGTGCAAGTCTATTTTATCATTTGTGAGGTATATGATGGGGTTTAGGTGTAGTTAGACTGATATCCAGAATTTTGGTCCATTCAAAACCCCAAAATGGGCTTTTTGGGAGCTGAAACTTGCATAAGTTTCAAACCGGGCATCTGAACTGATTGTCATAAGTTTGTGCAAGTCTATTTTTTCATTTTTGAGGTGTGTGATGGAGTTTCGGGGTTGGTAGGCCGATATCCGGTGTTTTGGTCAGTCAAAACCCTAAAATAGGCCTTTTTGGAGCTGAAACTTGCATCCCTATGAAATTAAATAAGTTCGTGCAAGTCTATTTTCATATGTGAAGTGTCATGCAGTTTGTAGGCCTGTTAGGTCGAAATCCTTTTTTTTTTTTTTACGTAACATTTTCTATAAATAATAAATCCACCAAAGTAAATAATTTTAAAAACTCACCAAGGTTGAAAAGAGCCTCCTTACTAGCTAATGATCGTATGCACAAGAGCCTCTAGCTGGGTTTGGCGTTCCTGGAGCTCTATCATCTGAGCCTTCATCTCTGCATTCAGTCTCTCAGCTGCCTTAGATCTCTAGGGTGGCTGCGTGAAACCTAGCATCGCTCTTGACGCTAGAGGACGATTCCGTCGGCTCCATCCCACTCCCGTAAGCCACGCACATATCCATGCCTCTTGCCCAGAACAGTCTCTCGTATTTGGTTATCGGTCGGCGGATGCTCACCCTCAAGGGTCGACTAAACACGCAGCTCGACCATCTCCTCTTATAAAAACATAAATATAAGTTACTACTTTTAAACATTTAGATTAATATTAAATTAGTAATAGTGGTATATAAATCTTTTCCAACTTACATAAAGTCGCTGACCTTCAGGCCTAGTCCAACCCTTCTCGGGATTGTAATGCGTCCTGTGCCATAACTCAATGGGGCTGGGTGGTGCACTGGTCTTCTAGTCTCGCTACAACAAATAAATAGTATTGATTTCATGAATACATTATACAATAAGAAATTGATACATTTATTAACTTACCATCTCATGCATATACCTAAAAAAAGAATGTGATCCACCACAGTGGGTCACCTTTTTCTTTCTTCTGCTCTCGCTATTTTTCTTACTAAGTTCTTACACTTGGCCAAAACAAAGAAGGTTAGTATAAATGACAATGATTTATTGTATAACAAAAGTAATTTTGACAATTTTTACCTGGAATGCATTACAAGTAAATCGGTCGCATAGTAACATCCAATCCTCTACTATCACCCCCTTGTAGGGTCTATCGCGAGGCTCTCTACCAGCTGCCACCTCCGCCTCAGTAGTGATGGAGCCTGCGTCGATAGTCCCTAAAACGGGTTCCCAAGTAACGATCCACTGCCTTCACGACATGAGGTAGGTGGAGATCGATGTCAAACTTCTCTTGTAAAGCATGTCATTGTCAAAACATTACGACATTAGATATGTTAAAATTTAGTTGAATACAATAATAACAGACATACTAGGATATGTGCATGAATATCCCGTCGCTCCTCGTCAGTGACGTGACTCCAGTCACTAATATGGAGTGGGGCGCGTAGTCGGCAAATGATGTCGACCTCAATGGTGAACTGCTGTCCCACCTACCAACGGGCTTCAGCAAGCCCGGAGGATAGCTCAATCCGAAGTCGTGCACCCCCTGCTGCCTCCATCTGAGCTTGCAAACTCCGGTTCTTCGACCTACCGTGCCCTCGTCTAGAGGTGGTGGCCGAAGATTTTAAAAAAATTAAATCAAAATGGTTAGTACCATATTTATATAATCATTAATAAAAAGAAGAACTATGCATACCATCGACGGCAGGATCAGTTGACCCTACAGATGAGGGGGAAGAGGTCGATGGGTCCAGTCATAACTGTGCGTCTGTGAGAACCTGATCCAACCATATCTATGAAGAAAGTTTAAAAATAAAATTGTTTCTATTTAATCATAAAAATTAAAATCCTTATCAAAGTAAAAATGAATACCCATTACATCATAAAATTGAATATCCATTACATCATAAAATTGAAAATCCATTACACTTGATCCTAACACATGTAACACTTATTACAATTATTCATTTGAGTCTGTATCATCATTTGTTCTTGAAATTTCTTTATTCTCGGTACAATACACTAACAATGTATCATTATCAAAATCACTTTCCTCATCATCATCATCATTAATGAAAGTTGCATCCCTCGAATCTAATTATGTGGTATTGGTGACGTTGGAAGCTACAAAATGATCTGGTTCTATATCAGTTCTATTCAACCGATACGAAGTAACATCTTCCTGATCATATCGGGCAACCCCATCGTGGGCAGATTGAGACTCTTCTTGTAGTGCCTCCTCAATCCTCTCTAAGTCTTCATCTCCCTCGCTAACTTCTAGTACATCATAAAAATTTCTAGATTTTAGTTTTTGGACAACATGCCAATCACCTTTGATTTTTGTGTCCTTCAAATGGAAAACTTGTTTTGCTTGAGATGCCAAAACATATGGATCATCTTTAAATATCGTACGTGACGTATTAACACTTATGAAGTACTTATCGATCTGCATTTCAGTCTTCTTATTACTTACATCCCACTAATCACATTTAAAAATATACACAGAATGACCGTAGCAATAATGTAACTGTATGATGTCTTGTAAAACACCATAGCACTCTACAGTTTGTCCTACGTCACCATCTCCCTGAACAAGGACCTCGCTATTCTGTGTTCGCCGACTGACCTCATGTTCCCTTATATGAAATCAAACATCATCAATAATTAAACCGGTGTAGCGGGATATCCTTTGATCAGGACCACATGTTATAATTAATCGTACGCCTCAGGAGATTATTGGTGGCGTAATAGCTTCATCTATTAATTCAATACAAGTACAAAATTAATTGAATACAAATGCATTAGCTAATACAGTTACAATTAATTGAAACCTATTCTTACACGTTCTTCGAATCACTTTGGAAACAAATTTTGTCGTCTTTGCTCTAGATCAAAACTTGATACATGTTCTCTCTGAAACTCAATCGTATGCTCACTGCATAACATGAGATATGTTATATGTAACTTACATTTGTGTACTAACGTAGTATTGAAATGATTTCGATAAACTTACTTAAAATATGACAATGTCTCATCGCAGTTGTTGAACACGGTATAATGGGATTTTTCCAAGTCTTGAGGATGACACCATTCATATATACGGACACTTATTGGCCGCACATTCTGATTAAACACCGCAAGGCCAGTTCGTTGCTGCCCTGGACATCGAATCAGAATTTTGCTCTTGACGATTAAACTTTGTCTCAATATCTTCAAGATGCATAGAGCAGAAGGTGAGACATTCATCATCAACGTAAGCCTTAGCAATTGACCCTTTCGGTCGTACTTTATTACGCACATATTGCTTCAATGTGTGCAAATATCTGTTTTAATAATTAATTAGTTATACATTAAAATAGTTAGCATGGATAGATAATACAATTCATAAAATTAAATGCACCTTTCTATTGGATACATCCAACAGTATTGGACAGGTCCGCCAAGTTTTGCCTCATGAGGTAAATGCACAGCTAAGTAGACCATTACATCAAAGAAAGCTAGAGGAAAAATCTTTTCCAACTTGCAGAGGATCACGACAACATCCCTTTCAAGCTTTTCAAGTACTTCCAAATTCAATGTCTTCGCACATAATTCTCTAAAGAAGCAGCCCCACTCAGTCAATGTAGTCGATATGTCATCGGTGAGATATCCACGTAGTGCAACTGGAAGAAGTCATTGTAAAAGGACATGGCAGTCATGGCTCTTCAATCCGGATATTTTCCCATCTATAACATTTACACATCGAGATATATTTGAAGCATATCCATCTGGAAACTTCACCGAATAATGATATTGTAAGTTCAAACTCATATGAGACAGGCCATTTAAACCGTTGGATGACTTGAGTATCGAGTTTTCATTTATCTCAATCACTTTATTTTTAATTTCTAAGTTATCTAACAGTTAAAACACCCTTCTCATATGAGTTCAAATTTACATTAAAATTACCCTTTTATAATTATTATTGACTAATATACAAATAATAATATTGTTATACATAATGAAAATTTTCACTTTATTACCTTATTAGACATAATAGAGTGAGGTCTACTACACTTGGCACTCTTGTAATTAATATTTAATAAGTTAATAATATTTATTAATTAATAAATTTTTAAAGAACCAACTTAGTTTCATGGCAGATAATTAATAATTCTGTTACTTAATAATTAAGACTTTTTCAAAAAAATATTTCATAATATTAATTATTAAAGAGAAAAAATAGTTATATATGAACTTATATATATATATATTATTTATGATATGTCTTGATAATTATATTTATTAATTATACATAATTAAAGACTAAATTATTGTAAATGAGAAAAATTATAACATGAGAAAATACAATTTCTTTACTTGAAATAGACATTAAAAGTTTTTATGTCATAAGTTGATTATTATATGTATTTTTTTATGAAAAATTAAAATGTTATTGAAAAAGGACATATAAGATCTTATTTTTGTATTGAAAATAATTTATTTATAAAAATATTTATTGATTAGTAAAAAAATTTAATAATTAATAAATATTTAGTTACTTAAATCTATTAATTATAAAATAATTGACTATACATGATGACTTATCAGATAGAACAATGTGATGGCTTGCCGCATAGGTCACCTATACTCCATTATGTTACGCGTAAAGAAGTGGAGATAAAAATTTTGTTCAACATTTTACTGCAATTAATATAGCCTAAAACACCCCTCCCAAAACACAACAACAAAAAAAACCAATAACCCAACCCATATATATATATATATATATATGACGTGATTTAAAGTTAAAAGGGTTGTGCCCAATTATGTGGACTCTAACCTTTCAGTTGCACACGTCGATCGAAGAATACGAGGAAACAGTGAAGATTCCCATTACTGTGTGATTTGGTTAGACTTTTTGGTCTGTTGACGTGCATATGTGGGCTTCAATCCAACGTCATCGGTTTTGAGAATTTGATGGGAAACTTCATATGAGAGAGAGAGAGAGAGAGAGAGAGAGAGGGCCTACCTTTTTATATATATATATATATATATATATATATATATATATTATCAAATATTGACAGATTCCCAATTAGAAAAAGGATAAAAGCTTTAAGCAAAGTATGTGTGGACACAAAACTTTGGCGCTTGTGGAAAGGAAAGAATATGAGGGATTGAAGAAGAGAAGAAAATTAAGAGTAAAGGATAAAAAAAAAGAGAGTATAAAGTCAAGTCCAAACATGGACCTAAAATAGAAGTGCAAAGTCATTGTAAATGGAGACATGCCATCCCTATAAAGGAGAGGGCCTTCTCATTACATGGACCACACACCAAGGTCGTGGTAGTGGGCTCCATAGAGTTTTCAAGTAACTTCATGAAAAAGTTTCCACTAATTGAAGGAAAAGATTATGGAAAGGTCATATCTCACTCAATTCCTTTCCAAACAAACTACATTATATAAAGGGCAAAAGAGTAAGGCATCCAATGAGAGACGGAATAAAATCTTTACTCCAAAACAACACCTAATTAATTAATAAATTTTTTTTTTTCAAATGAATCGACCCCTAATTCTAATTTCTTTGTAGATATCATTTCACAATTTTTACCATTATGTTACAACAGGTATGACATTTTTATAATTTATGCAAAACATTCAACAATCAGTTGTATTTTGTTGAAATGAATCGTGTAATAAAAATAAATCCCATATAAGAGCTACTTCATAAAGAATAGATGTTTCCTACAAATTTTCACTGAGAAACGCATGATAGTCTTATAATTGATTTTCTAAGTTTTTTATTGCACCTGATATACCACAAAACAACAGATCAATCCTTATGTGATACGTGTATCTACAGATCAATTAGGGGCTCGGTCATCCAAAGCATGCCAAGCATTCAGAACAGACCTACAGAACTTAAAGGGCCGAGCACACGCCTACAAAGCAGAGTTACATTCTTACAGAGCCTACAGGTCCGAGCACGGACCTCCAGAGCACTCTCTGTGATTCAGAGCTGCTCGTCGCCTTTAATATCTGCCGAGCAGAGAATAAGAGAACAGTCTTCTACAAGGAAACTGCCACACATGATTATCTCTATTGTTGCTATATTCAACAAGGCAATTGCTATCTCCGACGCTCCAATCCCTATATTCATGGCTCCAAATCCTAATCAACTTGGGAAAGCCATTGCCTATATATTAAACCCTAGAGGAATGATTTATTTTTTATGCTCATTCTTTGGCTTACATTACAGTTTTCTCAATTCAGTTTATTAACTTAAGCATCAGAGTGGCTACTGCTGGAGCTAATCCGGTGGTCCTCTGATCTTCTTTTTGAGTGTTCTTTAGGTCGCAGAAGGTCAAAGTCAGTTACAGCCAAAAAGTGCAGCCTTAGTTTGGCGCCGTCTTAGTTTGGCGCCGTCTGTGGGAATCGACAATAATCTCTAAGTGCTCTACTTACTTATAAACTTATTCTCCTTCTTTTTGGAGAACCATGGCACCCAATCTCCGACCAAGGAAGAATGCTCAAAACCCACAAAACCCTCAACGTCGGCCGCTTGTCGGACGAGGAAGAAGACAGATAGCTGATCCCATGCGGCAGGAGCTTGAGTCAATCAAGCGACATAACCAGCTCATGCAAGAACAACTTTTAGCCATGTCTAGAACTTTGGCAATGCTTACGCAAAATCAGGGGACAAATCCTCTAAATCCGTCGATCAACATTGCTGCTCAGGGTACACAACCCCCTATTATCACTACGGAAGGAGGGCCCCAACAAGGGAGACCCGACCAAAGGCCTGAACAGAGACAGGAACAAGGACGGAACGAACCTCAGCAACAGAATAATGAGGTCATCTTTGTCCTCCATAATGACACCCCGACAGCGGGGACATCAACAGAGCACGAAAACGGTACGTTCGGGAGGCCATAAATACTCCCACCATTCTAACGATCTCCCATATCGAGAAAAGGCTGAAACCAGTGCCTGAAATCCAGTTCATGGAGCAAGATCTTGCTGGGGTACATTGTCCTCACAGTGATGCCCTCGTCATCTCTCTCAAAATTGCCAATTTTGAGACCCGAAGAGTTCTAGTGGACATTGGGAGCTCTACAAAGGTTTTATTCTACGAGCCCCTCAAACTGATGAAGCTTAATCCTAGTGACGTCAAACCTACAACCGTGATCATGGCAGGATTTGATAGAAATCTCAATACTCCACTAGGAAGGATTGATTTCCCCACTACAGTAGGAGAGGGAGACGGACAAAAGACCACTATGACAGAGTACATGCTTCTGAACGCCAAGTCCCCTTACAATGTCATAATTGGGAGACCATGGTTGCATCAGATTGGAGCAGTCACTTCAACCCTCCACCAGTGCCTAAAGTACGTCCATAATCAGGCTGTCTATTCTATCAGAGGGTGTCAACCGACCTCCAGGGAGTGTCATGCTCTCGCTTTCAAAGAGAAGGCTCCCAAATAGCAATTACAGCATGCCTATGAGTGCGTGGACCTAATCCATTCCCACCTTCACGAGGCAGAAGACTGCCCTTCCAGAATCGATGAGCCACTAAGCCCTAGAGGAAGGGACAGCAGGGCCAAGCCCATTGGGGAACCCATCAAAGTACTGGTCAGCTCAAAATTGCTAGGACGCTATCTGCAAATAGGTCCAGACCTGACATCTGCCGAGCAGGATGAAATAATCAAGTTCCTGAAAAACAACCTCTCCGTGTTTGCTTGGGAAAGAAAGGATATGGAGGGAATAGACCCGACCTTATTACCCACAAACTGATGGTAGATCTAGACCACCCACCAGTGAGACAGAAAAGGAGGCCACTTGCTCCAGAGCAGCATCGGCTCATCAATGAGGAGGTCCAAAGCCTGCTTGAGGCCAAGATGATACGAGAGGTATTCTACCTTGACTGGTTAGCTAATACCGTTCTGGTCAAGAAGAAAAATGGCAAGTGGAGAGTTTGCGTCGACTACACAGATCTCAATAAAGCCTGTCCCAAGGATAGGTTCCTTCTACTGAGAATAGATCAGCTAGTCGATGCTACTGCAAGGCACAAGCTCATGAGCTTCATGGATACCTATTCAGGATATAACCAAATCCAGATGTACCCTCCAGATTAGGAGAAAACAACGTTCATAACCGAACGAGGTCTCTATTGCTACAAAGTGATGCCGTTAGGTCTAAAGAATGCTAGGGCTACAAATCAGCGTCTCGTCAATAAGATGTTCAACCCTCTGCTCGGCAGTACCATGAAAGTCTACATTGACCACATGCTAGTCAAAAGCTTACAAAAGGGCAACCACTTCCAGCACTTAGCTCAAACGTTTGACATCTTGAAGCAGCATAAGATGAAACTGAATCCCTCAGAGTGTACGTTCGGAGTGACAAAGGGAAAATTCCTAGGGTATATTGTTTCACAGAGGGGCATTGAGGCAAACCCCACTCAGATCAGGGCTCTGACTGAGCTGGAGTCACCAAAAACCAAGAAGGACATTCAGGCTCTGAATGGCAGAGTTGCAGCTCTGAGCAGATTTATTTCCAAATCCACTGACCGCTGTCTACCATTCTTCAAAGCCTTAAAAGGCAACAAAGCTCAACAGTGGACAGAAGGGTGTGAAAAGGCCTTCCAAGAGCTGAAGGAATATCTTGCTTCGCCTGAACTCCTATCAAAACTAGTCCACGGAGAAAAATTGATTCTCTACCTTGTAGTCACTGAAAACACTATTAGTTCAGTACTGGTCAGGCAGCACAAGGGAGTCCAGAAGCCTATATTTTATGTCAGCAGAGCATTATTAGACACAGAAAAGAGGTATCCTGAAATTGAAAAGTTGGCTCTTGCACTAATAATCTCGACACGAAAGCTCAGACCCTACTTTCAAGCCTATCTTATTGAGATCCCCACTGCACACCCCTTGAAGTCCGTACTAAGAAAGCCTGAAGTATCAGGGCGACTAGGTCAAATGGTCAGTAGAACTAGGGGAATTCGACATATCATACGTCGCTTGAATCTCTGTTAAAGGTCAAGCCTTGGTCGATTTTGTTGCCGAACTCACCCCAGTATTATAGGACAAGGCCTGACTCTTTGAAAACTCAGAGACATGGCAGCTCTATACCGATGGATCTTCTACTGACCATGGTTCTGGTGTGGGCCTAGGTATTACAATCTCCTGATGGGCTCGTAGCAGAGAAGGCAGTTAGCCTAGGGTTCAGAGCCTCCAACAATAAAGCAGAATACGAAGCCTTTGTGCTGGGAATAAAGCTAGCTTTGGAATGCGAAGCTCAGAACCTCGAAGTCTTCTCTGATTCCCAATTGGTGGTAAGCCAAGTTTTGGGAGAATTTGCCGCTAAAGATGATCGGATGCTTCGGTATTCAGAACTTGCCAACTTATTAAAATAATCCTTGCAAATATTCTCCATCCAGAAAATAAAAAGAGGCCAGAACTGTAGAGCTGATACTTTGGCAAACATGTCATCTCACCTAGATTCAGGGGGTGATTCTATGATAAAAATCTCCCATCAGCTAAAACCAAGCATTGAGGAGGTCCAAGTCGCCCAAGTTACCAAACAGCCTTAAAACTAGGATGACCCCCCTATCTTCCAGTACTTAGAAGGAAGACTCCTCCCTGAGGACAAGAACAAAGTCCAGACGAATCCGAATTAAGGCAGCTCGGTATCTGATCCTGAACGACAAGCTTTACAGAAGGTCATATTCTCAACCTCTGCTAAGGTGTCTTGCTCTAGAAGAATCTTAGTATATCCTGATGGAAATACATGAAAGAATCTGCGAAAATCATAACGGGGGTAGAACCATAGCCCACCGAGCTCTAACACAAGGCTACTACTGGCCTGGTATGTTAAAGCAGGCTAAGGAGTACGTCCGAAAGTGTGACAAATGCCAAAGGTTTGATCCCTACCAACACCATCCCCACCACGAGCTCATTCCTATTGCCAGCCCATGGCCTTTTGTTCAGTGGGGAATGGATATCATAGGCTCATTACCTAAGGCCACACTTGAACAGGAAATATCTTCTAGTGGCCATTGATTACTTCTCCAAATGGGTAGAAGTAGAGCCTCTAACACACATTACTGAGAAGGAAGTCAAGAGCATCGTCTGGAAAAGCGTCATCTATAGGTTCAACATGCTGCGTGTAATCATCTCAAACAATGATACATAATTTGCTGCCAAAGTCTTCATGAAATTCTGCCAAGATTTGTGCATCAGTCAGCATTTCTCCTCCCCTGGTCATCCCCAAGCTAATGGGCAAGTAGAATTCCCCAATCAAACAACCCTTGATGCCTTTAAGAAGAGGTTGGAAGAAGCCAATGAAAGATGGGTCGAAGAACTCCCTGGTGTGCTCTGGGCTTACAAAACAACTAGAAGAACTCCAACCTCCGAAACTCCCTTTTCACTTGCTTATGGAACCGAGGCAGTTATTCCAGTAGAGATCGGTATGCCAATCCTGAGGATTGAAGCTTTCGACCAAGAGTCCAATCATCAGCAACTGGCAGAAAATTTAGATTTACTTAAGGAAAAGAGGGATCAAGCCAGGATCAGGATGGAAGCGTACCAACAAAGGAAGGCTAACAACTCTAAATTGGGGCTCAAACCTGTCAACTTTCAAGTTGGAGACCTCGTTCTAAGAAGGGTTTTTTCAAACACCAAGGATCCCACAATGTGAAAGTTATCACCCAATTGGGAAGGCCCTTACAGAGTAACAAAAATTGTTAGGCCTACCACTTACTGGCTAGAAGGCATTAATGGGAAACCTATTCCCAGACCTTGGAATATAGAATATTTGTGGAAGTGTTATCAATAAAGAAATTTTTTCTTCGAAAGACCCTTTGAAGTATACCCAACAAATGCACAGACTCTTAGTCTGGTCCAGCAAATGTACAGACCTCGTGGTCTGGTCCACCAAATGTACAGACCTCAGTGGTTTGGTCCACCAAATGTATAGACCTCGTGGTCTGGTCCACCAAATGTACAGACCTTGTGGTCTCGTCCACCAAATGTACAGACCTCATGGTCTCGGTCCACCAAATGTACAGACCTCAGTGGTCTCGTGCACCAAATGTACAGACTTCGTGGCATCGTCTACCAAATGTACAGACCTTGTGGCCTCGTCCACCAAATGTACAGACCTTGTGGCCTCGTCCACCAAATGTTACAGACCTCGTGGCCTCGTCCACCAAATGTACAGACCTCGTGGTCTCGTCCACTAAATGGGTCCATCAAATGTACAGACCTTATGGTTTGGTCCATCAAATGTACAGACCTTCGAATCTGGTCCAAAGTAAAGAGTCTGATTTGCTCAATTGATTCCCAGATATTCTCAATCCAATTATTTGCACAAGTCTCTAGGCTCGGCAAGCATAGTTATTACTACATTTATTCAAATTATTGCAGGTTACTTTATTCGACAGACTACTCTACAGAGCTGATCTGAATAGAGTATGAACAACTCGAACTTTGTCAAGAACAAACTCATGCACTACCATGCAGCCGTAACTTAATATATCGCCAAGACGACTTAGCTCACGGAATTCGCAAAGTATTTCAGTTTGGAGAAGGCGTAGATATTATAAAAATCTATCTATGCGAATGGAACCATTAACAGAAAGCAGTTGGCAACAGTGCATAGAAAAATGTGCTAGCTTAGGAGGAACACAGTTTATTGAAAGGGAAAGGAACTCAGTTTTATTGGTAATCCATGAAAAAGTTACATCAGAACAAATAAATCAACAGAGGGACAAACTACGATTCTAAAGCTACAATAATTTCGGACAAGTCGTATTTCGGTTTTATGCCATCATAGCCTTCTTCCTCTAGCTCTTCTAAAGTCAAGGGTCTAAGGTCCCAAGACACCATTACCACTGCCACCGGCTCCCATTTGAGAGGAAGGAACCTGAACCCAAATTTGCATCATTGCCTGCCTTAGGCACCAATGCAGAAGGATGACTCCGGGTCTCACGACACCTTCATTCTCCGCCTTCATTCTCCTCAAATTCAGCATGGCACCTTGGCCGGCTTGTGCAAAGGTCTCTGCCAAGGGAAGAAGGGGAGGAGGTATCTCCTTATCATCTTCATCATCAACGCTCCAAGCCTCGGTTGAATCAAGGAGGGCCCGCTTCCATGTCAAGAAATCCCTATCGGATGCTAAGATGGACGAAGAGATCTTCGTCTCATTTAGTCTTTCCGTAGGAACCAAGGTAAAAGGTTGGGCTATCCTTAGCCACAGTTTGATCACACCCAACTCAGACTGAGGATCGTCAATCACCTCCGGATGACAGTAACTTCTATAGCAATTTAATTCCCCTTGATATGGAAACATCATGAAAACAGACAATAAGAAGAATGAGCGTGGAAGCTCCCCCTCTCTCCCCTCTATATAGATCCTTGAAGACAAAGAGTCATCCATCCAAAATGTCGCAATGGTTTGGGGAAAAGAGTGGCCTCAAAAGCTCCAAACGAAGGGTGCGTAATAAATGATATGATGAACCGTCATCTTATAAGATAAAAGACGGAACAGCTTAATCTTCTTGAGCCTATAACCTAAGTTATGCACTAAAGCTCTAACTAAGGCTTGGGATGGGGGGGAGTAGCTGATATACCACAAAACGACAGACCAATCCCCATGTGACACGTGTATCTACAGATCAATTAGGGGCTCGGTCATCCAAAGCATGCTTAGCATTTAGAACAGACTTGCAGAATTTAAAGGGTCGAGCACACGCCTACAGAGCAGAGCTACATTCTTACAGAGCCTACAGGTCCGAGCACGGACCTCCAGAGTACTCTCCGTGATTAAGAGCTTGTCGCCGCCTTTAATATCTGCCGAACAAAGAATAAGGAAACAATCTTCTACAAAGAAACTACCACACATTATTATCTCTATTGTTGCTATATTCAACAAGGCAATTTCTATTTCCGATGATCTAATCCCTATATTCATGGACTCCAAATCCTAATCAACTTGGAAAAGCCATTGCCTATATATTAAACTCTAGAGGTACGCTTTATTTTTTATGCTCATTCTTTGGCTTACATTACTGTTTTCTCAATTCAGTTTATTAACTTAAGCATAGGAGCGGTTACCGCCAGAGCCAATCTGGTGGTCCTCTGATCTTCTTTTTGAGTGTTCTTCAGGTCGTAGAAAGTCAAAGTCAGCTACATCTAAAAAGTGCAGCATCAGTACCATTGTTTTTTTTTTTTTAAAAAAAAAAAATAGTTTCTATCTCATCCATTTTTTTTTAAAATTAGTTTCTATCTCATGTAGTTTTCAATTTATTTTTTAAATTTATATTTTTTTTTACATAAGTATTGTTAGTGAGTTAGTTTAGGAATCTTGCTATTCTTAGTGAGGTAAGGACTCGACTCTTGTTATTTCTTAATTTTGTTATTTCATTTTTTCCATTTAGGACTCTCTATCTAGAACTCATAAACTCTCCTATATAAAAAGATCACTTGTTTAGTTTCATAATTAATTCAATAGAGAGTGATTCTCCCATAGACCTATTCATTGACTTTATCATGGTATCGGAGCTCTAAAAATATCAAGAATATGTCTTAACTTACGTTCAGCTTGTCCATTCTATTGTAATGTATCATGACAGGACATATGCAAAATAGTTCCATAGTATTTTAGACTATATCGAAAGTCATATTGAGTGTATTCGGAGGCATTATTAGATCGAAAAGCTTTAGTGTGCTTGTAAAATTAGATTTCAACCATGTTGTCAAATTCGCAATAAATGTTGAGCAATTCAAAGCGTGATTTCATTAAGGGAATCCAAGTATAACGAGAGAAATCTTAAAAAAAGAAATCACAAAGTATCGTGAGCCACTCATACTAAAAATAAGGGATGGACCCCAAACATCAAAATGAATAAGATCAAATGGTGCAACAACAATTGACTCATTGTTATGAAACAACAATACTGGTTGTTTTCCAAGTTGACAAGACACATAATCAAAAGGATTAGAACATTAAGACATTGATCCTAAGAAACCTCTAGATACTAATAACTTGAGTCTAGGTAAAAAAGCATGACATAAAGGTGAGTGCTGAAGGGCTATGGGGGGGGAGGGGGTAATGAAGAGACTGTAGTTGAAACACCCAAAACCAGAAGATGTAAGGGAAAAAACACTATAGGAAAATGCACTATTAGCGACGCCCGTGTGCGTCATTATAGTGGAAAAATGCTGTCGCTAAAGCTCTTTTGCGACGCACAAATAGGCGTCGCTAAAGACATCACAAATAGTCGTGTCGCTAATAGTATTGGTGACGCACATACCTCTTCGCGTCACTAAAGTTAACTATTAGTGACGTACTGTGAGTGTTGCTAATAATTGGGCATGGGCGTTGCAAATACAATACACGAACGCAACGTGCGTCACTAAAAGCAACCATTTGTGACGCACAAAGAACGTCGCTAATGGTAGCTTTTAGTGACGCACACAGTGTGTGTCACTAATGGTTGCTTTTAGTGACACACAATGTGTGCGTCGCTAATTGTAACTTTTTTCTACGCACAAAGTATGCAGTAGCTAATTGTAACCTTTACTGACTGCATTGTGTGCATCGCTAGTGTATTGGCATTCTTTAGCGACAAATGTAAAGCGTCGCTATAAATTTATTTCTTTACTTTTAGCGACGCATTTGTGTGCGTCACTAAAAGTTTTTTTTTTTTTTAAACCATATTTTCTTTGTTTTGTTTGTTGTTTTATTCATGTTTAAACCTGTATCAACATCTTGATATACAATAAAATTCAAACATTCTGAAATGAATATATTAAAAAAGAAAAATAAATTCATATATATATATATATTATACTAATTATGTACATTTGTAAAAGTACAATTTAACAATAAATAGTAAAATAAAAAATTGTTTCAAAAAATGTAACTACAGATGTCCATGAAAGAAAAAAAATAAATAAAAATAACAAGTTCTGATGCAAAACATAAAGCGGCGGCGCAATAATCCTCATCAATCTGAAATAAAGATCAAATGATATATATTAGAACAATTATTAAATATATATGAACATAGAATGTGAATAATTTTTTTTTTTTTTTTTGCATGCATAAATAGTAAGAACGGCATAAAGTAGCATAAGTTGTAAACCACTGATTCGAACTAATTGCTGTAAGTTTGTGGTAGTCTATTTTGTCATTTGTGAGGAGTGTGATGGGGTTTCGGGATAGTTAGGCTGATATCTGGCATTTTGGTCCGTCAAAACTCCAAAATGGGCCTTTTCGAAGCAAAAACTTGCATAAGTTTCAAACCGTTGATCTAAACCGAATACCGTAAGTTCATGCAAGTCTATTTTATCATGTCTGAGGTGTTTGATGGGTTTTTGGGCTCGTTTGGTTGATATCCGGTGTTTAGGTCCTTTAAAACCTCGAAATGGACCTTTTAGGAGCAAAAACTTGTATAAGTTTCAAATCGGTGATCTGAACCGAGTGTCGTAAGTTTATGCAAGTCTATTTTATCATTTTTGAGGTGTGTGATGGGGTTTCAGTGTAGGTAGGCTGATATCCGGCATTTTGGTCCGTCAAAACCCAAAAATGGGCCTTTTTAGAGCTGAAACTTGCATAAGTTTCAAATCGGGTATCCGAACCGAGTGCTGTAAGTTTGTGCAAGTCTTTGTTTATCATTTTTAAGGTGTGTGATGAGGTGTCAAGGTCGGTAGGCTGATATCCGATGTTTTGGTCAGTCTATACCCCAAAATGGGCCTTTGTAGAGCTGAAACTTGCATAAGTTTCAAACCAGGCATCCAAACCAAGTATTGTAAGTTCATGCAAGTCTATTTTATCATTTTTGAGGTGTGTGATGGGGTGTCAAGGTTGGTAGGCCGATATCCGGAGTTTTGGTAGGTCCAAACCCCAAAATGGGCCTTTTTGGAGCTGAAACTTGCATAAGTTTCAAACCGTTGATCCGAACCGAGTGCCGTAAGTTCATGAAAGTCTATTTTATCATGTCTGAGGTGTTTGATGGGATTTTGGGCTTGTTTGATTGATATCCGGTGTTTAGGTCCATCAAAGTCCTAAAATGTGCCTTTTTAGAGCAAAAACTTGCATAGGTTTCAAATCGATGATCCGAACCGAGTGCTGTAAGTTTTTGTAAGTCTATTTTATCATTTGTGAGGTGTGTGATGGATTTTCAGTGTATTTAGGCCGATATCTGGCGTTTTGGTCTGTCAAAACCCGAAAATGGGCCTTTTTGGAGCTGGAACTTGCATAAGTTTTAAACCGGGCATTCAAACTGAGTGCCGTAAGTTTATGCAAGTCTATTTTATCATTTTTGAGGTGTGTGATGGGGTTTCGGTTTATTTAGGTCGATATCTGGCATTTTGGTCCATCAAAACCCCAAAATGGGCCTTTTTGGAGCTGAAACTTGCTTAAGTTTCAAACCGAGCATTTGAATTGATTGTCGTAAGTTCGTGTAAGTATATTTTGTCATTTTTGAGGTGTGTGACGGGTTTCGGGGTCAGCAGGCCGATATTCGGTGTTTTGGTCAGTCAAAACCCCAAAATGGGCCTTTTTAGAACTAAAACTTGCATAAGTTTCAAACCGGGCATCCGAACCGAGTGTCGTAAGTTTGTGCAAGTCTATTTTATCATTTTAAGGTGTGTGATGGGTTTTTGGTGTATTAGGCCGATATCCGGCATTTTGGTCCGTCAAAACCCCAAAATGGGCATGTTTGTAGTTCAAAACTTGCATAAGTTTCAAACTAGTGATCCGAACCGAGTACTGTAAGTTCATGCAAGTCTATTTTATCATTTGGGAGGTGTGTGATGGAGTTTCGATGTAGTTAGGCCAATATCCAACATTTTGGTCCATCAAGACCCCAAAATGTTCCTTTCTGGAGCTAAAACTTGCATAAGTTTGAAATCGGGCATCTGAACCGAGTGTCGTAAGTTCGTGCATGTATATTTTATCATTTGTGAGGTGTGTGATAGGGTGTCAAGGTCAGTAGGTCGATATCCAGAGTTTTGGTTGGTCAAAACCCCAAAATGGGCCTTTTAGAGGTGAAACTTGCATCCGTATGAAATTAAATAAGTTCGTGTAAGTCTATTTTCATATGTGAAGTGTCATGCGGTTTTTAAGCCGTTAGGCCAAAATTAATTTTTTTTTTTTACGTAACATTTTTCATAAATAATAAATCCACCAAAGTAAATAATTTTAGAAACTTACCAAGGCTAAACAGAGCCTCCCTGTTGGTTGAGGATCATGTACACAAGAGCCACTAGTTGGGTCTGGCGCTCCTGGAGCTCTGTCATCTGAGCCTTCATCTCTGTATTCAGTCTCTCAGCTGCCTCAGCTCTCTAGATGGCTGCGTGAAACCTAGCATCGCTCTCGATGGTAAAGGACGATGTTGTCGGCTCCATCCCACTCCCTAAGCCACGTACATATCCGCGCCTTTTTCCCAAAACAGTCTCCCGTATCTGGTCATCGGTCGGCGGATGCTCACCTTCAGGGGTCGGCTAAACACGCAGCTCGACCATCTCCTCCTATAAAAACATAAATATATGTTACTACTTTTAAAAATTTTAGATTAATATTAAATTAGTAATAGTGGTATATAAATATTTTCCAACTTACATAAAGCCGCTAAGCTTCAGGCCTAGTCCAACCCTCCTCGGGATTGTAGTGGGTCCTGTGCCACAACTCAATGGGGCTGGGTGGTGCACCGGTCTCTTGGTCTCGCTGCAGCAACTACATAGTAGCTTGTGAAGATTGATTTCATGAATACATTATACAATAAGAAATTGATACATTTATTAACTTACCATCTCATACCTATGCCTAACAAAAGAACGCGATCTACCATAGTGAGTCACCTTTTGCTTGCTTTTGCTCTCGCTATTTTTCTTTCTAAGTTCCTACACATGGACAAAACAAATAAGGTTATTATAAATGACAATGATTTATCATACAACAAAAGTAATTTTGACAATTTTTACCTAGAATGCATTACTAGCGTACCGGTCGCATAGTAACATCCAATCCTCCACCGTCACTGCCCTGTAGGGTCTGTCGCAAGGCTCTCTACCTGCTGCTACCTCCGCCTCGTAGTGCATGTAGAGCCTGTGTCGATAGTCCTTGAAACGGGTTCCCAACTAACAATCCACTGCTTTCACGACATGAGGCAAGTGAAGATCGATGTCAAACTTCTTCTATAAAGCATGTCATTGTCAAAACATTACGGCATTAGATATGTTAAAATTTATTTGAATACAATAATAACAGACATACTATGATATGTGCATGAATATCCCGTTGCTCCTCATCAGTGACGTGACTCCAGTCATTAATATGGAGTGGGACGCGTAGTCGACAAATGATGCCGACCTCAGTGGTAAACTGTTGTGCCCACCCACCAACGGGCTTCAGTAAGCTCGGAGATAGCTCAATCCAAAGTCGTGCGCCCCCTGCTGCCTCCATCTGAGCTTGCAAACTCCGGTTCTTCGACCTACCGTGCCCTCCTCTAGAGGTGGTGGTCGAAGCTTTAGAAAAAATTAAATCAAAACAGTTAGTACCATATTTATATAATCATTAATAAAAAGGGGAACTATGCATACCATCAACGACAGGATCGGTCGACCCTGCAGATGAGGGGGAAGGGGTCAATGGGTCCGTCATAAGTGTGCGTTTATGTAAGCCTGGTCTAACCATATCTACAAAGAAAGTTTAAAAATAAAATTGTTTCCATTTAATCATAAAAATTAAAATCCTTATCGAAGTAAAAATGAATACCCATTATATCATAAAATTGAATATCCATTACATCATAAAATTAAAAATCCATTACACTTGTTCCTAACACATGTAACACTTATTACAATTATTCATTTGAGTCTGTATCATCATCTGTTCTTGAAATTTCTTCATTCTCGGTACAATAGTTTAACAATGTATCATCATCAAAATCACTTTCCTCGTCATCATCATCATTAATGAAAGTTGCATCCCTCAGATCTAATTGTGTGGTATTAGTGATGTCGGAAGCTACGACTTGATCTGGTTTTACATCAGTTCTACTCAACCGATACGAAGTAACATCTTCCTGATCATGCTGGACAACACCATCGTGGGCAGATTGAGACTCTTCTTGTAGTGCCTCCTCAATCCTCTCCAAGTCTTCATCTCCCTCGCCAACTTCTAGTACATCATAAACATTTCTAGATTTTATTTTTTGGACAACATGCTAATCACGTCTGATTTTTGTGTCCTTCAAATAGAAAACTTGTTTTGCTTGAGATGCCAAAACATACAGATCATCTTTAAATGTCGTACGTGACGTATTAACACTTATGAAGTGCTTATCGATCTATATTTCAGTCTTCTTATTACTTACATCCCACCAATCACATTTAAAAATATACACAGAATGACCGTAGTAATAATGTAATTGTATGATGTCTTGTAAAACACCATAGTACTCTACAGTTTATCCTGCGTCACCATCTCCCTAAATAAGGATCCCGCTATTCTGTGTTCGCCGACTGACCTCACGTTCCCTTGTGTGAAATCAAACACCATCAACAATTAAACCGGTGTAGCGAAATATCCTTTGATCAGGACCACATGCCAAGGAATATAATTGATCGTACGCCTCAGGAGATTGTTAGTGGCGTAATAGCTTCGTCTATTAATTCAATACAAGTACAAAATTAATTGAATACAAATACATTAACTAATACAGTTACAATTAATTGAAACCTATTCTTACACGTTCTCCGAACCACTTTGGAAACCAATTTTGTTGTCTTTGCTTTAGATCTGAACTTGATACATGTTCTCTCTGAAGCTCGATCGTATGCTCACTGCATAACATGAGATATGTTATATGTAACTTACATTTCTGTACTAACGTAGTATTGCAATGATTTTGATAAACTTACTTAAAATATGGCAAGGTCTCATTACAGTTGTTGAGCACGGTATAATGGGATTTTTCCAAGTTTTGAGGATGACACCATTCATATATACGGGTACCTATTGGCTGCATATTCTGATTAAACACCGCAAGGCTAGTACGTTGCTGTCCTGGACATCTATTAGAAATTTTCTCTTGACGATTAAACCTTGTTTCAATATCTTCAAGATGCATAGAGCAGAAGTGAGACATTTAGCATCAACGTAAGCCTCAGTAATTGACCCTTCCGATCGTACTTTTTTATGCACATATTGCTTCAATGTGTGCAAATATCTGTTTTAATAATTAATCAGTTGTACATTAAAATAGTTAGAATGGATAGATAACACAATTCATAAAATTAAATGTACTTTTTTATTGGATACATCTAGCGGTATTAGACAGGTCCGCTAATTTTTGCCTTATGAGGCAAATGCACAGCTAAGTAGATCATTACATCAAAGAAAGCTAGAGGGAAAATATTTTCCAACTTGCAGAGGATCACGACAACATCCCTTTTGAGCTTTTCAAGTACTTCCAAATTCAATGTCTTCACATATAATTCTCTAAAAAGTAGCCCAACTCAGTCAATGTAGTTGATATGTTATCGGTGAGATATCCACGTAGTGTAACTGGAAGAAGTCATTATAAAAAGACATGGCAATCATGGCTCTTCAATCCAAATATTTTCCCATTTATAACATTTACACACCGAGATATATTCGATGCATATCTATTTGGAAACTTCACCGATTTAAACCACTCGCAAATCCTCATTCGCTCTGTGGATGATAACGTATACTATGTAGGAGGCATGATATATTTATCACCGTTACGTATTAGGTGTAGCTCTTTCTGTATTCCCAGCTCCTACAAGTCCAACTGGGCTTTAACTGTATCCTTTGTCTTCCTTTCAATATTCATTAAAGTTCCCAACACTTTATTACAGACGTTCTTCTCGATGTGCATAACATCCAAATTGTGCCTCAACTTAAGGGTCTCCCAGTACGGCAAATCAAAAAATATGCTCTTCTTCGTCCAATTTAACTCCACATTAGTACGTTTCCTCTTTTTATTACTTGGTATCTTCCCAAACCTCACTGGTTGGATGAGTGCCAATTGCGCCAACATGTCTTTGCCAGACAACAATGGAGGTGACAATCTGCACTCAATTTTTTCATCAAACAGATGCTTTTGCCGATTTCACCAACCATGTGATGGCGGTAGAAAATGACGATGGCACATGTAGCATATCTTCTTCCCATTGGACCAATGTAGGGAACATGCATCCTTTTTACAAACCGGACATGCCAGATACCCCTTAGTGCTCCACCCAGACAAGTTCTTGTATGCTGGAAAGTCATTTATGGTCCACAGTAACGCTGTATGCAATTGAAATGTCTCATTCTTAGAGACGTTGTATGCCTCCACTCCCACCTCCCACAATTCCTTCAACTCGTCCACTAAAGGATGCAAGTACACATCAATTTCATTACCAAAAGACTTCAACCCTGGAATAAGCAACGACATGAAGATAAATGGTTCTTTCATACATTTTCATGGTGGCAAGTTATATGGCACAAACAACACCGGCCACATGTTGTAGGCATTACTCATGTTACCGAACAGATGGAAACAATCGCTAGCCAGCCCAAGTCGTACATTACGCGGCTCTTTTGCAAACCATTCGTGATTTGTATCAAACTCAGCCCAAGTTTGAGAATGTGCCGGATGCCTACATACATTTTTCTCAGCAACACGCTTCTCCTTATGCCACTACATATCTTCTATCATCTTTTGAGACATGTACAACCTTTGTAGCTTAGGTTTTAAGGGAAAATATCTCAGCACCTTGTGCAGAATTGTCTTGCTCTTTCCTTCATTCAGCTTGTACCTGGGTTCTGTGGTACACCGTACACTCTATACATTGTTCAGTCTCCTTCCAAAATAACATGCAATCATTTTTGCAAGCATGTATGGGAATATACCCGAGGCCCAAATCTCTTAATATTATTTTTGTCTCGTAATATGATTTCGGAAGGGTCTCCTCAGTAGAAAGCGCTGCTTTAATCCATTCAATGACTATTAAATAATTTGCTACTCCATCGGTTGATGGTCTTAATATGAAGGAGTTTTACGAGAAAGTCCAATTTTGAAAACTTATCACAACCTGGATATAACGGCTGCCTTGCTTTCCTTAACAAGGACTCAAACGCTTCCGATTGTCCCATGCCACTCTTTTGACTACTCACCCTAATTGTAGCCCCTTGCAAGTCTGCCAGCATTTATGGCAAGCCTTTGTAACCAACCCCAATATTATCACCACCATCATCATCGTCGTCTCCTTCTTCATCCTCAAATACCACTCGTACGTCATGGTGTTCCCCGTGAAATTCCCAACACGTATACCTCTTGTCCATCCCGTGTAGGAGTAGGTGCTCTTTGGCCTCATCTATGTGCATATAATCCCTATTATTGCACCTCCTACATGGACATCTTATCATATTTCTCCTATCTGCAGATGCACGAGCAAACTCAATAAAATCTTTGATCCCCTTCACATACCCTAGCAAATTCCTGCCTCTCAAGTCCATCCAACTCTTATCCATTTTCATCTACCTAATACAAGTCAAAAATGATACTCATTATAAATATGAAACATGAATCCTATCACCTCTAATTTCGCTCTAAAGGGTAAGGTGGTCCTATCCTATTTGTGAATGCACAATCTACATTGCAATCAGTAGAAAATCAAATGCTTGATTCCACTCCGACAAAATTTTGGCAGCATCTTCCCACGGTTCTCCAAGTATATGAGATAGACGTTAGCACGACGAAATATATACCTAGAGAATAATAGGAGACCGTGCTGAAATTTTGTTATAGTGGAATATTCAAGCATGTGCTATTGATTGCAATGCAAATTTATGCATTCCCGAACTGTCCTCTCTGGATAATTCAAGAACCGATTTTCATACACACGAGCCCAATTGCGAATAAATTTCGCGACAAGATTCACATGTGATGAAAATGACTCCCAAATGGGGCTAGGCTTACATGAATGCAATTATACATTGAGTTACATGATCATTTAGTTACAAACAATACTACTAAAAGAATATAACATTCGAGCTAATTTAAATATATATTTAGGACACGGTAGGACAGGGCGAGACTAGATTCTTCATCCTAGTCCCAAACTAATGTCAGGTTTTACTATCTTTCTCCACTTTGTTACATGTTCATTACATGTCTTGCCCACTATTGACCAAACCAAACGATGTGATAGTTTGGGTTTCCACCTAATGGTTGGTTAGCCATAATGGTTCAAAACTAGATGAAAGGATTTTGGATCTTACACAGCAGGCCACAGGCCCATAATGCCTGAACCAACTTAGGTTTCTACTCATTTGATTACTTTTCACATCTTTCAAATTCACATACATCAAACCTCACCTACCATTTTTATAGGGCACTTTTGTCATTTGGATAAAAAAAAAAAAACTAGAGGGGAGGTTTTTGTAGTTTGTCAGTAAAATAAGGGAGGTCAATGTCATTTCAGAAATCTCAAAGGAGGTCTTTGTAATTGTCAGAAACTTCAGGGGAGGTCAGTGTGACATACTAGGATAATTTTTATTGACCTTTGCACCCCCCCCCCCCTCTGGGTTAATTTCCTATTGTTTAGATAACCTAGGCCTGTACCAGGAAGTTAGTAACTTTAAGGTTTAAAAAGGGCTGAAGGTGCATAAGCAAAGGGGAGTCAGAATTGGCTGTTAGTTATTATATATAGTTGTTTGCTAGGATTGGAATCAGCTAGGCCAAAATTCTGTACAGTTAATTATGGGTTTTGGAGTTTTAAAATGAAGTTCAAAGATAGTGGAGTGAAGGAAAAAAAAAAAAAATACCCTTGACTCCTAAAATTGGTGAAAATATTAAACTGAAGTAAAGTATAAAATAAGACTTGGATCATTTATTCCAAATGTATAGCTTAGTCCAATGTCTGCTATTAACATTTCATATACTATTTAGAAACTAGCAACCATTAAAACTGTTTCCCACGCCTAATTAGCTACATTGCTTTCCTTCTGTATTCAATTTTAAGGCAAGAGCTTTCTAAAATGTTGTGGAAGTGGTTGTTTTCCTTGCATCTATTGTTTAAAGAATAACCTGGTGGGATTTGTTTATTCACAAATGACCATAAATTATGAGTCTCTGTTTAATCAATAAATTTGATAATGCTTTCTGAATGAGGGACTGGTTTTTCACCTAGTTTATTCTTATGCACATGCGAACTTCTAACCTTTTACCTTGTTTTTATTGTATGACTTCTTTTTTATTTTTTTGGATCATATCTCAAAATTTCATTTTTGAGTAGTTTTTATTTTATAATTAATTCACAATTAAAAAATACAAAATAAATAAAAATTCAAAAAAAAATAGTCTTTGCCCAGATGAAAAAAATAAAATTTCCCAGATGAAAATATTCCCAATAAGACTGAAGAGTGATGCTTAAAACAGCCATATTGCCCAGATGAAAATAAAATAAAATTTCGCAACACTACTTCAAAATCATGACAAAGATATAAAAAAAGTGCCAATAAAACTGATTAAATTAAGTTAGAAAGTGTAAAATCTGGAATTGGTCGAATACTCGAAGAGCTTTCCTTTAGTTGAGAAAACAATCAAGGCTGCAACTTCAGCGTCGCACAAAACGGAGATCTCATGACCAGTACTTCAAATTTCACAAAACAACCATATTGCCCATATGAAAAAAATAAAATTTCACAACACTACTTCAAAATTATGACAAAGATATAAAAAAAGTGCCAATAAAACTAATTAAATTAAAGTAGAAAGTGTAAAACCTGGAATCATTCGAATACTCGAAGAGCTTTCCTTCAGTTGAGAAAACAATAAAAGCAACTTCAGCTTTGCACAGAACGGAGATCTCATGAGCAGTCAGCGGAGAGAGAGAGAGAGAGAGAGAGAGAGAGGGAAATAAAAGGAGGCTTATTAGCGACGCACATATATCAGTTCTAAATTTTCAGTATATATGTCATTTTTCATCATATCTTTGTCATCCATGCAGAAACACATGTTTCTCCACTTTTGAGTCCTGAAGATCTATATTCTAACTAACAATATTGTAAGTGCATATTTACAAATGATTTAAAAGAGAAACAATACTTCTTTGCAATTACAGGCCTAATCATATATATGTTTGGCCAAGTTAGCTAATTAAGTCTTGAATCTTAAAGTGAATGGATCTAAACAGTCATATTTAACTTGTAGAGGATTGCAAGGATGAAAATGGAGTAAAGGGCAGTTGTGTGGCAGGGGCAATCAACAATTACACCAATCAGCTTTTCAGCTATGGCAATACAGATATTCAATGTAAAACCCTCGAAAGGAAACCTCATTAACTTCTTTTATCCTCTATATTAATTATGATTAATACAAAATTACCTTTTCAAGTCTTCTAATTTTCATTAATCTGATACAAACACCAAATCAAAAATTTCAAACTACATCAAAATTCTCTTTACTACACAATGCTGCTTTTGAAAATTTGACTAACCTTCTTTTTACATGCAATGTGCCGATTAAACATCAGATAATCTTACAGAAGCACTTCTCTTCCTTGCTCATTTTATGGGAGACATTCAGTAGGTATGATATAGATTGAGAATACAAATTTTACATTCATAAATAGACAATTAATTATATGGGTGTGTTGTGAGTTTATTACTCTTGTATGCAGCCACTGCATGTGGGTTTCACTTTAGACAAAGGAGGCAACACAATTGATGTCCATTGGTACACAAGGAAATCAGTTCTCCATCATGTAAGTTCAATTGCAAGATTCAGTAACCTTTATGACAAGCTGATTTAACAAATAAATTGCATACAGGTCTAGGATGACAACATAATTGACACTGTAGAAGAGAGGTTTTATGATTCAAATGTAGATGAACTTCTTAATGCAATCTAGAAGAATATCATGGCACAACAACAAATATGCATATCACTTGTACAAAAATATATAAATTAATCATACCTTAACTTTCGACTTTGGTTGATGGCAACAATGGGTGGTGGCAGTCGGCGACAGCGGTGAGATCGTCGGCGGCAGCGGTGGGATCGTCAGTAGTGACAATCAGTGTTTTAGATAAGAGAGAATAGATCGCAGGAAGAGAGAGAGAGAGAGAGAGAGAGAGAGAGAGAGAGAGGGTTGGTCGGAGGTGAGAAAAGAGAGAAAGATGAAGTGGGGAGGGTTTTAATCGCAACAAAGTTTTGGTGATTTAAAATGACGGCGTTTAAATAATCCAAATTATTTGCGACGTTCAATTGTTTATCGTTGAAAGTCTTAAACAATTAGCAACGCATCTGTGCATTACTAAAAACTAATTGTACGCCGCAAAAAAATTCCCTCCATTAATTTTGAGCGGGAAGTATGTTTTACACCACCATTAGCGACGGGCGTCTTATGCGTCACTCATAGTGACTTTTAGCGGCGATTATCTGCACGCCGCTAAAAGTATGCGTCGCTGAAAGTTTCTTTTCTTGTACTGGAGCTTAAACATATGATCAACTCTATTCTTGATCCCAAGTATCTATCTCATTTGAGGGTCTTGTACAACACAACTAGAGGAGTCAAAGATTAGACAATAACCAAGTTCACACAGTTGACCAACAAAAGTAGATTAAATGATAGTGTGAGCACATTAAAAACATCAGGAATAAATAGATTAGATGAAACAATATTACCTATAGATTTCACTAACATAGATAAACCGTCAACTATGCGAATGACAGATTGACGTGATGTGAAATCATAAATAAAAAAATAAGTGAGAGATGAGATCATATGATTATAGCAGGCAGAATCGAATAGCCAAGATAAAGGGTTACCAGACATAATTGAGAGGACAAAAGAAGGCCCGTTGTTGGTAGAAGTCCAAGGTGTAATAGATATAACAGTCTCAGTATTAGCTACGACAATAGTAGACTAGGGTCATAGCTAGCAATTCTCAACAGTGTGACCAAATCGTTGGAAAAAATGACATTTGGGATGTCGAGGACCAAAGGAAAATCCAAAATGAGGAGTAGCCCAAGAAGATCCTAAGGGCTTGGTAAAGCTAAAAAGAGAAGAAGTAGCCAAAAGAGATCCTAAGTGCTTATTTAGCTGTGGGCGCAAGGGAGGCCTGGACTAGTGAGAATACCAAATGTGCTGGGGAAGACTAGAAAAGAAAGTGACTAACATAATTTGAGAATGTTGAGTGGGTAGTGTTTGAATATGAGTTTCGTTTCGAATATGTTTATTGAGGGCTTGATTTAGGGTAAAAAGCAATGAGCGGTGCAGAAGTTTCCCATGTACTAGCTCAAAGTCATTATGCAGTTGCTATGAGAAACTAAGAGAGGCGATGCAGATCTCTATGGGCCGTGAAAAGTTGAGCATCATTAAGAAACTTCTAAGGTGGATCTGAAAGGGAGAGTTGATCCCATAAGAACTGCATGCGGACAAATAAATCATTAATAGTCTGCCCATGTTCATGCTTTAAGTTGTAGAGATCCACCATAAGCTAGTACTCGCAAAAACCATCCACTGATGAGTAACGAGAAGCAAACATATCCCAAGTAATCTTAGCATCATTGTAACTACCAAATAGTGCTGCAATAGAAGGGATAAAATTGTTGCAGAACCAAGTAATAATTTGATGATGATTATTGTCCTAATCAATCAAGTGAGTACAAAAAAACCCTCATTAGTTTCAAAAGATTCTTTGGTCAGTTTTGTGATATTTTTAGTGACTTAAAGCCAAAGTTTACACCTTTTGAGAAAGTTGCACATTAATGGAGACCAAATAGTATAGTTGGTCCCATCTAGAATGGTGTGAATAGGATAGGCAATCTCAAACTTCTCTATAACAGTGCCAATAAATCTCAACAATAAGAAGATATAAGGAAAAGTAAAATTTGGAGTAGAATTAGAAAAACAGACCTCAAAACTAGAAAGAAAAGGCCCAAAACCCTAACAAGTAGTCTGAATAAGTAAAAAACGGAATGAATTGGTTGAAAGAGTATTCTGAACTAGCTTAGAAGAAAAACCAGACCTTGAACCTATCTACGACTGACACAATGCCCAATGAATATGCGACAATATCTATTTAACGTGGCTAATAAGATGGCAAGCTAACATGTCCACCATGTGGCAGAATTTCAAAGAAGATTCCAATGTGGTAAATGACGTGGCTGACAAGTGGCAGTTATTATGTGGACATTTTAGGATGATGTGCCCACTAATTGGATGACATATGGCACCTAGGGCTAACATGACCGAAGCATAACTAAGTTGGTTGCGTGAAAGCGCGTGGCTAGTCATTGGCAACGTATGAGGTAGCCTACAAGAAACTTCAACCAGCACATGAAAGTGCTTCTAATGTCTGTTGGGGCCAATTCTAGTGGCCTTAGAAAGCCCTCTTATTGTACTTTCCGATTATGTGATCAAAATTAAGTTTAAAATAATGCTTTATCATCAAAGTCATGAGTACGAGAATGCGTCTAAGGAGGTGTGCGATGATCCATGACTGTTCTTGACAATTTACTTTCCACAATTACAAGACTGGAAACAACTGAGAAAATCATTGGAAAGAGAATTAGAGGAAAGAGTGATTTAGATCCTATGCTCTAATACCATTCGGTCTTGTTCATTCTGATGTTTGATTTAGACTTGAGTCCTCTTAGTTACTTTTTTGGTCTAGAGATCGCCTTATCTTTAGACAGATACTATCTAACACAAGCCAAGTACACATCTAATTTGATCTCATTGGCCAATCTAACTAACCACAAGATCACAGACACTCCTATAGAACCTAATGCTTGGCTTACTCCTTATGAGGGTGAACGTTTATGTGATCTCACATTGTATCGACAGTTGGTTGGTAGTCTGGTATATCTTACCGTCACTCATCTTAACATCTCATATGTTGTTCATCAAGTGAGTCAATTTATGGTAGTACATCACTCAACTCACTTTGTTATTGTGCTTCACATCATTCTCAAGATGACATAAAGGGCATAGACTCTTCAAAAGACACTGTTATAAACGTCTCTTAGGAGACACTTTTTTCCTGAAACCTTATTTTATTAGTTTAGAGGAGTGTATAGAGGCCTTATTTTTAAGAGATGCTTTCATCTCTTGAAAAGATGTATCTTGTGAAAATATGAATTTGAAAAATATTTTGAAAACTATATGAGTTTGAAAATTTTGATTTTAAAATAAATATCTTATAATTAAGATTTTTTTAAAAAAAAACTTCATGAGACTAATATCAAATATAGAATGATTACTAGACATTATTTTCCAACTTTACTGCAGACCAAGAGTTCCTTTATAAATAGTTTTTTACTAAAAGCACTAAGAGTCCATTTAGGAAAGTTTCAGATTTTGGAGACTATATTTTAAAGAATTGATTATTGAAAATGAATTTTGAAGAATATAATTAATTTATTAATTGGATGTTTCGTAAAAATTAATTAGAAGAGATTCTAATTATTAATTTTCATTTTTACCCTTCATATTATATATACCGAGTAATGTGTGAGTGATAAGTTCAGAGGTAAAAGTTATAAAGTCCAAATGAATTTTCAGAAGTTAGTTTTTAAAAATTTTCAAATAATGATTTTGTTTATATGCTCTATTACAAAACTCCATTTTAAAAAATACAATAAAAACCTTAAAAGTTAATTTCACACTTTATCATGTATCAAAATTATGATTTGAATGAGACAAATGTCCTCCAAACAGACTCTGTGAGGGGGCAACCTGCTGAGTATTTTTTATTGATTGAGCCACAAGGGATACTGCAACTATTAATATCATATGCTGTAATTATGAAGCATACTGCATTCACTTTACTAAATTTGCGGTCTAATGCTTAATTAACTCAAGTGTGTTGCCATCAACACAGACATTTCAATGGATGTTTTGTGCCTTGTCTTGCACTTAACCTCTTTCTGACTAAATATATTGTCATTCCATTGTGGCAACCTCTAATTAATTTTTTTTTTTCATTAATGCTTCATCATAATCATGGTTTTTGACTAAGTACCAAGTACTTAATGATAATCTAAAGGTGCCGTTCGGCCCGCTTGTTTGTTTAGGCACTTCAACCACACATTATGTTAATATATTTTTAAAAAATATTGGCACATTATGTTAGTATAATTAGGCTGCCTAAGATCAATCCAAGCAAAGACAGTTTGCTGGTTTTGCTATTTAATTAAGCACTAAGCACGTAATCAATTAGTCTTCTAATAGGGCCTACACTATCTTCTTGGAAGAAGCTCAACCATTCAAACTTAACCACTATTTAGCAGTTTAGGATTATTAATAGTGAATTAATAAGAATGTTCGACATAAAGTGTTCCATAAGACTTAAATATAATCAGTTGAATTTTTTATTTTCCTGAGAGCAGGAAGGCATTACTATAGATAAATTTTTATTTTTTTTCCTTCAGTGTTCAAAGCGATGAAAATTGAACCTTTAACATATAGTTTTTAAAATTTTATTTTAAATATGACTATAACATCAATTTCACCCAAAATTTCAATAATAAATAAGATCGAAATATCAAACTTTTGTTATGTCATGTCATATTTTCCTTGGTAATAATTGGTAGACTGCTTTTTTTTTTTTTTGATGAATCGGTATGGGGTCTGTGTCAGTTTACACGTATTAAACTAAGTCTCTCTTTCTGTGAAAGTCAGATATAGTATTTATCAGATCCAGTATTTAAGTTCTATGAACTGGTAGAGTGATAATAGAAAAAGAAAGTGAAAAAAAAGGGTTGATCATGACTGTTGAACAGTTATGTAAGGTCTTAGTTAGGATATCAAAAAATGAAAAATCTAAGAGTATAGATGAACCCATTGGAAAATTGTGCTTTGGACTTGTGCAAAAGTCCCTCGAATAATTCAAACTCAACGCCACCTAATATTTTGACTATTTTGTTATATGCCATAACACTATTATCACATTCTTGAGTCAATTTTAACAATATTTTCAGACCTAAACCTGTTCATCGAACTGGAAAAATATTCGGGTTACAAGGTTACCGGTTCAACCGTCGGGTCAACCGGAATCAAACCGTGATGTCATAATTATGTAATTAATAAATTTAATAATACATATTATTAATATTTTAAATTTAAAAAATTATACAAAAATTACTAAAAATTATATTTAAAAAATTTACAAAATATGAATTTTCTTAATATGTAAAACCTCAAGAAAAAAATAAAAAAAGTATAATAGACATATTTTATTGTAATATTGAAAGTTAAAAAGTTCATTGCTATTCTTCCATAATCGTAAGGGCCATAACAAAAATCAATTTAACATCCAATCCAAGTATAATCCAATAATTTAGTCTTCAACTACATGAAAATAAAAAATATATATATAAGCACTAATAATCATGCATAAAATAAAATAAAATACCACATGATACAAATATATAATACTGGAGTTTCAAACTTCAAGGGTTTAAAATTTTAAATACAGTCCAAAATAAATTCAACCAAATACCAATTCAACTTGGCCAAAAAAAAAAATTGCATGAAATGTGAGATTTTGAATATACAAAAAAAAAAAAATGCAGCCATGAACTGGTTGAACCGGTACCGGGTCAACTGGTTCACCAGTTGAACCGTCCGGTTTTACCGGTTTTCTGTTTTTAGAGCGGTTTTGAACTTAAAGCGAGTTTATGGGTTAAACCGGACCATTTTGTGAACCGGTTGAACCGGCCGATTTTTAAAACATTGAATTTTAGTTAATAAATAGTGATTATCCTAAGCGAAATGGGCTAGCCCGATTGGTAATAGTTTGGCTTGTCCCGATGGATGTGTAGCTTATTTCTACTTCAAAGTTTAGTCGGGATTTGATCTTTGTAATAATTTAGATTATTAAATTTTTTAGGATTTAAAATTGAGAGACTCTAATATAAACATCTTCTGTTAGCCAAAAAATCATAAAAATATATCACGTAAATGCAATTGACACTGCAAAATTAGGATTTGGAATTGGAATCGGAATTGAAATTGAAAGTAAGTTATACTTTAAATTTTGAGTTAATTAGTCTTCAATTCCATTTCTAAGACCCTAATTTCACAATGCTAAACACCACATCAGCAACAACAAAAAAAGAAAAAAAGAAAGAAAGAGAAAGACTTCAATCATTTAATTCGAACAAAATTACAATTTGGACTTCAATATGTTAGTATGAACTATACATTAATCAGAATATCATATTCCCTTTGATAATGTTTAACTAATCTGCTTGAAAAAATTTCCTTTTAACAAAGTTGAATCAGTCCAAGTCTAAATTTTCTAGAATTGGACCACCTGAGATAGGTTCCAATTTAGATATATATTGACTTTGGCTGGTTATTAATTGAAACAATAAAATAAAACAGGTCAGAACCGAGCTAACATTCAGTTCCAAACAGGTAATTTTCATTCAAATTGGGCTCACAGTTTCAACTTGGTAGATAGGGATGCATTTAGTACAAGGTTCTTTATAGATATTTCTTTGACATTTTCCAAGCATTACCAGCCATTTTAGACATTTCTTTAAGAAATTCATTAGCGGTTTGTTTAGTTAGACCATTGAATTAAATAAAATATGGTGTATGTTGTGAACCTAACCATTCAATTCAACACATGTCCAAACAGGCGTTAGGAGTTTACTCCTGATTTCGAATATGGAAATTAGGAGTTATTGCTATGCATTTTCTTTTAGTTGTAAATAATAAGAATTGAATTATTAGAAATTTTTTTTCGAATGGATCTGATACATAACTTGACAATGTATTTTTTTAATAATATTGTGTCATGTGAGATATGACCCACCTTATTTAGTGGGACATAATTTATGTGACAGAGTAATGAAAAATATACAAAGTCACGTAGTGTACCAAACTCATGAAAGAATACATCGAATTATTAATCCATTTCTTAGAGCCTTATTCATTATTAGGGTAATAATATTAAATCCCTACTAAACTCCGGTTTTTTACCTCTACATGTACTTGAACTTTGCTCTTTCCTCTCGGAGTTAGCAGGTAATGCTTGTAGCACTGCCCACTTTGGTTAAAGTATTGCTTGAGACACGTTAAATAGTGTGGGTGCATTAAAAAAATTGAGAGAATATAGTACTAGAGAGGATCCAAATCCCATCCCTTCCCTCTTTTCTAAATATCATAACCTTGTCTAGGCAAACTTTAGGTGGTAACAATGTTTTCTTCCTGGCCATAGAAAACAGGACAATGCTTTGCTCAGAACTTGGTTGGAGGGATCTCCTCTTACTTGCATACATGTCACAATTTTAATGGACCACATATGTATTCACATATATATATATATATATATATATCATGTGGTTATTTAGTTTTAACAAAAATACAAGCAAAACAAAACAAAAGGCACGTGTAAATTGCATGTGAATGTCTACATGGTTTACTAAAATTGGAACACGTATGCAAGCCAAGCATTATCCTAAAAAATATAGGCCTTGTCATTTGGGGTGGCCTAGGTTTCTCTTATTGGGCTTGCCAAATGGTTGGGGTGAAATATAAACCATGGGCCCATCCTATTATTAGCAAGCAATCCAGTCCCCTTCTGAATTGAAACCATGGCCCATCCTATTATTTGCTAAACAAAATTGAAAGTGTATATATATATTTTATATATATATATATATATATAATAGATTGTGATTAAGACATGTATTTGGATAGGAGAAAATTTCTCCTATCAAATTTAAAATTAAGTATTGTCCTAATTTAAACAATCTTTCGGATTTAGCCATCTTCATTGGAAATAATCTTAAATTTATAAATCATTTTCTTATATATATATTACAATAATTAATATTTTTAACTTATTTTATTGAAGATATTGTCAGAAATTAATTAATTAAAAAGAGTGAATAATAAATTAAAAATATTTCTGATTGTTCTCTTACATAAATTAATAAAAATAGATAATATTAGTGTTTATTATGTACAATCATTCCATTACAAATTTATAAAATAATAGATATGGTGTTAATCATAACTCATATGATATCAATAATAGATGTAAAAGAATTAGAATCGTCACAAATGATGTTAAAATTATTATACAATTTTAGAAATAATAATTTGCTCAGATAAAATGAGTATAGGAAGTGAACATTTTTAATGCTAAATATCATTTTATTTATGCTAAATTTATATTTTGACATTCTTACTGTATAAAATGTGAAATTTTAATAATTCTGTTTCAATACTAAAATGTCACTTTTAGGCACAATTATTTTTCCTTAACAAAATAGTATAAACTCCCCTTTCATTTAGTATTTACTTGTTGCGTAAACTTCATCTTTATTTGATATATGCAAGTTATATTTTATGAATAATATAAGAGCATCTCTAATGCTAAATGATATTTCAGTTATACCAATTCTATAACTTGACACGATATAGTACAAAAATGTTAAATTTTAATACTTATGTTCTATTGCTAAAATATCATTTTGCAAAACAACAATTTTTCTGGGATAAAATAATATGAATTCTACTTTCGTATGACATTTACATGATAAAATGATGTATACCTTATTTTTGTTTAATATATATAAATTATATTTCATAAACATCATAAAATGAGACTTTCCATTTTTAATATTATCATATGACATTAGAGCTTCACTTATTACATCAATGCCAAACGTATTCCGCGAGTTGGTCATCGTCACCTGGTACTATCAGCGCCGTACCGCGTGGGTTGTGAATGTCAAACGTATACCGCGAGTTTCTTAAATATTTTTTTATTCCTTTTAAGAGAATTATATTAGCTGATAACCTTTTTTAAATTATTAAATAAACCTTTTATTATATTACTTTATATACATTTGTTGTATATAGTTGATGTTTTAATATTTAATATTTACTAATTTAATTAATCTATAACATTAATAGTGGGTGTTGTCCCCCCTCCCCCCCACACCCACCCACCCAAAAAATGCGGTTTTAGTGTCAAAATGTGATTTTCTTAAAAATTGTTGGTGTTTGATGACATTTGCAAGATGTGATTTTGTGTGAGAGGTCACCAAATTACGGTTGTAAAATAAAATTTTATAAAAGTTTTAAAAATTAAATATTTTTTCAAATGCTTTTTATTTTTTAAAAGTTTTACTCATGACCTCACTACTTTCACATTATCTAACATATATAATATAAAGTGTGAAAGTAAAAAATTTCTTAGAAAAACAGGCATATAATTTGGTTAACCATAATAGAATCAGGCATATAATTTTACACAATTTGAAACTCCACCAAAGAGGCATATAATTTTCCTGGAGAATCAACTTTATTTTATGGTAAATAATTAATACTTTTACTACTTAATAATTAATAATTTTTTTAAAAAATATTTTTTAATATTAATTATTATTATTATTAGAATAAAAAAATTCATATATCGCAATTTCTCTTTTGACACTACACTGATGTGTTAACCATATTCTCATCGAATTCAGGACTTGAATAGGTAATGTGCTTAAAAATCTATTTTTTTGTACATGCTTATGTACTTTGGTTAGGGCTGCAACTCAGTTCGGTCGGGTCGGGTCGGGCCGAGCTTGAGCCTCAACTTGGCCCAGCTTATGATACAAGCCATTGAGTCCGATCTCGAGATGAAACCGAGGCCGGCCCTACAAAAATATGTCTCGTATCGAGTTTTTCTCTAGTACCTGAACATTCGGATTTTTTTTAAGGATCGGTCGGGTTTCAAGTTCCAGTTTCACAACAACCTTTTAGAGTTGGAGTTTATAAGGTTTTCCAATGATTTTGCCATTTTATTTCGATTTTTGCCTATTTCTTTACCTTTTCCAATAATATATATTAATGGAATGAATGGTCAAAATGATTTACATGTTTGAAATCTAACAATTCATATTAATTGAAGTATAAAATATATGGTTTAAGTGGTGGCAATTTAGGCTCGGGTACCCAACATCCCTGCCTATGCTCGTCCCGATTTAAATTCGAGCTCAAAAATTTAGACTCGGACCGGGTTCAGGTATCATATTTTTTTTTCAAGTGTGTAATTTCTAGGGTTGGGCTTGGATTTACACACCAGATTTGCGCCTCTAACTTTGCTAGGCAAGCTAGGACAAGGATAGATACTGATGAAAGAGAGAAAGCACAATTCAAAGTTCTCACATGTGAAATTCTCATGGGATGGGAACATTTTCTTTTCTTCTTTTTGTTATCATTTTTAAAATATTGAAAAAAATAAATAAATAAAAGAATGGCAACGCTACCAAGCTAGTGGTTTCTAAAGACAAAAGTTCTCCCTCATCTTTCCTCGACAACGCTACCAAATATAACAAGTGTGCGATGGACTGTCGTCATCATAGAACTCGTTGTTCTAAGCACTGCCATTAGACTTTCTTTGAATTTCAACTTCTTATCTCGAGGGGGAAATTGATTCTATCCTTATTAAATCAAAGGATTTTTTTTTCTTTTATCCTTTGACCCTTTCTATGTCAAAGCAAAGCCTTGATCGTGCTTTCCTGAATTTACCATACGATCTGTACCGAACCTTATTTATACAAATACAGAATTGGGTCGAAGAGAAGGAAAAAGAAGCAGCTTCGGCTTCCTCCTATTACGGATATATGCTTTCAGTTCCGCGTTTTCGTTGCATCCCTAACTTGAGTGAGTGAACGTGAACGGCCACTGCTTTCCTTTGTGTTACATGAAATGAGGGCCCCCCTCTCACTTAAAGGCAGCCTCCTAACCCGTGGAACCTGCTTGCCCGTTGGATGAGAAAGCTGACTTCGCCCTCAAAACCTGATCTGTGTGGAGCAGGAAAGAGGAGATCGGAGTCAAAGGGAAGGATAACACCGAAACACCTATTTCAAAGCAAGAAGAGTAGACTAAGTCGGAGAAAGAGGTTCTAAGGAACCAAGTCAGCAAGTCGAAGCTCAAGGACGAATGAGTTCTTGAGTCAGCAAGCTTTCTCCTCTTTGGCCCCCTTTCCAGCACCAAGGTACCAACAAAAGCGAAGCGTAGCGACCAAATCGAAGAAGAGAATTAGAAGGGATCCTACACCACTTAGAGAGACTGGAGATCGTAGTCTCAATCCTAACCTCATAGAAGGTCTTTTCATGGTATGCCTTCCTGGCTCGTATGATTTTGTTGCCTTCCTCACTGGTATTCCCATATCGGGATCGGGGACCAAGACGAAGCGTAGTACCATACCCGAACCTACCTCTCGCTAGTCTTACTGATTTTTCCGACTTGGTGGTGGGGAAGAAAGCATGATTGCGAACTACACTAAGGTGCAGATAAACTCGTTAGCGGGAAGAAAAACGACTAGCAGTACGAGGAGGCGATTCAGCAAGAGAGGCACACCTCCGCTATTGACCCGATCAACTTGTTTTGACTCGACAAAACCCAATCTACTCGTATCTGTTGCTCCCCTTTGAAAATCGAGTTCATAAAATGAGTTTTTCTCTTTGAAAAGGTTCCGAGTTTTCGTATCTTCTCCCGAGAAGGAATGACCTAAGTTAAGTAAGTGGTCATCAGTTGTATCTTCCCAGAGAGATAGCTAGGCTCGCAGGCACAGCCCTCTGTTGTAAAGGAAATTAACACCTCGCATGAGCAAAGAGCAAGCAGCTTACTTAGGTTGGGGCCTAAGAAAAAAGGGCAGGATTTGATTTAGAAACTCGTGGATAGAACAAGCAATAAATTGAGCTTTAGAAATCCATTATGCGTTAGCACATCCCTTTTCTTGCTGGTTTGGGGCGTCAGATGAGGGATTAGCTTCATTGAACTGAAAGGGCTGGTCGAAAGCTAAAGCAGTACGAGGAAATCAGAGAAAAAGGGCAAGTAGGTCGGCTTCAAAAAGGGCTAGGGTTGCTTTCTCTGTTGGTTGAATTCGCCACTAGGTGGAATCAGACCTTCGGCTCTCGATTGCTGCTTGATTACCTATGTCGCTTGCGTGAAGCTTTCTTCGCTTTCAGTTCCGCACCAAATCGTAGCAAAGCGCAGATGCGGTAGCCATTTTTGAAAGCTGCCCGTTAGCTTAGTAGCTGCGAGACCTGTCAAGTTCCGCTCTTCCCACTTGATCCTGCAAGCCTATACTTCTTGCTTTGATGGCTGTCACTGCAATCGTTGGAATTGGTTGGTCGCTTGCTTGATTGGAAGGACTGTCACTTTTCTTTCCTAGTTTAGCTTGACTGATCGTGTAGCAACGAGCGAATCTGAAACCCTAAGCATTTGACCCTCACATGTATGATAGATCATTTCTCGATTGAACCAATACAGTTGTTCCGCTTCCCCCCCACCTACCTTCCCTTAACAAGGTTTTTCTATCTGTTCCTTTCCCTTACTTCCGTAAAAGGTGGATTTATCTCTTCTTTCTATTCATGCCTCACCAAAACTAGTGTTTTTCTGATAGTCGTGACATTGCTCTACCAGACCCAGTGTGGACCAGGAGGGTAGTGACACTTGTCATTCAAGATAAAGGGAAACAATATGCTTTACAAACCACCGTTGTTTACAACTCTCCTTAACAAAATAAAAATGTCACTGAGGAGCCAAGCGCGAGCTTCGTCTAGAGATTGACCAGGGGATGGTTGAGTGCACAAAAAATAAAATAAAGCAAGAACTAGACCAATCCACCAATCAAATTAGTGAAAAACGCTCTCATGGATTGAAGGCTTACACAGGAAAAAAAATTGACAAGACTGAAAGCACCAAGTCGGAAAGAAAAGAGCAAGTGTCATGAACAAGTGTGGTTTTCAAGATCGTCTCCCCGTTGCCTTAAGCCTAGAGACTGAGGGTGCTTAGGACCATAGGTGTTTGCAGCCAGTAAGAAATTGTTCTTGATTTAGAACTAAGACTATAGGTTCTTGTAGACAAGAGGTTGTTGCAGCTTTCTTGCTAAGGTACGAACTAGTACTGGTAAATAAATAAAACTATGAATTCTCGCGGTAGGTGTTCTTGAGGTCTTTGGTCTAGTGAAAGCCTTCTTTCGAAACCAAGTCGTAGTGACGAAAGGAAGGCAGACGCGCAGGTCAGATCAGCCCGCCGCTTATTTATCTCGTAGTTCCACTTTCAGATCGTGGAGCAACACCAAAAGGAGTGAGCTTTTAGGGTTAGGAAGCGAGAGGAAGAGTGAAGGTCGCCCCTATTAAGTAAGTTCAAAGAATGGCTTGAGTGAAAGCTGGAGTGGCACAAGACAGATTGAAAGCAAAGGGAAGGGAGGCGCTTATTGCCCTGTCCTTCCTAACCTTCCGAGAGCCTTCCTGACTGGCATTTCAACTGGGCTTGACTAAAGGGGGTTGTCCGGTTCTGATCCTCATTGTACTCGTCTCAAGCTATTAAACAGGCAAAAAGGGGAACAGAGGTCTCCTGAATCATTTTGAGCGAAGAACGGCGATTCCTCAAAGAGAAACCTCCTGACGAAGGTTTCCTCAACACCCGGTTTGAACACCCTTTCTGCCCATTCACGGAGTTTCACTCGCTACTGGAAAGGCGGAATCACAACATCCAAGCTTTTGTCTGTCAACTCGCCTCTGACTCTGAGCTTGGTCCCTTCCCTTTCTACCGGTTTTGACGAACCCATTCTTCCCACGCAAATCATGAGGATTGCTTTTTTTTTTCTACGATGATTCAGCTCTCGAACTTACAAGTTTCTACACTGAAAAAAATAAGTTAACACTAATTTATGGAGTAAATAAAAAAGGCATAAAGACAAGATTTGTGAAAGGCCAAACAGGTTGTATTGCGGTGGATTAGCTTCTGGAGAAAGAGCAAAAAACTTATTACCTAAGAGCTAAAAGGGCAGGGTTGGGAAGGAAGGAGATACAGCTTGAGCTTGAGCGTGGAGCTTGTCTTCTTGACAGGCCTACTTTTCTTTGTTCAACTGGGCTTGTTCGCTTGAGGGTCCTGGTCACTACTAGTTAGCTCCACGAGACTTGGATAATCTTTTTCAAATGGTCTTAAAGGAGCACCTATCCGCCTGACTTGAAAACAATCCACGCTCCCCCCCTTAAGAACTGAATGATTGTTAGTTCTTGCTTGATTACCGGAGGACTACCGCTGGAAGGCGTTGTCACTGCGACTTGGTGCCTAGTGTGCTCTTCACGGAAAGGAGTGAAAGGAGCAAGGAGAGAGAGTCAACCTTAATGTCAGTGATAATAGGAAAGGAAGAGACAGAATCACATCTGCTTGGCTGGTCTTCTTCATTTATTCTAATAGGGAAGAACTCGAATTCGACAAAAGAAGAAAAACCATAGCAGTGAGGCTTAACAGACAAAGAAAATGAGATCCCACTAAGCGCCCTCCAAACAAAAATAAATAACCTGATCTGTGTAGGCCAAAAGCCAAAAAAATCATGATAGCTCGCTTGATCACACTGATCGTTCTGCTTGTCTTCTTGATAGAAGGGTTCAGGTTCAGTGAAATGAATGAGCGAGATCTATTTAAGAAAGAGGCGGAACATCACTCTCCATGGCAACAAAAGGAAAACGAGATATTGATTCAGTCGGAGGTAAGACTTTCGATGAGCGGAAGTAGATGCACAATGAGATTCACCCTGGATTGACTGTCTTAGTGCTCTATATCTAATCTTCTTGATCAGTAAGGCTCATATTGTTACGAGAAATCCCTTCCTTCCTGATCATACGAAGAAAAATAGGATAAAGCCGAGCTCCTATCGCAGCTTGGTTTTTGCTCTTAAGTACTCTTAATGTCACGACCCGAAACCCACCCTACGCGGGTCTCGAGGACGTGATGCCAGTTGGCCACCTTGCCGGTTTTCCCCGCCGTCAATGCAACCAACCAAAGGCAACGTCTGAACTTTACAATGAATTGCACTTTAAATGTAGGGTCAAAACAACGAAAATTAAACCTTTTTAAATTAAGCATGCAACTCATCCAAACACATCAGAGCACGTCTAGAATCAGTCACCAAATATCTCTAAGGTATAATATACGTGCTCCAATATAACCATTCTATATCAATGAATTTCTTAAAGCAGGAAGTCACACCAATACAGTTCAGCTAATTAAACTTATCTCCAATGATCAACAATCATAATGTCTCCAAGTATCACTTAATCACAATGATCTGACATACTAGGCTAACCTCATAACTAATGATGTAATATTATAATGCATAACTTTAAAGTTAACCTTACAGTGTTCACGTTCGAATCTTTAACTTGGAGTTTATGTCATCATTGTCGTTCATTGTGCATCACTAGTTCCACTAGTCATCTCATTGCATTTCATGCCACATGATGTCACCTGAAAAATGTTAAATAATGGGATGAGCTTAAACAAGCTCAGTAAGTAAATTCCTAGCTTTGCCATGGGTCAGGGTTAGTTCACGAGAATATTTAAGGAAAGGGATAACAGATAACCAATGGTCAAATGAGCAACAAGAAATACATAGCCAGTCACCAAGATGCGTAACAATGACCCGAGGGTCCAAAAGGCTTATCCCAAAATAAGATATAAGAAGGTAATAACAATGAGTCCAACAACCGGGATCTAGCCAATCATGAAAATCTGCTGCCACAACAATTACGATAGCCAATCAAAAGCATGACATGCTTGCATAGGTTATGATCATTCAACGAGTACCAAGATACATGATCATCAAGTAAAGTATAACATGGTTTCAATAATATGATCATTCACAGGACATAGAATATGATCATTCAACGATTACAAGAATAAATCATCATCGAGTTCTAATAACCGAGATATGCGTGAATCACCCGGGGCCCGGCATACCCCACTAAAACGCATGCTCAGATCTGCCACAGTTCCTCGGGCTCTCTGAAAAGCGTTAGAGCTCTTTTTTCTACAAGTCCTGAAGGACATTACAAGACCCTAAAGGGTCTTTCCCCCACGCAATCTGTGACTAGATGGGCCATTGTGACTGAGCACAACCCCGGGTACATACCAAATATCATGACCAATAAAATTTCACACAGAATGTACAACCGTACAAAGCAATTGATATCACAATCAACAAAACACGAAGTGTGTGGAATAACAAGATTTCTATCAAGCAGGATATATCTCGAGGCTAGGTCGTGGTATGATCGTGCAATGATGCTCAAATATCAATGATCAATCTCACAACGATGTAAGCAAGCAAGTCAAATCCAAAGATCAGGCATAACCGATGACCACAAGTCGATTGGCTCAAATCAAGTACATCAGGTAGTGATAGAGTACAAATTTGGCAGCATGTAGAAATGAATGTGACTGGCTGGGAACAACCACACAACAAAGTTCAGATTTACTTACCTTGGTTTCTTAGTGTCATATTCTCCATTTACAAATACTCTGATGATCTCCAGATACTTTAGGCATATCCTTGCATAGCCTGAATAATCATCATTAATTATAGACAGATCAGAATTCATTCATTCATGTCTTGTTCATCATCTTAGGAGTCTATCAGATGGCCTAATTAAGTTCATTGGCCTATTATCCACTCATTGGGTTTTAACTTACGTTATTAAATCTCTCAAATAGGCTTAGTAGCTGTCAGAATAATGTTTTAAGTCATTTTGACTCCAGTCGTTATCAATTAAGCACTTATTTAGCCTTAGGGGTAAAATAGTAATTTTGGCATTCTTGTCCCGGACCTTATCATGGTCCTCAGAATATCCCAAATATCTTATATATAAAGTTCTAAGTCTTTTAAACTTCATTTGTTATCTACTTTTGATCATCGGGACACATCAGTCATTTCTATTTTATACGTTTTACTGTTCCGGAGTCATATTTAGCCCCTCAGTTATCATAATTATGCTTATAATAATTTATCAGTCAGTTTGACCTTTATTCGACCTCTACTTTGCACTTACCGTGCTCAGGGGTATTTTGGTCATTTTACCTTTCGTGTGATTCTGACCCTGATTCATCATTTAACCATATATATGAGTCCACAAGTATTTGGGCTTCTATTGGTATCAATCTTGTCCAATTTGGACTTTATTTGGGCTTCGTACAGTATCAGGGGCATTCTAGTAATTTCACAGACCATAGCTAAATTTTTGGGACCTGAGTTTATAAAATGGACCTCACCATTAGGTCCAGAGTGTCCGACATAGTTAAATTAGACTATCTTTTGTGTTTAATTGGCCCTAGGTATCATTAGGGGTAGTACAGTCATTTACACTTTACGTGTCTGTATTTTTCGGGACTTAATTTCCCAAATCGGACTCCTACCATTGAGTCCGGAATGCCCGAAATAGTAGAAATACACTATTCATTTAATTTATTTGGACTTCGTTTGACATATTTAATGTCTATGGGCAAAATTATAATTTTACCTATTTAATAAAATAATTAAAATAATTATTTTATTATTTAATTAATTTTTCAGGGGCTCAAATGAACAGTTTCTCAAAAATTTGGGCCACTTTACAATATTCCAAAACAGTTGGGGTCAGACCGTAATATCAGAAAACATTTGGGGGTCAAAACAGAATTTTATAAATTAAGGGTTCAAACCAAAGGGTTCTAGGGTTCAAGAATTGAACCGGTCCAACATTATAACAAACCAAACGGTTCACTGACCCTTGGAAAACCGGAATAGCATATTCCAATTAACCCCAATTTGGCCCCTATCCGTATTCAGGTTAACCAATTTTCCTGATTTTAATTTTTTTATATCCGTATCCAAACAGGCCGAATTCAGTTAAATTTTTAAATCTTTCAGGCCCAAAACGGCGTAGCATCAACACAGTAGTCGTTCCTCAACTCGGCATGACTCGGTCAACTCGACCGAGTCGACTCCGTCTTCCCCATCGCACAGGGCACTGTTGCCCTAGTTGCAGGGAATTTCTTTTCCATTTTCGTGACATTTTAGGTACCGATTCTCTCTGTTTTTGCTTCTAAAACATTCCTAAAAGTTTAACCAAACTTTTGGCATTCGTTTCATAGATCGAATCAAGCTCAAATGCTTGGTTTATGGAGGGATAACCGAAATAGTAAATGGGCTATTAAATCCTCATTTCTTAACCAAACTTCGCATGGCTTGGCTTAAAATGCTCCATAGGCCATTTCGGTTCAATCTACGTTCCAAAAACGAGGTCTAAAGCTCCATTGGTGAAGCTGGGTCACTAACCCGTGACCTAAAACTTCGGTTTTGAATCTCATTTTTGAGCCATTTGACTCGGTTCTTGTTGAAATGAGGTTCTTACACTTTCTAGGTCAGGTCTAGGACGTTAAAAGCAGATTTCTTACAGGTCATTTCAGAACTGCTACATGGAGGGTCATCCATGGCGGATCTCACTGGTTTGGTGTTTTCTAGGCTGTTTCGGTCTCAAATTTTCATGCCATTAACCCAGATTTTTTGTCTAATTATCATGCATGCAGTCTACAAGGTCCAAAACATCCGAGAACAGTAGGAAATTCTAAACAAAATTCAAGCAGTTTTGAGGTTACCTTGGTTCAGACCTCTTTCCTTCCTTTGGTGCATCTCCATGAAGACACACACATGCATGTTCACATACCATGCACACACACTTGGGAGACCTCACACCCTCTCATGTTTCTCTCTCTCTCTAACCCTCTCTTTCTAAATCAGACTTACACACCCATACCCTAAAGTCTCCCTGTATACTCCATCAACCACTCCTGCCATCACCACTCTCCATTGAGTGTTTCACACTCAATCCTACACACACACACACATGCACTGGCTGCCTAGGCAGCCTACTTGCCTCCCCCCCTCTTTTTTTTTAATTTCAATTTTCCCTTCATATATATATATATGTACTTGTATGTATATATATATAATTATATCCATATATATGTGTACACACATATATGTATATACACTATATTAATTACACACATGTACCCATACATGTATACTATCCCTCATGTGCACCTCACTATTCATGACATGTGTTTACGTATGCATGCATGCATAGGGCTACATGTGTGCACGCATTACGAGACTGAGTCCCGGGTCACTTGTCCTAACCCGGCACTGGTCATACCTGGTCAAGGTCTCTATTTAAGATAGTGCAGTGCAATTGATATTTCATAAAATATAGAGTTTAATTATTCTGAGTATAATTGATAAAGTAATGTCCGACCCAGTTACCTTGGTATACGTGCCCCTTCGGGTCGGGGTATTACACTTAAGTCCAGGTTCTTCTTTCCCGTTCATATGAAAAAGACTTGCTATGCTAATCTCGTTAGGCCACCCGAACCCATCGCACCTTTGGCAGGAGGAGTTAGAAAGGTGAAAAGAGAACAAGACAACACCTGCGTATATCGCTCCTGTCTAAGCGAGCGAGACTTTATCCATTGGACTTTCCATTTCAAGCTCGACTTGTAGCGAGACTCCACTTTAGATCCTGCGAGCTTAGTTTCTGAATCAAATCCTACCATTTTTTCTTAGGTAAGTAAGCTAGAGGTCGATAGTACTAGTGGGCTTTGAGCTACCAGAGCAAGGAGATATAGCTTGAGCTTTTCCTTCATGGACCAAGGCGACTCTCGTTAGCTCTACTTGGGCTTAGTGCGATTCGAAACTGGAATTTTCTCTATCCCCATGGTACCAAAAAAGTCCGAACAAACGAACAAAGACAACTTTGAGCTCAAGCCCCCCTATTAGTAAGCTTCAAGGAGCTCCTTTCTGTCCATTCAAACTGCCCAGGTAACGACAGCTTCCGCCTTCCTTTTCTCTCACTCCTTCGAGAAAAGTAGTACTAGGTGAGCTATCTTCTCTGTCGTCTTATCGACCCACCCTTCTAGTCGATTAACCTTTGTCACCTTTATGAGCTAGGGTGCAGGTGCTCTTCAGGAATAAAAACCAAACCCCTGCTTTGGCTTCTTGGAGTCAACAGCGTTTGGTTCATTTCAGTAGCCCGAACGAGAGTCGACTTATTTCAGTTTAGGATACTAAACCTGACTTCTCACCCGGTAAGGTGGTCCACCCACACTTGAGTGAGCTATCAGGCTCCACACATTCTCCTTGACTTTCTATGCTCGTTCGGAAACTCAATCAAAAGGCGAACATTCTCTGGCTTCATTGAATGTCACACTTTTGAAAGCGAGTCAAACTTGGAGAGGACAGCAAGTGAGGAAAGATTAAGAAAGTCGAGCTAGTCAATCCACACTTGCCTTTCCGCTCTTTCTCCGGAAGCTCCATTAGTGACGATTTTTTGCTTTCTAGATATGGCCTCGTTTTTTTTATTCTTTCCTTCATTTTATCCCGAACTATTACAAAATCAGGCCTGGACCAAAGACCTCAAAGGTGTTGAAGGCGAACCCACCTTTAGTCGATGTTCCACGTTCTCCTTCCCTTTTCCGTGCTTCTGCTCTTTACGGAAGGCAGAGTTGAGTGGTGCGTCCTTTTCTTCATTCAAAGCGCAGGTCAAAACAAGCTACGATAGGCTCTAATCCAACCTGAAACAAAAAAAAGAAAAAATTATTTAAGCTTGGTCTCCTATCGTCGTTTCGCTTTGGTCGTAGCTACACCTTGTTCGGTAGCTTCGTTCTTTTCTACTGCAACAGTACATTCGACTTGCATGTGTTAAGCATATAGCTAGCGTGAAAACCATTTTGCTACCGCAGCTCCGCTTCGCTTTGGTAAATCAAACTCAGATTTTTTGAGTATGAGTGAGTGAAATTAAAAAAAAAAAAACTTATACTATAGAATTAGAAAAAAGTCTCGTATAGTAGAGAGAAAGACTGCTTTAAGGCAGCAGCCGCCCTTTTTCAATCAACAAACTATTGCCATTGACAAGTCTTCCATCCTGTCCCTCCTAAGGCTTTCCTTTAGTTTTCGGGGGGGCGCTTCCAATTTCAATGAGTCTTTTTTTAGCATATAAAAAAAATAAAAAATAAAAATGAGAGTACAACGAAAATGCCATAAATTCACAAAAAGCCATGATAAGTAGAAATGTGCCTGCCATGATACTAATTTGTTGCTCGAATGTTGAATGAAATCAAATATCGAATGGGTCACGAGACTTTTTCCTGAGACAAAAGATTATTAGATTCTGATACTGACGAAAAGTCTGTAGGATTCATTGAGCATACAACATCTGGCAGAAGAACAAACGGGTCGCTCCTCCAAACACGAAGCACCCCAAAAAGATTAGAAGGCTTTCTGCCTGATAGAATCACCTATCGCGTACGAATGAATAGGTAATAGCGTGCTGGAGGTCGAATGGCTTTATGCTTTTCGAGGGTTGTCGCAGAATTTTTGCAATCCCTTACTTCAATCTGGAGATCTGAGAAAAATCACTTGGCAAATTGATGTCAGTGACAAACCTTTCCACATGGGAAAGGATCGCCAACTCTTTTGACAAATGAACTCAGAGATCCATTCTCCCCCCCACCGAATCTTTTTGTGTGCTTTATGTCGAGCACGATCCAGTTGCTCTTTCCAAGACACTCGAAATACTGTTGACGGTTAAAAAAAACATGAATGATTACTTGCGCCTGCGCGAAGTGATGAAAGATTTCGAATTCTTTTCTTTATGTGTTAAAATATCCCTACTAAGAAAACGTGTAAGTAAATAAATTGTGAACTTTACACGTTTTCTTTCTTAACAAAACAAGTTGGACTTTGTTCCATTAAAAAAAAAGTATTTAGACAAAATGTGAATGTTCTGCTGAAAAGGGCAAAGGCTTGGGATGGGAAGCTTGTCTTGTGTTAGATTTGTTTCATTAATGGGTTGCCTTTAAGTGATAGGGGGGCCCTTTCTCAAGAAAGATCAACCTAACAACAACTTCCTTCTTTTTCTACGGATAAACGGCACCATTCGAGTTCGGTATCTCGATCGAGAGGACAAAAAGTGCGATTGATAGAATAAGGGGATCGAACAAGTTGATCGAGTTAGGGTACAAGCAAGTAGGATTTTCAAGTTGGATTTCTTGAACAAGGATGGGACAAGTTGGCTAGACTTGGTTGACAACCCCGGATCTGAGACCTGGAGTGGAGGGGGTTTAAGTTGATAGCGAGGGTAGAGGAATTCTATTATTTCCAATACAAACATTTATAGCCCCACAACTTGACTGAATCTAAAGCAGTGGAATTCAGTCATGAGCAGAACTCGAACCTGCATTATCGGATCAATTACATCCAGCCTTTCCCATTATTCAGATCGTGACGGTTACCCTGTTCCCCTTGCGGGTACGTCAGGGGCTGATCTTGGCGACCGGCAGACTGCGGGCAGCGGGTCTACAAAGGTGAAGAGAATTCTTCAAATTCCCCTATTTAAAGGAAATTTTTTGCGGTTTTAGAATTGGGATTCTGTAGGGCCTTGGCGGCCCGTTGGAGCTGTAAGGGGTTCATACCTGTGGTATAAATATCTGAAACTCTTTTTTTTTCGGGTCGGCAACTTTAATTCCGTTCCTTTGAAGGAATTGGTCGGCTTCCTCGCGAAAGCGAGTGTGTAGCTGTTCTAACTTGGTGACCTCTCTCTCGAGGCTCCACTACTCTCGGGCCACATCTCTCTTTCCTCGATCCTTATTTTTGAGAAGGTTTGGCTCGCCCTCTATCTTCCCTAAAGGGACTTCTTGACCGGGTTGGCCCAAACGCAACTCCAGATCAACACCCGGTTCCATCATATAATTGATGGCTTCGGCGATGCCCTCCAAAAAGGAGAGGCGGAGGCTTACTTGCCAACAATTCCACCTCCCCACCCCCCCAAAAATTTATAGAACAAAATTGGCAAGAGGGCCCGCCCATCGATGAGCCTTATCCTTTGTAGGATAGGGTTCCTTTTTCTAAAATCCAGCCCTTTTTAAAAAGAGAGCATAAGGGAGGGCCGCACCTCCTTGATCCATCGTACTAGAGCGATCCGAGAAGAACGATTAGGGTCATATTCTATCCTTTCTACAATGCCCATAGACGAAGTGCCAGCAACTCATCCTTGTATTCCCAAACTCTTTCTATATGGGATAATCGCAGAGCCGAACAACCGATCTTTTTTCTTATCCACTTTTCCCCTTCCTTCCTGAGCCAAATACCTAAGCTAAGTATTGGTCGACTCCTTCATAGCATCCAAGTCCTACCCATACCTATTCCAGACCATATCTCCCTTTTAGCCTGACTTAAGTATTAGGGCAATCCCTACATCCACTTCTGTATTCTCGTCCTGGCCCGAACTGGGATAGGAGATCTCCCTTACCTAGCCGATCAAGATCCTCAATAGTCAAGAGAAAGAAGTTGATCGAAACAGGACTAACTATAGGTTCGATCGATCCGCTTCCTTCAGTAGTTAGTTACAAATGTTTGATAGGGAGGGCCTAGCCATTGTTGTCCTCTTTCCCGCACGAGGAGGGTTGGTCTTCCTGATACTAAGGTGTCAAGGCGGTCGATCCTGACCTATCTACAAATAAAGAAAGCCCTAGCTACAAATAAATAAAAGATCCCGAAGCCTCTTTAGTTGGATTCTCTTTAAGGCATCGTGTTGAGGTTGAGTAGGGATTTGAATAGAAACTCTATTTTGGGGCTCAATGTTGCTGGACTCCACTCCTCTATTAATTATTATAAAGGCGGGGCTCGTTCCGAACCGGGCTTCATTCAACTCAATCACTTGGCAGGGGGGTTATAGGGGGATTTGGCCTACCAACTGCAGGCTCGGGTGGGGGAAAGGAGATGGAATTAACTCGACCAACTCATCTTTCTTTCGATGAGCACTTGATTAGCCTCCTTTCCTCTTTCTTTTCCTTAGAGAGTTTCTCGCTTTCGTAGTCTAGCATAACATACGATTATACTATAGCATTGTATACTTGCGCATAGTTTAGCATAGCAGTCTACCTTATCTTATCTTATATAGTCTTGATGCTTGATGCGTAATATTCAAATTCTTCTTTCCTTTTATCCACTATAGCAATAGATATACCAAAAGAGCAAAAAGTGACTATAGATAGGGCGTATGAATGTTGGCCATTTTTCAGGCATAACGCACAAAGCACTCGACTCCCATGGTTTAGAGTGCAACAATCAACAGGCATCGACTAGACCACTACTACTATACTAAAGGGGCCACTCGCAAGAACGCGAAACCTGAAGTAGATACGCAGTTATCAAGATCACCGCACCAATCAACAACCTTGAAAGACTATATGAAACTCAAATCTGAGTCCAGAAAACTCATTCTTCATCCTCCTCTATATATATTAGTAAAGGCAACATACCGAAAATACAAAATTTTCTAGATCATACCTTGATTAACTACCCAAACCAATCAACACTACACGTGTCACAAGGTTTACACACTATGATATATTGACAGGCCATGAATCCGGTGGGCACCAAAGACCTTCAACTTAACTGTTTATACCTAACTTACCCTTCGAATTACAGGGCTTAGGACACTAACAGTGCTACTGCTTTTTTCTTAAAATACAGTATGCAAAGCTGGCTCCACCCATCTATGTACTGACCATACTCAACAATGTAGCTTATATGGTATTAGGTGCACTAGAGCTGGCATGATCGCTTCCATATCTTCCATCTCCTAGACTACTACTACTATACTAAAGGGGGCAAGCAAAGCCCTTCTTAGAAAGCAATTAACTCTTAGCAATACTTCACCATCACCCCTAGTAAATGATGTAGCGAGTGCAGAATCAACAAGTTCCAAACCTTACCCTTGATAAAAAGATATTTCAGCTGCTTAGCCCAAACACTTGTATTAGACTGTAAAAGTATAAAAATGCAGTCCCAGTAATGAATCGGGAGAGTTCTAGCTCCAACAAAGAAAGATATCATCCCAATGGATGAAAGACGATATGGGAAAGGAAGTCTCCACTCCATTTTTCCCTTGGAGCGAACTATATTGCTGTAAGCTCAGCCTAGAAATATCCATCAACGTTTTGGGTTAGGAAAGACTAACTCCTAACTAGGTTCGACTTTACAGGAGAAAGAACCCCATCGAAACTAAAAAACTCGATCATCTCCTTCATTCTAACCCTGTTCAGAAAGAGCTCTTTCATTTCATAAGGGCAATATGGATGGACTAGAAAAAAGATCTACGCGGGTCAAGGTAGCTTTAGCTTGCTTAAGAAAAGGCTTCATCCAAAACTCTCAATGCGCGAGCGAAATCAATCCCTTCACTCTCAATACATACCCATTTCCGGTAAGGGCACCCCTTGTATAGTAAGGGCGGCAAATACTCGAATCCATTGACAGGCGTACAGGAGGAACCTTATGACAAACTAAAGCCTTGCAGAGGAATTCCTTTGCTAGTCCTCTAAAAATTCCTTTAAATAGGGGAAGATTAGCAAATGCGATATCAAGCTCACTATATCGAGTTGGGTCCCCCCGTTTAGTCTATGGGCATTCGCTGTGCCAACTCTGATGCGGAACCTAGGATATTTCATCATAGCTTCGGATTCTACGACCAGCACAGAACTTACCGAAGATGTTGCAAAAACACAAGTGACGTCAGGTTTTTTCGGGTTGAAAACAAACTATCTGAAGCGGTCTAGCAACTTCGTTTGATAAGATGCCCAAATCTCACTTACGAGCCTTACTCACTTATGAGCCTTACTCACTTATGAGCCTTACTAGTAAAATGGTTCCACCATTATCAAAACTGCATCAACATCTTTCAAACAAAGGCTTACTAAGAATGGAAATGCCAGATATCCAATCTTTCAGGTTCAAAGAATAGGCTCCTAGTGGTTTTCTTTTTCATATAAGAAATGCAAAGGGGAAGATTCCTGATTCCTAGCCTCTCTCTTCTTTGACCTAAACAAGTTCGCTGTATAAGATAATCTAAACAAAAAGAGGTGATAGTCTGATCTATCAATGGCCAATCAGGAATAAATATAGGTCCTCTAATGAATCCCCTAGAGAAGGATAGGGGAATACCTTTACTCTCCCTTAAAAGTCCTTTATGGCTAACGTTAAGAGCAAATTCAAGCTTCTTCAGTACTCCTTCGGTCAAGGAGATGCCCGAACGATATAGATAGAGTGGAAGCCTTCAGCACTAGGAGCAAGCTACCTTTATCCCTAGTGATTCTCCGAGATTTCTGCTCTATCTCTCGGCTCTCTCTTACGGAAGAACCTTCCAACTCATGTTATGATATAGATCCCCAAATATGATTTGACCATTCATTATTGAGCAAAAAATGAGGTGCACTAACACACAACGGCTTTCTAAAGCTCAATCCGTTGCTTGTTTTCTCCAATTTTTTTAGGGAGATATATTCCCTTTATAGAGTTTTACATAGCCTTTGGGAAGGCTTGGGAGTCAAGGCCTTCTCTGATAATCGATAGGCGATGCAGATTGATTATTCTCGTCCCGACCCTAATAGTTGTTTTAGTATTCGATGAGTTGGTTGAGGGAGAGGACGACTATTAATGCCTTGAACTCGACTCCTCTAGAGAGTCCTCCTTCCAAGGGGCTATGCCCCTATTAGTCCTAACCATTCCTTGCAAAAAGCCCTAAAAAGCAGTAAGTAATAGCGGATTTATTCAAATGTCGGAATAAGAGTCAAATACCTTTGACTCCAACTATGCCCCTATTAGTCAAGCTTGAAAGCCATCATTTTCTTTTACTAAATAAGTATATCTTACTCCTCCTCCCTAGAGGGGATAGAAGACTGGACTAGAGACTGCCTCGGATTATTAGTGGAAGGAGCGATCGAGAATAAAGCTTATTAGTGGAAAGGAGGTAGGTTCAGTATTCTCTCTCTACCGCCTCCATCCCACGTTCCCACCTCAAGGGATAGAAGCCTTCTGACTCAACGCGTTTCTAATAATTAGTAGAGATTGGAGAAGAGATAGATGCCCAAACAATCATGTGTATCAATAAAGACAAAGAAAGAAATTTCTTCCTTATTCCATTTTACAACATAAGAAAGGAAGGGGTTGAAAACGTTTTGAAAATTTTGGCTGGATCGAATAGAGCGTCTATCTTTAAAGACTACCTATGCGAAGGGGAAGGGACAGGAGGCCCCATTCGAGCCATCTTTAGTCAATTAATTTCTCTCTCTGTTTTTTTCGAGAAAAATAATTTAATACAACTATAGCACCGTGTACAATTGTTTTAAAATTGAGCAAATATATTGAATTTATATAGGATTTACTCTAAGGTTTTAGTGGGACCACACCAGACCATATTTTCCACTTTTAAGTGCACATGCCAAATAATTTAGAATTTAAAGTTGTGTTGCTTTTATTGATGCTTTGACAATAAGGACGCTTATAAAGAATTCAACCATTAAAAAAGATGTTCTAATAATTGAACATTTTTATTGGCAAAATAGACCAAGGTTTCTCTTGGCAAACATTTTATAATATATATGCATATATTCACACACACATGCATACAACACACAGATCCACAAATCTCCCTCTTCCTCTCTCACGCTCTATGTCTCTTATCTTTTTATGCATATGCAGGGACGGAGCTAGTCTTGCTCATGGGTCAATTGTCCCTCTTAATTTTTTTTATTTAAAATTTTTTCATATTTTTAAAAGAAATTTTAAATATACCCGTTTAATATATACTTTTGTCTCCTTTAGATTTAAAAATTTTTCCACTTTATTCTAACTTTTATTTTAATTTGACATTTTTAATGAGACTTTTATTAATTTTTTTTTAATCTTTTTATATAAGTCTAAAGTTGTTTTTTGTAAAATAAATTTCTGATTTTGTCCTTATATATATGTATATACAGAGATGTGTATATACACTTCACACATACATACATACATACATACATACATATGCATAAATCTCCAACATTCCTTTGTGATTAATTTGCAAAACAAAAGAAAGGAGAAGAGATGACCAGTAGAGGTGTGAAAACAGAGAAAAACAGAGGGAAAAAAAGAAAGAAAGAATAAAAAAGGAAAAAAGAAAGAAAGACAGAACCGGAAAAGAAAAAGAGAAAAGAAACAAAAGAAAAGGAAAAGAAAAGAAAAGGAAAAGAAGGAAAACGAAAGGAATAATAAAGAAGGGAAAACGAAAGGAAAAAGAAAAGAAAAATGGGGAAAAAGAAAAAGAAAAGAAGAAAATAAAAAAAGGAAAAGAAATAAAAGGCAAAAAAAATAGAAAAAAATACTAAAAACTCCTTAAAGTAAATTTTTTCAATCTAAAAAATTCATGATACATCTTTTTTATCTAAAAATTAAAAAAAATAAACTTTTAATAAAAAAAATTCCAATCGTTAACTTTTATCTTAACACCATTAAAAAATATTACTGATTATACTAAAATAGCTTTCAAGATATATTTTAGAAAAAAATTACTAAAAAATATATAAAATATTTTAATCCCAAAAAATCATAACATTTTATAAAGTAAAATTTTATTTTTTAGGCATTCTAGATAAATAAAAAATTTTATGTATTTTTTTTTTATTGAAGAATTTATTTTATTTATTATTTAATATTTTTAAAAATTTATTTTGAAGGTTATTTTGGTCTAATAAATAATACTTTTTAATAGTGTTAAGATGAAAATTAACATTTGAATTTTTTAGATAAAAAAAATATATCATGAACTTTTTGAATTGAAAAAATTATTTTAAAGACATTTTAGTAATTTTTTCAAATAAGTAAGAAATTCTAAGTCAACTATTAATTGACTATTTTGCCCCTTAAAAAGACATGGGATATGCACATGAGTATTTTTCATTTATAATCAACGGCTGATTAGGAGGGATGGATAAAAGTGAAAGTGTCTAAAATTTAGAAGTTGACATGGTAAAAATTGAAACAATAAGAACTAAAGTACAATTCGAGTTAAATAATAAAGGTGAAAAGTGTTACTTACTTTTAAATAAAAATATACATGACCAACTGTATATATATATAATAATTGTATATATATATATATATTTGTAAATAAGTATACACATAAATAAATCAATATATAAATATATATATATATATCTACACATTAATGTATACATATCAATAATTAAGTATATATATATAATTAAGTATATATAGAAATAAATATATATATATATATATACTTAAAGAGTAATGTTATATATTTCAAATTTTTGTACCAAAACTTATATCTCAAATAATGTGATAGAAAATTAAATAATTGTTTAAAATACCATAAATAATTTAATGATATATTATTTGGGAAACAAATTTTGGTATAAAAATTTGAGACATTGAGCATTTTTAGTGCTTAAATACTTATATACATATAATTAGTTATAGTTATAACAATTATATATACATAAATATAATATATATAAATATATGCATATATAATTAAATACACACATATAGATAAATATATACCAAAATAATTATATAGTTATATGTATATATATTTGTATAAAGAAATAGCCAACATACTATGACTAGCTTAGTTGGTAACTCATGAGCTCTTTCAAGGTTTTACTCTCACTTCTCCAAAAGGGGAATATATAATTTATTTTTTCTCCCAACTTTGGATTGGGTTTTATTTAACTAAGTAGTTACATTTTGTTGGATGGGTAGGTTTTTCAGAAGGGAGAAACTCATGTAGACGTCCAAAATAATAATTGTATAATCCATATTCCGTTGAGAAAATACACACACATACATAAATATATTTAAATCTATACCTAAATATAAATAGATAAATATGTGTATATATATATATATATATATATATTATTGTTAATCAAGTAGAACCATTAGAATTAAACAATGAATGAATGATCATTCTTATTCAAATCCATTCCCAACTCAAAGTCACTACTTAGTTTATTTTATTTCTTTATTATTTTATTTTAATATATCAAACATAATCTTAAATTTTAGCTCGTGTGACATGGCACCACCAGACCATAATCTACCATTTAAAGTTGTGTTAATTTGGCAAAAAGATGTTCTGACATTAAGGACGTTTACAAAAGATTAACAAAATTATTCCAACCATTAAAAAAATAATGAAATAATAGAACATCTTTTATAGGTAAAACAGTGCAGGTATCTCTTGGCAACCATTTTATAATAATACATTAATACTACTCTTTTGCTTTAATTTGCATTCAAAATGCTAACAAACTATGCCTATACGAGACACATTATATAAAATTACTTCTTCTTTTTTTCTATACCCAATATGTATCTTTACATGCACAAGCCAACACACAAAGTGTATATTGGAAAAGTTATTTATAAGAATATATCTGCAAGTCGATACGTTTTCTTAATTTCATTTCTTTCCACGACTGTTCCGATTTAAAAAATAATAATTTATTTTCTTGTATTTTGAAAACAAAAAGTACTTTATTCAAATCAATATATGGTATTATTTCCTCTTTAGGAGAAAAAAAAAGTAATTCAAAATCAACTTAAAAACATAAAAAAAATCAAAATCAAAATAAGAACTGATTGTGAGATATTATGAGATGTGGTGTTAAAAACTTGTAATTTAATTAGGTCTTATTTAGACAATCGGATAGGAAGACGGGATTGAATAAGATATAGTTAGATATATAAAATTCTGTGTAAAATATTGAATATTCTAATTTGGTGTTTGAAACTGACCCGAATAAAAAGCCTAAACATGTTGTTATATTTCATTCCTATATTTGAATGCCTACCGATTATAGGGTTCGAATATAAAAGTCGGTCTTCAAAACTTATTTTTTATAAAAGTCATTTAAATTTTTTTTTTCAAATATGAAATATTTAAAATTAAAATTTTATTCACAAATGAATTACAAAATCTAATAACCTTAATCACAATATTTTAGAATGTGATTGTGTAAACATTATTCAAAATATAATAATCTTACTTTTGAAGTGATACGAAAAAAAATGATAGTTCGTATTGTTAAGAATTATTTAAATCAATAATTACATTTACATGTGTATATATATATATATATAATAATAATAATAATAATAATAATAATAATAATCTATTTATTAATATGAAAAGACATTAAAAATTTGAAATATATCAACAAAAAATTGAACAATGAAAAAAATAAAATTGTAATTTTTCAACTAGAATCTTCAATTAAACATTTTCGTTCTCTTATATTACAATATTGTAATTTTTTTTTTTTAATAATATGATATTGTATTTTTATTTTAATAAAATAAAATAATTATAATACTATTATTCTTTTTAAAATTAGTTATATCTAGACTGAAATATAAATATTTTACAAAATATAGATAATCAATTCAATCAAAGACACTTTCCGTGAGATAAAAGAAAACATTTATCTTGTCACTTACAAAGATGGCTTAGAGTATGAACACATAAAACATAGAGACAAATTACATCACGATTTTTCAACACTTCTCTGCATTTATTTACATCGACATCTACGCCGTTGTACAAACAGACAAGGAAGCATACCTTCACTGGTCACCAAAGTTATTCTCCTAATATATATTTAAAGACTACTACCCTGAATAAAATGTCAACCGATAATTTATGGAAAAAAAAAAACAGTGAAACCCTCTTTCCCAGAATGCATTAGTGCGGATTTCTTACTATCCATATAGTCATCCTTCCTTCTCCTTCTTCTGTTCTGACTTCAGCTACAGACAGAGCCTATGATATCGATTAGCCTCCATTAAAATGAAAACTAGACCTTAAAATTGCAGCAGCACTTACCCAAAAAAATAAAACTACCCAGTGATCTACTCTCTTACTTGACCTCTTCGCAGGTAAAAGATCCATCAATTAAGTAGTAGAGAGGGAGCTTATAAATAAGTCTTCAAGATTCAATACAGCATAAAAGCTTATAAAAAAACAAAGCAAACAAAGTCATTCCCCATAATGGTTTTTTCGATTACAGATCCCGCCAAACACACCCTTATTATATATAAATTAAAAAGCTTATACCTGTATACGGTTTGTCGTCATGCGCATGCAACACACTAAGCATACTTTCAAACGCTATTATTGCTTTCTGCTTCCGGCATCGCGTTTAGGTCCAAAACGCCGTTCCGCGCCACTCCGACGTCGTTGCGAACATGAACGCCGTTGATTCCTCTCAACACTTCCGTCTCCAGCGCTGTCGCCCACCTACCCGTCAACTTATGGCCATCGCCGTTACTGTTATTTTTCTCGAAGTACTTAATGGCCGCGTGCATCCTCCTCAGAATCGCAAAGAACTCGTCCACCTCCTCCTCCGTCGGCGGCGGCGTCGACTCTGCTTTCTCTCCCTTCACTATTTCTCTCTCCGTCTTCTTCCTTCCTCCTCCGCTGCCGTTACTTTTCTCTCCGTTCTCCCCTCTCTTCCTCTTCTTCTCCACCTCCATGCCGCCGCTGGACAACAAATCGGAACGGGACGGAAATCGGTAATCCTCGATTTGCTCTCTCCCTCCTCGTTAAAGGCTTCGTTATATATTCTCTCTCCTCGGTTGTTGGCGTTGGTGTTGCTGGTGAGTCGTGACTCTCTCACTAATGAGAAATTATTCCGACGATTTCTTTTTTCAACTATTGGACTGAGATCTATGAGTGACGTCATCGTGATTGGTAAGCCGACGTCATCAGCGTTGCAATATCATCTGACGCTTCGCGGCGATGAGCATGTAACAGTGAGGACGCGCATTTTATCACGCGCTGGATCTAAGTTACAATTAGTGGTTGATTCATGTGTACGGACACTCCTGATAGGCGAGTAAGGGAACAGGTGCGTCCGTTGGAGGGTGTGCTTGCTCCTGAAGAATAGAAGAACCAACGTTCTGTGCTGCGATGATTCCTAGTAGACGATAAGTCGACCGACTAACGTGGGTCAACAAATGCAATTATGAAAATGGGGAAATTACTAAGGTGTTTCTGTTGCATACCTTTATAATGGGCTATATGTGATATGATATGTTACAAGCCACTGATGTAACAAAAAGGGTAGACCAACAGAATGATGGATGGAGAAAGTTTGGGGGAGGTTAGTGGTAGCGTTGATCACGTAGTGGAAGGTGGGATCCACAGTAAGTCCAGTCGTGGGACCAAAGAGAGGACAGGTGACCCACCATATAATGCTAATTGGCAGCAAAGGGAGGGGCTAGCATTAAAGCTTTCTTTTGACTGGGGACATCTGTCAAAGATTATGAATCTATGACAAATTTCTTGTCTTTCTACTGTGCACTCATATGTTATGTTCAAGTATGAGTATTTTTAGTCGGCCAACACTGTTTTATGTTAAATAATATCTTATTTATCAGATTTTTTATAATATATATATATATTTATACCGATGATTTTTAATCGGTTCCACACTGTTTTATGATGAATAATATCATATTTATCATATTCTTTTTATAAAATATATATATATATATATATATATATATATACATATGAGTAATGTTAATTTTATTTTCATATTTTATTAAAAGTGTTTATTTTCATGAATTGGTAGTGTTGTATTGACTGAATGTCACATTAAGTTGTGACATGATGTGATATCCAGTCAATACAATACTGCCAACTCTTAATGTGATATCCAGCCAATACAACACTGTCAACTCATGAAAGTAAATATTTTTAATAAAATTTTTAAATAAGCCTAACATATATATATATATATATATATATATATATATACCGATGAGTTGATAGTAACTACTATCGAGATTGTAATTATATAAATTAAAATAAATAATTACAAGAAATTAAGAATCGTTAAGTCAAATTATAAAGGAATAACATGTAAAATTTATCTCAAAATTTTGATTTTATTTGTAAATAGAAAGCTGGATATTTTGATTATTTTATGTTTTTTTATTAATTATGTCACATTTGAGTTTTCAATCACAACTAAATTTTAAATCACAAAAAGATAAAGTAAATTAGACACAAACTATAAGAGGTGTAAGTATATGTTTTTTTTCCTTCAATTTGTGAATGATTGAAACGAGATAGTGGTGTCACTTAAACTGTCCTTGACAAAAGCATTTCAAATGAAGTGATTGCATCATAAAAAAAATTAAAATTAAAATAAATATTTATTTATTTATTTACAAGAAGTTTTATTCATACAATCATACAACCCTTTTCATTGCAAGAGACTTTACTTTAAAAATAAAATTATCCAATAATCCTTGTAAAAGAGACTTTATTGCTTTCATTTTCAAATAAGTATATTTCCATAAATTTTTTTAAAAAAGGATAAAATCCAAAAACAACAAGGGACTGGAATAAACACATGCGAGTGTTGGAAGATGAAAGGTCAACCTCAAGTGAAATTAGGATGCAACATATCTAATAGTAGGAAAAAGGCAAGTATTTTACTTGGAAAATTCTTGGAAAAGAAGGAAAGACCATAATTTTCTAGAAATTGATTCTATATAATTTTGAATGAAATTTCTTTGAACTCTCTTCCACCAACTCTTGCAAACATTTCCAAGCTCATATTTAATGATGGACACCATAGATATTAGATACCATTGGCCACCTAAATTATGCTCTATTCAAGTTAATAAATAAATATCATATTTCATACGCCGCAAATACAAGTATAATTGAGATGTGACAATCAAGTCAACCCCCCCCCCCCCACTATATTTAGCATTACTTTTGAGCTCAATTTTGATTTTTCAATCATGTATCTTTATTGCATTTTAATATTATTAATTTAAATCTTAGTTACAACTGATTAGTAAAATATTAGTTTCAAAAGAACTAAATCCCATGGGAAACCTATTCATGGATCTAAAGAGGTGACGTTAAGAATTCCATTTGTATCAATGACTAAAAAAATCAATAAATAAATAAAAGAAAAAACCTTATTGTCATGGGTATTAATACCCTCAAATTAATTTTAATATTTTCATTATTATGAACTTTAATTGTGAAAAATGCTATTTATCATGGATTAACATTATGGTACTAAAGCAGGAGGTTAATATACATTTTTTTATATATATTTATCATAGAAACTAGTATAAAGTCAACTCATTTTGTGGAGTAATTGTCTAGTGAGACTGTCACACCACGTCATCATGTAACAGCCTCTTATAAATATTCAATTTTTTCATAATATATATATATATATATATAGATAGATATAAATCTCTTCTCAATTTTAGGAAAAATTAAAATTTAGTGAAAAGTTGTCATACGTTGAGGTGATGTGATGAATTCATAAAATAATTTTTTCATTTTGTGACATTTGATTGTCAGTAAAGTAGGTGCATGAGTTTCATTATTTATAATTGGTTAAGTAGTTGACCTTTCATGAAAAATGCTCACTTGTGACCATCAAGATAGTAGCATCATTAATCGTCCAATTCGAGGGAGATCTGGGGAACAAAGGTTCTTTCAGTTTCGATCTTGATTGGATGAATGATCGATCTATAGAGAGCGAGAGATGAGAGAAATCATTAGCATTCACATAGATCAAGCTGGTATTCATGTCGAGAATTCGTGGTGGCCAATTTGAGTTCCATTCCTAATGTTAACATGAAAGGTCTGAAGGAAACAATACTTCTTATTATATTCGTTTAGTAGTTTCAAGTAATGGAATTCATTAGGCAAGGGAAGTTGGACCTGTTCAATCAAGTAGAGATTTAGATTTGGTAACAAATTGTAGAGAGGATTGTTAGGCTTTTGACACGAAGAGTTAGGTTGTGGTGATGGTGATTGAGATGACGATGGAGTATATGGGTCTCAGGCCTTGTCTTCAGCTTGAGCAAGAATGCCATTGCGAAGCAACAACCAGTTTCGACATGTGTCAAACAGAGAATTTTCATTGGGTTGTTGGTGTAGGATGGTGGAGATGGTAGGTTCTGGTTTGTGATACCTTGTGTTTTTGTCCAGTTCACTTCAAGATAGAGGAATTTCTCTATTGCTGGTAAGAAATTTTTTTTTTTTTAGTTATGTATCCCTCCCCCCTCGTTTTTACCCTGTTTCCTTTACAGTTTCTGTTTGCTATTGTTAATATAATTATACTTCACATAAAAGTTTTTCTTTGTTTAACTGGACAGATAAATTTCTCTGTCGATCTATGGGACTGATTTCACTGCATAAATTTTGAATTTTTTCTTCATAATTTTATATGCAATATAAATTTTGTTTGATAGATCTCAATTTTTAGAATCCAAATATATAATTTTTTTTAAAAAAAAAATTATATATTACAAGTTATTTAATATATTTTTTTGTGTGAGAGTATCTAGTTCTTTGAGCAACTATTCTCCTTCCGTCAAGTAGAAGGTCACCGCTTTCTCAACATAACTAACCTCATCAAGGGCGAAATCAAGAAAATTATTAGAGGGGGTTAGAAATTTTTTGTGGAAATTTTGAGTTGGGCCAAAATTTTAGAATGAAAATTGAGAGAAATGATTGTAAAAAAAATGGAATGGGCCAAAATTATAGGAGATGGGCTAAAATTTAGATGAGAAATTAGAGAAATAATGGGTAAAGATTTGACTGAGATAAAATTTTGGAATAGGCAAACATTAAAAATGACAAAATTTTACATGTATGAAAAAAAATTCATAATTTGAGGGAGATTGTAGCCCGGCTTAGCCCCCCATCTACCTTCCCCCTTCGAACCTCATTGAAGTGAGTGATGGCTGACTCCTAAAATGAATGGAGAGTGGCACCCGAAACTTTTTACTAAACAAACGCTTTTCAAGAGTTCCAAGAATCAACTAATTTACCTCTCGTATTAGTGTCATTTGAAAAGTCAATACACAAAAAATTTCGTATTACTAATTTCTTTTATTAATTTGATTGAAAATACAATGGGGCAATGAAATGGGCAAAGTAAACAACAGGTGGGACAGATTAAATACCAATAAACATATTCTTCCAACTTCAGATACAAATGCTTAATGGAACAATACAAAATAAGCATAAGCCCATGAAATGAATAGATGAGATATCAACTTCAATGGCCTCACTAAAGAAAAAAAAAACAGATGACAAGAAATCAACACAACAGAAAAAGCATCACTCATGAGTATTATTATGGGTCAAATGAAAAGAAATTAAAATAATTTCATCTTTGAATTATGGCAAATCAAAGCTAATATCATGCAACAATTTCACTTGGCCACGAAACATATACCAGTTATTTTAACATTTATCTCTTCTTTAATAACTCTTCACGGAGATTGAATCTTTATGATGTGATTGATCTATGCTAAGTTAAGCGCATGCATCTATGACTTATACTCACATTTCTCGCTTTTAGTGAAATGATGTAAAATATGATAGCAATCATAATTTTTTTCCCATTTAAAAGGACATACGCTGCATTTTTACTGTCAAGCAGAAGAAGCTATAGCTTAGTAATGAATTCATAAATTTCAGTTAGGCAAAGTCAAAATGTAGATTTCAAAATTTAGACAGACTTCTATGTATATATAAAAAAAAATTGGGGGGTCAAGTGATAATTTTTTGAAGAAAACACGTTCTTAAAAATTAGAGTAGACTAGCTTACTTATTTTCAATGTTTTAAAACTCGGATAAGATCGGTCGGTTCAACCGGTCTACAAAAACAGTTCAGTTTAATCCATAAACCTGTTTCAAGTTTAAAATTATTTTAAAACGGTTCGGCTTAATTTCAAGTTCAAAACCGTTTTAAAAATAAAGAATCGATAAAATCAGACCGTCCAACCGGTGAACCAAGTAACCCAGGTACTGAGTGACCGCCGGTTCTTCTCAATGTATAAAAACTTAAAGGATCGAATCCCTCATTTGATCCAGAACTCGCAAGTCGGTCCCAGTCCTTCCTCCTTCCTCGATCGACTGAAACTCGCAGCCCAGCAGCACGGAGGCGTAAACCGCAGGCCAACCAGAAGAGGATTCTGTGGTGGAGGAGGTGGATTCGTACCAGGAAAGTATGGATTTGAGGAGATTCCAAGTGGATGATAAGAGGATCGTATATACAGCAACAAAAAGACGTACCCATGTCCTCCTTTTGCTCATCAGTCTTATGAGTAACAGGAAAGATGGAGATGTCTCTGCAGAGACGACTGCTCTTCTTTGCTGTTCTGTTTCTGCTTCTACTTCTTCGTTGTTGTATGCCATGGATATTGGATTCCCTGTAGCTTGATTTTCTCTCTCAACTCTCTATTTTTTCTTCTCTGTCACGCCTTGGGTTTTGTTTGGTGAATAGAGTACATGTTACTTGATAGATGGGGTGGGGTCACGGGGGGCAGAGGACATGACTAGACACGCGCTTCAAATGGTGCGTGGGTTTACTTTCCAATTGTTGACATTCATTTAGAATTTGTCTTATTTTTGCAAAAACATTAATGAAAAAAAAATTAGATTTGAAGTAAATACTTAAGTTTACAAAATAAAAATGAATTTAGAGAAAAAGTTTATCATAATTTTTTTTTATGTAACGATGTGAAAAAGTAAAATTAAACTTATGTTATTTGTGTGAAAATAAATATTTACACAAATTGAATAAAATCTTACTTTCAATATCACAATAATTTGAAAAAAAACTTATGATTAATCGTTATTACTAGACTATATGAAAGATGATTCATTATTTATATGATTCATTTATTTGATGTGTTTTTTTTTGGTAAGCTTAACTATTATAAATCAGATCATCACAATATACAAAACGTGGACAAAATATTGATGCTTATTTTAAGTTATTTTTATACAAATTGACTTCTATTAGGCCAACTAACTATGCATTTTTAACCATATTTTGGTAAAAAAAAGTTACCTGGCTGAATTTATTTTGAACATAGAACCACATATTTTGTCACCTTATTGATTTTGTTTTGTAGCTTGCTTATAATGTCTTCATCTGTTCAAAATTCAACTGCCAATAATATGTAAATTCATATTTTGTAAATTTTCTTATATAATTTTTAGTAATTTTTGTATAATTTTTTAATTTTAAAATATCAATAATATGTATTATTAAATTTATTAATTACATAATTATGACATCACAGGTTTGATTCCGATTAATTCGAACGGTTGAACCGATAACCCGTAACCCGAACATTTTTTCGGTTCGATAAACGGATTGAGTCTGAAAACATTGCTTATTTCTTTAATTTATATTATTTTTATTGAATAAAATAATTAAAATTATATTATGGATAAAGTTGGGTCGGATTCGGCCTAATAGTATCTCTAAAGTCTAAGTTGGGCTGAAAAGTTTAGGCTTGAGAATGGGTTTGGTTGGACGGGACTTACGCACTCCCTTATTTTATAGTTGGCTCGACCCAGGTGCTGCCCATGCCTACACATACTCAAAAGAGTAAAAGATTAATAATAATCTTGAGTGTTTTTTTTGTATAAATTAAGTACATAAAGTGTAAAAAATGCTATAATTTCCATCTTCGTTTCCTACTGTCACACAAGTTGAGTCCGCCATCGGTGGGCCCTACCTGTGTGACATGGTGGAACTATAACATTGCTCAAAGTGATTTGTGATATCCTTAGCAACATTTAAGTAAGTAGTTGAATTTATATAATATTAATATTTTTTCACATATATCTTAAGAGTATGGTTATAGACATGAAATTGTTAGAAATCCTATTAATAGCATATGTAATGTCGAAGTGAGCAGTGACCTAGTAATATCAACTTACTTATTTCTAGAAAGAAGAGTAAGGCTTCAAGTTACTGTAAGAAAAGAAAATAGAAGATTTGTATGGAATTTAAAATCATTGACTTTAGCGATTGGTTAAATTTTCAAAAAAGAACATGTGCTCTCCTTTTTTCTTGCACATATGAAGTTCTATTTTTTTTAATAAAAATAACATAGGCTAATTAATCATAAATTAAGAATTAGTGTTGAATTACTACCTAGAGAAGGATCAATGACCCTGTTTCTAAGCTCTCTATATTCTTAGCAAAGAACACAAAACTAGAAAAGAAAATGAGTGACCAAGTCCAATGTTGGCGACTCAACAAGCCCAGACAAACTCCTAAGATCTGTGCGGAGCCTGCATGACATAAGCCAACATAATCTAGTCGGGGCAAGCAAAGTATAGAACAATGTGTTTGCAAAGCACACGGTAAAAATCCCAACAAATTAACATTGGAACAAACATAATTTATAAGGATTATGGAGCCATCAGACACATCTTATATATATATATATATATATATATATATATTCCTTTTGTGATTAATTGGACTGATCTTGTTTTTGGTTGGCAAAATTAGAGTTTTCTAGATCTCACCAGGCCTACCTAGTATTCAAAGGATTATCCTAGAGTCATGTTCATTGCGATGTGCCTTCTCCCAAGTGCCCTTGACAAAGAAATACCATTTCTTTAAAGTATTGTTGGAAGACGGGACCGATGTTAATGGTTTATATTTGGCAGGGAAGGAAATGTAGTATGATCCCCCCAAACTCTTCTTGTGGTCCATATTGCACCCCGGGAGGTATAGGTCTGGCTCTATATTGTTTTTTAGTGATAATACTAAGAATGCCATTAGTTTTCTCCAACCGTTCACATTTAGGTTGGTAGGGCATATACCATAAAAGATGAAAAGTTTCTCAATGAAAGAATGGAAGGGAAATCGGAATCCTAGTTCGAACCATTCCTTATACACACAGATCTTCATGGGACATGTTATGTTAGGACGCTCAAATGGTCCTGGTACCCTACAAACTACGGTCTTGGGTATCTTATAAGTTTCCCTAAGCATCAATAGCCCTTCCATGGTGAAATGGCTAGCTTCGAGATCCTTTACCTTAGAAGCATCCCTTAACCTCTACACTCCCAACCTCTTGGGTATTAGAGGTTTCCTTACCACACTGCTCCAATTGGGTCAAACTAGACACACTATGGCTAACATTGCCTTCAAACACTGCCATCGTTCACCAAAAGAAGAAGGAAAGAATAAGTAAGAAAGTGGGATAAGAGTGCGAAGAGTCCTGACTTAATGGAAGCACTTCAACTCTTAGTTCACCAGAAAGTATTCATCGGAGTTGAGAGGGAAAGGATCCAACCAGAAATTGCCTAGAAATCGCTTTGTGCTCTTTAAGGTTTTGTGGTAGCAAAGCCCCTGCCAAGAAAGGATCCCTTATTTTATAGCAAATCTCCCTTTACAATCATTAATGATGAACAATTGTCCTCAAAACCCTGAGTGTCGTAATCAATGGCCGAACAAGGAACCCCCAGGTAATGATAAGTGGGGCATTTCTCAAAGCAACGCGACAATTAGTACTTCGAGATACGAGACGCAAACTATCATGCACATTTAAAGCTAGTACAATGGTCTCCAATTTGGTACCCTAGCCTTAGGTTAGAAATAATCTTGGTTAGTTGAGGCCTGGGAGGGGAAGTAGCTAGTGTGCCCAAAATAACCCAAACTACGAGATGGTGACACGTGGACAAAGCCCGTCATCCCAAACTAAGGATCCGAAGAGACAAGGTCTTGACTCGAGAAGCAAGGTTGGAGCATTGTCCTCTAATACCAAACATCGGCTAATAACGTACAAGTTTTATAAAAGGCAATCAAAACTCAGTGGTAGTCTAATTAGGAAAATGCCTAAAAGTGATAAGCATAATCCTTATTTTCTCTCTATTTGAATCATATCATTAATGGAATGTTAAGGTTTATAAAAGGCGATTAACATTACCTTCCAAGGTATGCCCTATTCTTTGACACTCTATTACAATCTCTTATCAAGATCTCTACTGACTTAATCATTGAAGAATCTTTTATCGAAATTTCTCCGATGACCTTTTAATCCAATTGTTTTTACAGGCAATCAAGAAAGGATCTCAACACTCAATTAACCAGTTTAGAATTTGAAGACATCAAGGGAAATTCAAATAAATTAATTGCTCCATTACTATTGGAGCCAATGGTCTTTCATGCTTTAAAGCATAAGATGACTTCTTCAATGTGATTTTGAATATACTCCTGATTCTCTACTAATTTCATAGCTTTAAATGACTCAAGTTTTCTTCCCCCTTTCCTTTCCTACCGTTGCTCCTTCCCTCCCTCCCTCCACCTTTTTCTTCACCAAACATATTGATTTTTCAGCAACCCACCACTTCACTAATTCTAGATTTCTCTTCTTCAAAGGCATTTGGGACCACAAAATAAGAATTGCCAATAAATTGGTTATGCTTGATGCCTGTAAAGTAATCGTACAGACACAAAAATGAATTCACCAGCCCCCACAAATAAAGGAGTTTTGACAAGCTGACAGCTTCGTCAACACGGCATTGTTAAAACATCGATGGCAGGGTTACCGGGTCTCGAGCATCATAGAACTGGAATTAATTTATTTTTCTTTGCTAATGTCTAACACCTCCAACTAGAAATTATTGGGTGAAGTTGTTTCAACACGTCATCATTTGATATAGTATAATAGTTTCTCACAAAATTCATTATTTTTTGATATTTATGATAAATAATTTTTTTATTAAAATTTATGATGTTAATGATGTGAAACGATCCCGAAATTATCTCACCCAATAACTTCTCCCCATGCAAAAGTTTCAACTATGGTCTTTCCTCTTGGAATATATAATTCATACCATAGATATTGGTTATGAAGTTCTTCATTAATCTGTATAGCTAATTTCATTTGGTTCCATGGCTCATATGACCGGTAGTTATTTCCGATCCAGCATTGCATTCTCGTTTTTCAAGAGGATATTTGTGCTTGCAGGCAGGTGGCACATCCACTGGTTCACTATCACTTAAACTATCCTTCAAATTGTACTCATCATCTTTTTGTTAGTAGATATATTTGTTTTACTTTACCTGTGAACATAAACATCAACATTGAATCATATAAATTTTGTATTCAAATTTTATTGTGTATTTATTTTTTGCACTTTTTTACCATCGTTTATTACTTGTTTGTATGACACTCTTATCATGATTCTGCCTTGTACGGATTCTTTTCCAAAAAAATTCAATGTTAAGATAATATGAAAATTTTGTACAGTTATTCAAATTAATTTTAAACACATGACATAAAAAACTAATTTGAATGATTATAGAGTTTGCCTATACTGTCTTACAACTGAAAATTTTTGGCTTCTTTCCCTCATCTTTCTGCCAAGACATCCCATTTGTCTCTTCCCCTTCTTCTCTTCTTTCTTTCCTAACATACACTTTCCCTTCCTCATCACCAATGTTTTTACTTTGAAAAAATTGTTCATTATTTTAGTTACAATATATCTGGATTAATGAACATCATATCTATTAAGGTACTTTTGGTACACTAGAATAGAATAACATCAAGAATAGAATTGAGTAGGAATGGAATGGGAATAATTATTTCATTCTCTTGTTTGACTGTATACCCAATAATTGAATGACAATTACATTCCTGTGTTTGGTTTGAACCATCAAATTGTTGGAATGAAGTTAATATTAAGTTAGATATTCAAAGAATTTATATAAATTTCAAAATTTTCATGTATGTTTAATGAAAAAAAAATTCAACCTATATTTTTTTATTGGCAAAAAAAAAAATTTTAAATTTGGTAAGGAATGGAATGAACATTCCGTAATTTTTGGTAAGAAATGACGATTCTGGATTCTTTAGAAATAGTAATTCTATTTGGAATGACCATTTCAATCTAAAAAGTCTAAACAAACACATGCATGAACTAATATCAAGAATGCGTATTCCATTCCTGCAATCATTCTCGGCTACCAAACATGATCTTACATTAATTTATGACACATATTTTATAAATATGATAAATATTTATAGATTGAATTATATCTAAAATTAATAAATAATATTTTTTTATTTTAAACATGAATACACGTGATTACATCCAAAATCAATGACGAGCTTTTCACTTTAAACATGAATGCACGTGGGACCATGATTTTTTGTGTTGTGGTTAAAGCTGCAAATTGTAGTACCTAATTTTCCACTTCTTGCCCATTCATTACGCAAGGGTTCAGCATATCGATGTGCCACAGAAATAACAAAAAAATGCACTACCTCAAACCCTAGTTAATTATTTTTAGTTGTAGAGTGTACTTGCAAAATGGACATGCTAACTATGAGAAGGTGTTCAATCCTCTTGGACCATTAATTCAGGGTAATAAATCATTATCATTATAATTATTATATATTAATTGGTGTACAAAACCACGTGAGCAATGTTCAAGACCAATAAATAATTTCACACTCAACTATACCCAAAGAATTTTATGAAAAAAAATAGGACTAATGAAAAAAAAAATTAAAACAAAAATTGTAGGGGGTGTAAATTCACAAATAAAAAATGTCCACTTACAAAATGAAAAAAAAAAAGGATACTAGGAAAAGTAATGAGATGGCGGTGTAATGCATGTCAAGAATTTTTTGACAATCGAGTAGTATTGCTTGAAGAAGAAAATGATGTAGTAAAATGGTTAAGTTTTTTGTACAAAAAGTTGCATATCTTGCATATGCATGATTTAGCATTTAAATAGAAAATGTGACATGAGAAGAGCGCATCATAGATTACAGGTAATTCTCTAATCATGGGATGATATGGGGCCATAAATAATGCCTATAATGAAGGTTACGTTCTTGATTGTTCTGGAATTGTGATTCCTTTCTGATACATTTGAATGGAATTAACCTAGTAAAAAGATTTGAGCTACTGATTCACATATGCTGGGACTATATTGAGCTCCACTGGACTCTATTTAGGACAACTTAGTACTACAAACGGATCCGAACTGAGCTCTAATTGAATAGTTTGGGTGCTACATTTTTTTTTTTTTTTTTTTTAACACATTGCATGATATGGTTTAGTGTGCGAATTCTTGCACTTACATAAATAAATAAAAAATCCTAAATATTTTCAGAAGAAAAAAGTCTCTATTTCTTTAAATAAAAAAAACCCTCCTTTGGACATTGGTCTTTAACAAAAATAGATCATCAATTAGCATTGACAGTGGTTCAAAGAAAAAATAAAATACTAATGTCAATTATAAGTGATTATTATTAGTAATTTAATTGATATATATATATATATATTATATACATACTTAATATTAACACATATAATTTATTCATCAATTAAATTACGAATTTCTATAACAACAATAAATGCTAACCTTTCTCAAAGAAAAAAGAGAAAAGAAAAAAGATTAGCATTTGATGAAACCAAGGCCAATGACTGGCCGTTGCCAGGCTTATCAAAGATAGCTGGCTAGCTAAGGTCATATCCTCCCTTCAAAACTTCAAAGTTGCCACCTCTCTCTCTCTCTCTCTCTCTCTCTCTCATATAATGCCATCACCCACCCAACTTCAATGCAAAGTTATTAATCCAAAGAAAAAGTTTCTTCCCAAACATCACTAGCTAGCACAACCCAAGAAAATGAGAGATGAAATGCAACTTCTTCTTTCTCGACTTCTTCCTTCTCTCCTCCTCTTCATTTTTCTTTCCATAACACAAGCAAAATCTGTGATTGAACCTTGTAACTCTTCAGATTCATGCACCTCTCTTCTCTCTTATCACCTTCCTTGGGACTCAAAAATAGCCGAGATAGCCTACAGATTCCAACTCAACATTTCTGAAATCTTAGCCTCCAACTCCATTGACCCAACAAAACCCTTATCATGGAACCTAATTCTTCCTGCCAAATCCATGGTTAAGGTACCCATTTCGTGTCCGTGCGTCGACGGCATTCGACGATCACTATCGACCATCTACACTGTCCGAGCAGCAGACACTGTGGATTCAATATCAGAAGGCTATGGTGGGCTTGTTAGTGCAGAACAGATAAGAAGTGTTAACAGTATTAATGTGAAAAACCCCAGTGACGATTGGGCAGAGCCTTGTGATTCCATTGCCATGCACTTGCTTCGACAACAGCAACAATGGCGCAACAGCAGTGTATATGTCATATGTGGTGCAGACTGGGGAGAGTTTAAGCAGCATTGGAGCCGAGTATGGCACCACTGTTAGTGAATTGGAGGCTATTAATAGCTTGGGCCAACCGCAAGTTGATCCAGGAGACGTACTGGCCATTCCACTCCCTGGTTAGTAGATCATCATGGAGTTTGTTTAATGCTAAATTTTTTATCATTTCATCCTCACAAAATTGGGAAAAAAATTTATTTTGGTACATCTGATTCCACGATTAAATTCCATTCTTCTCCTTTGATTTTGTTTTTTAAATTTATTTATTCAGTAAGATTTCATTGGCCTTCTAATTATAGTATTTTATTGGACGACCCAAAAATCAAAAAGGTCGTTGGGTCAAAGCTATTTTTCTGATATGACAATTGATTATTGACGGGAGAACAAATTTTGCCCTTATAATTAAAAAGAGTAATGTTAAAAAATTCTTAATTTATATTTTAATTGTACTCCTGATATTTTTTAATTTTAAAAATCAGAATCACATCCATTTCAAAAACATGTATAATAAAAGATCACATTAATAATATGATTAATGTCATGTCATGTCAGGGAAGAACTTGACTTAACCACATAGATAATCCAAAGTTAGGAAGGATTACAGACACAATTTATGATTTTATATATATATATATATATATATATATTTAGTATATCGGTAGAGAGAAAAATATTTTACCCAGGGATATGATCTTCGAATCTAAATTTTACTATACCAGATCCCATTTATGATTTTATATTTGTTATCTTAGTTCAACATATATGACCGGAAATAATTTTGATATGTCGTATTTAATTTCATTTAAGTGTAATACAAGGACTATTCTAACTTAATCTCATTGGTTTGAATATTTTATTATTAAGGTCACTAATTAATTCTATGACAAGTACCATGTATTTCCGAGATGCATGCCAGGGTTTGTATAGTTCATTATTAGGGTTACTATTAATTTCTAGACACTGTTTAATTCTACCAAACATACGATTCCAAATAGTTCATTATTAGGGTTACTATTAATTAATTTCTAGACACTATTTGATTCTACCAAACGTACCATTCCAAACATGAAATAAAGGACCTTTCATTGGATAGTATAGTCCAAATCCACCCACAGTCCAACAAACAAACATGGCCCCTAAGAGTACGACCACTCCATCTCTGTCATGAAATCGGTCCATGCTTAAAGTTCAGAATGGGTACTCTTCTTTACTTCAGTCACTACCCACTATCAACCAACTCTAACATCATGACGCTTACAACTTGTACCATCTGTAGGATAAGAACGAGTCAGGATCTTTTATTTAATTGCCCATAAAATTCAATATGAAGAAATAGAAAAATAAAGAATAGAAAATACTTTAGTTGCTGAACTTTTTTACATTAATATCATGGCCCTGTTCCCTTTCAAATAGGCCAAAGTTAGCCTCTATTTATAGGCTAGCAAAACCGGTACAAAAGATTAAAGGATAAATTCTACTCATTTTTTTTTTTTTAAATTTCTGACAATTACATTGATCTCTCTTGTTTTACTTGGACAATATACGAATACTCTCATCCAGTCAAATTTTTTTTTTAAAATGACAAAACTATCCCTTTCATATATTTTTTTTAAATTTTTTAAAATTTAAATATTTTTTTCATTTTTTAAATAAATATTGATAAAAACCTTAAATTTATTTTAAAATAAAATAAAAATAAGTTATTTAACTTAAATATATTCTTAAATAAAATAATAAAAAATCTTTAAAAAGTCAGAAAAAATTGGTCAAAATTAAAGTGACAGATTTGTCATTTTGAAAAAAAAGAAGAAGGTAAATTACACTGACCTTCCATGAGATTTCAAACAATTATACTAATATCTTTCGAGGTTTATGAAATTATACTAACCTCCCTTATTTTACCTTACAATATAAAGATACTCCATTCTATTTAATTTTTTACTTCAAAATGATAAAATTACTCCTTTCATGTTTTTTTTTTAATTTTTTTAATTTTGACTTTTTTATTTTTTAAATAAATATTGATAAAAAATTAAATTTATTTTTTTATAAAATAAAAATAAGTTATTTACCTTACATTTATTTTTAAATAAAATAATAAAAAATTCTTTAAAAAGCTAAAATAAATTGGTCAAAATTGAAAAAATACAAAAATAAATAAATAAATAAATAAAATGGACAGTTTTGTCATTTTAAAGAAAATTTTATTGAAAGGGGGTTTCTGTCTAAAAAGCACGGATACGGACACAGAATACGATATGACATGACACGGACACGGACACGTAGACACAGTATTTCTCAAAAAAGTAAGACACTAACACGTTAGGGACACATTGAATATATATAATTTTTTTATATTTTTATATGACCGTATAATAAAAATCTAATGTTATTTCAATTAAAATTAGCATAAAAATAGATAAATTTTTAAAAATATTATTAAGAAATTAAAATAACAAAGCCATTAAATAAAAAATAAAGAACTTCTTCGTTTAATCATCAACATACATGATTCAAATATTCAGACATTTATCCGGAAAGTGTTCGAGAGTGTCGATGTACGACACGTATTCGACACGGAGATGTGAACCAAAATAAAGTGTCCGTGCTTCATAGATTTCTGTATATTATCAGGTAAAGTAGGGGATGTTAGTTTACTTTCAAAAACCTCAAGAGAGGTTAGTGTAATTTACTAAAAAAAAAATCGACTAGAATGAAGTATCTGTATATTGTTAGGTAAAGTAAGGGAGGCCAGTGTAATTTTAAAAATCTTAGAGGAAGGTCAGTGTAATTTACCCAAGAGTAAAAAACCCGATAAATAAAAATTACGGACCTAATAAAACTATCATTATGTTCGATAATAAAAGGCATAATAAATCCAAATATTATTATGAGACTTTTATAAGTCCAAAATAATGCACTAAATATTAACCAATTATTTTATTTTATTTTTATTAAAATCCTAATACGTTGAAACTTAGCATTTTTTGTTTTGTTTTGGTTGTTTGTTTCTCAAATGAGGACGTGTTGAGCCTGTTTAACACTTGGCTAATCTTAGTGGACATAAGTGCCCTTGTCACGTTTGCATTTCACATGTTGGAATAAAGGGAACAAGGGAGAATGTCATAAGGAGAATAATTATTGAATGTAATGTATAATCTTACAAAAGGGAGGTTTATATATAGTCATTAAATTGGGGCTAGGTACAGGCCATATATATCAAGTGGGTTGGTGAAAGCTAAGTAAGGCATGTGAGTATGTAAATCCTATATCGAGTAAGTATAACTATACACAATATACACATGCTTAATAAACATTAATAGCCCTTCCTCAAATTTAAGGTGGTAAAGCATACACCAACTCAAATTTGGAAACCAGGTCTCATATGAGCCTTATTGAAAATATCTATAGTTTGTAGATCGATTGATGAAATTATGAGAAGATGTATATTGCCACGAATAACATGTTAATGTATAAAATGACAAATCGATTTTGATATACTTGGTGCGTTCATGAAATATTTCATGATCATGAGCAATTTAAATAACACTTCTATTGTCGTAATGAAGAATAGTAGTTGTGCTATGGGTCACACCTATATCCTCAACTAACCAGTGAAGCTAGAAGAGCTTTTGAGTATCATCAAGTAGAACACGATATTTAGCCTTAGTGTTAGATCTGACAGTGACAATCTACTTCTTAGTACGATAAAGAAAAAGGGAATCTCTAAGAAAGAAGCAGAATCCTATAGTAGAATGTTGATCAATAGGATCACCTAATCGATTAACATCATAATAGACACACAAATGAAGATAACAGTGTGTGGAGAAGTAAAGACCATGAAAAAGGTCTTGTTGACGTATTGAAGGGTATGTAGAACAAAAACATAATGGGTGGAGTGAGGGACAGACATAAATTGACTCCTTAGTTGAATAACATCAACAATGTTAGACTGTGTAACTATGAGATAGATAAAACTCCCAACTAGCTATCGATACAAGGTGGCATCACAGAGTGGTGTACCAACCATAGGTGTGAGTCTAATGTTTGGTTTGAGTTGAGGGTAGTGGAAACAGTCTTGTTATTAGTGAGCTTGGTACAAGTGAAAAAATCAAAGGCATACTTGATCTCAGATAGATAGTACCCATCAAAAGCAAAAAAGAAACCTAAAGACCTAGAGAATAGCTAACAGGTCCAAGATTCTTCATCTCAAAAATTTTGGATGAGAAATTGTTTGAGAGTATAAATGTCAGTGATATCATCCTCAGTGATGATCATATTGTTGACATTAAGAAAGAGAATAATGAATCCTTGTGCAGATTTACAAACGAAGAAAGCCGAATCATTAGGGCTTGAAGCGAAGTCAAAATCCCTAATAATAGAGTTAAACTTCACAAACTAACCTCGAGGAGTCTACTTAAGACCATATAGAGCTCGGAAAAGTTTGTAATTTTTTTAGGAGGATGAGCATATCTAGGAGACAGTTGCAAGAAAACCTCTTTTGTAAGATCACCATTTATGAGGGAATTTTTCACGTCCATCTAAAACAACTTCCATTTGTGGACTGCATCAACTGTAATTAAGCTCTAAATAGAAGTAAGACGAGTAACTGGTGCAAATGTTTATTCATAGCCAATCCCATATTCTCATGTAAATTATTTTTCCATAAAACAAGCTTTTTATTGTTTAATTGAGCCATTCGAGTGAGTTTTGATTTTGTAAACTCATCTGTAATCATCTTCTCCAAAAGGAAGATCAACCAATTCACGTGTGTAGGTTTTCTCGAGTGCTTATAGTTCCTCTATCATAACTTCTTGTTAAATTGGGTTAGAGTTATCCTCGTAATAGGCCAGAGGCTCATGATGTGAAAAAATAATATAGAAACAATGAAAATTACGAAGATGAACATGAGGTTTTCTTACCTAAGTAGAACGATGAAGAGGTGATTTAGAAGATAACTTAATTTCAAGAGTTAGATCAGTACGAGATTCAAAGGATGACTCGATTTCAAGTGCAAGGTCAATAGGTCGATGAGATTTCTTGGGAGAGGTTGAGGTACGAGGCTCATAAGAAATAACAATATCTGGATTATACGGAAATAGAGTAATAAAAGGGTCAATAAAGAAAAAAGATATAGGTGTAGAGGGTAAGTGGAAAAGAGACATAAAGGAGAATATCTTGTGTTGCCAAAAGATAAAATTATGGAAAATGTGAAAGTGCTTGGATTGAGGATCCTAACATTTATAATCCTTGTGCTCGATCCCATAACTTAGGAAGCAACAAAGGCGTGCTCAATGCTCCAATTTTGTATGTTCGTGAGGTTGAAGCAAAATAAAACATGTATAATCGAGTACATGAAAAAGATTCAAGCAAGGAGGATATTATACAATCATTCATAAGGAGATTGATTGTCAATGACCGAAGAGGGGATACAATTGAAGAAGAGTACAAACAATGTCAAGAATATGTCGATGTTTACGTTCAACTCATGCCATTCTACTGGGATGTTCCTGGACAAGAACAATCAAAGATGGTGGCTTGTTGGTAGAGAAAATGAAGGAAATCGGTGTCTTGATATTTCATGGCATTATTGGTACAAAAAACCTTCATAGGGTGAGAGAATTAAGTTTTGATGATGAAAGTGTGATAACTCATAGAGATTATACATGATATATAACAAAGTAAAACGAGAATAATCTTTAAAAAAAATGACAAAGCACTTAGATCCACCTATGGTAGTAGTGGGAGCGGGACACCAAATATCAGAATCCATAAGATCAGAAAAAGCAAAAGAAGTAGAATCACTAGTTTGAAAGGTAAGCATATTCTTTTTTGCAAGTTGACATGCTAGACAAACAATATGTTCAATTTTAATTGTCCGTAACCATTTACTAGATACTAAAGACTAGAGATGACTAAAAGATGGATGTCTCAACCAAGAATGTCAAAGACCAAAAAATGGTGTATATGATACAAAAGTGGCTGATTAAATTGGGGAAGAAAAGGAATGCAAAGGTTGATGAGTTTGAATAAGCATCCCACTTTATGCCTGTTTCAAGGGCCCATCCCATTCGTGGATCTAGTACTTGACAACCATAACCAAAGTACTTGACAACCATAACCAAAGAAGATGACAATAAGACAAAGTTCGCACAATTGACCCACATATATTAAGTTTAAGGAGGAGATATATATCAAGATGACGAACATGGTGTGTGCATACATATCCTATATGATTAAAAAAATATACAAAGAACCATCAGCATGATAAATAGATGGTCTAGAAGAAGTAGAAGTGTTTGTGGAGAAAGGGGAAGGGTCTGAAATCATATATGGTTACAATAAGAAAAGTCAAAGTACCAAAAATAAGTACTTAGAGTGACAAAGAAAGTAGTAGAGGTAAAAGTACCAAAATAAGAAAGAACTCGATTAAGTTTGGCCTTAAGATCAGTGACAGAAAATGAGGAGTTAAGAGTTTTAGAATTTTAGGCAATAACAACTAATATGGATTTGGTTTGACTTCCTTTAGTTGAGCTAGAGAAAGATTGGCAATAAGGCTTCCAGAAATAAGCAATTTGATTATAACAAATACCAATCTTCTGTGAATATCGACAGACTTTGATGGGGCAGTCCAAGAGGACATAACCAGTTGTATGACAATAGTTGTAGTATCTTTAAGTGTCCCTTATGAATAATAATCAATTGTGAAGAATTTAATTGGTCTATTGGTTAGGAATGAGAGAACATAAGGGTGAAACTAAATAATAGGAAAAGAATTGGGAAGAATAGAGGCCAAAATTGGATTTAGAGGGTTGATTATGGCCATGTACTTGTTTGAATGGCTTCAAAACCAATCTAGAAAGGGCTGAATCGGTTGTCAAAAGCTTGCAGCAATTAGACCGGTTCTGTCACGACCCCAAACCCACCCTATGCGGATTAGGGATCCAGTGACCCGGGTCTACGGCCCGTGGGTCCGTTCCCCGTCAAAAGGATCTGAAACACTAAGTAGAGTCTTAACAAAAACATTATATAATCACTGAAATATCTAGTAGCATAGTCAGGTCATCATTCAGATACATGCCAAAAAGGACATAAGTTTTTAGAAATACAGATCCTCAAAAACAACACCAACAAACAGGACCGTGGTGACATGGGAGTATTAAGACCTGACAATATTTAACTTAATACAAAACTCGCCAAAATAGCTACCAATAACTAGCAGCGTCTAGACCCTTGAGGCGCCTGAGGGTTCCCCAACTTCTTGTTGTCCTGAAAAAAATATAAGGGAGGGGGGTGAGCTAATAGCCCAGTAAGTAATTTCTTAGCTTTAACATGGGTTAGGGTTTGTCCAATGAGATGATAGAACAAGGAATAACAGATGGCCAAATGGGCAATAATGAAAACATAGCCAATCACCAAAATGTGTAAAGTATCGACCCGATGGTCCAAAAGGCATATCCCATAATATAGATTAAGAGTCAATAACAAAACCAATTGAAATTGGGATCTGGCCTAACATGATAGATTGCTGCCACAACAATACGTTAGCCAATCAAAGATATACCATGCTTGTAACAATATGATCATTTCACAAGGTATAAAAATATGATCATACAATGAAATCAAGAATAATCCAACATCGAGTTCAAATAACCCAGATATGCGTGAATCACCCGAGGCCCGGCATACCCCACTGGAACGCACATTCAATCTCGCCTCATTATCCTGGGCTTACTGAATAGCGCTAGAGCTCTTTTCTCTACAAGTCCCGAAGGACATACAAGACCCCCAAAGGGTCTTTCCCCCATGCAATCTGTGAATGGATGGGTCATTGTGACTGAGCACAACCCCGGGTACATTCCAAATACCATGATCAATAAAATTCCACACAGGATGTACAACCGTACAAAACAATTGATATCACAATCAACAAAACATAAAGTGTGTGGAATATCAAGATTTCTATCAACGGGATATATCTCAAGACTAGGTCATGGTATGATAGTGCAATGATGCTCAAATATCAATGATCAAATTCACAAAGATGTAAGCAAGCAAGTCATATCCAAAGATCAGGCATAACCGATAACCACAAGTCGATTGGCTCAAATCAAGTATGTTAGGTAGTGATAGAGTACAAATTTGGCAGCAGATGGAAAAGAGTGTGACTGGCTGGGAATAACCGATATTAAAGCGTCAGAATTACTTACCTCAAAAATAGCTTTCGGCAGTTCAACTAATTTAAATCTCCTGCTCCTTCCCCTTAGAGGTTCCTATAAATCAGAAATTTAATCGTCATTAACCCATCTCAATTATTCAAGGTTGATGTTACTGTTCGTGATTTAATTTAACTCTCTCGGTATTATTTAATTACACTCTTAAGGTTGCTAAGGGTATTACATCGGCCTTCAGGATATTTTATTTGGGTAAACGGGCCCTACCGTTGAGTTCGGATCGTCCAAGAAAATAAATCTAAGCCTTCGTGGCTTTTTATTTGGCTTCGGGTACCCCTGAGGGCAAAATGGTAATTTCATATTTTAAGTGACTTAATTTTTCAGAACACCGGTTGACAAAACGGACCTCACCATTGAGTCCAGGAACGTCCAACATAATAAATTTGGACTATCTTTCATGTTTGTTTGGCCTTCGGTGTCATCAGGGGCAGTACGGTCATTTACCATTTGAGTGTCTTTATTTTTCGGGTCTTGGTTTCATAAATCGGACTCTACCGTTGAGCTCGGAATGCCTGAAATAGTAAAATTACACTATTTATTTATCAAATTTGGACTCCGTTTGACCTATTCAATGTCCAAGGGCAATATAGTAATTAATCCCTTTTAATAAAATAATTAAATAATTATTTTATTATTTTTATAAATTTTCCAGGGGCATAATTGCACGAAATTTCCAAATCTAGGCCATAGTGAAATTCTGTGAAACTGTTGGGGTCAGGTTGCAATTCTTCAAAAGTTTCAAACTGAACCCAAGGGTTCAGTTCATATGTAGGGGAACCGGTCCGGTCCAGTCCGGTTCTAACCGGTTTAGCTGACGTCAGCCCTAAGATTTAAATTAAAATCAGTTATATCCAAAATGACGTAGTTCAGTTTTGAATGGTTCACCCTTTTTCAATCGGGTCGGGGCCCGACCCGATACCCGGTCCGACCCGACCCGCACTGTTCATCGTCCCCTAACTCTAAGGGTTACTGTAGCCCTAAAAATCTGTAGAATTTCTCTTTCAATTTTGTGACTTTTGGGACACGATTTTTAACTGGTCTTGATTCCATTCAGTTTCTGCACTTGATACCAACATTTTGGCATCGATTTCAAGCGTTGAATCAACTTATAAGTGGTTGGTTACAAAGTAATAACCGTGACCTGCAACTCATCACCCCGTCCCCATTTCTCAACCATTTCCCTTGGAATTTGTTTCTTTGTGACCCACGGATCATAAGGTTCAGGTCCCTACTTTCAGTTTTTCAGTTTGGTCTCGGTTTTTAAAGAATTGGGTTTTAAACTCGTGCCTACCACTCGAAATTTGAGGGCCTTAAACTGGGTTCTAGGGTCTCGGCCTATGGTTTTTGAGATCCCCTTGGGGTCTATTTTAAGTTCCATCATTCATAGTTTCATTCTGTTAGGGTCGATTTAGACCTGTGTTTCTAAGGTCCATCAATGGACCTGTGTTTCTAAGGTCCATCAATGGAGGTTGGGTGTACGGTTTCATGGCTTTTGGCCATTCAGACCCTTCTAACCCTCACAGTATGCGTAACATAATTCCTAGAGTTAAGTTTTATGCATGCATGTAATCTTAACAGCTCTACAATGAACAAAACAGTATCAAAAATTAAAATGAGGAAATAGAGCAGGTTCGAAATTTACCTCTAACAATGACTCTCTCTCTCTCTCTCTGTTATAACTTGATTCAGACCTTCTTGGTGTACTTCAAGTGTGCCCAGTTCCTTACGTTCACTCAGTTGCCACACTCAAGCTCACACACACATGGACTTGCACTCCAAGTTCTCACTTTCTCTCTCTAATTCCCCCTCATGGACTCATACCAAATCTGATATATACATAGAGCACACAGTTTGCTCATGTTGCTTGTTTTTCTAAAACCAGAATTGGATGCATGTAAGCTGGTTGGTGGCTAAGAGTGTAATGTAATTATATTGCCTTCTTATATATATACATGCATATATATGCCAGTGCAGTCGTGGAGTTGAAAGATTGAAGTGAGAGGTTCTGATGTAAGCCAATAATGAAGGGTTTGCATGCAAGGCCATTGGCCAATTTGTGAGGTGACTTGAGCTAATTTGAGGTTATATATATATATATATATCTTGGTATATATGTACACAAAGTGATCTGGAGCCTAGTTGGTAACTTTTTGAGTGAAATTATTTCCCTTCCATAGGTCAAGGGTTCAATTCCCCTTGGCCACTCTTTGGTTAATTTTTCCTTATTTTAGGCTAAGGCCTCGTTTGGTTGACGTAGAAATTCAATTTCACTGTCTCCGCTCTAATCTTTCGTTCCGTAACTCCTTTTTCGACGTGGTTTCTTCCGGTCACTTTCTATTCGGATCATCTTCACTATCCAAGGTTTAGTGTCGGTTTTTATTTTCTTGGGTTTTTTCGTAATTAGCTAATCCGAGTTTTAATTGCGATAAGACAATGCTTAAAATAGCCAAATTACTACATTAATTTTTCAAATGGACTTTATTACATTAATTAAGTAGGAAAATAAGTTCGGGGTGTTACAAGTTCAACAATGAATTGGATCAAGTTTGATTGTGTCTAGAGATGATGTGGATGTTGACTCTGTGGATGGATGGTCTGAAGTGTCAAAAGTGTTGACGTGGTAGCCAACATGGAAAGATGACTTGGCAGATAACGTGGCAGGTTGGTGCTGACATGGCTGGTTGGTGGCCAATGAAGTGTCAATAGGGCTAATGTGGTTTGAAACAGGGTGTAATTTAGGCACCCATGTGGGTGCATGGCAACGCAGGGGCAGTGCGTGGTGGCTCATGTAGTTGGAGATAACTTTTTCAGGCCTTGTGTATGGACATGTGTTGTCACACCCCGGATTTCCTACAAACCTGGGGGTGAGTGAAAAGAAATTAAACGAAATAAATAAATGGGCAATTAAAGAAATTAAAGTAAAGTTCACCCCATTATTTCCTTAAATTAATGCTAACCTCTTACCCCGACATGTGTTCCAATTAATTTAAGTTATATTTGAAAACGGTCTTTGAAAACAATCTCAAATTAGCCCCAAAAATTTATCATTTTCTGGATTTCTTCTCAAGTCATTTAGACCCCTTTTTCACCCATTTTTCAACCTATTTTTCCCTAAGCTTTTTAAGCCATTTCCTACCCATTTCAGCTCACTTTTTCCCTAATCTCTAGCCCCCATTTTTAATACTTTTCTCACCCATTCCGAGGTTGTTTCATACACTTATCAATTGTTAATTTTTTTTTTTCCAAAATTTTGGGCATAGTTTCCTTTGTTTTTCCAAGTTATTTCCTTCACCTAATAGTCACAAAATATATATGTAAAATTTCATAAACATCCACCCTCACTCAGTGGCCACAACTTCCATCAATTCATATACATTCATCTAAGATGCATTTAAATGAAATATCAAGCATTTACTTGGGTCTCAACCCATACAATTTACAATGGCCCAAGGCCAAAAGTTTACATCTTCTTCCAAGTATAAAACAAAATAAGTACATGTCCAAAAATAAATACAACCAATTGGGCTTATGCCTATACATCCCAAAAAGTGCCCCAAGGGCCAAATCTCCAAAGAAGTCCGTATCCTCCCGTCCTTCAAGACTTGCACAAGTCTTAAGTCTCTGGGATCTCATCTGAAATGGTATCCCACGAATGGGTCAGCTCAACTGCTGGTATGATCATAAGCTAATGCTAGAAACAAATCTAAGACGTGGCGTGTGCAAGTGTGCATTTATAAACCATGCATTTCCCTTCCCAATGATCAATGCAATGCTAAGGCATCATGCATAACACACACATGCAAACTCTATGCCACATCCATGTCAACTTTGTGCCACACCCTGGTGAAATGAAAATACGCGTGACTCACTCACGCAACTCAATATTACTGCCCATGTCTCAATCACGGGACACACCCGATGGACACTGGGTACCAACCCTCGTTTACGGGACACACCCGATGGAAACTGAGTACCAACCCTCGTTTACGGGACACACGCGATGGAAACTAAGTACCAACCCCCGTTTACGGGACACACCCGATGGAAACTAGGTACCAATGCTCATTCACGAAATACATCCGATTAATACACAGCACCACGTGCTCAACCCACAACATTTGAATAATAAAATTCACAACATCCGAATAATAAAAATCGCAGCATCTGAATAATAAAATCCACAACATCCGAATAATAAAAACCACAGCATCTGAATAATAAAATCCACAACATCCGAATAATAAAAACCACAGCATCTGCATAATAAAATCCACAACATCCGAATAATAAAAACCACAGCATCTGCATAATAAAATCCACAACATCCGAATAATAAAAACCACAGCATCTGCACCCTCATAATGTCCGGCACCACGTGCCACCCACACCATGTTTCCAAAGAACCATCTTATGCCAAGATGCCATGATTTCATCATGCAAACTCAATGTGACATTTCAACAAACACATGGTGTGCCCCTTTTCAAGTCATGTATTCCACCCCACAAAATGCATAATTTTACACTTCCAAAACATCATTTACATGCATATACTATGGCTACACACATCAAGGCACATTCAAACTACAATTCCACTATACTAGCAATTCACAAAGATTATGCTAAACTTTTCACAAATTGCTAAAATTCCATAAAGCTTCCCCACCTCAATCAATCACATTTCCTTCATGACATCAAGTAATTGTTCAACATAAATACACATCAAAACATAGCAATCTAACACGTAGACAAGCCACATGTTATTCATAATGATAAAACATCAATTAAATCAAAGGAAATAAAAATCCCCAAATTTCTAACTCTAGGTTCTTCAAAATAACACCACTTAAATAACTTCCTAACCACAAATACATCTCTAAGCAGCTCAAATAACACATAGAAAGGTAGGAAAAGCTAGATCTATTTCTAGTTTAGCAAGAAACCATACCTAAATCAGTTTTTCTTAAACTGAGAAGGATGTACTTGCTGGATGGAAAAACTGTTTGGTGAGTATGTAGTACTCGTTGAGCTGAACACTTTCTCAGAAGGAAGTTCGACCAAATTCCCTCTTGAAATGTGTGTTTCGGTAGCTTGAAAATGTGTGATTTTAGGGCTTTTCTCTCCCTCTCTCCATACGGACGAAATATCTAGAGATTCTGATTACTTAAGTGATAAGAATGAACTAGATGAGCTGTATTTACAGTGGGGAATCAAAAGGGCAAGGCAAATGGCTATTTTGCCCTTAATGAGGCCATGAACCCCGTTACTCTACAGCTCATTCCTAAGCACCTCAAATTGAAATTCCGTTTAGCTAATGTTCATAAAATTATTTTAAATGAAAATTATTAGAAGGAAACATTTTCATTTGAGGTCGTCTTAGACCCGTTCCACCCGGGTCACCCGAATACCCTTTTTGTCCAATTCTGGAAACCATTTCCGTTTCGGCTAATTTTCGTACAGCGGATACTTCACATTATTATAAGCACTTTACTCTTCTATGACACACTCTAAATATGCCTCTAAATAGGTCGTTCGGTGAAAACAGTGTAAAAAGGCACTTTACTGATAAAACCGACAAAATTGATAAACTATGCATGCAAAGTGTTCTACCTCAAAAACTGAAAAATTTATCCTCATTTTTCAGATTTTTACATGTGTGGCTTTTGTTTGGGGGTGTTGTTTGTGGCATTTGAAAGCTAATGACAAGCAAAACCCATTTTTAGTGGTTTTGGTTATGAAAATTGAGAAAAACCTAGAGCAGAGACTGATATTGGTAAAAGTGATATGCAAAAAACCAAGAAAGATTGTCGACGGGTCAAAAATTTGGAAAGAGGGACAATGAGGCTACATGCCAGTGGCTCCGAAATTATGTTAGAATAAAGAGAACAAAGAAAAATGTAATAGAGAGAATGATTGCATTGAATTGAGTCTATAATCTTACAAAAGGGAGGCCTATTTATAAGCTTTACATTAGGGGGGTGAAAGTTAAGTAAAGACTGTGAGTAGGTGAATCTTATATCCGTTAAGTATGACTATACACAATATACACATGCTTAGTATACATTAACATCACAGTCGTTAGAATAAATCCATAACCACAACAAGTAAGACATAAACTCACTCGGATACGTATCATCTATAGTGTGATGAACATTTAGTTCATTTAGTATTTTTACATGATATGTATCACATAAATAAAATCACTATTAAATAGCTATCCAATTTGAGATAAGGGTAGTGATAAGGTAGTATTGAAATATTCTATGGTCATGCATAACAAAATTTGACATGTAGAATTAGTGATGTCATCTACTTGTTATAATATGAAATATATATCACATGTAAAATTTTGATAGCATGAGCGCATGAAGTTTTTCGATAATACTTTACCACGAAATTTTGTTTTTTAAGAGTTGTGCACTTAACGTTATTGTATGTATAGATTTGATTTTGGGTGTTTCAAAAACAAAATTCTTCATTATTGTGTAAACTTGTGTTTCTTCAGAGAAGTCCAAAACCTTGTGTCCCATATTGGGAAGTGTTTGTTATTTCACCCTTGTTTAGTGAAGGAAGGACCGGAAAAAAACTTAGGAATCAAATCTAAAAATTCTCTATAGAAACTAAGGCTATAGAGAAGAGATTGAAGAGGAATAGACACTAATATGATATTCTGTTTTCTCTTTATTTTACAGCAGATTACATCAAGCTATATGTATAACTTTTTCATTACCCAATACAAGACAACTTCCAATAATAATTAAACTTGAGAAGCTTAAAAGACAAATATTAAGACAACATAAAAAATATAAGAAGTAGATGGAAGAATAACATCTCATTAATTAACATTTTCCCCCTTAATGTGATGTTTTCAACTCAAAATGCTTCTCGAAAATGCTAGAATTTTTTCTTTGTAAGTGCCTTTGCAAGGATGTCAACCACTTGATCTTCCGACCTGCAAAACTTGAGTTGAATTTCTCATTCTTCAATGGCTTCTCGAATAAAGTGATGCTTGATTGCAATATGGCGAGTACGGCTATGAAGAACTAGATTTTTGGCCATAGCAATGGCTGATTTGTTGTCACAAAAGACGTCAGTACCTTCTTCTAGCTTTTCACCAATATCTTCAAGAATTCTTCGCAACCAAATAACTTGAGAAGTTGCAAGAGCTGCTGAAACGTATTCCGCTTCTGCTGATGATTGAGCAACTGATTGTTGTTTCTTGGATGACCAAGAAAATGCTCCAGAACAAAAAAAAAAAACACATAACCTGATGTGATTTTCATATCATCAACGCAGCCACCCCAATCACTATCACAATAGCCAATAAGTTTCAGCTGCAAATTTCTTTTGTACTTAACTCCAAAATTTGTTGTACCTTGAAGATAATGCAACACTCTTTTCGCTACTCCAAGATGGATTTGACTTGGACAATGCATAAACCTTGAAAGTAGACTTGTAGCAAACATGATATCTGGCCTTGTTGCTGTGAGATAAAGCAAATTTCCAACAATACTTCGATACAAAGTTGCATCCACCTTCTTTGCGCTATCATCTTTGAGTAGCTTCTCATTAACAAGTGGAGTTGCTACTGGTTTGCATTCTTGCATTCCAAACTTCTCGAAAATATTTTTGATATACCACAAACAGACACACCAATCACCTTGAGACACGTGTGCTTACAGAACCGATAAACTCGGTCATACAGAGCAGTCACAGCCTTCAGGGCATTCTCATACACATATCCTACAGAAGCGATAAACTCGGTCATACAGAGCAGGCACAGCCTCCAGGGCATTCTCATGCACATATCCTCTAGACCTTATGCTCTGGGCAACATTCACTCAGTATTCCGTATGGTTCTGACCTTGCTACTTCCTTAACGACTACCGAGCAGGGAATAAGGAAACAGTCTTCAACACGGAAACAGTCTTCAACAAGGAAACTACTATATATGATTATCTCTATCTACGGTGCAATACTCCACAAGGTAACTGCAGTCTCCGATGATCAAATCCCTATATTCACGGCTCTAAATCCTAATCAACTTAGGAAGGCCACAGTCTATAAATTAAACCCTACAGGTACGCTTTATTTTCATACTCATTCTTTGGCTTTCAATACAGTCTTTCAATTCAGTTTACTTACTTAAGCATCGGAGCAGCTACCGCCGGAGCCAATCCGGTGGCCTTCTGATCCCCTCTTTTTGAGTGTTCTACAGGTCTTGGAGCCCAGATATATTGTGAGCCTGAAAAGTGCAGCATCAGTTTGGCGCTGTCTGTGGGAACGACTAATCTCCAAGTGCTTTATTCATAAACTCATCTTTTTCCTCACCAGAAAACCATGGCCCCAAATCTCCGACCGAGACAGAATGCTCAAAACCTACAAAGCTCTCAACGTCGACCGCCTGTTCCACGAGCAAGAGGGCTGACGTTTGATCCCATGCGACAAGAGATTGAATCAATCAAGCGGCACAACGAACTGGTACATGAACAGCTACTTGCCATATCTAGAACTCTGGCAATGCTCACACAGAATCAAGGGACGAGTCCTCCTAACCCGCCGGGTCAATGTTGTTGAAAGAATGCAACCCCATATAACCATTGAGAATGAAGAGACCCATGAGCAGGCTTCAAATAACCAGCCTGGGCACCCTTGGGGTGTTGCTCACATTGGCAGAGATCCACAGCTGTCAGCAGCTCCAAGCTGGGGAACATCAGCCTTCACCCCTGACGTCCACTATCGAAGCACTACTAGAGCCCCGACTCCAGGGGCTTCGGGATCACATCCGGCACTGCAGGAGCCTCAACCCCAAGCAGCACCAATCCCGCCAGCTCGGAACCCTCCTCCATTCGAGGGACGTGCTTAGCCCGACTACCCTGACGCCGAGGCTGTGAGGCAAGGTTCACAAGAGGTCTGGTTCAGAGACCCACGGAGGATCGAAGAAATTGCCTGAATCTATGGACCGAACAATAGCTTTGAGAGGTGCCCAGAACCCTCCAGAGCAAGATGAGTTGGCCAGGCTGCTCGGAAAACTTGCCACCCTATTCACTCCCGCCATCATGTCGGAGGTAAGGCCCAAGAAGTTCATGGTACCAAAGTTCACCCTGTACGATGGGACTAGAGACCCAAGAGATCATCTCTCACACTACCAGCATACGATGGCCCTTCACGGGGCCTCTGATGCTTTTATGTGCCGAACTTTCATTACCAGCTTGAAGGGAGCTGCTCTGAAATGGTTTCACTACCTCCCTTCAAACTCAATTACCGGCTTCTATGAGCTCGGTAGGCAATTCCTGGACAGATCTATGACCAGCAGAAGGCTCAAAAGGGGACCAGAATTCCTGTTAAATGTCAAGCAGACTAAGGAGGAGTCCCTCAGAGCAAGGATCAAAATATCGTTTCGATGTATAGTTTCGGTCTGTCTGGAAACGGAAACATTTCGGAAACGTTTCGGAAACATAATGGAAATGGAGAAAAAATTAGAAACATGTGAAAACATAACTTAAAATTTATTTATTTATACAAATAAGCCTATTTATTGAATATTTATGCATGTTTAAGGCATATACATCATATTCATGATAAATGACATAATAGATATATACTATGTAATATCCACGAATTAGATAATTTGACACAAGTTACATATAAAATAAAAAGTAAAACAAATAGCGATTTAAACCTATTATAATTAATAACTTAGTATTAAAATAGTTGTTTCTCTATACTTTATTCCCCCACTACTTTTCTATTATTTTAGGAAAAATAATAGAAATATCGTCTTGTAATTTTGAATCTTAATCCTTGAAAAATTTCGGTATCTTTCCACGGAAACAATTCTATTTCCATGGAAACATGTGAATTTCGATATTCCACTAATGTTTCGTTTCGGTTCCCTGAGAAATGGAAACGTTTCGGCCGTTTCGATGGAAAAGAAACGAAATTTTGATCCTTGCCTCAGAGCCTACATTGCGCGCTTTAATGCCGAACTCACAGAGATCACCAACTACAGTCCAAGATTCCTTGTAGCTGCCTTAACTGTTGGACTTGCTCACGGTGGCTTCAGAGATTCCTTGACCAAAAGCCCTCCTGTCGACATGGCGGCATTAATAGACCGGGCCAGAAAGTACATCAACTTGGAAGAAGCCAACCTGCACATCCCAAAAGGGCAAAGAACAGAACCAGAGGGATAATCCGAAGAGGGAGGATCATAAGAAGGAGGACCACAGAAAAGACCCTAGCAAGAAGAGAGCCAGGAGTCCAAAAAAGAGAACGGCACCCAAGGCTGTTTACAATTCCGGACCAAGGGAGTTCACTAATTTTACCCCTCTGAACACTACACCGAATTAGGTACTTCGGCAGATTCGAGATCGGGAAAAACTTGAGACGGCCAGAACCCATCAAAGGAGATCCCAGCCTTCGGGACACAGGTAAATACTGCAATTTCCACAAAGATCATGGGCATACGACTAACTCATGCAGGTCCCTTAGATATGAGATTGAGTAACTAATAAAGAAAGGACGCCTCTAGGAGTTCCTTAAGTAGGACGGGAGGCAAAACCCCCACGAAGACAAGCCTCAACAGCGGATAGAGCAGAGGCCTGAGCAAAGATAGGAGCAGAGGGAAGTTCGAAATGAGCCTCAAAGGCAGAACAATCATGTCATTTATGTCCTTCATGCAGACTCCCCTACTACAGGAATGTCCAACAGGGCAAGGAAGAGGTACGCTCGAGAGGCCAGGGCCGCCCCAGACGTATTGCAGATCTCTAACATCGAAAAAAGGCTCAAACCAGCACTGGAGATCCAATTCACAGAACAGGATCTAGTAGGGGTGCACTGCCCTCACAGTGATGCCCTCGTCATCACTCTCAAGATTGCCAACTTCGAGATCAGAAGAGTTCTGGTTGACACCGGCAACTCCGTCAATATACTATTCTATGAGCCACTCAAACAGATGGGGATGGACCACAACAGCATCAAGCCTACCACTGCCGTAATGGTAGCGTTTGACGGTAATCTCAGTACCCCGTTGGAAAGGATCGACTTACCCACTACTGTAGGGGAAGGTGAAGGGCAGAAAACCACCATCTCAGAGTACATGGTGTTGAATATGAAATCTCCCTACAATGTCATAATTGGGAGACCATGGTTGCACCAGATAGGGGCGGTCACCTCGACCCTCCATCAATGTCCGAAGTATGTTCACAATCAGAATGTTTATTCTGTCAGAGGCTGTCAGCCAACTTCTCGAGAGTGCCATGACATTGCACTCAAGGAAAAGACTGCCAAATAGAAATTACAGTACACCCGGGACTGTGCGGATCCAGTTCTCTCCCACACTTCCGAGGAGGAAACTTGCCCTTCCAGAATCGAAGAAACCCTAAGCCCAAAGGGACGGGACAGCAGGGCCAAACCCATTGGCGAGCCTATCAAAGTATTGGTCAGTTCAGAATCAGAAGGGCGCTATTTGTTCATTGGTCCAGACCTGACATGCGCTGAGCAAGAGAAAATAATTAGGTTTCTGAAAGATAACCTCCCTATCTTTGCATGGGAGACCAAAGACATGGAGGGTATAGATCCAAACCTGATAACTCACAAACTCATGGCGGATCCAGATCACCCACCAGTGAGACAGAAAAGAAGGCCGCTAGCCCCAGAGCGGCATCAGATCATAAACGAGGAAGTCCAAAGGCTGCTTGAAGCCAAAATGATACGTGAAGTGTTCTACCCCGAGTGGCTAGCCAACACCGTCCTGGTTAAGAAGAAAAATGGCAAGTGGAGGGTCTGCGTTGATTATACAGACCTCAATAAAGTGTGCCCCAAAGACAGCTTTCCACTGCCAAGGATAGATCAACTGGTTGACGCTACTGCAGGGCACGAACTCATGAGTTTTATGGATGCCTATTCTGGGTATAATCAAATTCAGATGTACCCTCTAGACCAAGAGAAAACAACCTTCATAACCGAACGAGGTCTCTACTGCTACAGAGTAATGCCTTTCGGTTTGAAGAATGCTGGAGCCACATACCAACGGTTGGTTAACAAGATGTTCAGCCCGTTACTCGGCAATACCATGGAGGTATACATTGATGATATGCTGGTCAAAAGTCTGCAGAAAGGTAGTCACCTCCAGCACTTAGCCCAGACCTTCGATATCCTAAGACAGCACAAGATGAAGCTCAATCCCTCGAAATGTACCTCGGGGTGACGAAGGGAAAATTCTTGGGATACATTGTCTCTCAGAGGGGTATCGAAGCAGACCCCACTCAGATCCAAGCTCTGATTGGACTGAAGTCACCGAAAACCAGAAAAGACATTCAGGCCCTGAATGGCAGAATCGCAGCACTAAGCAGATTTATCTCCAAATCCACTAATCGCTGCCTACCCTTCTTCAAAGTTTTAAAGGGCAACAAAGCTTTACAGTAGACGGAAGAATGTGGGAAAGCTTTTCAGGAACTGAAGGAGTATCTTGCCTCTCCAGAGCTTCTGTCAAAACCAGTACAGGGGGAAAAGCTACTCCTGTACCTTGCAGTCTCTGAAAACGCGGTTAGCTTCGCATTAGTCAGGCAGGACAAGGGAGTACAGAGGCCCATATTCTACATCAGTAAGGCACTACTCGACACAGAAAAGAGATACCCAGAGGTTGAAAAGCTAGCCTTTACTCTGGTAATATCAGCTTGGAACCTCCGGCCCTATTTCCAAGCTCATCCAATTGAAATCCCAACCGCGTATCCTCTGAAATCAATATTGAGGAAGCCTGAGGTTTCAGGAAGATTAGTGAAGTGGCCTGTGGCGTTAGGGGAATTTGACATATCATATGTACCACGGAACTCCATCAAAGGGCAGGCCTTGGCTGATTTCGTTGCCGAGTTCATCCCGGCACTTCAAGACAAGGCACAGCTCATCGAAACTTCAGGAACCTGGCTGCTCTATATTGATGGGTTGTTAACCGATCAGGGCTCAGGAGTGGGCCTGGTATTACAGTCCCCTGAAGGGCTCTCGTCAGAAAAAGCAGTCAGCCTAGGATTCAGAGCTTTCAACAATGAAGCAGAATATAAAGCCCTAATCCTAGGCATGAAGTTGGCTTTGGAATGCGAGGTTCAGAACCTTAAAGTCTTCTCAGATTCCCAACTGGTGGTAAGCCAAGTCCTGGGAGAATTCTCCATTAAAAATGATAGGATGCTTTGATACTTCGAACTGGTGAACTACATGAAGCACTCCTTCCAGATGTTCTCTATCCAGAAAATCGAAAGAAGCCAGAACTGCAGAGCAGATGCTTTGGCAAACATGGCGTCCCGAGCATAGAGGAAGCCCAAGTTGCCCAAATTGCTGAGCAACCTCAGAACTGGATGACCCCAATCCTTCAGTACCTAGAATCCGGGCTCCTCCCAGAAGACAAAAACAAAGCAAGGAGAATCCGAATCAGAGCGGCTCGGTACCTGATCCTGAACAACAAGCTTTACAGAAGGTCTTATTCATAACCCTTGTTAAAATGCTTAGCTCCAGAAGAATCACAATATGTCTAGGCTGAAACACACGAGGGTATTTGCGGGAATCATAATGGGGGCAGGACAATAGCTCACCGAGCTCTAACTCAGGGCTACTACTGGCCCAACATGCTAAGGCAGGCTAAGGAGTACGTCCAGAAGTGCGACAAATGCCAAAGATTTGCCCCATATCAACACCAGCCTCATCACGAGCTCGTCCCGATACTAGTCCTTGGCCCTTTGCTCAGTGGGGGATGGACATTGTGGGTCCATTACCCAAGGCCCCACCAAATAGGAAGTATCTTTTAGTAGCCATTGACTACTTCTCTAAATGGGCCGAAGCTGAACCTCTAACACACATCACAAAGAAGGAAGTTGAAAACTTCACCTGGAAAAACATTGTATGCAAGTTCGGTATACCACGTGTGATCATCTCTGACAATGGGACGCAGTTCACTGGTGAAGGCTTCAAGAAATTTTGTGAGAATCTCAACATTAGGCAACATTTTGCCTCTCCAGGCCATCCACAAGCAAATGGGCAAGCAGATGTCACCAACCGAACGATCCTTGATGGATTAAAGAAAAGGTTGGAGCAGGCCAAAGGAAAGTGGGCGGAGGAACTCCCTGGGGTTCTTTGGGCCCACAGAACAATAAGAAGAACTCCCACCTCTGAAACTTCCTTCTCACTGGCCTATGGTACAGAAGCAATAATCCCGGTTGAGATCGGTAGTGCCAACTTTACGAACTGAAGCCTTCGAACAAGAATCTAATGATCAGCAGCTGACAGAAAATTTGGATTTACTTGAAGAAAAAAGGGATCAAGCCAACATCAGGATGGAAGCTTATCAGCAGAGAATGGTCAACAAATCCAAGGTGAGGCTCAAGACGGTTAGCTTTCAAGTTGGAGACTTTGTCTTAAAGAGAGCTTTTCCGAACACCAAGGATCCCACCATGGGAAAGTTGTCACCCAACTGGGAAGGCCTTTACAGAGTGACAAAGGTTGTTAGGCCTACCACCTACTGGCTAGAGAACATGACTGGAAAGCCTATTCCTAGGCCTTGGAATGTAGAGCATTTACGGAAGTATTATCAATAAAGATGTTTCTTTCTTTTGAATACCTCCATAAAGTGTTCATCTCTAATGCACAGGCCTTCAGAGCCTGGTCCATCTCTAATGCACAGGCTTTCAGAGCCTGGTCCATCTATAATGCACAGGCCTTCAGAGCCTGGTCCATCTATAATGCACAGGCCTTCAGAGCCTGGTCCATCTACAATGGACAAGCCTTAGTGCTTGGTCCATCTTTTAATGCACAAGCCTTCAGAGCCCGGTCTATCTATAATGCACAGGCCTTCAAAGCCTGGTCCATCTATAATGCACAGGCCTTCAGAGCCTGGTTCATCTACAATGCACAAGCCTTAGTGCTTGGTCCATCTTTTAATGCACAGGCCTCCAGAGCCTGGTCCATCTATAATGCACAAGCCTTCAGAGCCTGGTCCATCTACAATGCACAAGCCTTAGTGCTTGGTCCATTTTTTAATGCACAGGCCTCCAGAGCCTGGTCCATCTATAATGCACAGGCCTTCCGAGCCTGGTTCATCTTCAATAAACAGATTCTATGATCCAGTCCATCCAAAGACAAAAGTTCCAAACATCTTCAACCAAAGTCCGACTACTATCTACACAGGTTTCCTAGATCGGAATACCTCGGAGCTGATATTTAGATTATTTGGCTTATGTACCAACAAGCAACGAAGACCACAATACCGAACAGGCTTAAAGTACTTTGGTTCAAGGCTTCAAGTTTTATACAAGTTTCTTTGATCTACTCTTAGAACATACAGAAGAGTTATTCATCAGAAGTGCACAAGAAGGTGTCTTAACTCCAAAAGAGCACATTCAAACACAAAGAACATCAGATTTGAGAAGAAGGAACTCAATTTTATTGATGATTCAGAAAATTTACATCAGTACAAGAAGACTGGAAATAAAACAAGTACATAGAAGCTACAACAAAGACGACACTACGTTTTGCAGAAGCTATAATAAAGACATCACTTCGCTTTGCAACATCATGGCTTTCTTCCTTGAATGAGAAAGGGACCCAAGTTCCAAACCTCCATTACCGCCGTCGCCGACTCCATTTGAAAGAAAGGAACCCTGAACCCCAATCTGCAGCAAGAAGCACCCAGGCCATTTCATCATCACTGTCATTGATCTCAAGACCAACGGATGATGAGGGCTCTGGGTCTCAAGAGACCTCCATTCTCTACCTTCGTTTCCCTCAAATCCGGCATGACACCCCAACCGGCTTGAGCAAGGGTTTCTGCCAAGACACAAAGGGAAAGAGGCATCCCACATTCGTCTTCACCACTAATGCTCCAAGCCTCGGTTGAATCAAGGAGGGTCCACCTCCAATCGGAGAAATCTCGACCGGATGCTAAGATGGACAAGAAGATTCTCGCCTCCTCTAATCCTTCCTTGGAGACTAAATCAAGGGGAAGGTTAACTCTCGGCCACAGTTTAATCATTCCCAACTCGGACTGAAAATCGTCAATCATCTCCGGGCAAATGGCAAGCCTCTAAAAGACATTCAAATTCTCTCCGATAGGGGAACAGTCTGAGAACAAAAATAAAGAGATGGGGCGCAACCGTATGCTCCTCTCTCATATATATAGACCCTCGAAGCCCAAAAGTCACCCAGTTGAACTGTCGCAATGGTTAAATAAAGGGTTGGCCTCGAAAACCCAAAAGACAGCTGTATAAATGAATGACATCGGATACCTAGAAGACGGGATGCAAGGCTTCCCCAAGCATACCGTACTGGTCAAGCAAACAGAGTCCGATCCACCTTAGTACAAAGGCCCTCGGTCCAACATACAGACCTTTTAGTCTTGGCCATTCTGTTGATCCCTGACAAACCACATGTATGACAAAAGACCATCAGTTCGGATGCATCTCAGTCCTGGTCTGAATAACTTAAGAGGCAGAAGTCTTAATCATCAGAGTAACAGACATGAGACAACAAATTTCTACTCCAAGACTTGGGTTCAGAACGAACTGCCTCAGAATTCTTCAGAATTTACTCCCAATATATGTGACATAAGATCAATATCAGATCCCCACATGTCTGATTGAAATTGCCTTCCTATCTTATCCAAAGAGGGAGAAGCAATCAGAACTAGTCTACAGTCATTGTCTTATTGCAAATACAGCTCGGAAGACAACTGCCAACCGTTAAAAAGCTGGTCTGGAAGGCTCCAGAACAGCCTCACTTTTAGCAATTTCTCACATCAACCATAAATTCAAAGGACCAACATACTACGCAGCAGTGCAACACAATACTACATGGGTTAACCAAACACAAAAGAAATGGGATGAAGACATTTGAGAAAGAAAACACTGTTTCATTCAACAAAATAGCCTGCTACATTGGAAGTTCAAAAAAAAAAAATAAAAAACTAAATACATATATCCTAAGCCTGATCAGTTGAAGCAGGCTCAACAGCCGGGGAAGGATCAGCAGGAGCAACATCAACCATCTCGCTTGGGACGACAACTTCAGTGGGATCGACAGGGAAAACGTTGACCACCTCGCTCGGAACGACAACCTTGGGAGGGGTAACTCCTGGAGGCACAATCGAGGATATGTCGAAATCGAGAAATTTAGCAAGGAACCTAGATCAGAAGTTGTTGAAGCCAAACATGATCAAGGTGTTGGCCATTCCTTCCAGTTCCATCTTCATCTCCGTCTCGTTCTCTAGCTTGGCCTGCTCTACTGCATCCTCAAGCTTTTGATTATAGTGGTACCGCATGCCGTCCATCTCCCTCTGAAGCCTCTTTGCCTGCTGAACGGCAAGGTTCTTCTCTGACTCCATGACGGCCAGAGAATTCTGGGACTCTTTCAGCCTCTCCGCAGATTCGTGAGCCTCAGACTTAGCAGTGCCGAGTTGAAGCCTGACCTCGTCCAGCTCGGCCTGAAGCTTGTTAACCTCCTCTAAAGGGGGAGAGACCTCCGTCAGAGCAGAAAGGGTGTGCAGGGTCTGCAGTGTACAGAGCAAACAAGTTCAGTACCCAACCAAAAACACTTGGAAAAGGGAAAAGAAATAGAGACCCAAAGAACTTACCTTAACCTGAAGAGAAGCCAGATCAGCAAAAAGCTTCTCCGACTTCTCGGGCCTAAGTTTGATTGAGCCTTTGGCCCAAAAGTCCCTCAGAATCTTTTTGGCCCCTTGATTGACAGCACCAGGGGCCACTGAGGATGACGTCCCCTTGCCCGATTGTTTGGATGGGGCTGGGGGGACCATAGAAATAGGGGCAGGTGCCTCTCTCTCCCCCTCAGCAGGTTTAGGAGAGATCAAAAGTAACCTCCGCCTTTTTGTCTGGAGGGAAGGGTCTACTGGGGAAGAAGCCTCCCCCAATGCCGCAGATGAAGATGGCTCGGTCTCCCACCTTGCCATCAGATCTTTTGTCAGCTCCTCAACACTTCCCCTAGCAGCCATCAACTTATCACGATTAACGATGGAGGAATGGTCTCGATTGCTGGGCTGTAAGAGCTTTTTGTATTGCTCCTGAAGTGCGGGAGAAAAGCTCGGCCTCTTCCACACTCTCCTAACTGCACAGAAGATATAGAGATTAATCAGCTCGGCAATTGATGCACAAAACAAAATCAAAGCAGCCACGGGAAACATTGGGTCTCACCCTTTCGCCTAGTGGTTCGAGGGAATGTTGAAAGTTGGTCTTGGAAGTCCTCATATTCCCATCCTCTTTTTATGAAGAAATACCACTTCTTCCAGGTCTTGTTAGAGGAGGGCACGGAAATAAGGGGTCTGAACCCACTATCAAAAGACATATAATAGAGGCCTTCCGCCCTCATGTATTTTAGATCCATATTACTACGGATCAGGTCAAGAGACACGTCAACATTATTTATATCCCCCAACATTATGAAACTTAACAAATGTCTCCAACTATTAAGATTAAGGTCTGCAGGGCAAAGGTTGAACCAACAGAAGAATTGTTTCACAAGGTCAGGAAGGGGGAGTGTCAGTCCCATTTCAAACCAAGCCAAATAGGCACAGATTTCCCCCGTTCTAACATCGCGTGGGCGATCCAGAGGATCCGGGACCCTAAAAGTAACGTTTGAGGGGAGATTGAATTTCTCCCACAACTCTACTAACATACTCTCAGTAATTGCACTCTCACCCTCCTCTCTATAGCTAGATCGACCAGAGGTCTCACCGGCCCTGTTTGGGGGCTCCTTGAATGCGTCAACTATCCTAACCTTCGGACTGGAGGGGGGCTCTACCAATCTATTTTCAGCATCATCAATGGAAGGAAGATTCACAAGTTGAAATTGAGAAATGGTCCTAGAAGAACTGCCTGAACCAGAAGGTGAACCAGGGCCAGAGATGGCGGACAAAGGAAAGTAACGAAGCAAATGAAAGGGAATGTAAAAGGGGCTAAAAATCAAACCTGAAATCAAGAAAGGCTATGAAAACCGGATATCCTTCGACCTTCAAAATACGTCAACTGGCGGTGGCAGTCTCTGATACTGTAGAAGCAAATGTAGAAGAAAGGCATAAAAGTCCTTTCCCTCTCTTTATATACACATTCGAAATATGAGCCCCCCCAAGCCGATTCGACACGACGGTTGAGGGTAATGATGGCCTCTCAGATATCGGCTGCGCAATAAATGACCCATTAAACCGACGTCTTAAAAAATGGAGAAACGAAACGTGCGACTCTTCATAAAGCCCATAACCCTAGTTACGCCCTAGCTCCTAACTAGGGCTCCGCAGGGGGGGAGGGGAGTAGCTGATATACCACAAACAAACACACCAATCACCTTAAGACATGTGTGCTTACAGAACCGATAAACTCGGTCATACAGAGCAGTCACAGCCTTCAGGGCATTCTCATACACATATCCTACAGAACCGATAAACTCGGTCATACAGAGCAGGCACAGCCTCCAGGGCATTCTCATGCACATATCCTCCAGACCTTATGCTCTGGGCAACATTCACTCAGTATTCCGTATGGTTCTGACCTTGCTGCTTCCTTAACGACTGCCGAGTAGGGAATAAGGAAACAGTCTTCAACACGGAAACAGTCTTCAACAAGGAAACTACTATATATGATTATCTCTATCTACGGTGCAATACTCCACAAGGTAATTGCAATCTCCGATGATCAAATCCCTATATTCACGGCTCCAAATCCTAATCAACTTAGGAAGGCCATAGTCTATAAATTAAACCCTACAGGTACTCTTTATTTTCATGCTCATTCTTCGGCTTTCAATACAGTCTTTCAATTCAGTTTACTTACTTAAGCATCGGAGCGGCTACCACCGGAGCCAATCCAGGTGGCCCTCTGATCCCCTCTTTTTGAGTGTTCTACAGGTCTTGGAGCCCAGATTTATTGCGAGCCGAAAAGTGCAACATCAATTTTCAGCATACTTCTTTTGAACAATAAAAACTCCATCCTCTTCTTGGTAAATTTCAATGCCAAGAAAATGACGTAGAAGTCCCAAGTCACTCATCTCATAATTTTTCCGCATATCATTTTTAAAATCTTCAATCATCTTTGAATTGTTTCCGGTAAAATCCAAATCATCAACATAAATGGCAACAATTAAGAAGTCAGCTATACCTTGCTTCTTCACATACATGGTAGGCTCACTCCTGCTTCTTAGAAATCCCTTCTTGTTGAAATATCCATCAATTTGACTATACCATGTTCTCGGTGCTTGTTTCAGCCCATACAAAGCCTTGTTTAGCTTGTACACCTTCTCTTCTTCGCCTTGAATAACATACCCTTGAGGTTGTTCGACATAGACTTCTTCTTGCAAATCTCCATTCAAGAACGTTGATTTTACATCAAGTTGATACAACACCCATCCTTTATGTGCTGCATATGAAATGAGAGCTTTAATGGTGTCAAGTCTTGCAACTGGGGCAAAAGTTTCATAGTAATCAATGCCGGGCTGTTGTGAGTAGCCTTTGGCAATCAACCTTGCCTTGTTTCTTTGTACTGAACCATCCGAGTTGTATTTCACCTTGTAAATCCACTTTACTCCAATGATTTCTTTATCTTTAGGTCTGTCCACAAGTTGCCAAGTATTGTTTTTTCAAATCACTTCAATTTCTTCATTCATAGCATGCCTCCAATCTTTTTCTTTCACAGCTTTTTCAAAGCAATCTGGTTCAACCACACAAAAATTGCACCTCTCATAAATATCAATCAAACTCCTTATTTTCCTTGGAGTTGAGGTTGGTGAAGAAGAGCTTGAACTTGAAGAACTACTTGGTGAACTTGTTGAAGATGATGGTTGAGTTGAACTTGGAGATGAAGGGGCTGATTCTTGATCATTATTTCCAACTTCACTTACTAATTTTTGTTGCTGAACATCAATCAAAACAGCCTTCCTTTGTACCTTTTCCTCCTCTCAATTCCATATAGCATCTTCATTAAACAACATATCTCGACTAATGATAAATTTCTTGGTCTTCAAGCTATACAACCGGTAACCTTTGGACTTTGAATTATAGCCAACAAAAATACATTTCTCACTTGCTTCATCAAGCTTTCGTCTTTTCTCCTTTGGAATTTGAGCATAGCAAACACACCCAAACACCTTGAGATGCCTCACCGATGGATTCCTCCCACTCCATGCTTCAAATGAAGTTTTATTCCAAACGGCCTTTGTAGGACACCTATTATTCAAATAAACTACAGCATATACAGCTTCAACCCAAAAAGATTTTGGTAGCCCTTTTGCATGAATCATTGATTTTGCCATCTCCATCACGGTTTGATTCTTCCTTTCGGATACCACATTTTGTTGTGGAGTATAGCCAACCGTAAGCTGTCTTTCCATGCCTTCATCTTCACAAAATTTTTCAAACTCTCTTGAAGTATATTCTTTCCCACGATCACTTTTCAAACACTTAATAAAATAACCACTTTGTTTCTCAACAAGACTCTTGAATTTTTTAAAAATTATGAAAACTTCAGATTTTTGTCTCATGAAATAAACCCATGTCATGCAAGTAAAATCATTAATAAAGAGAATGAAATAGTAATTGTTACCATGAGATGGTGTACTCATAAGTCCGCATACATTGGTGTGAATTAATTCCAACACTTGATTTGCTCTCCATGCAACTCCTTTTGAAAAAGGTGGTCGATGATGCTTCCCAAGTGCACATCTTTCGCAAACTTCATTGCTTTCTTCAATAGTAGGTAGCCCTTCAACCATTTGCTTTTGGTGAAAGTAGTTTGAGATTGTGAAAATTCAAATGCCCAAGTCTTCGATGCCATAGTAAAGATTCATCATGAATTTGTGCCTTCAAAGCAACATCACCCACATACTTGAAAGTAAGTGGAAAGCTTCGATTCTTCTCCATCTTTAACTTTGCAACAATCTGCCTTGATCTCCTTTCATCATAAATAATGCAAAAATCATCTTTAAAATAGACTGAATATCCATGATCAACAAGTTGTCCAACACTTAGCAAATTTTGTTCCAAGTCGGGAACTAGAAGCACATCCCGAATGAACTCGGTACCCTTCTTTGTTTCAATTCCAATGGTGTCTTTTCCTTGACCTTGAACAAGAGCTCCATTACCCATTTTCACTTGAGAATTGATACTTGTGTCCATGTCAATAAAGATGCTTTTATTGCTGGTCATATGATTACTACAACCACTATCAAGAAACCACACATCATTCTTCTTCTCGGTAACGGCTTAACATGCATAAAACAAATTTCCTTCACCCTCCTTCTCTTCCGTGAAGCTTGCTTGCTGATTTGTCTTGATTTGGCAATCTTTTTGTACATGACCAAATCTCTTGCAATTGTGACATTGCGGCTTTTCTCGAAACCAACAATCCTTCTCAACATGGCTGCTTCTTTGGCAAATGTTTTCACCTTTGTGAAGACTCTTCGTCATTGAATTTCCTTTCGCTGGAGTATCTTCCTCTTCCTCTCCAATTTCTACCTCTTCCTCTTCCTTGTCTTCCGCCTTTAGACGATTCTCCTTTGCTTTGTTCTTGTGTTGAGGATTTCTTTTCAGCATTTTTGGAGCTGAAATTGAGCTTGGATTGAAATGCACTCTCAAGTGACTTCTCGGAGCGTCGGCTCAATCTTTGCTCGTAGGATTTTAAGGAACCCATCAACTCTTGGATACTCAGCTTGGAGATGTCTTTGGTTTCTTCAACAACAGCCACGATCGCATCAAACTTCTCCGGTAGGCTTATTAAGATCTTCTCAACAATTCTTGCATCACTAATGTCTTCCCCAGAAGTCTTCATTTGGTTTAAAAGTTCTGAAAATCTGGTTGAGAAATCATTTAAAGTTTCATTTTCCTTCATCTTCATGGTTTCAAAATCTCTTCGAAATTTTGAAGCTTGATGGTTCTCGCCTTCAAATCTCCTTGGTATTCTTGTTGAAGAATCTCCCAAGCTTGCTTAGATCTTGTTGCTCTCATGATTCTTGGAAAAATGGAGTTGGAAACTCCTTCTTGAATTTGGTTAAGGGCCCTGGCATCCCTTTGTATGTTCTCCTTCAATGCCTTTGCTTGATCTTGAGTCAAGGTGGCAGTAGATTCGGGCTCTGCAAAGCCTGATTCCACCAAGTCCCATAGATCTTGTGAAATAAAAAAGGTCTTCATTTTGATACACCAAAAATCATAGTTCTCACCATCAAAGATGGGAACATGTGAGACACTTGAATTTGTGTTGGCCATGAGAATTTTTTCAAATGAATCTCCTAGCTTTCTCCTTCAATCAGCTGCTCTGATACCAATTTATGTTGTTTATTTCACCCTTGTTTAGTGAAGGAAGGACCGGGAAAAAACTTAGGAATCAAATCTGAAAAATTCTCTACAGAAACTAAGGCTATGGAGAAGAGATTGAAGAGGAATAGACACCAATTTGATATTCTATTTTCTCTCTGTTTTACAGCAGATTACATCAAGCTGTATGTATAACTTTTTCATTACCCAATACAAGACAACTTCCACTAATAATTAAACTTGAGAAACTTAAAAGACAAATATTAAGACAACATAGAAAATATAAGAAGTAGATGGAAGAATAACATCTCATTAATTAACAGGAAGGCAGGAGAACTTTAGTGAGCATATATGTACTTGCATTTTATGGGAAAAATCCAATTCACTAAATGGATTAATTGCATAAAAGGTGATGGAAGAGGAATTTGACCCCTATCAGTTATCTATCATCTATGCAGCATGTTCATCAACGAGTTTAAATTGGTACAACGAGACTCTCATTGTTCCAAATGGCTCCTTAGCTTTAACTGCCAATAATTGCATCAAATGCAGCTGTGGACAAAGCGATCTCAGGTAAGTCACCACACCAGACACTTAGTCTTCTTTTTCTTGATAATTATACACTAATTAATTATCATGACTCGACAATTAATTCCTTTATTTTGTGATCTTCATGCGTGTCAGATTGCAATGTTCACCATCAGGTATTGTGGCCTCTTGTTCTCATTTGCAGTGCAAAGGATCCAATCTTTTTATTGGGGACACTTATGAGACGCAAACAGCATTTGGTTGCAACATCACCGCATGTGTCTATCGTGGCCATTCTGGTCGCAAAATATTTAGAAGGTAATATTATGGCAGCACTATTATTATCTAATTCCATGTCTTTGTGCATAATGAGAAATGGGAATTATATATTCCGACCTTGCAAACCTTACAAAGTGTTTGCAATTTTTGACTTCCTAGCCCCCATTTATTTTATCAAACCAATGAGGGATGGAGCCACCTTTAGCCCGGGTAATTTCCTCCATCTCCTCATGAAGTTTTTAGGTGAACCGAGCACAGAAATTAAGCTAATCACATATTCTTTAATAAGGAGACAAAAATTAACTTTTGCTTGCATAGCATAAAATGATTAATCGGATTCATTAATTGGGTTAATGATTTGATTGACTTAATATTTCTCTCTCAGTGAAGTTTTTAGGTGTATCGATTACATAAGTCACACCAATCATATATTATCTATTTTTAAGGAGAAAAAAAAAATTAATTTTACCTACATAGTATAAAATGATTGATTGAGTTCATTGACTAGGTCAATGGACTGACCTCTCTCTCCCAACCCAACCCAACTTAACTTTTTTTTTTTTTTTTATTATTTAAAAAGTTTCTCATACTTCAAAGGGAATAATTCATAGTAAACATCTCAATCTTTTGTCTTGCAGTTTGGTGGATTCTTCTCAAATTCATTGCTCAGGTAATCACAATAATCAATATCCATATGTAATTTTAGGGTACTTTTTGATTTTGGGATTTGGGTGAGGTGGGTTTGAAATTCTTGACCTTAATCCACAATCCTTATTTGGTTATATATATTTATATATTGTAGTGTTTATATTTTCTTTAAGAGATAAAACAAAATTTAAATTCCTTTTAAGGTGTTTGTTTTCCCTATAACTAAATTAAACAAATTATATCCATTATAGCAAGCATAAACACCTTTATATAAAATGTTAACTATTCTAAAAACCAAACTGAAACTGATTGAAAAAAATTTAGTATCAACAATGGATTAATTGTGTAATCCTATGGATTTCAAATCCATATCCCAAATGAAAATCCAAGTTTCCATAAAAAACCTTAGAGAATATAAGCACTTTTCCATGGTGTCTCTAATGATTATAATTATTGATGCAGGTAATGGGAGTAGTACCACGATGTCACCTTTTTCCTCTCCATCTCCAACTTATCCTGAAGTCCCAATATCAACGTTATCTCCATCTCCATCCCTATATCCATCTTCAGCTTCTATCGAGCCGGTGGGTATCAATGCATCTGATCCTAGGGATGAACACAATAATACAAACATTTCTACTGATGGACAGTCGACTAGTCAAGCTTCATGTCTTATTTTGTTGCTTTTGGAGCTCACCATTTCTTTTTTCTTGTGATTAAATTCTTATATAATTTGTTATCATTCATTTTCATTCTTAATATTTATTATATTACTAAAGAAGTTGATGTAAAAGAATAAAGAAACTTGAAATCTCACAACAGCTTGTTCCACAATTATCCAGAGTCATCTCTGCAAGTGATGTTTTTATTATAAACGTCTCTTCAAATGAAACTTTCATTAAAAAATGTATCTTGTAAGTGATGATTTCATTTAAAAGTTTCTCTCTAAACCACACTTTTATAATAAAAACGGATGCTTTCATTAAAATATAACTCTTCAAGGTAAAAGATAAGAACCTGTTTTTCCAGAAGCTAGCCTCTTCTTTACTTTATGGATAACAGGCTTCCTGGTTTTTCTCAACAGTGGGCTAGCCACCAACGGCATTCCCAAGAATTTTTTTGGGAGAGATTGCTGCTTACAGTTTAATATCTTAACAAACATATCATTATCATCAGTAGTCAACCCAACACCACAAACTTGACTTTTGTGAAAATTAATATTCAGATCAAACATGATTTCGATGCACCGAAATCAGGGGAAGGGTTATTTATGATGGAATTCTTTTGGCTAATGAAGTGATTGACTCTTGGAAGAAAAAAGAAGAAGAAGAAGGAATTCTGCCGTATGTGTTAATGCCTGGACTTCTAGACATCCTAAATGAGCAGTTTAGACCTTAATTGTGAAATTTAGCCTGTATGTGTGAGCATATATGCATATATACATACAATGTTTTATATATACACCTAACATAAGTAAACTAGAAGGGGGAACTGATTTGGGCAATTGGGCTCTTTGCGGGGCAACGGATTTTGATGAATTTAATGTTAGATGATTGTCATGAATTTATTTGAATGTATGAAAAAAATTTGACTCGTTTTTGTTTTGAAGTCCGTTTGGTTTGGTCTCTTAAATTGTGACCTACTTATATAAAGATAAATGTTATCATATCCCAATGTTTAGTATTTTCATTGGATTGGACAATGAATCATTTATATCCCACCAAAGTGGGATATAACTTATCCTAAGGAGTTGTGGTATTAGAGTTATTCTATTTCACTGGAATAAAAATATAACACCACGTCATAAAAAAAAATAAAATACAATGCTGCAAAATAAAAAGACGAAAATGTTGCAAAGTCAAGTTTAAAAAATCATATATATATTTTTTTCATTGTTCCAATTTTTTTGACATATTTCAAAATTTTTAATGTATTTTTTGTATAAATAAATGTACTAATATATATATATATATATATGCATTTGAATAATGTTTGCACAATTACATTATAAAATATTATGATTATGATTATTAGATTTTGTAATTGATTTGTAAATAAAATGTTAATTTTAGATATCTCATATGTATAATTTTTTTTAAAAAAATAACTTTCATAAAAATGATTTTTGAAGACCGAATTTTATATCCGGTAGACACCTAAATATAGAAATATAATGTAACAATATATTGAAGCCTTTTATCTGCATCAGTTCTAAACACTAGATCACTCTCCCAGTAAATACCCAAATATAAAAATATAATATAACAATATATTGAAACCTTTTATTTGAATAAGTTCCAAACACTAGATCACTTTCCATGCACAATGCTTGAATGTTATTTCAAAAGCCACGAAAAACAGGGGACTTGTGCTTGTATCAATTTTAAATTAACTAAAGAAAATGTATAAGCAAGGTGGGCGTTGAAACTTGATTGTACAGCTTTAGTGGACCAAAGTTCTGAAATATATATCATAATATTTAAAAAATTATTAGAGTCTTGAATTAAATTAAAAAGTGGTAAGTCTTGGATTAAATTAGAAAGTGATTCAATATTTGGAATAAATTAAAAGAGAATCTAGAGTCTTGAATTAATTATGTGAGAGTTTAGAAATTTTAATTAATTAAAGAAATGCTAAGACTTTTGGTTAAATAAGAGAAAAATTAATTCATTTCTATGAAATCACAAAAATGTTGATTTTTTTCTTCTAATTAATCCAAAATAAGATTACTTAAATTTAGAAATGGCATACTCATGATTTTTAGCTACTCTGGATTCGAATATGGCGATTGTTTGGGCAAATTGGAACTCAATTGTAGTACTACTTGAATTTATAAAATAATTAAAAATACTCTAGCGTTAAATAGAGTAATTAAAATTCAGAATGACATGTTCAACATTTTTGGATGTACTGAATACAAATATGATGTCATATTAAATAAATTATGACACAAGAGTGTTCATAAATGAATATGAAAAATTACAATAATGCCCCCTACGCATAGAACTTATATCTAAAAAATGAAATAAAAAATTATCGTAAGGTTTTTGGATCTTTTAGATATGCTTTCAATGTCTATTTTATGAAAAGGTATCCCGATTAACATGAAATTAGTATTGATAAAATTACGATAATTTTACTGACAAGTTGTTGTCGTCGTCTCTATTCATCTTGTGTTCCTAGCTAGTCTCTTTTTTTTTACACCCTTAGTTATTGATAAAAGTATGTTTTAAATCAGATATTTTCTTTGATTTTTAGTATGCATAGAATATATTTTCACCGTAAATTAGGAAAATTAAATGTTGAAATTGGAAAGTTGAGATTTTTTAATTATTTTTTAATCTAGCTAAGAATTTATAGAAGCAAGTCATGGTGCTGGATGGAAATCAGCTAAATATTTTGGCATGTACATGAGTAAAATTTGAAGTCGCCTCAAACAAATTAGTTGTACTGAGGGGAATATTTTATCTTCTTGAAACCCAAATCAAATGTTGAAAGATGTAAGATTTAAAAAATGAAGTCGCACAAGTGAATTTGTACAAGGAATGCATTTTAATTTCACAGATAGTACTCCAACTACAGTGTTGGTCATCCTGTGTCAATGTTTTGCACTTGCTAAAATTTCGTAGGAACTTGCATCTAAATGTTAATATTTTCTTTTATCATCTATTTGTTTGAATCACTCTTTTGGGTGAGGAATGTGTGATCTGATAATATGGTTTGGATTATTGAAATCCTTGGATCTGTTTATGCAAGCATCAGAGTTCTGTTGGTGCTCTGTTGCAGGAATATATATATATATATATATATATATATATATATATATATAGATATAGATATCGGAATTGATCCTAGTTTCCAATGTTTCATCAATATGTAAAATTAAAAAAAAATTATTATCTTATTAAGATTCTAATGTTTCATCCTTTGATTCTAATATTAATTATTCTCTTCTTAGAATTCTATTGTTTCATTCTTTGATTTCAATATTCTTCTATTCTTTTGTGAAGCTAGATCAAATCACCCAAAACACTCTTTGCCGGGTTTTTACCACATCCAAGTGTTTCTAAATTTTATAGACCTGACCCGCGTACTTTAAATTTATTGTCTAAACTCATATAGTTTTTAAAATCGCATCTTGAAGATGCGATTTTAAAACTAATTTTTCAACAAAATCGTATTTTCAAGATGTAAGTTTAAAATTGTATCGTTAAGATTTAATTTTTATGCGAATAGTCCTTAATACATTCAAGCAATCAAGTTGGTTGATTAAACGGTATTCACATAAAAATTGTATTTTCATGATGCAATTTTGTTAAAAAAAAATTAACTTTAAAATCACATCTTGAAAATGCGATTTTAAAAACTATATAAATCCAAAAAATAAGTTTAGAACTATTTGAATTGGGACAAAGTTTTAAAAATGTGTGTGGGGTCAAGAATTTTCACTCCTTGCCCTTGAAGTACTCGCAGTTGTTTGGATCCGGTCATGCTTTTTCAAGTTCTTGCAACAGCAAGAAATACAACTAGTGGATACATTGAGCACTAGTGTTTGTCACGGCTTAAGAAGAGTTTTTTTTTTAATTTTTTTTTTTTTTTGGGGGGGGGGTTGTTTCTTTGGAAATTTGGTGAATATAGTTTGTTTTATTGGCATTAGATTGATTAAATTCAGTGTATGATGTTTTGTTGCATTATAGTCCACCATTATTTTGACTTAGTCTCTAATAATAAAAAAGTCGAGTTTTGAGATTAAACTGTTTCACCTTGAATCTTATCTTCTATGCACTTGTTGAGAGACTCTTAATAATTAACTCTAAATACTATATATCATGGGTTTTCATATCATCTCTCATATGGATGTCTATAGTTGCACGGATTGAGATAGTTTGCACCTAGAGGGGGATTTGCCTTCCCCTTTCATTTTTTATTGGACCATTTTCTTATACATTTGAAAATATTTTCAAATATTTTACACTAGTTTTTGTTTTTAGCCCACTAAATTTAATTTTTTTTTATGCTTTATTCTTATCTTAATTTCATTGAATGGAGTGAGACTAACAGTTCGTTTGGATAATTAGGAGAGAAAAGAAAAGAAAGGATAGTATTAGTTATGAGGGAAAGGAAAGGAGAGGAGAGGAGAGAGTAATCCCTCCTTTATGTTTGGATAACTAATGAAAGGAAAGGAAAGAAAAGACTATTATCTTGTTTGTGAATGATAATGGAGAGAAAGGAAAAGAAATGATTTTATATTATTTTACTATTATGTCTTAGGACAGAGATGTTATTTTTATTTTGGCTTTTATAATTTTAAGGGTAATGTTGGTATTATTAAAAATTCATTAAATCTTTCTTTCCTTTCTCTCCGTTTCCGCCCACTTTTGGAGGGATAACAAAATTACTAAAATGAGGGTTAAGCTCTCCCTCCCTTTCTCTCCATTTCCCTTCCCTTTCCTTCCTAATTTTAAAACAAACATGATATAAGCTCTCCTTCCTTATCCTTCCCTTCCCTTTCTTTCTAATTCCTTCCATCCAAACATAGTGTAATTTTCGATTTTTTGTGATTTTTTTTTTAAGTATAATCTAAAGTTTTTGAGGGTTTCTTTTGACACGACTTCTTGTTCAATTTTTAAGCTCCTTTATATTAATATACTTTTTATGTTTCTTCAAATTTTCAATTTAAGTTCTAGCATTAAGGGAAAAGTTTGTCCCTTCTAAACTAAATAACTTTCTTTGAGGAGATTACAAGGAAGAAAATCATTTTCAGCTGGTCCAATTAGCACTTCGTATTGAAAACTCAAGCAAGAGGCGACAAAAATGACTTTGAGAATAAAAAGGGTATATAGTAATAAATATATATATATATATATATATATATATATATATTAATCTTTGTTGTATTCCTATATTGTTTTCTACCAAACTCGATCATTTTCAATCTGCAAATTTTCAGGGATAGACATAAAGTCTATTCGCAAATGGCTTTCAATCTATTGTATTGATGCCTACTTGTGCTTTTGTCTTACCAATAATAGAATTTTACCTCAAGACACTGTCATTAACTTGAAAGATGATGACCTGAAAATATGAGCTCCCAACAAGTGTCAAAATATTTTATCTTGTCAATCCTGTTAGATTTATGGACCATCCTCACCATCATTTTCATTATAATTTCTACTTTAATTTGATTTCTCATTGTATAGAATCTATAGACTATAGATCAACTATCCTTGGTACATTATCAGAAGAGAATACTTCGACAGCACACTTGCGCTCTCTCTCTCTCTCTCTCTCTCTGTGACATGCACACGCACGCACACAATTACATACATAAATACAAAATTAATTAATATATTTTTATTTTTCCCACGTTGCCTTTTCCTTTCTGGGTTAATTTTGCAGTAAATTATTTTAGCATTTTAGGTGTTTTTATCATTAACAAGCAAAACCAATTCATGAATTAATAGCTTAATGTCGTGCCCGAAAATGAATTTGGTTAGAGAAGAAATATACAAATAGATATTCACGCAGTGCTTTTTTTGTTTGATTGGAATTTTCCAAATTGAGTAATAGAGGGAGCGTCGGGTGAGGGTGTGTGATGTGACACTCTTGGAATGGTCACGACTTATTGGCATCATGTACTCATTGAACTTAATCCCCTTAAACTTGTTATATTTGTCCTTGTTAAGATAGATTTGGAGGAAGTTTAGAATTAATTCGAGAAAATAAGGGTAAATTTTGATAGATTTTGGAACAAGAATGGAGTTAAGACAAGACATCTTATTCAAAAGTTATATGGATCAAAATAATCCAATAATCATTAACACTTATTTACCTAAAATCTAACATACAATATATAAACGACAAGCAAGTCGGGTGGAACAGGACAACCAGAGCAATCAATCCGAACCCATCTCAAGCCTAACCTTATGTCCAAAAATCACATCCTAGTCCAACCCCAGCTTAAAATAAATTATATTCGGCTTACTTAAGTTGCCAAAAGAAAAATGGGGTTCACTAGGTCCCGTTTAACTTCAACAAACAATCTAAACACATTCATGTTCATAGACAGCCAAACAAATTCTCAGGATTTTCCCAAAATATAGGAACCCAAGTGTGAAAACTTATGAAAAACTAAAACAACACATTTTTAGAGAAGAAGAATTACAAAGGAGAGAAGTTGAAAGTAAATGAAAACACATTGAAAAAACAAAGCATATAGAGAGAAGGGGAGAGTTTGAGAGAGAGAGAGAGAGAGAGAGAGAGAGAGAGAGAGAGAGAGAGAGAGAGAGAGATGTATCTTTGTATTGAAAAAAATATTCATAGTCATGATAGTTTAAGACTGAGTTTTTTGTTACACACTTGTCTTTACGAACAATATTTTGTACTATCAAGTCATTTTTAAAATATTTAGAAGATTTATGTTTATCCTAAAGACGTGATTACAGAACACGTTTTTAGTTTAAAGACGTTTCAGAATGCATTTTCTAAATGTATCTTATGTTAAAGGCGATGTTTCTAAATGCACCTTTCTCTTAAAACACATTTCAAGTTCTCATTAATAAAATCAAAATTTTTTAATAGAAAAATGCATTTCCAATTCACAACTTTTATATATAATTAGTCTTCTTATCTAACATGTGTCTCTTAAATATTTTTAAAAATAAATGAAAATATCAAATATTTTTTTAAATCACGTGGGTTTGATAGAAATAACTCGTTTAATACCATTGATGAACAAATAGTGAAGGGATTCTTACTTAGACTTTGTTTCACTAAAAGTGGTTGGTTTGATGAAAGTCGCCATTCTTGGATACACAGTGTTCATCTATTTAAGTAATCTAACAATATCTAAATAAAACATAAATATATGATATATATTGATCGAACTTGAGTTAATTACTTGGAAGCTCAGCCCAAGCACAACCTGAATTGAGGTGTTTGAATTTTTTCACTTAAACTCATCTCAAATTACAAATAATATAGCCCAAGCTAAAAAAAAAAATGGGCTTGGGCTAGGCTCAAGCTAACCCCTCATCCCCCCTCCTCTCCCCAAATTGCACCCTTAAGAACCATAAATTAGTGAAAGCCACTTCTATATACATAACAACAATTAACACAAAAATTACAATATAAGCATAAATAACTAAAGTATATAAAATGTTTTAAAATACTTTTAATATGTGAGAAAAATCTTTTAGTTTTTATATTGGGAATTTTTTTCCAAAATTTGAAATCCTTTAGACTAGTATTTGGTAAGTTTAGTTGAGTCCTGTGTATTACGTTAGTCACGATTGAAGACTCATGACAGTCTTGCAAGCACAATCAAGTTTGAAGAAGTGTGCAATCCAAGGATAATGCTTTCATGGATATCATGCATTACACTTTAGGCACAGTGGTTTTAGGATAGTAGATATTTAGAATTGAACCTAAAATTTTATAACGACAATACGCAAAGTTTAGCTTTAAGTATAGGCTAAATTTGACCATTGGAAATTGTTAAAATTAATTATAAATTTATTTTTAACTGATATAACACAAAAGTAAAAAAACAGAAGGCTAGTCATTTGGATGGGTCCCAACTTCATCAGAAATGGAAGCATTAGGTATTCTGTCATATTAAATTATAGCAAGTAACCAGGTCCTCTGAACGGAACAAAGAGGTTGTCCAAACGGAAGCGCCGTTTGAACACGTAACAAGTTTGTCCGAACGTGTGATACTGAAAAGTGAATTTTGATTGGTTGAGAAAATCTTTTCCAAATCAGATTGGGGTTTTTTGAGCTTCTTATTATATATAGGACCATGTTATATCTCACGTAAGAAACCCTGGTCTCTTAAAGGCAAAGATTAATTGAGAGATATTTTGCTTCATATTTTTCTCAAATAGTCATAGGCTTGATTGCAAAGTCAACTAATACTTTGTATGTTTAAAGTCTATTTAACCAAGTTTCAGCTTGTACACTGTAGAGGCATAACTAGTTTGGTGTATCCATTACATAAGGAGTCATATATTGTAGGAGTGGGGTGTGTTTGAGGATCATGGAAGCAGTCTACCATAAAAGATTAATCAAGGGAATAAACAGGTAATGAGAAGAAGTTTTGCAAGAGGTAGTTGGTTTCTTTGAAAGATTAGTGGGTACTGCTGCTCCATACTGCAACAAATTCCAAGATAAGATGCAACGGCCCATTAAAAAAAGGTTAACTAAGGTTCAAAAACAAAACCTATTTAAACTAGTAAATGAGGTAGAAATAAAAAATTGTGTGTTTAATATACAGGCATAGAAACAGCTCCAAGACCAAATGGCTCCAATCCATCTTCTTTTTTTTTTTTAAAAGAAACTTGGAGAGATTAGGTAAGGAGGTGGTGGATGTAGTTTTTTTACTTCTTTAAATTAGGTTACTAAGATACTAGGAATCAATTTCCCTTACCCTTATTTCAAAAATCTCCAATAGGATTTCATATCCACTACTTGTTGTAACACTATTTACAAATGTGTTTCTAGGATTATTGTCAATACAATGCACCTATTCTTCCGAGAATCCTTAATCAAAGCCAGGCTACATTTGTTCGGGGTTAGTATATAATTGACAACATATTTTGAATGCAGGAATTAGCAAGGAACTATCACAAAACCACTACCTTGTGAGGTGTGCTATAAAAATGAATTTGACGAAGGCTTGCAACAAAATTAATTGGGCCTTTATCCTTTGATATCCTTACAATCATGGAATCATCTCCTATGGTGATCAACTAGATAAAATAGTATATAACAACTATTAAATTCTCTCAAAATCAATGGGACTCATTCTATGTCTTCATTTCAAGGGCTTGGTTCTCAATAAATACTCTTTTGACCCTTTTAAAATAATGTTCCAAGAGTTTTTCTCATTGATTACAAGCAAGTCAAAATGGATCAAGACTTATAACCCATGTGAAACTTGTGATAAAAAATTCTGCAATTTTTATATTGACAATTTTTTTTCAAATTTTGTAATTCTTTAGATTAATAGTTGTCTAGTTAAGTTGAGTCATATGAGTATCACTAGTGTTACTATTGAAGGCTCAAGAAACCTTACAAGTACAATCAAGTCTGAAGAAGAGTGTAATTCAAGGTTGTATTGACATATATATATATATATATATATATCATGCATTACACATTAGACACTTCACGTTAGGATTGTATTAGTTTATAATTGGTCTTTAAATGATTAAAATAATCTTAGGTGAAGTTTAGTTTGACTATAGGATAAATTTGATTTATGGGAATTGGTAAATAATTATTCTAAGCTTATTTTTATGTTTTATTAAACATACTAGAACTCAATTGTTTGATTGTGTGTTCGAATCATTCTAACGGTATGTGGCATGCTTTCAAACTCGATAAAATTCTAGTAGCTCATCCAAACGAACAGTCTAGAGCTCCGTCCGAACCGTAAAGGATTAATCATTTGAAGGCGTGTGAAAATCAACCTTCTTGATTGGCTGCGTGAACTCTTCTCTTATTTGGATTATGGTTTTTGGTAGTTTTATTATAAAAGAGCCTTGATGTTTCTCATGTAAGGAATCTTGGCTTCTTAGTTTCAATTTTTAATATATATATATATATATATATATATATAGTCAGTTCTTATTGTAAGATCGGTTAGTTCCTTGTGTTGAATATATACCCAATGTCAAGTAGTACACATAGAGGCATATAATAGGCTAAGCACATACGTCCATTACACATACATGAAAGTTGCATATTAAAGGTTGTGCATTTGCGGATCATGGATGCTATTCTGGCTATAGAAGATTGATTTAAGAGAAGGAAGCAATGAGTAGAGAATTATGCAGATAAACTAGTGGTAATAATCCACAAATCATGAATGTTAGTCATTTGGAAATTTGTCTTTGTAGACTTCTGTTGTGTTTTTTGTTGATTAGTGAAATTCTTTGCATCTCACGGGTTTTCTTCCGCACGAGGGTTTTTCATGTAAAATCTCTATGTTATTTAATTTTATTTATTTGTTTGATTATTACTATTGTTGACTTGGCATAAGCATGAATTCAAAATCTTAGTAATCTACAATAGGATTTCTTTGATGGTAATTCATCTTTGGAATAAATAAGTTTATTTAGTCTATGTTCCTTATTAATTAAATTTAGGATTCAACTCGAAATTCTCATATTTCACAAAATCTATCCATTACTAAAAATTTAATGCACGAATAGAGCATTTTAATCTATCCATTTTGTTTTTCTCTATCGCAAAATCAGTCAACTGAATCCAATAATCAATTGACTATTGGTTTTAAGTTCAAATGCATTGTTCAACCATTTATTTGTTTAGGTTGATTGTTCTTAGCAAAAAGTGTAACTTATTTAAAGTTGAAGAACATTGGTCGACTAGTTTATCTTTATCAGTTAACTACTATTATTAGAGTGATTAACTTATTCAAAGTTCAAAAAATAGTGGTCAATTGATTCTATCTTTTGGTTGACTACTCTAATTAATAGAAGGTATAACTCATTTAAGTTCAAGATAATCAATTGACTACAGTCCCAACTTATCTTGGTAAAATGATAGTTCTTATTTTTGTTTATCCAGATTAGTTGACTTATATATAACTCCAATTAACTGATTCTAATGGAATAAGTGTTTGGAATTAAACCAATTAAGATTTGGTCAATTGATGTTATTTGTTGCCGAGATATTTACCCTAGAGGAAGGGGTGAATAGGGTATTTTGTAAATATTGGATACTTTTATGAACTTTAAATATAAATGATAAATATAAGCAAGTAAATAAAGAGTAAAGAGGGAAAACACAACGATTTACCCTTTCTATGTCAAAGCAAAGCCTTGAACGTGCTTTCCTGAATTTACCATACGATCTGTACCGAATCTTATTTATACGAATAAAGAACTGGGTCGAAGAGAAGGAAAAAGAAGCAGCTTCGGCTTCCTCCTATTACGGATATATAGGAATCGATCGTAGTTTCCAATGTTTCATCAATATGTAAAATTAAAAAAAATTATTATCTTATCAAGATTCTAATGTTTCATCGTTTGATTCCAATATTAATTATTCTCTTCTTAGAATTCTATTGTTCCATTCTTTGATTTCAATATTCTTCTATTCTTTTGAGAAGCTAGAACAAATCACCCAAAACACTCTTTGCCGGGTTTTTTAGCACATCCAAGTGTTTCTAAATTTTATAGACCTGACCTGTCTCCTTTTAAATTTATTGTTTAAACTCATACAGTTTTTAAAATCGCACATTGAAGATGCGATTTTGAAACTAGTTTTTCAATAGAATCGCATTTTCAAGATGTAAGTGTAAAATTGTATCGTCAAGATTTAATTTTTATGCGAATAGTCCTTAATACATTCAAGCAATCAAGTTGGTTGATTAAACGTTATTCACATAAAATCGTATTTTCATGATGCAATTTTGTTAAAAAAAATTAGCTTTAAAATCACATCTTGAAAATGAGATTTTAAAAACTATATAGATCCGAAAAATAAGTTTAAAATTATTTGAATTGGGACAAAGTTTTAAAAATGTGTATGGGGTCAAGAATTCATACCTTGCCCTTGAAGTACTCACCGTTGTTTGGATCCGGTAATGCTTTCTCAAGTTCATGCAACAGCAAGAAATACAAGTGGATACAATGAGCACTAGTGTTTCTCACGGCTTAAGAAAAGTCTTTTTTTTTTTTTTTGGGGGGGGGGGGGGTGTGTTGTTTCTTTGGACATTTGGTGAATATAGCTTGTTTTATTGGCATTAGATTGACTAAATTCAGTGTATGGTGTTTTGTTGCATTATAGTCCACCATTTTTCTTAGCAACCAGATGCCACCTTATCAATAAGAAAATTGAGAAGAAAGAAAAAAAAAGTGCTCTATTTTAATATGCTTACATATGGACTAAGACGGAAGAATCTAGTCAGGAAGTACTAGTGATTTTAGAAAAACAAAGAAAGAAACTAGAGAGATGAGGGGGACATAGATCTGTTATATATGTTGTATTTTTGTCATTTGGTAGGTATATTTATAATGTCAATTTCTAGTGAGCTAATCAACGACCAAGATCTTTCCTACGATACCTACAAAAGGGATGATTAGTGAGTCACCAGAGAAGGTCCGGTGAATAACCCTTTGATGATTAAGTCAGTAAAGACTAAAAGAATTATGTAATGCCATATCTAGCAGGATGAGAAGCCTACCATTTTGAAGTAGGGTTCCCCTATTTTTATAAGGGATGACATCCCTTTAAGATAAGATCTTGCAGAGCAAAGGTTGGGATTTGTGTTTACCTTAGTGTAACAGTCAGTTTCCTTATTGGAATTTGCAACTAATCTTGGTACCGCATGATCGAGGCTTAGTTCAACAGACTTTATTTAGGATCGCATAACTTATCTGACCTATGAGATTCAATGCTCACATCTGATCACTAAGCTAAGTCTCCATGTGTCACCATTTCCAATAATAATGGAACTTAATGTTATGTAAACTATTTTTGACTTAGTCTCCAATAATAAAAAAGTCGAGTTTTGAGATTAAACTGTTTCACCTTGAATCTTATCTTCTATACACTTGTTGAGAGACTCTTAATAATTAACTCTAAATGCTATATATCATGGGTTTTCATATCATCTCTCATATGGATGTCTATAGTTGCACGGATTATGATAGTTTGCACCTTGAGGGGGCAATTGCCTTCCCCTTTCATTTTTTGTTGGACCATTTTCTTATACATTTGAAAATATTTTCAAATATTTTACACTAGTTTTTGTTTTTAGCCCACTAAATTTAATTTTTTTTTTTTTTTTATGCTTTATCCTTACCTTAATTTCATTGAATGGAATGAGACTAATTTTCGATTTTTTGTGATTTTTTTTTAAGTATAATCTAAAGTTTTTGAGGGTTTCTTTTGACATGACTTCTTGTTCAATTTTTAAGCTCCTTTATATTAATATACTTTTTATGTTTCTTCAAATTTTCAATTTAAGTTCTAGCATGAAGGGAAAAGTTTGTCCCTTCTAAACTAAATAACTTTCTTTGAGGAGATTACAAGGAAGAAAATCATTTTCAGCTGGTCGGATTAGCACTTCGTATTGAAAACTCAAGCAAGAGGCGACAAAAATGATTTTGAGAATAAAAAAAGTATATATTAATATATATATATATATATATATATTAATCTTAGTTGTATTTCTATATTGTTTTCTACCAAACTTTTCAATCTGCAAATTTTCAGGGATAGACACAAAGTCTATTCGCAAATGGCTTTCAATCTATTGTATTGATGCCTACTTGTGCTTTTGTCTTACCAATAATAGAATTTTACTTCAAGAAACTGTCATTAACTTGAAAGATGATGACCTGAAAATATGAAACCATATATGCATTAAAATGACACGATGTAGACAGTGTAACAGTTGCCAAAGATTGTCGTATGAGCTCCCAACAAGTGTCGAAATTTTTTATCTTGTCAATCCTGTTAGATTTATGGACCATCCTCACCATCATTTTCATTACGATTCCTACTTTGATTTCTCACTGTATAGAATCTATAGACTATAGATCAACTATCCTTGGTACATTATAAGAAGAGAATACTTCGACAGCACACTTGCGCGCTCTCTCTCTTTCTCTGTGACACGCACACGCACGCACGCACACAATTACATACATAAATACAAAATTAATTAAAATATTTTTATTTTTCCCACGTTGCCTTTTCCTTTCTGGGTTAATTTTGCAGTAAATTATTTTAGCATTTTAGGTGTATTTATCATTAACAAGCAAAACTAATTCATGAATTAATAGCCTAATGTCGTGTCCAAAAATGAATTTGGTTAGAGAAGAAATATACAAATAGATATTCACGCAGTGCTTTTTTTGTTTGATTGGAATTTTCCAAATTGCGCATGCCTGAGAGGGCAGAGTAATAGAGGGAGCGTCGGGCGAGGGTGTGTGATGTGACACTCTTGGAATGGTCACGACTTATTGGCATCATGTACTCATTGAACTTAATCCCCTTAAACTTGTTATATTTGTCCTTATTGAGATAAATTTGGAGGAAGTTTAGAATTAATTTGAGAAAAAATGGGTAAATTTTGATAGATTTTGCAACAGGAATGGAGTTAAGACAAGACATCTTATTCAAAAGTTATATGGATCAAAATCCAATAATCATTAACATTTATTTAATTAAAATCTTACATACAAAATATAAATGACAAGCAAGTCGGATGGAATAGATTTACCTAAGCAATCAATCCGAACCCATCCCAAGCCTAACCTTGAGTCCAAAAATCACATCCTAGTCCAACCCCAGCTTAAAATAAATTATATTGGACCTGCTTAAGTTGCCAAAAGAAAAACCGGGTTCACTAGGTCCCGTTTAACTTCAACAAACAATCCAAACACATTCATGTTCATAGACAGCCAAACAAATTTTCAGGATTTTCCCAAAATATAGGAACCCAAGTGGGAAAACTTATGAAAAACTAAAACAACACATTTTTAGAGAAGAAGTATTACAAGGAGAGAAGTTGAAAGTAAATGAAAACAAATTGAAAAAACAAAGCATATATAGAGAGAAGGTGAGAGAGAGAGAGAGAGAGAGAGAGAGAGAGAGAGAGAGAGAGAGAGAGAGAGAGAGAGAGAGAGAGAGAGAGAGAGAGAGAGAGAGATGTATCTTTGTATTGAAAAAAATATCCATAGTCATGATAGTTTAAGACTGAGTTTTTTGTTACACACTTGTCGTTACAAACAATATTTTGTACTATCAAGTCATTTTTAAAGTATTTAGAAGATTTATGTTCATCCTAAAGACGTGATTACAAAACACGTTTTTAGTTTAAAGATGTTTCAATGCATTTTCTAAACGTATCGTATGTTAAAGGTGATGTTTCTAAATGCACCTTTCTATTAAAACACATTTCAAATTCTCATTTATAAAATCAAAGTTTTTTAATAGAAAATTGCATTTCCAATTCACACCTTTTATATATAATTAGTCTTCTTATCTAACATGTGTCTCTTAAATATTTTTAAAAATAAATGATAATATCAAATATTCTTTTAAATCACGTGAGTTTGATAAAAAAAAAACTCGTTTAATACCATTGATGAACAAATAGTGAAGGGATTCTTACTTAGACTTTGTTGCACTAAAAGTGGTTGGTTAGATGAAAGTTGCCATTCTTACTTAGTCTAACAGTATCTAAATAAAACATAAATATATGACCCAAGCACAACCTGAATTGAGGTGTTTGAATTTTTTCACTTAAACTCATCTCAAATTACAAATAATATAGCCCAAGCTAAAAAAAAAAAAAATTGGCTTGGGCTTGGGCTTGGGCTTGGCTCAAGCTAAACCCTCATCCCCCCTCCTCTCCCCAAATTGCACCCTTAACAACCATAAATTAGTGAAAGCCACTTCTATATACATAACAACAATTAACACAAAAATTACAATATAAGCATAAATAACTAAAGTATATAAAATGTTTTAAAATACTTTTAATATGTGGAGAAAAATCTTTTAGTTTTTATATTGGGAATTCTTTTCCAAAATTTGAAATCCTTTAGACTAGTATTTGGTAAGTTTAGTTGAGTCTTGTGTATTATGTTAGTCACGATTGAAGACTCATGACAGCCTTGCAAGCACAATCAAGTCTGAAGAAGTGTGCAATCCAAGGTAATGCTTTCATGGATATCATGCATTACACTTTAGGCACGTGATTTTAGGATAGAAGATATTTAGAATTGAACCTAAAATTTTACAATGACGATACACAAAGTTTAGTTTTGAGTATAGGCTAAATTTGACCATTGGAAATTGTTAAAATTAATTGTAAATTTATTTTTAATTGATATAACGCAAAAGTAAAAAAACACAAGGCTAGTCATTTTGATGCGTCCCAGCTTCGTCAGAAACGGAAGCATTAGGTATTCTGTCACATTAAATTATAGATAGTAACCAGGTCCCTTGGACGGAACAAAGAGGTTGTCCAAATGGAAGCCCCGTTCGAACACGTAACAAGTTTGTCCGAACGTGTGATACTGAAAATTGAATTTTGATTGGTTGCAAAAATCTTTTCCAAATCAAATTAGGGTTTTTTGAGCTTCTTATTATATATAGGACCATGTTATATCTCACGTAAGAAATCTTGGTCTCTTAAAGGCAAAAGATTAATTGAGAGATATTTTGCTTCATATTTTTCTCAAATAGTCATAGTCTTGATTGCAAGGTCAACTAATACTTTGTATGTTTAAAGTCTATTTACCCAAGTTTCAGCTTGTACACTATAGAGGCATAGCTAGTTTGGTGTATCCATTACATAAAGAGTCGTATATTGTAGGAGTGGGGTGTGTTTGAGGATCATGGAAGCATTCTACTATAAAAGATAAATCAAGGGATAAACAGGTAATGAGAAGAAGTTTTGCAAGAGGTAGTTGCTTTCTTTCAAAGATTAGTGGGTACTGCTGCTCCATACTGCAATAAATTCCAAGATAAGATGCAAGGGCCCATTAAAAAAAGGTTAACTAAGGTTAAAAAACAAAACCTATTTAAACTAGTAAATGAGGTAGAAATAAAAAATCATGTGTTTAATATACATGCATAGAAACAGCTCCAAGACCAAATGGCTCCAGTCCATCTTTCTTTTTTAAAGAAACTTGGAGAGAGTAGGTGAGGAAGTGGTGAATGTAGTTTTTTTTACTTCTTTAAATTAGGTTACTAAGATACTAGGAATCAATTTCCCTTATTCCAAAAATCTCCAATAGGATTTCATACCCACTACTTGTTATAACATTATTTACAAATGTGTTTCTAGGATAATTGTAAATACAAGACACCTATTCTTCCTACAATCCTTAATCAAAGCCAGGCTACATTTGTTTGGGTTTGGTCTATGATTGACAACATATTTTGAATGCAAGAATTGGTAAGGAACAATCACAAAACCACTACCTTGTGAGGTGCACTATAAAAATGAATTTAACGAAGGCTTGCAACAAAATTAATTGGGCCTTTATCCTTTGATATCCTTACAATCATGGAATCATCTTCTATGGTGATCAACTAGATAAAATAGTGTATAACAACTATTAAATTCTCTCATAATCAATGGGGCTCATTCTATGTTTTCATTTCAAGGGCTTGGTTCTCAATAAATACTCTTTTGACCCTTTTAAAATAATGTTCGAGGAGTTTTTCTCATTGATTACAAGCAAGTCAAAATGGATCAAGACTTATAACCCATGTGAAACTTGTGATAAAAAATTCTGTAATTTTTATACTGACAATTCTTTTTCAAATTTTGTAATTCTTTAGACTAATAGTTGTCGAGTTAAGTTGAGTCATGTGGGTATCGCTAGTGTTACTATTGAAGGCTCAAGAAACCTTACAAGTACGATCAAGTCTGAAAAAGTGTGTAATTCAAGGTTGTATTGGCATATATATCTTGCATTACACATTAGTCACTTCACGTTAGGATTGTATTAGTTTATAATTGGTCTTTAAATGATTAAAATAATCTTAGGTGAAGTCTAGTTTTGACTATAGGATAAATTTGATTTATGGGAATTGGTAAATAATTATTCTAAGCTTATTTTTATGTTTTATTAAACATACTAGAACCCAATAGTTCAATTGTGTGTTCGAATCATTCTAACGGTGGCATGTTTTCAAGCTCGTATAAAATTCCAGTAGCTCATCCAACCAAACGGTCTAGAGCTCCATTCGAACAGTAAAGGATTAATCATTTGAAGGTGTGTGAAAATCAACCTTCTTGATTGGCTGCGTGAACTCTTCTCTAATTTGGATTATGGTTTTTGGTAGTTTTATTATAAAAGAGACTTGATGTATCTCATGTAAGGAATCCTGGCTTCTTAGCTTTAATTTTTAATATATATATATATATATATATATAGTCAGTTTTTATTGTAAGATCGGTCAGTACCTTGTGTTGAATATATGCCCAATGTCAAGTAATACACATAGAGGCATATAGTAGGATAAGCACACACGTTCATTCCACATACATGAAAGTTGCATACAATTAAAGGTTGTGCATTTGCGGATCATGGATGGTATTTTGGCTATAGAAGATTGATTTAAGAGAAGGAAGCAACGAGAAGAGAATTCTGCAGATAAACTAGTGGTAATCCACCAATCATGAATGTTAGTTATTTGAAAATTTGTCTTTGTAGACTTTTGCTGTGTTTTTTGTTGATTAGTGAAATTCTTTGCGTCTGATGGGTTTTCTTCCCCATGAGGGTTTTTCATGTAAAATCCCTATGTTATTTAATTTTATTTATTTGTTTGATTATTACTATTGTTGAGTTGGCATAAGCATGAATTCAAAAACTTAGTAATCTACAATAGGATTTCTTCGATAGTAATTCATCTTTGGATTAAATAAGTTTATTTAGTCTATGTTCCTTATTAATTAAATTTAGGATTCGACTCAAAATTCTCATATTTCACAAAATCTATCCATTACTAAAAATTTAATGCACGAATAGGGCATTTTAATCTATCCATTATGTTTTTCTCTATCGCGACATCAGTCAACTGAATCCAATAATCAATTGACTATTGGTTTTAAGTTCAAATGCATTGTTCAACAATTTATTTGTTTAGGTCGATTGTTCTTAACAAAAAGTGTAACTTATTTAAAGTTGAAGAACATTGGTCGACTAGTTTATCTTTATTAGTTTACTACTATTATTAGAGTGATTAACTTATTCAAAATTCAACAAATAGTGGTCAATTGATTGTATCTTTTGGTTGACTACTCTAATTAATAGAAGGTGTAACTCATTTAAGTTCAAGATAATCAATTAACTACAATCCCAACTTATCTTGGCAAAATGATAGTTCTTACTTTTGTTTATCTACATTAGTTAACTTATATATAACTCCAATTAACTGATTCTAATAGAATAAGTGTTTTGACTTAAACCAGTTAAGATTTGGTCAATTGATGTTATTTGTTGCCCAGATATTTACCCTAGAGGGAGCGGTGAATAGGGTATTTTGTAAATATTGACTACTTTTACGAACTTTAAATATAAATAATAAATATAAACAAGTAAATAAAGAGTAGAAAGGGAAAACACAATGATTTACCCTTTCTATGTCAAAGCAAAGCCTTGATCATGCTTTCTTGAATTTACCATACGATCTGTACCGAACCTTATTTATACGAATAAAGAACTGGGTCGAAGAGAAGGAAAAAGAAGCAGCTTCGGCTTCCTCCTATTACGGATATATGCTTTCAGTTAAGGTTCAAAAAACTTCTTACGCCTTCGATTCAAGTATCCCTACTTTAGTTTTTCTACTATCTTGATCTTCTTACAAATAGAGGTCAAACATTTACAACAAGAGCTCCCCACTCTTTTTCCTAGCAAAATATACCATTTTCCCTCATCGAGTAACATCTACCCACAACTCTCACTACAATGTGATGATAAAAAGATGTTTCACCAAAGAATGCTCTCTGAAGAGCTGAATGGTACAAATATGTTCACTCTCTAAAATTTGATCAATAAATGCTTGAGTATTTATGAGCTGAAAGAACTTTGAGATCTAGGTCTAGAAATAAATGAGATCTCAAGTTGCTAGTTAGATTTTAAAGTGAAAGAAAGCTTATGAATGTTATGGATAACAATAAATGCTTCAACCAACCTTTATTTATAGGCCTTGTAAAAATATAGCTATTTGATTTTGAAAATAGTTGTTTCCTCCCATTTAGATCTGTTTAAAATTTGAATTTCAAAACCCTAGATCGACACATTCAATCAATTGAATCATAGTTTAGTCGATTGAAGGAGTCGATTGAATTGTTCATAGGATAAAGGTTGTTTTTCATAAAAGGTTATTCAATCGAGTGAGTCTTAGATTCAGTCGACTGGATCTTCCAGTGTCATTATGTTCAGTAAAAAGGCTTAAGTGATATAGTCGACTAATTGTTCAATTTGGTTGACTAAATTTAATAATGAGTTGGGGCCTTATTAACAAAATGCTTATTCAGTTGACTGAGTCTTGGGTGCAATCGACTGAATCTTTAGAGACAAAATTGGTATGTTTTTGTGAACATGATTTAGTCGATTGAAGTGAGAACTCAGTCGATTGAATTTGACAGTTTAGCTTCGGTACTTATTTTGTTCACTATTTTCTTTTTCAAGTCTCTTGATTTTTCAAATTTTAGTTTCTATCTTTGTTATACTTTTGAAAAATCAGTTGGTTGATTAATTTTTAATTGATCACTTAAATACTTAAGGCATTACGTTTTGATCAATCAATCCTAGATCACTTATACACCCAATATAAAAGTAAAAGTCTTCATTTGATTTCTTTGTACATGAGTGCTCTCTTGACTTTGACTTGATGTTTCAATCTTGTAAGCATGATTCCAAGATGTTGATCCTCTTCATCTTTAGTCAAGCTTTAGTTAGCCATCTTTTGAGTTCATTGACCTATTTGCTTTGGCACTTTAGGTAAATCATTAGTCCACATCATCACTACCTTGTTATCATCAAAATTAAGAGATTCCTCTTAGTTGAAAACTTTTAGGGCCCAACATTATTTATTGGTCAACTACCTTTGGCAGTATTATTATAGGCTTAATTACATGTAAGCTTCAATCAACTGCTTCCACGAAGTGGTTGACTAATACTTCCAATAAGTATTTTACTCAATTGTCTTAGATAGCTAATTAACAATAATCAATTCCTTCAAGCAAAATTATTATAGGCTTAATTACATGCAAGATCCAGTCGAATACTTCCACGAAGTGGTTGACTAATACTTCCAATAAGCATTTTACTTAGTTTTCTTAAATAGTAAATCTAAATTAAATCTTCACTGAGTTGCATGTTTCATTTTTATAATCATCTAAGTTTCAAACGATATATTAACTCATTTTAGTGTGATTTAGAACTTGTGCTTTTGCTAAAGACTTGCATCATGATAATGATTAAGTTTAAGGTCGCGTATCATAAGGTCTCAAGCCATAATAATCAATCAAATGAATCATTATATAAGTATACTTATTCACTCGCATAGCTCATTGACTCTCTAAACTTTCTAGCTCCATGAATAATCTTCTTCAATATGTCTTGAGTTTGAAGTCCTTTTCCTTATGATAAGGACTTGAGATTTAGTGTCTTTGATCTTTATGTGATTGTCTTTCTTCTTTATCTTCTTGATATAAATATACATTGGTTTGTCATTGATCACTTGACATAAAACTATTAATGCAAGCTCATCAAAGCTTTGTTATAATCAAAGGGCTTTTGGCTGGGACTCCTTAAATAAATTGATAATTAAGCTTGGGTCTTCCCTCAAACAATTTACCTCTAACATTCCATCAATAATTATAGATAAAATACCCCTGTTTGCATAACTCTGGATGTCCATAATATTCTCAGCTTCAATAAAGGCATGAATTTCTAAAAGTTCTTTGAAATTTAAAAATTCAATAACTAATAATATATAAATTTGTTTTCTATAAAATTGATATATTTAGACTAAAAAAATAAAGATCTATTAAACAAGATCCATATTGCATATTATGTTCTTTAAAAAAAATTGTTATTTGAATAATAAATTTCATTATTTCTCTAAGAGATAGTGAAATTTTAGTGCTTTATAAAATCAAAGAAATTTCACTCCTAAAAACAAAAGAAATTCATGAGATGATTTAGTACCAGTCCAAATGTTAAGGAAAATCTCTCTTCAACAACAATTTGTTTCATTGTGTTTTATGGAAACAACTTTAGATTGTTGGGTTCCCTAAAGATGTTAGAAAAAATTTGTGTGTTTGAAGTCACACATCTATGATCCACCTAGGTGATAATATCCATGTATTTTTCTTAACCGGATGAGAAGTTTCCAATTAGCAGGGATTTTTCAAGGTCATAATGCCTGGTTTTCTCATAAAACTTGTGTCTTTTCTCTTTGATGCCCTCAATCACATTTTTCATCTAATATCAAGAATTTAAAAATATGTTGGAATGAGTTAATCACAAGTCTATGATGGGTTTAATTTCTCGTTTTGTATTAAACATTGCCATATTGCATTACAATGGTTTTCTATAGGCAACTAGATGGAGTAAAATCAGTTGCAACAGTTCTAACGAGTGGTAAAGGGTCATGTCAAGCTAAAATTGGTAAATACAGCAAAGGGTATAATTATTTTGAAAAGGGTTAAGACAAATTTATGCCACAATATGGCCTCACTCTTAGAGATTTTGTTGTATTTGAGCACAACCAGAAAAATGCTCAAATCTAACATAATTATAAGTCTATCTAACATGGAAACATAATCTATATGATTCATATCAGGGACTACTAACACAAACTGAACGTGCACTACAAGAAGGAGGTGCATGTCGTAGAGATCCCTGAGCCACACCCTATAGAGCGGTCATACATAAGGATTGGGATGAGATGGTTTATATATCTTTCTAGAACTATTAATAATTTTAATATTTATAAATAGTTATAATAGTAGTAACATAAGTTTTTATTTTTATAGGATGATATAATCGAGTTTTGCACTTGGCCGATCCCTGAAAGAGATACTCCATTCAACAACGATTAGCTCTATATGGTCGTTCTAGGGAGAAGGTGTGGAAATTCTAGCAAGGAGATCTTCTCAATCTTAGTAAGTTGTAATTAAACTTTTATGACTTATCTTTACAAATTATACATTTTAGAAACTTAAGTTTTCAAACAGAGTTAGAATTGGGGTTTTGAGCGGCTAAAAGGCCCAACAATAGTCTAATTACCCTAAAATCAATGCACACAACTCACAACTAATAAAATAGGCTTGTAAAAAATGATGGCACTCAATTCTGACCCTCAGCTTGCAACTTATGCAAGAAAAACACACTTTAGAAACCTAAGTTTCCAAAACGACCCAAACTTGGGGTTTTGAGTGGCCAAAAGGCCCAATATCAGCCCAACTACCTTGAAACTACTTCATACACCTCATAAATGATAAAATAGACTTGTAGGACATAAAAACAATGAATTCTGATTCTCGGCTTGTAACTTATGCAATAAAAAGTCATTTTAGAAACCTAAATTTCCAAAACAACTTAGACCTGGGGTTTTGAGTGGCTAAATGGGACTATAATTGTCTAACTACCCTGAAACTTCTTCACACACTTCACAAATGATAAAATAGACTTGTGAGAACTGACGACACCAAATTTCAATTCCCAGCTTGCAACTTATCCATGAAAGACTCACCTTAGAAATCTACATTTTCAAAACAACCCAAACTTCGTGCTTTGAGGGGCCAAAAGGCCTGATAAAAATATAAATACCCTAAAACTACCTCTCACACATCTCACAAATGACAAAATAGACTTTTAAAACAATTGGCACTGAATTCCGATCCCCGACTTACAACTTGTGTAAGAAAGAGTCACTTTAGAAACCTAAGTTTCCAAAACAACCCATACTTGGGATTTTGAGTGGGCAAATGGCCCGACAATGGTGTAACTATCCCAAAACAACCTCATATACCTCAAAAGTTGGGAAATAGACTTGTAGAAACTAACAAAACAAAATTCTAGTCCCCAACTTGCAACATTTACAAGAAAAAGTCACTTTAGAAACTTAAATTTTCAAAATAACGTAGGCTTGGAGCTTTGAGCAGCCAAAAACCCCGATAATGGTTAACTAGCCCCTCAAAGTGCCTCACACACCTCACAAATAATAAAATAGACTTGTAGGAACTGACGACACCAAATTATGATCTGTGGCTTGCCACTTATGTAAGAAAGTGTCACTTTCGGAAAAACTTAAGCAATAAAGTATTTAAATTCAATTTTTATCATATTTTTTTTTATATTCAACTCTAATAAGTGATTGATATTTATTGTAGATGGATTGTATTCTTGCATTGCCTCACATTGGGACTAGCCTTTTATTTTTTTTTTCTCTAACATCTATATTTGTACTCTATCATATATTTTTCAAAATTTGAATTATAGGACATATTGTAGATTTATTATTGCAATTAAATTTATATATATATATATATATATATATATATCACTTTCATAATGTATGCAATTATTTTATATCAGGATTATTAAAATAGGTTTTGAAGAGGAATAAACAAAAATAAATTGCGATAAAACATGTGAATAATATTTTAAAAAAATTACTTTTTTTATTGATGCACAAATGAGCATCGCAAAAAGTCCACTGCAACACTTTTAGTGACATACATATATTCGTCACTAAAACTGATACACCACTATTAGTGATGCTTATTTTTTCGTCACTAAAAGTGTCATACTGCTTTTAGCAATGCATAAGGGTTCATCGCAAAAGTTCACTTTTAGCGACGTATGCCTAGGCGTCGCTAAAAAGCTTATATTAGCAACGCATACCAACTCTGTCCCACACCTTTAGCAACACTTATTTCCATTTTCAGTGACGCGTGAAAGCGTCACTAATAGTCATTTTTAGCAATGCACACATTTTATGCATCAGTAATAGTGTTAGCGCCACCGATTTTAGCTGATGCCTTTGGCGACACACATTTGTGCGATGCTAAAAGTTCCAATTGTGCATCACTAAAAGTCTTTAGTGACACTTTTGAGACTTTTAATGACGCATGCGTGCATCGTTAAAAGTGCCCTCTGTTGGAGTGTCTGAAGAATGTAGTTGTTTTTTGGAGTTCATCTTCAATAATACGAAGTTGTAATTTGAGTTCAGATGATTAAGTCTTTAATGATATAATTGACTAACATTGTAAACTACCATGAGACCTAATATAAACTAACAATTACAAACTCAATATAGACTTTTAGAAAGGATTGGAGACACATACAATATTAGAAGAAAATTTTACAACCAATATAACTCAAATTTCCTAACAAATTTATATATCTTGAACTTCATCTTGCAACTCTCACGCAAAGCACTCTCACCCAAGTTTTTGGGCATTTGACTATGCATCAAGATTAGGCAAGCCTTCACTTAATATTTTTTGAGCAAATTAAGTCAAGATCTCTTTGATCTTCTCAAAAGTGATATTCAATCAATTGAAAAAAAGTACATCATCAATCTCAGAATACCTCAATTAGCTCAAGCATATTTTTGATTCATTGGCTACACTTAAGCACCTAGTCCATAACAAAGAACTTGTTGGTCATGCTCTCAATGGTCTAGGACCAAAATATGCCAATTTTGTTGTGATGATGGAAAATCAGGAACATCTACCCTTTTTTTCGAATTTTGATCACAACTTTTTAGTCATGAACAACATCTAAAATTCTCTTCTTAATATTTTCCATACATTGGAGATACAACTGTAAAGTTTAAATATAGACCTAGCATATAACAATGTACACCATATCTACAATCTTCAAGGCATTTAAATGGGCCTCACAACTATGGTTTCCTTCTCACCAACATAGAATTAATAAAGCCCAATAACAATAGGGGAATAAAAAATTTCCTCTATATAAGTCTCAGTATTAGAACCATGGTCGTGGACTAAACTCTTAATGCAAACCATACTTGAGACAATGTTAGATATGTTGCTAATAAGGACATAATGTTGCTAGATGCCGATTTCTCTTCAATCAAAAGTATAATCCAACTCAAATGCAACAGTCATTACTATACTATGAATATTTTAGACACTCCCTTAATAGTTCAACCTCGAAACTCTTATTCATGTTAGTATCAGACACTGGTGCAACTAGCCATATGATAACAAATATGCCAATTCTTAAGTAGCCCCAAGAATACTTTGGTTTTGACTATGTTATGGTTGGCGATGGAGCCCATCTTTGTATTTCTTACATTAGTAATATTTATCTTCATAGTTTAGGTTCTCAATTCAAACATGAAGATGTGCTTTGTGTTACTACTATTAAGAAGAAAATATTATTAATAACCTAGTTTACTAATGATAACAATTATTCCTTTCACTTTTTTCATGGAGCTATTATGTTAAATAATTTTGGCTATGGGGAAATTTCTTCTCATGAGACCTATTACTGAAAATTTGTTTCCACTTGATCTTTTTAGTAAAAATTTAGGGAATCAAACAAGTGTAATTTCAAAAGAGGTAGTCTTTCTCAGTTCCAGAACCACCCTTAAAGTATGACATAATCATTTGAGGACATCTTATTCCCAAGCCGTTTTCGCTCTATCTTTAATAAAATGTTTTCAAATCTTTGGTACTATGAATCAAAATGTTTTTGTGCTTATTGTCAATTGGGAAAAAGTAAAAAACTACCATTTGGTTCATATGTTCTCCTCATCCTCTTTTTTAGATTCATTGCGATATTTCGGGTGCAGTACCCGCCCCATCCATTTTAGGTTATCATTTTTATAGATGATTTTAGTGGTTTTGTCTAGTTTTATCCTACTAAGGTAAAAAAATAATAGCATTGTATGATTTCTTCACTTTAAAATGATGATAAAATATCCAATATCTATAAAGATCAAGTAGTTTTCAAAGAGATAGGGCCTTAGAGTTGACAAAAGGTGTATCAGTCTCTAATGATTGTGGTATTATTCCCCAGATCTCTTGTCATAATCATCGTTAGATCTCTTATCCTCGCACCAAACAATAAAATAGGGTTGCCAAATGAAAGTATTTCCATATCATTTAATGGGGATTTTCATTGATGTTCCATTGTTTCATGCCTCAACAATACTAGTTAGAGGATTTTAGCACTATTGCCTATCTCATTAACCAATTTCCACATTTTGAACTCTAAGTCTCCCTATGAAGTTTTCTTTAAGAATCGCCTTAATTGCATCATTCTTTGTATTTTTAGATGTACTTGTTACTCTTATTTAGGACCATACAAATAAGATAAGTTGAGCCCTAAATTAGTTCGGTGTGAGTTCTTGAATGGGATACAACAATAAGTGCACAGGTTATCATTTTTTGGATTCCAAGAATAGATGAGTTTATACTTCTAGACATGTTTTTTATGAATCCACCATTTCATTTGCAAACATGTCATCCGATTCACCCACATTGGACACAACAATCTGGAATTACTCTACATGTTCCATTACTACAAGGTCAGAACTCTTTTTCTTTTACCTCTTTATTGCCTTCTCCTCAACCATCTTCCCCACAACCATCTTCCCCACAACCATCTCTATATGTGCCTTATCCTGATTCTTTCCTTATTAAAAGCATACCAAGGTAGCACCTCATCAATGATAATCATATACATGATCCTCCCATTACCTTTCCCATATCCATACCAAACTCTTCTCTTTTACCACCTAACATTTTCATTTTTGGACCACTAGTGTCCCTACCACCTATCCCTACACATCCTTTAATGACACCCCTTAACGATGGTATAGTGAAACCCAAACACTACTCCCATTTGACCACAAAAGTCCTATTCCCTAAGCCTTTGTAGCCTCACTTCCCTTTCATGACAAAACTGAGCCCTTACCTCTCTCTTGGTCTCTAAAGATCCTACATGATGTGAAGTTGTATATGTATAATGAGTTTTGTCCTTTATTTCCAATCACACCTAGTTTTTTGTCCCTCGTCTTACCTTCATGAATATAATTCATTCCAAGTGGGTTTCTCAGATAAAGGAAAAACTAGATGATTTAGTTTAGCAATATAATGCTTGCGTCGTTGTTAATGGCTATCAACAAAAAGGTGAGGGCTTTACAAAAACATTTAGTACCATAGTGAAGCCTTCCACCATTTTTATATTTTTCTTTTTATTTTTTCTTACTCATCACTAGACTATTTGGTAACTTTCTCTTACTCTTCCACCACCATTTGAAAAATGTCATCCTTCATGGAGTACTTTCTGAAAAGGTTTTTATGGAACAACCTCTAGGGTTTTATGACAACTGTTGTCCCATACATATTTTTACTTTCATAAGGCCATTTATGGTCTTAGACAAACCCTATATGCCTGGTTTTAGTGGTTTAGTACTTTCTCTGTAATAGGGCTGACTCTAGTATATTTGTCTTTCGATCCATATTTTTCATTATGGTTTTTCTTCTCTATGTTGATATTATCTTCTTCAATCATTCATTCACATTCTTAGTACATAGTTTTCCATGAAGAACTTGGGTGATTTGCATTTTTTTTTGGAATTAGAACTAAGCATACTCCTCAGGGACTTAATCTCAACCAGTCCAAGTTTGCACTCGCTCTTTTCATATATTAACATGTTAGAATCTAAACCTTGCTCCACACTAGTTCTAGTTGGTTTTAAGCTATCTATTCATAATGGAGACCCATTATCTAATCTATTATATCTTACAGACAAGTCATGGGGGCACTTCAAAGGCATAATTGATCTCGGCATCTATCTCAAGCCATGCTCTTCTTATGTACATTGGATGCATGCATTTTCTGATGTTGATTAGGTTGGGTGTCCTGATGTTAGGAGATCTACAACTAATTATTGTCTCTTCCTTGATCCTAATATTGTGTCATGGTCTTGCAAGAAATAACCTATTATAGCTCGGTCTAGTGCTAAAGTTGAATATCATGCTATAACATGCACTATTGTCAAACTCACATAGATTAATTCTCTTCTCCATGAACTCCACATTTTGGCCCAGGCCCCTCTCCATTTATCCTGTGATAATATTAGTGATATCTGCATTTCTGCCAACCTATTATATATTTCATGCCATCACAAAATATATTTAGATAGATTATCATTTTATTCATGATCTACAATTTTTTGTATAGAGAACCAAATTGTTGATATCTTTACGAAAGGATTGGTTTCCTCTCAATTTTGTATGCTAGCTTCGTGACAAACTGATGATGCATTCACCCTTCATCAATTTGAGAGGGGCTGTTAATTAACTCTCAACCTTGATTTTAGCACCATGATTTCAACCTTATTCTTTTCTCAATTACCTCCTTTATTCAAGGAAGTAATGTTTCATGTCCCACCACTTTATAATTTTATCCTACTTATCTCACAAGGGGTGAGACCCAATGATGGGTTTCATCCCTTGTGAAAGATGTGGGATAGAGATTAGATGAAAGTTTGGGTCTCACCCCTTGTGAGATAAGTAGGATAAAATTATAAAGTGGTGGGACATGAAACATTACTCTTATTCAAGATTTGACTATGTAGTTTTTACAAACTAGGAGCTAAGTGTAGGGATTTTGTTTTGTTCTTTCCTTCTAGGTTGTCTATTCTTACCTATAAATACATGTACTTAATGTAAATGATACATATTGAAAATACAGAGCTTTCTTTATCCTATAAAAAATTTTGTTTCCGTATGAATTGCATAAAATTTAAACTCTAAAAATTTTATTCAAAGATATTTTCATTTAGTAATATAAAAAAGATAAAGTGAGCAATAATTTGCATGTATTCCAACTTTCTTAAACTCTTGTCGTGACAATATTATAAAGAAGAAAAAAAGATAAATATCTCTCCCACTTTTTTTTTTTCTCTCTATTTCTCTGTCAAGATCATGACATAGTTTGCTTGACAGTACTCCAGGACATACATGGTTTGCAAGGAAGTATCAGCTGTCCTCATAGTTGGATCCCCATAATATTATCTCGCGGGTGAGCATGAGGCCACGTACACTGATACATCAACTGGCAAGAATGCATGGTGTAGATCATCTCAAGTCCCCAAAACGGCAAAGCCCACCACGAGAAGAAGAGACTCTGATGTGGAGAGAGAGAGAGAGTTGAAAGCAACCACAGGGGACCGCAAACGGGCGTTTAAAAGTTGTAACAGAAATAATTGAACCATAGGAACAAACCACCAAAAGGGTCTTTCTCAAGTTCCTACAGAGACGGCAAAAGAGCCATAGCCTATTCATGCCCAGAGAGCTATGACCCATGTAGGCTCAACCCTCAGTTGGGTCCACTAGGAATCTCTAATATAGACAGGTAGCCTATAGGAAAGCAGAGATTAGGATGGAATTCATAAGTTCAGCCAATGAACAATCAGATCGGACCAATTTATGGGTCCCAAAGAGCGCAATCTTTCACTCATTGAAAACCACCGAAAGTACATGGGCCCTTAAGGCTCAGTGCAACCCTAATGCAAGAGTAAAAGCGCGCTCTGTGGGTCACACCACCATTACAATAATTGTACCATTTGGCTCTCTAAATAAATACATGAAGACATTCAAAATTCCCTGTTGCACTTCATTTTTGGTCTCTTTCTGAAGTTCAGTTTTGATTTTTATATCACTCTCTTTTCCATGATCACTTCAAAAAAAGCTGCAAATGCCGCTGGAGGCAAGACGGCGCGGGCCTGCGATAGCTGTTTACGCAAGCGAGCACGGTGGTACTGTTCTGCGGATGATGCTTTCCTTTGCCAAGGATGCGACTCATCGGTCCATTCGGCAAACCAGTTGGCAAGTAGACATGAAAGGGTTCGGCTCGAGACAGCATCCTATAAACCCATCAACTTGGGAGTTGTGGAAAATTATCCACCGGCATGGCACCAGGGTTTCACCCGTAAAGCTCGAACCCCACGCCATGCCAAGCCAACACCAATTCAGCCACCTAAAGATAAGGGGAAGATTACGAATCCTCTTCCCCTTGTCCCGGAGATTGGTAGTGAAGAAGCTTCGCTCTATGAGAACGAAGAAGAGCTTCTTTACCGTGTCCCCATCTTTGACCCTTTTGCTGCAGAACTCTACAAGATATCGAATGAAGTGAAAAATATAGCGTGTGATGATGGAGCTGAAACTGCCATGGAGTGTGAATTGAAAGATATGTCAGCCGATAATGGACACGATGAGGCGTGTGACTTGAATAATCTTCCTGGTTTTCTACCGTCAGATGAGGATCTTGCAGAGTTTGCTGCAGATGTTGAGAGCTTGCTCGGAAGGGGGCTCGATGAGGACTCGTGTCGCATGGAAGGGTTGGGACTGTTAGATTGTAAAGAAGAAGAGGCTATAGATATATGTATGGAGGGCAGAAGAGTGAAGGTTGAAGATGAAGAATTAGAAGCTGTTGTGGCTTCTCATTTGGATCCGGCGTTGGATATGACAAGAGAATCCATAGATTGGAACTTCGATTATGGGTCTCCAGTGACTGGGGAGGAAGAAGAGGAAGAAAAGGTGTTGACTGCACCGGGGACTGCAGTGATTAACATGCGAATATAAACCAGAAGTGAGGAGGAATATATTTTTGAGGCTTAACTATGAATCAGTCATCACTGCTTGGGCTAGCCAAGGTTCTCCTTGGACAACCGGAAGCCGACCAGAGATCAATCCAGATGATTACTGGCCTGACTTCATGGTACTCTTTCTCTCTCTCTCTCACGTGTGCATGTGTGTCTGTTTGTGCTCGCATGTGCAGATTTCTTTTATTTCTTATTCAAATTGTAACAAAACAAAACTGACCATTTGAATCTCTAATGGTTACTTCTACATGCATGTGATTATCTACTTAATTAATATTTCTTCTTATCCAAAGTAAAAGGATTTAGATACTTGAATTGAGATTTTTCATTCTTGGCAAACCCTAGCTAGCCTTTTTACTTATGCATGTATGAGTGCTTAATGAGTTGTTTAATGTTACTTGGGGAGAAAATAAGAGAAAAATCTTAATTATCCATGATAGATCGATTTAGATTAAACAATTGGGATTGACAAATGTTGTTGCTCTCTCGTCTTGAATTTTTCAGGGTATGTGCACTATGGGCGGTCATCACCCGAATGGAGGGGCTGGAGGGCACGTTAGAGGCGGTGATGGGGGAAGAGAAGCGAGAGTATCAAGGTACAGAGAGAAGAGAAGGACTAGGTTGTTCTCCAAGAAGATAAGGTACGAAGTTAGGAAGCTGAATGCAGAGAAGAGGCCAAGAATGAAAGGTCGGTTTGTCAAGAGGACATCCTTTGCAGTGCCTGCTTTCCCTTACCTGAGGAACAAATAACTGTCAACCGCCAAATTTGCTTTTCTTTGCAAAATTGACGAGTTAGTTAGGCTTGTAAATAGCCTATAATACAATAAATGGAAGTGACTGATATTACAGACCTTCAAGCCTCTCTCTCCCTGCCCCAAACCCCAGCCCAACCCACCAAAGACATGCATACAAACAGCCCTCTTTCGAAGCCCCCACACACCCACAACACAACAAACGTGCACTCTAAAAGTTTTGAAGTGCTGAGTGAAGAATATTGGACCTAATGAGAGATATATAGCCTTCATACTTTTGAAGTGAAAGTTCTTATCCTTAGATGCTTTAGTAGGAACATAAGACAAATTCAAATATTTCACAAGCAAGCCAATAATTTATTTGATGATTGATTATTTATTATCTTTGTTGCGACAAACAAAAAAATAAAGAACCGGTTAAAGAAATATGAAGCATCGCTCAAAGCACATAATTTATGTGGTTAAGCCTTAGGCCTATGTCCATAGGCAACACTAAGAAGAAAAATCTACTAATAATGAGAAGTGAAAACAAAATAATAACTTTAACACGTTCTATAGCCGATGGGATCTACAAAAGATATGTCTATAAAATAGCTCGAAATACTAAAATGGTATTGGCATTTTGACATAGGAAAGGCCTATTGGTCTTAGAATTCAATACTCCAGCCATCTCAACAAATGTCTGCCATATCTTGAATTCGATCAAACCTTAGACAAGAGACCCTCCAAGTCTTCTCCAAAACCCTTAAGGGCACATGATCTCAACATCTTTAAACACCAATCAAGTGCAACCAATGTTTGAACTTTAGTACAAGAAAAAGATTGGCATCATAAATCTATCAGATTATTTGCCATAGGAATCTTTTTCACTATAATAAGCCCATGGAAGATGTCATTCCGAATGAAGTGATATCTCTAACATCAGTAACATTTGGCCCTAACATGATACATTTGATTTTTGGTCAAATGTAGAACACTCTAACTCACCATGCATAACTATCAAAGAATGTTGCAACCCCAAGTCACCAAAAAAAAAAAAAAAGCTTCTAATCCAAATAGCTTCTTGCAACACCTTAGTTGTTGCCATATATTGTGCTTTGGTAGTGAATAAAGGAATTGTAGATTATAAGGTTTCCTTTCAATTAATAGTACAACCTAAGAGAGTGATGACATAACTAGTAAGAAATCTCTTCTTGAAAGAATAAAATTCACTTGCATAGTTTTTTTTTGGTAAACAAAAGTTTATTGAAGAGAAAGGGAGAAACAAGGCACACAGTTGAGAGCAAAACAAAACAAAGCATCTCACAAGGGAGGGAGGGCAGAGGCCCAAACACTACAACAGCCTCTGTAGGAGGCAATGAAACTATATTCTATTTAACTTCCATAAGAAACATAGATGGTCATTTAGCCAAGACGACTTGTAGCTGCGATGGGATCTCATCTTGAGATGGAGCATTATAGCAATATCCTTAAAAATCATACAAGGAGTTCTTTCCTCTTGTAGGAAGGGGATCTATTGTTTCTTTCCTTCAACATCAAGTAAATAGAGGTAGGCAAGGTCCACTTCAAACTTTGGAGTAGAAAGACTTTCCTTTACAAATGGAGACATACCATTCTTGGACTAAAGACTAGGATATGAAGGGATTGCTTACATGGCATTTTCCAATCAATTGATACCAAACTTCCATAGAAAAAAGGCAATTGAAGAAAAGGTGAGGAGTGGATTCAGGATTAAGCTTGTAGAAAGGACAAAGGTTTTCGCTAACAATTCCCCAATTCACAAGTTTATCCTTGGTATGGAATCTATTCTTTCAAAAAATCCACAGGATAAAGGCATGCCATAGGTAGTTTCCAATGAACTATATGATTTTGCTCCAACAAACTTCGGGGATTTTGCTTTTGATTTGATTCCAAGCAAAGGAAGCAAAATAACTACCATACTTTGAAATTTTCCAATTTGTGGAGTCATTTGCTCTCAAATTAAGCTACTAGTTAATTTGATTTTTTATGGAGCCTCAAATTCCTAGGCCATTTCCACTTTCCATTGAGAAGAACATCAACAACTTTAGCTTTAGACTGCCTCTAGAAGGATTGAGGAATTTGATCCTTTATAGGCCCATTGGGGAGCCATGGGTCATACCGGAGGTAGGTGTCTCTACCATCACCTATTTTGTATAGGATGAAACTTTTAGCTTTGTCTTTTAATTTGATTAACTGTTTCCAACCCAGCTACTATCTTTGGGAGGTTTGACTTCCTAGAAACTTTTATCTCTAATCCTATACTCATGGATCCATTTGATACAAAGGCAATCTATTTTGGAGTAGATAGACGTACTATATGTGCCTGAGGATGAGAGCTTCATTCCACTTTTTGATCCTTTTAATACCTAAACCCCCTTCACATTTAGGAGTGCAGATAGATTGCCAGTTCACCTTAACATAGTAGGAATTACTAGAAATCCCTAAGGTGCTTATCAATGTCCTTGTGGATTCTTCTATGATGGTAAAGAGAGAGCACCATTACACTTGAATACTACACAAAACTAAAATAACTAGCTAGAGTCTTCCTCCATAGGACAAGGTTTTATTAGCCCAACTATTGATTCTTTTAGAATCAATAAAACCAACAAACTACTAAGAATGGTCATGGTCTTGTCATACACTAAACAATATCAACCCTACCTTTTAAGTACCAAAAAATCCATTTCATTGGATGCCGAGGAGCTTTCGTTGGATGCTTTTTATATCTACTAACAATATGTGATATATATATATATATAAACATCTTAGCATGCATGATGTTTCCCACTGCACTAGCATAAGGAGCACAAGATGTGATCCTTCTCCTTGTCAATCTATGGTGATAAAGTTGCAAATTATCGAAAGCGAGTAGCAAGGTGAATCTTCACAAGCTTTGAATTCTGCATAAAAATTTGCTCAAACAATTTTTTAATATAATTTCTCTAGGATAAATGCAATCTACCTGTCACACCCCAAACCCAGGTACCGTGACTAAAGGGTCATTAAACCCAAATCGGCAGGTTAATCTAAGGAATCATCCTAGTTCTTTGTTATAAATAGGCCCAAGTTCATTTCTTGCTTCAATTGGGTTAGTTTTATTTCCTTTAGTTCATATTGTTCAAGCTCCGTAATGGGATTTTTCTAATTTAACTACTATGAGAGTACTTTATAATAAATCAAATCTTAGCTTGAGTCCATTCCAACAATACTGTTTAATTATACAAGTGTCCAATATATAAACATACAAATGAGAAAAATCAGGGTATATGCACCCTTTTTTCAACGAATGAGGTAATTACATAAAATGAAATACAAAAGTCTCTATGATCTTCAGTTGCTTTATCCAGATCCCGTAATTACTATCCCACGTCTATGAACCTGCCATTCCCATGAACAACAAGGGTCAGCCATAACACTTAGTAGGGTTTTCCCAAAATCACATACAAGCAAGCAAGGACGCAAAAGCTAATGCAAGTCCAATGATGACATTTCTTAAGGTCTAAAATGTACTTACAAGCATAAAATTCTCAAACCTCATATATTTTCCAATAAGATTATCATATTACAATAATGTACAAGATATAAATCGTTCATAGTCTAAGAACATGGATGGAAACAATTCATAAGAAGTAATTAATCTAATTCTAACTAGGAAAAATCATCAAATAAGTATTCAAAGCATAGCATATTGATTATACCTATCCATTTTATTTGCAATCTTGCAATGAAAGCAATAGGAACAACAAATATACAATTCATAATTGCAAATGTCATGCAATGTCATGTACATGTGCCAAAAATAGGTAATACATAATTTCGTTCAATCACCTCAAGTGCAATCCCTTACACATCTCACTAGTTCTCAATGTCTAAATAGTTCATCCGTCATAAGCTCACTTTCACTCATATCAAATCAACATTTTTCTCCATTACCTATGTGTCCCTCGCTAAGCCTTAGTGCTTTACAAGCTACTAACCCGATGGATACAGACGATCACTCGCGCAGGTTTACAGCTCGCAAGCCGATGAGAAACACCATCCCGAACACAAGGATAACCCTAGGTAAAGCGCAATCTCACCACGCTCAAGAGTACACAAAAAATCTTCTATTTAATGCGCAATCTCACATACACACAAAGACGTCTAATCCAATGAATCCCATGTATATATCATCCTAAATTTCCAAACCATCTTCATAATACTCAATAAATATCTCATTATGTCTAGACATCATGATGCATGTGTATAAAATGAATAGGGTATCTAAATAATCAAGTGAGCATACCAATGCATTATGAATCATAGGGATTATGATACAACATTCTAACAATCCAACAAGTTTAATCAAGTCACAATAGCATTGTTATCCCAAGAGCACAATAATAACCAAATATCAATTCTTAAGAGATCAAGTAGTTTTTCAAGTAACAAAGTAATAACTCAACATATGCCATTTAAATAGGAAGTATGAAGATTCATCCATAAGGAACATTCACACCACAACTAGAAAGATGGCATAATCAAGACATACTAATAGATTAACCAATAAATCTTTGATTATCTTTATATTAGGAATCATAGTGTCCAAAAATATCCAAAAGATATAATCCAATCAAAACACTAACAATTTATCCCATGCCTATATCAAAGTGTCCTAAAGTTTTCCAACATTATGATTAATCCAAAAGGAAGTTCTACATGTCCACGCTCCCACATATTCCTATAGAATCCATTTTATAACTTTCAAGAAAATATCTATTCACACCAACTATGTCGCAAATCTTCTATTGAAATAAAGTATATTGGATAATCTTAAGTAACTAAGGTAATATTTGAAAAACACTTATGCCTGTAGATTCATCTATATATGATTACACATATATTTAGATATAGACATTGTATGTGCATTGTTGGCAATTCATGAATCACACAATTTAGATGAAGCATTAAGAGTTTATAATTATGCTATCATAAAAAATTTCCATGCTTACTCCAATCTAAAGTAATCATGATATACATAGATAGGCATATACTTCTTACATAGCAACATGCATATCAAGATAAACTTCACCAAGGATAGCTGTTACGACTCGGAATCCACCCTATACGGATTAGGGGCTAGTGACTGACACTATCACTTAGACAGGCTGTACAAAATCAAACGAATTGCATAAGAGTAATATTTTTTTTCTTTTAAACAAGTACGAAAGCTACACATATGTAACTCATCTGGTAGCAAATCAAATTCTATCAATCAACAATAAGATTATCTCCAAATACAATTTTTATCATCATTAATCATCATTTAAGTCTATTCTAGTGTCACTATGTCACAATATCTAATATTAAGATTAACCTTAAGGATATATATATGAATTAAGGCTCAGAGCTATATATTGTCACAGTTTCCCACAAGCATGTCATTAGCTCCACTAGTCACCATCATTGTGTTTCCTTTCATATTGTTGTTACTTGAAAAATTGTTATAATTCTGGAGTAAGCTAACTTAGCTCAGTAAATAAATCCTTCACTCTGCCATAGGTTACACAAGGGTATATAACAACAAAATAATCATAGGATTTCAAGTTCAAAGGAATTGGCCATCAAACCCAAAATAACATAGTTCACAAGGGGTTACAAATGCGATAAGAAAGACTAAGTAAGTCAACAAGCACAATTTATCAACATATGGTGTTTAGCTACCCAAATCAAAGATATTCAAATCGAATACAAAGGTAAGCCTCAAAAGCATGTTTCATATTCACAGATAATATCATCAAATAAACAAATAGTGTGGGATCTAACATATACAAATTGAGTCTAATAGATGCTATCAACAAATAGGGTCTGGCTACCCCCAAACAACACTCATTTAGCTTTACCACTCATCTCTAGGTTTTCCTGAATGGTAGCCAAGAACTCTTATCAAACAATTATGTCCTCATCAGGACTATGTGTTAGGTATCATTCCCAAACACCGACCCGTAGGTCATTAGCATCTAAAGAATCAAGATGGGCATTGTGATAGATACAACCCCGCATACTCACAAATAATGTTATTAGCAAAGGATTTCACAAGATATGAATATATACATAGGAAACAAATGTCCACAACAAAAGGAACATAATTGATCACAAAGATAGTATATAGTCAATGAGTTAAAGGACTCATAGATGTTCACAAAAAATAGGATATCAATGAATCACAAGTTTTCATATAATGAAAAACACAATAATCAATGGTTTGTAGACTTTAAGTAATTATAGATATACAATTTCAAGAAACAAAGATTGGCAACTATACAAGTAGGCCATATTGGCAAAGTAGAAATTCACATATTAGAGTTCGGGTTTACTTACATTGGGTTCTTAGCATTGCATTCCCATGCGGGTACCATAATAGTTATCCCATAATCTTGTTCCATTTTTTCATCATTTAGTGTGATCCTATAATCATGGATCAAAAAAATATTGCATATTAAATTAGTATTCGTTCTAATTTCAACATTTTTATTTAGTGTTTTTAAGTTCTTTTGAACTTAGTCTAATTTATTAAGAGATTCTCAAATTTTCAATTTAGGATTTTCTGAAGCTTTATAACTTATTTGGCCTTTCAATGGCATAATGGTAATTTACCATTTTTAATATCCCATATTTCTTCATACGTGATTTTATGTATTCTGGCTTCATTTTGAGTCTAATTGGTCCTTATAACATTTACATGGACCTTTTAATTTTATCTATACACTTCTGGTAACTTCATTAAGTCTTAGGGACGTATTCGTCATTTTTTGGTTTGTTACCTAGTCTTATTTTTCTCAAAAGGACATCACCGTTAAGTTTGAAATATCGAATATAATCAATCTAGGCTTTTTCATATCTTAACTAGCATTTATGTGACTTATATTAAGCCTAGCAATATTTTTGTAATTTTACACTTTTGCGCGTCACATTTTTTGGTACTTTGTTTGCTAAAATGGACCACATTTTTTAGTCTGGAACGTCAAATAAAGTCAGAATATGCCATCTCTGACATTTAACTAGCTTTTGGACTACTAAGGGCAAAATAGTAATTATGATATTTTACGTGTCTATATTTTTGGGACTTCGTTTCACAAATGAATCCCTCCATTGGATTTAGAATGTCCCAAAATGTTAAGATATATATTTTTTCGTAGTCATTAGGATTCGACTGGTCACTTAATTAATCATTAGGACGTATTTAGAATTATTCCAGTTTGTCCGTTCATATTCTTTGGGATTTAATTTTACAAATCGGACTCCATCGTTGAGTCCAGAACTCCCCAAAGCATTGGGTTACACTATTCTTTCATTTTAATTGATCTTAATTTGGCCTATTTTTGGCTTAAGGTATTTTGGTAATTTGTTTATAAGGACGTATTTAGAATTATTCCAGTTTGTCCATTCATATTCTTTGGGATTTAATTTTACAAATCAGACTCTATCGTTGAGTCCAGAACTCCCAAAAGCATTGGGTTACATTATTATTTTATTTTAATTGACCTTAATTTGGCCTATTTTTGACTTAAGGGTATTTTGGTAATTTGTTTATAATTTAAAAGACTTAAAATTAATATTTAATTAATTTCTTGGGCCATTTTGTAATTAATAGAAAGTTCTAGGGTTAATTTTTAATTAACAGAAACTATCGGAGTCATTTCATAATTAACAAAAACATTTGGGGTTCAAATTATAATTTTAGAAACTTTAAAACCCTAAAACATTCGGTTCAGTTAGGTTCCAAATGAACCGATCCTATACAGAGGTGAACCAACCAGTTCAGTCTGGTCCATTGCATCATGCTGACCTAATCATGATGTCAGCCTTAAATATATATTTTTTATTATTCTTTGAACCAAAACAATGACATTTTAATTAACCCTTAAATCCTATTACACGCGGGTCAGTCCAGACCCGATATCCAGCCCGACTTGACTCGTTGACCGACCCAAGTCACTATTTTTCTTCCTCACTTCTCCGACGAGGTTTTCTGTCACCCTCTCCGACACTAGCAACCGTCGCCGACCACTTTTCGATGAAAAATCAATGGGTTCGAATATATTTTTAGTGAGGATTCCATATATGGTGTTGTTTTTTTGATTGGGTAGGTTCTTGGACACAAAATAAGGGGTTTCAATAGGTCTCCGGTGAGACCCGCTTTTTCGGCGGGCTTTTTCTTTTTCTATTTTGAAGAGTTTTAGTTACTGTTTTGCTTCTATTTTTTTCTTATAGGTTTTTAGGAGTGTGAGGAGTGTTTTCCTGTTCTTAAAATCAATTAAATCCATCCAAAATTCATGTATCCCAATTATCCAACAAAACCTGTAACCAGAAATTTCTCACTCATCTTTGAGCCAAAATGGGTGAATCCACTTGCATTATCTCCTATTTTTCATGCTCTTTCAGGCCATGAGATTAGTTTTAAGTTTTGATCAAAAACCCAACTTTCCCATATTTTGGCTGTAGGGTTTCTTAGGGTTTCTCTTAGCTTAAACTTCCCATTTCTCTCTCATTTTCTTCATTTTTCAATTCTACATACATGCATGCTTCGTAAACTAACTAATAAAAGCTAAACTTAGAAGAATTTTAGAGAGAAGTTACCTTTCTCCCTCTTCGGTCTTTCTTCTTTCTTGGTTCCGTTCCAAGCCATGCATGCGGAGTATGCCAGCCCAGCCCCTTCCTCCTCCTCCTTCTTCTTCTTCTTATCCTCTCTCTCTCTCTCTAGTTTCTCTCTCTAGCCGAACTCCAAAATGGAGTGTCTGTTTTTCTTTTCTTCTAACACACACCAATATACATATAGTATATATATATATATATATATATATTCATAATTAGGTCTTTGTATGAAATTTAATTAGATAAGGTGAGGGTTGATAACTGGTTAAAAAGTACGCATTTATTTTGTCAACCCTAAATATTCTTGCACTTTAATTATTTTAATTTCTCCAATCTATATGCATTTGCTAATTAATTCTTGTTTTATCTTTTTGTAGAGAAAGCTTGACAAAGTTGATGATTTGGTGGTGGATTTGGAGTAAAAGGGAAATATTGGGCTTTGAAGTGCTAAAAGAAGTGGAAAACAAGTGGTTTTGGGTTAGAAGAGAGGCTTGATCCATATGTAGGTGGACTAGGGCCCATTTTAGCATTACAGACTCCATTTTGGAGCACTTTAGCCTCCCTTTTTGGGCCCCTAATGTCTAATTACGGGATTTTATTTTATTTTCCTGAATTCTTATTTTGTGAGGGTATTTTTGAAAAAAGGAGGATAATATTGGGAGGTAGGGTTTTTGGGAAAAGGGAAAGCCATTTTTGGGGATCTTGACGAGGAGAAGAAAGAAGGATACGACTCAAAAGAAAAAGATGAAGAACTCCATTGCTATGGTGCTTTCCTCTTCCACCATCATGGGCTAAGTTTCTCTCATTCCTAGGGTTTAGATGAAACCCTAGTCAAGTAATTGTGCTTCTTTGTATTTTATTTTTGGGTTAATTGGTTTTGGATGTTAATTGTATAACTTTGGAATTTTTTTAAGGCAATGATTGAGTTATTCGGTTTCACATAATCAATTTATGTGATTTTGTTTATGTGATTATACACTAGTGATATTTGTACATACATCAAAACCGTAGGACGAGTCATCAGGGAAAACAAATTGTGACTATGACCTTAGAATTAGCGTAGACAATTTGTGTTGACCAAAGATGATTCGTGCTTAGGGTTTTGGTGCGTGGTTTTCTTGATGATTGTATTGACGCTTGTAGCCAAAATACATTTTTTACATCCAAATTTAATGGCCCAAGAATTAATACAATTGAAGCTAGTTACAAGATTAGTGGTGGATTCAACACCCTACGAATCCTTTTTTAATTTGATTCATCGTTAATTCAGTTGAATATTTGCTTTAATTATAGTTCTCATTTAATTTTAGAAAAAAAATCAACAAGCAATCAATCTTTTTAAATTTTGAATTAAAATTAATCTCAACTTTGATTTTTAAATAATTAACAGTCTCTGTGGGTTCGACCCTTTTTTCTCTACTATACTAGTAGTTTAGTTGGGTAATTTGATTGATTTCCACGACAGATCAATTTTTTGCGCCGTTGCTGGGGACTGTTGAATTGTTAAAAATTTAGTAGTTGATTTTTAGTTTAATTCTTTATTTTCTGCTATTATTCTTTTTCTTTGTCTTTAGTGTGCAGCAATTATAAAAAACTAAAGAGAAGCGGAGTCGATTGGAGCAAACGTGGGTTGGTAAAAAAAAAAATACTAAAAGAAGAAAAATTCTACCTTCTTTGCAACCGATCACGGCGAAATCTTTCCCTTCTCTTTGTATTTTATTTTTGCTACAGTTGGTATACTTGATTGGGTAGGTTTATTTATTTTATGTTTGGTCATCGTTCGTGCAACCTAGACTTAGAAAAATTAGACCTTGAGCTAGAAAGAACCTTGAGAGCTTTTCGTGGTTTGTCCATTAAGTCTGGAGTTTTAGGAAACCCTATTTCTATAAACATGGCTGATAATGGTGGGTAACAACAACCACAGCCTCTTAAGGCTCATTTTGTTTCTACAACATATACCAACCCTTCATGTATTCAAATGCTTGCTGTAACTGGGCATTATGAAATTGACCCCAAACCATTCAGATGTTACCATCTTTTTATGGGAAATCAAATGAGGACCCATACCAACATCTGAATGAATTTTTAGAGCTTTGCACCACTGTCAATGTGCAAAATCTGAGTGAGAATGCTCTTAAGTTAAGGTTGTTCCCTTTTTCATTGAAGGATAGAGCCAAACAATGGCTCGGTTCTTTGCCTACAAATTCCATAACAACTTGGACTCAACTTCAACAAGAGTTTTTAAAAAATACTTTCCTATAGGAAAAACCAATGATATGAGAAGAGCCATCACAAATTTTACTCAACTCGATGGCGAGTCTTTTCATGAAGCTTGGGAGAGATTTTTAGACCTTCATAAGAAGTGTCCCCATCATGATATCATGCGTTAGCAGTTGGAACAGAGTTTTTATGATGGTATCACAGAACAAAATCGTCAAATGATTGACTCTGCTTGTGGAGGGACTTTCCTCAACAAGAATCAGGATGAGGCACTGGGATCTTTTTGAGACCCTTAGTGAGAATTCACAGCACCATGTCCCTAAAAGAGGTGGCATTTATGAAGTTGGACAAGCTGTGGATGTCCAAGAGCAAGTTACAGCGTTGTCTAGAAAACTCGACCAAGTTTTGGCTAGGGAACAAGTTTCTACTTCTACTCTTGCCACTCAAGAGGTGTGTGCTTTATGTTCATGCCCAACTTATTATGTGTCAGACTGTCCTTTAGCCCCACAATATCCAGAGTTTGTGCAAGAGCAAGTTAATGCTCTTCAAGGTTTTTCCAAACCGGCTAATGATCCATATTCTAGCCAATACAACCCGGGATGAAAAAACCATCCAAATTTTTCTTGGAGGCCTCAAGCCTCAAATCTTCCATTCTCACAAAATTCAAGGCCAAATGTGACTAATTCTTTTCCATAATCGTCCTACCATCTTCCTCCTCAACAATATCAACAATCACCTCCTCCCCCTAGAAATTCAGCTTTTGAGGACAAGGCAGTTGAGTGCTTTGCAAGCTTTAGAGTCAAATCATCAGTCCAACACTCAATTTCTCCACTCACACACTCAGTCCATCTCGAAGCTAGAATCCCAAATGGGACAACTAGCACAAGTTGTGGGTAGAAGCAGATGAGGGACATTTACCAAGTCAACCGGGGAACAATCCTAAAGGCCAATATGAGGTAGAGTCTTCCAACCCCAATGATCAATTTCATGAGCAAGCTAAGGCCATAACTACTCTTAGGAGTGGGAGAGTGGTAGATAACAAAGTTGAGTATAAGGCTAATGGTGAATTGATAAGTTATTCTAAAAAGGATGAAGCTGAGAATGAAAATTTGCAAAAAGGGGATCCTTCATCTCCAAGTGATCCTTTGAGTGTTCCTATGGCATCCTATAGTGCCCAAGGCCCCTTACCCTTCCTGCTTGGCCAACCCTTCTGCTTTTGGGAAAAATGGTGCAAATATGGAGGAGATGCTTGAGATTTTTAAGCAAGTTAAGATTAACTTGCCACTTCTTGATGCAGTCAAGCAAATCCCTTCCTATGCCAAATTCTTGAAAAACCTTTGCACTCAAAAGCGAAAAGCTAAAACTCATATGTCAAAGAAGGTCTTTCTGACAGAGCAAGTGAGCTCGATTCTCTAGCACCAAACTGCACCTAAGTTCAAAGATCCTGGAGCCCCCATAATTTCTTGTGTCATAGGTAATCGTATTATTGAGAGGGCACTCCTTGACTTGGGGGCAAGTGTCAATTTGTTGCCATACCTGTCTATAAGCAATTTGGGTTAGGTGAGTTGAAGCCTACGACGGTGTCTTTGCAGTTAGCTGACAGATCCGTCAAGATACCTCGTGGGATCATTGAGGATGTTTTGGTGAAAGTAGACAAATTCTATTTCCCAGTTGATTTCTTAGTTCTAGACATGGAGCCCGCTCATGACCCTCAACGTTAGATTCCCGTCATCTTAGGTCGACCCTTCTTAACTACTGCTCATGCATGTATTAATTGTCGAACTAGAGTGATGGATATTTCTTTTGGGAATATGACTGTGAGGCTCAATGTGTTGAATGCTTCACAACAACCTCCACATGAGGAGGATTGTTTTTTAGTGGATATGATTGATGGGATAGTTAAGGAATCTCTCCCTCAAATCTTGATTGAGGATCCTTTGGAGAGATGTTTGACTTACTTTGATAGTGATGCTTCGATATTGATGGTTCTATTGAAGAAGTTAATTTATTGCTTGACTGTTCTTCTTCTATAGACTATCATCCTTGGAAGTCTAGACCGGAACCCCTACCTAATCTTGCGAGCACTCCTGCTCCTCTATCTTTAGAGGTTCCTCTAAAGCTTGAGTTGAAGCCACTCCCGGCTACTCTTAAGTATTCATTCTTGGGACCCGATGACACTCTCCTTATTATCATTGCTTCTAATCTTTCAAGTGAGCAAGAGTGCCGTCTTCTTGAGGTTCTTAGAGAGCACAAAGGTGTTATAGGTTGGTCTGTAGCTGATTTGAAAGGGATTGATCCATCTATTTATATACACCATATTCATTTAGAGGATGATGCAAAGCCATCTCGAGAAATGCAGAGAAGGCTTAATCCCAACATGAAGGAGGTTGTTATGAAAGAGGTTGTCAAATTGCTAGATGCGGGTATTATTTACCCAATTTCTGATAGTAAGTGGGTGAGTCCCACCCAAGTGGTACCAAAGAAGTCTGGTATCACTGTTGTTGAGAGTGATAAAGGTGAGCTTGTCCCTATGCGCACCACCACAGGGTGGAGAGTTTGTATTGATTATCGCAAGCTTAACTCTATGACCCAGAAAGACCACTTCCCTCTCCCATTCATTGATCAAATCTTGGAGAGGTTAGCGGGTCGAAGCTATTATTGCTTTCTTGATGGTTATTCTGGATATAACCAAATTGCGGTCTTTCCGGAGGATCAGGAGAAGACCACTTTCACTTGTCTATTTGGCATATATGCATATCGCCGTACACCTTTTAGATTGTGTAATGCACTGGCGACCTCTCAGAGATGCATGATGTCTATCTTCTCTGACATGGTAGAGAAATTTTTAGAAGTTTTCATGGATGACTTCTCTGTTTTTGGCCCCTCATTTGATGATTGTCTCCAAAACTTGACCAAAGTTTTGAAGCGTTGCAAGGAGACAAATCTTGTGCTTAGTTGGGAAAAGAGCCATTTTATGGTTCAAGAGGGAATTGTGTTGGGACACATTGTGTCCAAGAAAGGGATTGAGGTCGACAAGGCCAAAGTCCATCTCATTGCTAAGCTTCCACATCCTAACACGGTCAAGCAAGTTCGATCATTTTTAGGACATACGGGTTTCTATCGTCGGTTTATCAAGGACTTTAGTAAGATCTCTAGGCCCTTGTGCAATCTTCTTGCCAAGGATACTCCATTTGTTTTTTATAGTGCATGTGTGGCAGCTTTTGAAAAGCTTCGTGACTTTTTTTCCTCCGTCCCGATCATGTAACCACCCAATTGGTCCATTCTTTTTAAAATTATGTGTGATGCCTCCGACTATGCAGTTGGAGCTGTTTTGAGGCATAGGGTAGAAAAAATTCCATATGCCATTTACTATGCGAGTAAGACTCTTCATGATGCTCAGTTGAATTACACCACCACAGAGAAAGAGTTGCTCGTTGTAGTCTTTGCTTTGGATAAGTTCCGTTCCTACCTTCTTGGCTCTAAGGTAGTTGTCTATACCGACTATGCTGCTTTGCGGCATTTACTTTCCAAGAAAGAGACCAAGCTGAGTTTGATTAGATGGATTTTGTTGCTTCAAGAGTTTCATTTGGAAATTCGGGACATGAAAGGTTCCGAAAATGTCGTAGCCGACTACTTGTCCCGTATTCTTGTTGAGCACACAAGTGACACTCAACCTTTGCATGACTTGTTTCCTGACGAGCAATTCTTTTCTGTGTCATTAATGAAACCTCCTTGGTTTGCTCATATTGTGAACTATCTTGCAATTGGTCAAATTCTTTCCCAATGGTCCAAAAAGGACAAAGATTGATTTTTCTCGCAAGTTAAGTTTTTCTATTGGGAGGATCCTGTGCTCTTTAAGTATTGCTCTGACTAAGTTATCCGCCGCTGTGTTCCAGAGAGTGAGTTTCATAGCATTCTTACTTTCTACCATTCTTCAACTTGTGGTGGCCATTTTAGTAGTCGCAAGACGGCGGCAAAAGTCTTGCAGGGTGGGTTCTATTGGCCCACTCTATTCAAGGATGCACACAACTTTTGCAAGACTTGCATTCGGTGTCAGCAAATAGGGAAGATGTCTCATAGAGATATGATGCCTCTTACCCCAATCTTAGTTGTTGAGATATTTGATGTATGGGGTATTGATTTCATAGGACCCTTTCCACCATCATTTGGCTTTGAGTATATTTTCGTAGCGGTAGATTACGTGTCCAAGTGGATTGAGGCTGTGGCAACTAGAACCAATGATCACAAAGTGGTGGTCAAATTCATTCAAGAGAATATATTTTCTTGATGTGGTATGCCACGAGCGATTATTAGTGATAGAGGGTCTCATTTTTGTAATAGACCCTTTGCAATCTTGCTTCAAAAATATTTCATCACTCATAAAGTCGCCACTCCTTACCATCCCCAGACTAGTGGGCAAGTTGAAGTGTCGAATAGAGGTCAAGTCAATTCTAGAGAAAATAGTACAGCCCGATCGAAAAGATTGGTCTTTGCGTTTGAATGATGCTTTGTGGGCATATCGTACCGCTTACAAGACCCCTATTGGCATGTCTCCTTACCGATTGGTTTTCGGTAGAGCTTGCCATCTCCTAGTGGAGCTAGAGCATAAGGCCATGTGGGCCATTAAGAAGTTCAACTTTGATATGCTTGTTGCCGGCTCTAATCGAAAGCTTCAACTCAATGAGCTAGAGGAGCATAGGAATGATGCGTATGAGAGTTCCCGCATTTACAAGGCTCGGACTAAGGCATTCCATGATTCTCACTATCACGCCCCGAATTCCAGCGAACCCGAGGCGCGAGTAACGAGACAAAAAGAAATAAAATAATAAAGAAATGAAAGATAATTAAGGACAATCACATACATTCTACATACTGTTCTGATATATTACGTAGGGTCTGGTCCATTTGTTCACAACATACAAAATAAGAAACAGTCTCGGGCTTATGCCCTTATACAATATCAAATGCGCCCCTCGGGCCAAACATAATCCCCAATCAAATCATCTCCACGTCTCGCACGGCTGGAGCATCATCTGAAATGTTGCCCCACTAAAGGGGTCAGCTCAACATGCTGGTACAATATAATGCTAATGCAAGAAACAAAACTAAGGGCGTGGCATGTGCAAGTGTACAGTTATTTCTATATGGCATTCGATATCATTATGGCAGTATATGAACAGTATACAGTATATGAGTAGTATGCGTGACACACCCATGCAACTCTATGCCCACCCATGTCTCATGATATGGTCCTTCCCCGCTGGCATGAGTACCGCCACGTATGTCTCGCTTCACGATCCGGAACCTGTCAGGTAGGCGAGTACCTATTAGCCGATTTTGGGTTTTTCACCATAGGATCTGCACCCTCATAATGCATAGCACCACGTACTCAACTCACGCCATGCACAAAGAACCACACTATGCCAAGATGCTTTGATTCATTCATGCCACAATATAATCTCAATGATGCATCTCATTCATACATGAAGCATGCTTTCAATCACATATCTCATAATCTCAATAGTTCTCAAGGAATACAATTTACACACAATATACTAACACATGTAATATACACCTAATCATCATTTATATCATCACCCAACTTACAGCAAGATAACATGAGGCACATAAGGATGTGAACAATCTAGCAAACATGTGAACAATCAAGGCAGCAAAACGAGTATTCCTAATCTCAATTCTATTTCTTACTTAGCACAATATATCGTACCTGATAATCGACCTCAACTCGGGAAGGTGTACTCGTAGTATAGTAGGATCACTGTGAGAATACCGAAGGTCAGATCACCTTCTCCTTGCCCTTTCGTGTCCCTAAAATCATAACATGTGACTCAGTTCATTTGTTTCCTGAATGATGCTATTCAACAAATTTTATGTCTTTACTTTATAAGTTTGTATTTTGTTAAATTAAACTCTACTATTGAGTCCGGAACGTCGAAGAAAATAAGTTTAGGTTCTCGTGGAATTCAATTCGGACATCTAGGCTCAAAAGGGCAAAATGGTCATTTTGCACTCTTCACGGGTCCTTACATTTCGAGACCCCTTTTCACAAATTGGACTCCACGGTTGAGTCCGGAATGCTCGAGATAATAAGGTTTCACTATTTGTTTACTTAATTTGGAGTTCATTTGATTGTGTTTCAATTAAGGGGCATTTTGGTAATTTTAAAGGTTACTACGGCTCTTTTATTTTTTGGGACCCCGTCTAGTAAAACAGAACTCAACATTGGCTTCAGAATGGTCAAGATAGTCAAAATACACTAATAACTTGTCCCATTTGGACTCCGGATTATTTTAGAATATTTAAATAATTTAATTAATTTAATTAATTAACTAATTTAATTATTATTTTATTAATATTTAAATCTGGTGGGTCAGATTGTAATTTGTCAAAAGTTTAGGGGTTAAAGTGTAATTTTCGAAAGCTGAGGGGTCAAATCAAATTTTCAAAAAAGTACAGGGTCAAGTTTGTAATTTTAAAAAGTCTAAGGGCAATTCTGTAATTTTGAAAACCCTTATTCTCAATTTGGATAGCCAAACAGTGGCTAATCCAAAACAGGGATAGGATATCCCTGTTTTCAAATTTAATCCCAATTTCAATTTCATAACCCCGTAGCCAAACAGCCCATTTCAACTTTTAATTTAAAACATGGGAGTGACACGTGGTAAGGGCGGGTCAACCCAAACCCGACCCGACCCGAACCGAACCCGGATCCGGACTCGAACAGTCCTCTTCTCCCCCCCTGTTTTTCTGGCGAGCCTCCGGTCGCCTTCTTCGGCGCCGGTGGCTGGAATTTACAAAAAATCAAGTTTTTAAACTTGATTTTCTTGGTGTTTTCAAACCCTCTTTCGATTCCAAACCATCCCAAAGTAATTTTTGGACATTTTAACACTGTTTTGAAGCTCCCAATCGCAATGAAAAGCCTAGACTTCTCCCCCCATGGCCGTGACCCATAACCCCTCTTTTCTCTCTCGTTCCTTCACTATTTCAAATGATTCTTTTTGCAAAATTACCCACTATTCACATGCAACAAAACCCAAGGATTAAATCTAGACAAAATGCTACAAAACAGGTTGGATATTTGAAAAATTTTTCTAGAGAGAGAAAGCTTACGGTTATGGCTTCTACCCCTTGTGATGGTGCTTCTCTCCTCTTGCTTTGCCTCTGTCCTCCCCTTTGGCCTCCTTAGCTTCCCTCCTTCTGCTTCCCTTTCAGAAATCAGAGCATACACACCACTCTCTCTCTATTCTCTTTCACTTTCTCTCTCTATATCTCTTTCTTTCTCTCCCTCCAACCCTCACGACAAGTCTGTCCCTCTCAACCCCCACCACACACATATACACAGACTTCACCACACATCTCCAACCACCCCCCTTACACACTCCATGCCCCCATACTTGTTTGAGTGTGATACACTCAAACTCACACACACACACTACCGAGTACACACACAGTGCACTGTGCACTGTTATATGTATATATATATATATACATAAATATATATATATATATTCTCCAAAATCAGATTTTTAATTATGTATACATTATATATACATGCACATACACCATACACATAGTTATACACATACAATACACTCATTACATTCATACATCAACATTAATGATAATAATAATAATAATAAAATAAAAATAACTAATTAAATCAAAGAACAGGAAAATTTATTTATTCCAAAAAAAAAAAAAAAAAAAAAATTTCCTGGTCTTTACACTCATATTAATCGTAAGTCCTTTGAGCCCGGATCAAAAGGTGTGGTTGTTTAACTCTAAGTTATGGTTGTTTCTTGGGAAGTTGCGGTCTAGATGGGATGGTCCGTATATGGTTGTTCAATCTTGGTCTCATGGTGCAATAGAAATTCATAACTCTCGGAGTGGCCAAACTTTCAAAGTTAATGGCCAAAGGTTGAAGTTGTTTATTGAGGGTGTGGAGGAAGGGAGTTTGATTGAGGAGATTGGTCTTGAAGACCCAGTTTATGTTGATTGATGTTTTTCTCCTCTTTCTGTGTCTGGCTGAAGACATTAAACTTAGCTCTTCTTTTGGGAGAAAACCCAAATTTTTGTTGTTTTTAATTGATTTTTTTTTATTGTTTTGTAAGTGTTTAGTATTTATTTTATTCCTATTGTTTTAAAAAGAAAAAAAAAAAAAGGGTCTTTCTTTAGTCATTTTTGTTTTTTGGACTAAAAAGCTCGAGCAATTTCAGAAAGCTCGAGCATTTTCTCATGCTTTTTCTCCAAATGTTTATGGTCCAAAAAGCTTGAGCACTTTTTCGTCAAAAATTGTTTAAACATTCTACCCCAAAAAACTCGAGCACTCCAAAAAAAAGCTTGAGCACTAAAAATAAATAAATAAATAAACGAAAAAAAATAAAACAAACAAAAAAAAAATCAAAAATCCCAAATTCACCAACCTGAACAAACACATTATCCCCTCTTCTCCCTCACCATTTTCTTTACGTCACTACCATCAACGCCCCCTTTTCTCTCTCAACCGTTCCTTGCACTGCACCACCATCACCCATAGCCCTAGAGATCATCTTCCAACCCAGACTGGAACCCCTATCTTTGCTCTATCTCATTCCGTAGCCGTCACCACTGCAACCAACTTCGGCGTCGCTACCATCAATGCCAGCGACCCTAGCTCAATTAACCCCCATTTCCGGCGCCGTCTCAAACTAGGTCCACCACCTCTCTTCTTCTCCGGTCCACTATAGCAAAGTATACCGTCCTCTCATCATCTGCAATTTTGGCCAAATCATACTCAGGGGACACATTAGTATCCACCTCAACAGCAGCTTTGGCTGCTACAATACCAAATGCCAGACTTTGCATTAGATCTAAACTTGCACAAAGAGAAGCTAGTGTCCCACCAACCAAGCAATCCCCAGCCCTTGTAAGCCTCACAACCGATGCAGAAAGTGCAGGACAATGCACAGCAAGACGATTAGAGCTTCCCTCAAATTTTGAAACACTAAAAAAAATCGATTTGGAGGATAGCTTGAAGTCAAAAATTCATTTAACTGTCTGCCAAAACCATGGGGTTTGTTTCTTTTCAAACCATTGTTCATAAATCCAAGCCCACCTTTAGAACATAAGAACAACCCATCTGATCCAAGAGTGACCACAACTACTTTAATACCTTTCTCTATCAAGGCCCAAATTGCTGGTTTAAGCATTCGGAACAACAATTCTGCTGAACAGTTCAATTTTCCATTGTCTCTCTGAATTAGACTAAAGACCTCTTTACAAGACAACAAGCTTAGTACAAGGTTACTCTTTTGTATACACTCCGATTGTGCCTTTTTTTTTTTTTTTCTGTTTTTCATTGTGTTTTTAGTCTTTGTGTGCATTCCGTTGGGTCTACGTTATGAGTCCTGAGCTTGGTATTTTCTATGTGGTGTGATATGCAAATTTAGTGTCAATGTGCTGTGTGTGTGAGAGCATGATGTGTTATGCTTAAGATATCTTGAATTCCTTGTTTTTCTTCACGGATTGCCTTACAATTGTTCATCCATTCTGTGGCTTGATATTGTTTTCTGCATTTTATAATATGCCTATTTATATTCATAGCTTTGTGCATATATGTGGCATTTATGTTTTACTGTTTTTATATTGTGCACATCGGAATGGCTTACGAGGATTGCAAAAATTTGCATAGAAATCCGTTCCAAATTTACTTCATCCACTATGGATTTGGTTTAGTTGTTTCTCAGTCTGCATTGGCACTTATTGGCATATTGATTCTCTTTTCCCAATTTGTTTTGGTTATGCCAATATTTAGATTCTATGACCCTAATGATTTTTATTGTTTAGTTTGTTGTTGTAGGGATCCATGGGTCTCCCAAAAGCTTCAAAAATCCATGCAATTGCAGTTGAATCCACTTCACGCAAACGACCCATTCAAACCCGTCAAATTTACATTGAGCAACCAAATGAGAAATGGGCCTCAAAACCAATTACCATACAGACTACATTTGATGTGGCCCCATTCTTTCAAGATGATCCTACAACCGAATGGGTGGTCCAAGAGTTCTCCAACCGCCACTTACAAGCTTTGCTAGCCCCATCCGATGTTGCATACCCTCGGTTGGTTCGTTTGTTCTATCAGAATATGTATCTTCAACAGATAACCAACCTGGGGGTATTGTTTACTAAAATTGATGATGAGGCGATCTCTGTGACCAAAGAGTCTATTGCCGCTGCATTGGGTTTTCCTTTTCAGTCTCACCTTGCTCACTTGCCTCAGTTACCAGTTTCACAAAAAGTCACTGCTTTGAGCATTATTCCATTGGGTCACTCTACACCAAATCACATTTTACGTTCTCAACTTCCATGGCGGCTTTGGTTTGTTGATTCTGTGCTCAAGAAGAATGTGTGTCCCAATGGTCACGATCAATAACGGTGAGGGGATTTCCTTGATGCACTATATGCTGTGGAGAATGGATTTTCATGTGACGTTGCTACCATGATTTGGAACCAAATGTATGCTTGTTATAAACAGTTCATCAAGATGCCCACACAGCGTGTTCAAGCATGGCCTCTACCCTTTGCCAATTTGATCAATTTATTGGTTCGAGCCGATGGATATGACATTCCTCCTACTGAGCTGTCTGATACTAATTGTGTTTATTATGGTCACCATCTCTGGGCTGTCAGTTGGCGCAGATTGGTTTGCGAAAGTGGGCAGCATCCTAGGTTGTCCCGGCAGCCTGTGTGGCTTAGTAACCCTATTGAGATTCCTCCATCCACATCCACTAGACCTTCATCTCCTCCCATTTCATCTCCACTTTCGCTTCCTACCACCTCAGAGGATAGATCACATTGAAACTATAGCCGTCTTGAGCAGCGGTTTGATGCATTTGAGGCTTAGTATCAGCTTGATATCGTAGAGACTCATCGCCTTCTTCGGGCTATTCTTGCCGCTCAGCTCCCGCCTTCTGCCTCACCGGGCTCTTTGTCCCCTTAGTTGTCTCTACTCAGGTGCACTCCTTCCTTTTACCTCTTTCGTTCTATTTCATGTTCTTTAATGTCATGTCCCCTTGAGGACAAGGTGTCAAATAAGTTGGGGGGAGTTGCTATTATTTTGCCTACTTGAGCTCAATATACTTCGTGATTACAATTTTATTGTTTTGAGCATATTCGTGTATTTCTGAGCTTGCATGAGAATCATTGTGATAGTTGTGCACTGCTAGTGATTTGTCTTTCCCTAACTTTCATAATTGGAGACAAATTGGGTTGCTAATCTTGTGACTCTATGATTTGATGGTTAGACTTTGAGACTCTAGTATCATGATGGCATTGACTGAGATTTATAACCCATGTTATATAGATTTGAGCTTGAACTTTATTTTGAGGTTTATATAGTTTGCATATCTCCATTCTATCAACTGCCATTGTCACATGTCTAAGGTCAGTCAGTTCAGATGTCAGATGACATTTCTTGCCTTTGGGGATTGAAACTAAGGCCCTCTTTCTATTTTGAGCCTGTTCGTTTGTTTCTTGTGTCTTTACATTACTTACCTGATTGGATCCAAGTTGAGCCTTCATTATTATATCTTTCTTTTTATAGCCAGTAGCCTCGCTTTAGATGAAGAAGCTGGGTGAATTTTCTTTAAGAATTTGGTGTTGTGAAAGTAGAGAAGTGAAGATGTACTTTTTTATTTTATTGTAGTTTTATTCGGTTTCAAAAAAAAAAAAAAAAAAAAAAAGAAGAAAAAAATAAAAACAAAAAACAAAATTTCATTGCCTTTTCCTTTTCTTTTTGGTTTGCTCAAGTAGAAAAGTTGTGAGTAGTTTGGGAATGCTTTTATTGAAATTTTGGGAGTGGTGTTGCAATGTTCAAAAGAGATGATGAGTTTGGAAAACTGCAGTTTATTCACTTCAGCTTTTTCACTTATCGCATGGAGATTATTGTTCTCTTACCCCTACTTTCTCCTTGACCTTGACCTACGTTACAACCAAAAACAAAGACCTAGTCGACCCCGAAGGTGTAGTAATTGATGATTGAGGATGTGACTGTAGTGATCATGTGACATTGGGAGTTGATTTTTGTAGTGGTTAGAGTTCTCTCTATAGTATTCTTGTTGTGCTTTCATTCATGTTTGCATGTGGATTATTTGATTTGTACTCAACAGTTATTCTATCCACATGTATGAGAGGATACATATACACCCCATCTTTGTGAGTTTCATTTGTGAGTGATATCTTTTGGTGGGATTTGGAGTCAAAGTAATGCCTGTTTGAAACGAAGTTTCTTTGCCTAGACATCTTGTCATGGTTGTTGCTTTTGTGCACATTGATTCTATCCATTTATGAGCACTTGAAAAATTCACAATTTATTTTTAGCGAGATAATTGTTACTTTGCTTCGATTGTAACTCAGATTATACGTTCACTAAGATTCATTTTTATTGATTATGGAGTATATTGTGTTCAAGTTGGGGGGGTGGCGAATTTTGTGGGTAGATTCACTGCAAACCCTCACGAGACTATAACTCGTCCACTAGGGTAACCTAGGGGTTTAAAGCCTTATTGCATATGGTAAATGCAATCGTGTATCCCGCGAAAGAGGATTTAGTTAGTTTTATTTTGTCTCTTGTTTCCTTGGCTTTGCTCGAGGACTAGCAAAGTGTAAGTTGGGGGGTGTGATAACTGGTTAAAAAGTGCATATTTATTTTGTTAACCCTAGATATTCTTGCACTTTAATTATTTTAATTTCTCCAATCTATATGCATTTGCTAGTTAAATTCTTGTTTTATCTTTTTTGTAGAGAAAGCTTGACAAAGTTGATGATTTGGTGGTGGATTTGGAGTAAAAGGGAAATATTGAGCTTTGAAGTGCTAAAAGAAGTGAAAAACAAGTGGTTTTGGGTTAGAAGAGAGGCTTGATTCATATGTAGGTGGACCAGGGCCCATTTTAGCATTACAGACTCTATTTTGGAGCACTTTAGCCTCCCTTTTTGGGTCCCTAATTTCTAATTACGGGATTTTATTTTATTTTCCTGAATTCTTATTTTGTGAGAGTATTTTTGGAAAAAGGAGGATAATATTGGGAGGTAGGGTTTTTGGGAAAAGGGAAAGCCGTTTTTGGGGATCTTGATGAGGAGAAGAAAGAAGGAGACGACTCAAAAGAAGAAGATAAAGAACTCCATGGCTATGGTGCTCTCCTCTTCCACCATCATGGGCTAAGTTTCTCTCATTCCTAGGGTTTAGATGAAACCCTAGTCAAGTAATCGTGCTTCTTTATATTTTATTTTTGGGTTAATTGGTTTTGGATGTTAATTGTATAACTTTGGAATTTTATTAAGGCAATAATTGAGTTATTCGTTTCACATAATCAATTTCTGTGATTTTGTTTATGTGGTTATACAATAGTAATATTTGTACATACATCAAAACCGTAGGCCGAGTCATAACTCAGGGAAAACAAATTGTGACTATGACCTTAGAATTAGCGTAGACAATTTGTGTTGACCAAAGATGATTCGTGCTTAGGGTTTTGGTACGTGGTGTTTTTGATGATTGTATTGAGGCTTGTAGCCAAAATACATCTTTTACATCCAAATTTAATAACCCAAGAATTAATACAATTAAAGCTAGTTACAAGATTAGTGGTGGATTCAACACCCTAGGAATCCTCTTTTAATTTGATTCATCGTTAATTCAGTTGAATATTTGCTTTAATTATAGTTCTCATTTAATTTTAGAAAAAAAATCAACAGGCAATCAGTCTTTGTGAATTTTGAATTAAAATTAATCTCAACTTTGGTTTTTAAACAATTAACAGTCTCTGTGGGTTCAACCCTTACTTCTCTACTATACTAGCAGTTTAGTTTGATAATTTGATTGATTTCCATGATAGATCATCAATGAGGTGTTGACACCTCAGCTTTTGTGCATGCAAACATGTAAGTTTATATGGGTTATATACATATCTTATGGGTTATATAACACAAAAGTGCTTGTAGCCCAGCTGGTATTCTTTAGATAAACTTATCATTATCTTGTATAAGTGCAAGGTTCAATTCTTGGTGGAAGCATTTTGGGTCATTTTTCCTCCTCTTTTCTCTTTTTATGCAATATATTGCATACTTAATGTATTTCTTGAACTCCCAAAATTGTATTTTAATTGTCATAAAAATCTATTGGAAATCTCGCAATACTTTTTGATTTTGCATGCTTCATCCATGCATTGCTAGTCTTGTCTTGGTGTATTTTTAATGTACTTTAATTATTCCAAAAGTCTATTACAATTATTAGAATAATCTTGATTAAACACACTTCATTCATGTATTCCACAAGTCTTGCTTAAGTGCACTTTGTGCACTAATTTCTCAAGGTTACTCATGCATTAATCCTCGATTAACGCATTAATGCTAATTGTAACTTGCTACCAAGTTATGACCCTTTTGGCATTAGATCATATTCTTTAAAATTGATCGTCACCAATTTAGAACTAGTCGTTCTTATTTACATATTTGCTTCCCTATTTATAGACTACTAGTCTTAATTAGAATTACCCAAGGTTAATAAGTAAATTAACCTATGATAATAGTCATTATCGTTAATTACTTCGCTTAATGGGTCGGGATGTTACAATAGCCATTAATAGCACACAATTTATCCATAACCATTTAGACGTAACTTCACCTATTGACACGCATTACTTGAGGATTAAAGATTGTTCAAAGGCCTTTAATCTTTCATTCATTAACAATAATGTTTTTTCCGAATGTGATAAATACATAAACATACAAAAAGGTGTAATTTTTATGTTTAGAATGAGTAGAAACACACCTAAGACATAGTCTAAGATCCAAAATTTCAAATATGAGTCAAAATGCATCATTTGGGCTCTGTATGCCGATAAACACACAAAGATGGGTATTTTTGGGTCTCTAGTACTAATCAATACACATGTGTGCCGATTGGCACCCTCTAAGTGCCGATTAGCCTTGCTTCACTTCTTTGGTCCATTTTTATTTTAGCTTCTAAATTTTCAAGGACACAACTCCTACCCACATGTATCTATACATGTATACCTACAACAATTTCACTTAATCAAGTCCAATTCAATCACTAATTTAATAATTCATTTCTAATACTTCATCCACCCATCATTTTTAGGGAGACCTATTTAGGTTTCCAATCACAATTATGCATTCACAATTATGTCTAGAAAATCCCTACCTCATGAAGCTTGTAGAGAGAAAAAGTTGTAGAGTTCCCTCCAATAATAGCTAGGGTTTTGGTTGCTCTATTTTTCTTTATTTCCTTCTTATTTCATTCTTCTCTTATCTTTCAAGTCCTTGATTTCTGGTTTCATGAAGAAGCCCTCACAAACACACACATATATACACTATCTACACACACACGATTGTATATACACACATATATTCACACATTCACTTTTGGCCTTCCATGGCCATGAATCAAGAAGAGAATGAAAGAATTTTAGAGATAGAAAGTTAGGGTTTCTTCCTTTAAGGTGAGAGAGATGGAAAGAGATATAGAAAGAGAGGAGGAGAGGGAAACTTGAGAGCTATAGAAAGTGAAAATTTAAAAATGGGAAGAAAATGTCACATTTTCCCTTTTTATATTGTTAGCCCACATCATTTGTGATGCACATGCACACACCAAATCACCCCACTCACAACCACTCTACATTTAACTTGTGTCCCATTCATTTTCCTCCACACAATTACTTAGCTTCCTTGAGAAGCTTTGGCATGCATCACCATGAGCCACATGGCTAGTTGGCCAAATGTGCGCGCACACGCGCCCGACAATCAATTGTCTCGAAATCGCACCAAAATTGATTGGCTAGCTAATTTTGATGTGTTAATTCCAAAAATGCACTATGTTCCTTAAAATTTATTTTCCAAATTATTGGTTTCTATCTGTGTTATGGATTGGACTGTGTAGCCCCATGGCTCAAACTAGTCCCGAAAAAATCCTTAAAATTATCTTTTAGCTTTATAATATCTCATTCAACATTCAAATATCATTTTCGTCAATTGTTTAAATTATTTCCAATTTATTAATTATCTAACATTAAATTAAACGAACAACTTACTAGTTTGCCCTTATTTAATTTTTCGGGCCATTACACTACCTATGTGTACACAAAGTATCCCCTTGTTTAATTAATCGCATCTTAATAAAATTAGGTTCAGTTAAATGATCTTTGACAAAAACTCCACTTTACTTAATCCTTAAAGGTTGATTGTTATCTAAGAAATCCTCTTATTGAATTACTTAGACAATGATCAAGTATATCAAGCATTCATAATAAGATAAAGCAAAATAAAGAGAACATAATGTTTACCATGATATATTGTGAAAACGCTCATGGGAAAGAAAAACTCACTCATTATAAAAGAATCCACTATTCAACAAAAAAAAAAAAAAAAACAAAAGTCCATAAAAACAATTCTTAAATAACTAACTCGATGTGACCTTCTGAATTACAACTAGTCCATTTGCAGAACATCTTCTTTTCATCTATCTATTCCTTTTATTAGTTTTTTTTATAGTAACACACTTTCATGGTACACAAATCCATCACTTCTCGTAGTGTGTAACTCACTATGCAATATTATATGCCTCTATTGCATATTGGCTGACACTTAGGAATATAAATTTCAACACACATGATACTGGCTAGACCTGCAATCAAGACTATGACTATATAAAAAAATATGAAGCTAAATATCTCTCAATTAATCTTTATCTTTAAAAGGTTAAGGTTCCTTATGTGAGACACTACAAGGTCCTATATATAATAATACATACAAAAATCCTAACCTAATTCGGAAAAGAATTTTAGCAACCAATCAAAATTCACTTTTCACCAACACGTGTTCGAACAGTACTTCCGTTCGAATGACTCCTAGGTTCCGTTCAAACGACCTACTTACCGGAGTTCAATATGACACAATAATTAATGCTTCTGTTCAGATGATCCAAAGAAGGTAGTCGGACAATTAGCCTACTATTTTTTCACTTTTTTGTTATATTATTAAAATATGAGGTAAAAATTAATTTTAATAACTTCAAGGGTGAAATCTAGCCTATAGGTAAAACTAAACTTTTAAATCAAATTCTAAACTTCTACAATTCTAGAGTCAGGCCCCTAAAGCATAGTTATTAAACGCGGCCTGAACATCGACATGATAAAGGGACCAGGTCAATGGGTCACTGTTTCAACCAGTGGGTTAACTGGTCAAACCGGTCATCTTATAAAAATATTAAACAAATATTTTAAAATAGTAAACATATATTTTAAAGTATATCCTAAAGTAAATCAAAATATATAAATAATAAAATATGAATGTAAAATGTTAAATAACAAATTATTGTATTATTTAGACCTTATAAACTAATATTGAATAATAAATTCTAATATTATATGGTCATTCCTTATTTCAATTACTAAATTATAGTTAAAGTATCAAATTTATTATTAAAATTCAAGTTAAATATTACATAGGTATGATAATAAAAAATAAAAACACCTAATGAATATATTAAATATATTTTAAAAGTATTCTAATATCATTAATGAGAATAAACTACTTAAAATGTAGTTATTAACTAATTTTTTTGTAATTATTTACAACCCAACCGGTTCACACAAACTCGTTTGGTTCACTAAGTTAACCATAAAATCGGTTGAGTTAACTGGTTTTTACTAGTTCACATCCTTAAATGGTCTAATAATAAAACCAAACCGATCTAACCTCCGGTTCACCGAGTTGACCCACCGAGTTGGGCTGGGTTTAATAACTATGCCCTAAAGTGTAATTTATGAAATACATGAAAACACTACATTAGATTTGACACTTCTTTAGACTTGAATGTACATGAAGTTGTCTTGAGACTTCAATTATGACTAGCATAATTCACATGACTTAACTAAACTCATCAAATACTAGTTTTGTAACATTTCATAAAATTTGAAAATAAACAAAGGAATATATGATGGATAATGTTACTTTTGCATGATAATGAACCTCACGAACATAACAATGAGATGCAAAGAATTTAAACAACGTAATATGAAGTGTGATGATACATGTTAAATAAATTAAAAAGATAAAAACTTGAATTGTAGAAATAAAAAAAAATACGTAATATGGAGTGTGATGATACAACTTCATTCAAATGAAGGGATTGTTCCTTCGAACGAACATCCAAAAGTTTGGTGTGATCTTCGTTTGATACTCATTCGAACGAAGGTCTTGCTCGTTCGAATGAGCATACGATAGAACACTTTTAAGTTGCAGGCTGAAAAGCAAAATGGGCACAAATCTCTATTTTTTTTTCTCTTCCAAACTCTCTTAAGCCAAGGAAAAAATTTGGATTTGGGATTTTCATAAATTTCTAAGCCATTAACACATCATATTTTGTGATAAGGATTATGTCTCACTTCGGTTGCAAAACGTAACCTCGCATGGATGGTAGTACATAGCCAACGAGTTAGTAACTTGTGAAGCACTAGGCTTTTTCGGGGGCCATTAGGTGATTTGACGATGTGATTATATTTATGTAAGAGGAATAACGTGAGACTTGAATGGTAATTTATTTTGCATGCATTTAATTGTGACTATATGATGATTCTCTTATTTACTTATTGCTATATTTTCTTGTGGTTGGATTGACTGTTGAATTATTGGAGACATGAATACCTATTAATATATATACATGTTGGTTGGAAACTTACTTTACACTTGACACTTCACATTTCATATACATACACTTTGTACTGCCTTAACTTTTCCTATTTTAGAATCTCCATTGGGGTTGTTGTTTTGACCCCTACCAAATGAAGGTAACGGCAAGGAGCTGACGTCTTGATGACATTGATTAGGAGGACATCTCTCATTTGAACTCTTTTAATCATTTTGGACGAAATTAAATTCATAACTCTATTTTGACCCTTTGTTATTTTTTATTTTTTTGGAAATATAAATGGGCCTATGGTTTTATATGTTGATATGAAGGCTTGGAAGCCTTAATAGGACTCGTATTCTTTTAACTTAGAAATAACAATCATAGGATGAATACACTTTTGAGATTTATGTTTGTAAGCCTTGTTGGGATATATGGATGGTATGTGAATGAATATTTATGTTATGAAGACTCAAGTGAAAATATGTTAATCACAGGATGGTTTGGAATGTACAGGAAATTATTTATTTAGTTTGACCTTAATATACAAGGTCACCATCGAGTCTTTAGGGTCAAGAGTGTGATAAGTCCTAAGAATTAAAACTTTTGTAAAAGATTTACTGACATAAAAATTATAATTTTTTCCTCACAACCTACTTAATGGTCATTGTACTCAAAACCTTCTTAACTACACTTGTCTATCATCTCAAACTCACTATTCAACTAAATCTTCTATTCAAACATGTCTTAGGCAATAATGAGCATGTTATTAACATATAGGAATAGTACATAAAAGAACTATCTAAAATCTTCTCTTGACATTCACAACAATCATAGACAACTCTACAGTAACTATGTCTAACCATAAATGTATCAAACTACTTGTATCACTATCTAGGAGATTACTTTAACCCATATAAGGATTTCTTAAGCAAGTAAACATGGTATTCCTTATTCCCTAAAACAAAAAATTCATTTGATGCATATAAATTTGTTCATCAATCTTGACATGCAAAAAATAAAAAAGTCATTTTAACATCAAGCTACACCAATTCTAATTCAAACATAAAATATGGCATTTAACATGTTAATAGAGTAGTGTATCATAACTAGTGAAAATACTTTATTGAGACTACACCTTGTCTCTAATTGTAGCCCATAGAAACTAAGCATTGGCTTATACCTTACATCTTCAATCCTTGTGGCTACTTCCTTTTTCTTAAAAATCCATTTGCAATACCAACAATCATCTAACCGCTAGGCAATTTCACAAACTTGGGTAAATTACACTAACCTCCCCTAAGTTTTCTGACGATTACACTGACCTCTCCTACTTTTATTGACAAACTATAAATACTCCGCTTCAGTCATTGTTTTTAAATTAAAAAAAGTGCCCGTTTCATGTTTTTTTCCCCTTTTTTTTTAATTTTAACCAATTTTTTCTAACTTTTTTAAAAGAATATAAATGAGAATAAATTTAAGGTAAATAACTTATTTTCATTTTATATAAAAATAAATTTAAGGTTTTAATCAATATTTATTTGAAAATATAAAAAAAAAAAACCCTAAGAAAATTGGTCAAAATTGAAAACAAATATAATAAAAAAGAACATAAACGAGGCAGTTTTGTCATTTTTTTTAAAAAAAAAATTGATTGGATGAGGGTATTTGTAGTTTGTCAAATAAAGTTAGGGAGGTTAGTGTAGTTTCAGAAATCATAGAGAAAGTTAGTGTAATTTTTAGAAATCTTAGGGGAGATCGGTATAATTTATCATAAACATGTTTGCAATAGCTTCATGATATGTGGAAGGCTCTGAACCTATATAATATCTACCACTGGAACATTCCATTGCAACTTTTTCATTCTACAGTGTTTCTAACTCTAGTTCCACCTACTCATTAGTACCGTAAAATTGAACTGAATCCAAAGACTCCATTCTAAATGAAACATGACAGCTTTATCAAAAGTAAGATCTATGTAGAATTGGTAACTTGGAAGCAACAAACAAAACCTATGTCCCTTTACCCTATAAATATAGGCAATAAATCTATATATTTATTCATTCTAGTTCAATGTTTTATTTCACTAACACGTTCATAAGAAAAACGTCTGAAAAATCTAAATTTGAATATACAATAAGCAAGAATACCTGACCATCCTCTTCTGGAGTACTCAATAACAATTTTTGGGACTTTGAATCAAGTCATATTGTGTTGGAAACTTTCGTACGATAAAAACAATAGTTTTAGTGGTTAGGAGGTCAAATCTAGGATAAACACTCGTTTGAAGCTTGTTCGGATGAGGTTATAGAAAAAGCTTTAAAATAACTCCAGAATAGCTCATTCAAAACTTGATTGAAGCTAGTTCAAACATAGTTGTGGGATTAAGGTTTTTCATCAGGCATATATTGACTTAATGTTTCATATAACACTATTGTATTCTCATTTCTTTATACAACAAATGAACATTCGATTTGACAAGAAAAGTATGAATATACACACCCCAATTTGTACCCCTTGATTGTATAAGGGAATTTTTGTACTTTCAATAGCGTACCTATAGCATCCTGCAGTTTCCAAGGATGTTTTGGTCATTTTCAACAACATATTTTAGGAAATTCCAAAATTAGGAATAGTTTTGTCATGTTTAGAGAGTTATTAGAATATTCAGTACCTAAGAGTATTTTGATCATTTACCATAGTAGCCTTAGGTCTATAGATATTTTAGTAATTTTCACATATTCTGGCCCAAGGGTATTTCATTAATTTTTTACATCATAAGGGTATTCTGGTAATTTCTAACATCTTCCTACCCTTTTGGGGGTTTTTTTTGATAAATTCTAGAGGTTTCCCACTTATTAGAGGTATTTCAATAATTTTAACACCACATTACCCTTTTGAGGGAATTTTGATAATTTTGGCATGATCTTACCCCTATAAGGCCATTTTAGTCATTTAAGGGTATTTTTATTATTTTTATGTCACTTTATCCCATTGATAGCCCTTTGAAAACAATTATGAATGAATATTTACCCATTTCCAATGAAATTGTAATGAGTTAGCTACCATTGGGCAACCTCGTAGTAAATGTCAAAAGGTCTTTTAGTTGTTAAATGGACTATATAATGGTTATAAAACTTTTGTTACCTCAATGATTAAACCCCTTACTCCATTTAACCAAATTGTTCAACTTCTTGAAAATCATGAAACAGTGAAAATTTTTCACAATCCTCCTACCTTTAATGAAACTAATCCTCACATGGTTTTTCTAGTTAAAGAAACCAAGGACAAAATGGACGAATAAATGTTAAGCGAGGAAGGGATGGAAATTTGCAGGGTTCCTTTACTTCAAGAAGGCAAGGATTCTACTCAACCAAGTCATTGATGAGTCCAAGCAATTTTAAACCTCAATATTCATCTCAATCTTCCCATCAATTCACTCATCGAGAAAAGGATAAAAATATAAGGTGTCAAATTTGTGATAAAACAAATCATGTAGCTATCAATTTCTATCAAAGGTTCAATCAAGCTTACCAACTAGAGGACATGATCCAGGAACTTGTAACTCTTTCTATTTCTAAGAATCAATACTCTGCTTGATTCCATAACACTGGTGCATCTCAACATATGGCTTTCGTTGATGGTAAGTTAATTTCCTAGAGATCTTATTTTGGTCCTAACAAAATCATGGTAGGAAACAATGATAAATTAAACATTACTCGTGCTAGAGATGAAAAAATATAAATAGAAATCAAGGATTTAAAACTCAATGATGTTTTCATTGCTCCTAAAATCAAACGAAATTTACTGTCTATGTCACGCACTGAATTTCCACGAACTCGTGGGTGAGCGAGATGAAATAAGAAAAGGAAATAAAAGGCAATTTAATGAACTTAATTAAACATGCATTCATTCCCCTTCAACATATAAACACGTAAAGTACATTCAATAAACATATCTTTCATGTTAGCTGGGCTTAAGCCCTTACATTACATGTAAGATACATTTATTGAATGCGCCTTACGTAAGTATATGCTGAAGGAATGAATGTACGTTTAATTGAATCCATTAAATTATCTTTTATTTTCTTTTCTTATTTCATTTCTCACTCACTCCCCGGGTTTGTGGAAATTTGGGGCGTGACAACGTGGTATCAGAGCATAGATTCGAATACCTAGAGACTGCGAGGTGTTGAACACCTATGAGACCCTAGGGGAAAGAGTGAGACTTAGTGTGAACTATCGGTAGTATGCGATAGGATCTTGTGTGTTATGTGATTATATACACTTGAAGCATTACTTGTTGTGATTATGTGTTAATTGATGCTACATTGTGATGCATGATTACGTGATTTGATGCAATGGAATGCATGATATGTGTAATGTGTAAGAAATTATTAAGTGTATATTATGACATGTTATATGTACTACCTGTGGAGTATAAGTTGTTTATAAGAACATAACTAAGATTTTTCTTAAAATGCCGATGTAAAAAAAAAATGTGAAAAAAGGGGTGCTAATTCTTTTTCCTTCCTTCTTGGACTTGTAGACTCATGCCACCACGGAAAGCTCCTACAAGAGCTGGACCACCTAGGTAGGGTAGGCCTAGGGCTGCTACCCCACCCCGGTGTGGCAGACCTAGAGCTGCTGCTCCTACTTCTACTCATAGCACAGTTAAGAAGGCTCCTGCTCTTGCTCCAGCACTTACCCTAACAGAGGAAGTAGAACAGACCATTGGCGCTAGAGACATGGCAGCCATTATACAAGAGTGTTTTCGAGCCATACAGGAGACTCGAGCTGCGGGTGGCGAGACTAGGGATACCTTTGTGATAAAGGTGTTCCAACGGATAAGGCCTCCTACTTTTGCCAGACAGCCAGACCCCTTGGTTGCAGAGGAGTGGCTACGCCAAATCACCAAGATCCTAGATTCATAAAGGATAGTTGAGCCACACTTACGGATCAAGTGTGCTACTTTTCAGTTCATAGAGTTGGCCAGCCAGTGGTGGTAGGTAACTACTAACAGGATAGACAGGTTCGGGGAGGGATGGGATGCTTTTGTGGCCATGTTCAATGACCACTATTTTTCAGAAACTACTAGGATAGGTTCATGGATGAGTTTGGGGCACTCCTCCAGAGGGACATGATGGTGACTCAATATGAGTCTCGGTTTACAGCATTGGGGAGATTTTCCCTACATATTATTCAAGATAAGTGACTAAGAGTCCTTTAGTTTGTCAAGGGGTTGAAGACCTCTATTAGGGGTAGACTGGCAGGCCATATTATTAAGACCTATGAGGAGGTAGTGATCAGGGCTACCAGGGTTGAGAGAGAGTTGGCTGATCTCAGAGGGATTAGAAAGTCTCGGACCTAGGGCAGGACACCCCTAGTACAGATCCCTATACCTACCCTGACTTATACAGAGGGGAGACCATCGAAGAGGTCCCGAGCTCTTGCTTCTTCTGCACAGACACCACCGAGACCTATTCAGTTTTTAGCCCCTCGACCTGTTATGCCCATTTCTTCCCAAGAAGGGTATCCCAAGGACCTCCAACTTGTTAACGTTGTGGACAACCGGGCTATAGGAGGGCCAGTTGCCCCTAGAGGGACCCCAGCTTGGGACAGGGACCTGGATCTAGGCAGGGATCATTTCCACCATCGGTACAGGGTCAGACATGGAGAGCTCCACAGCTTTGCTTACCTGCCACCAGACAGGCCATGTTAGGGCCAACTGTCCTCAAGGGTAGACTTCACTAGAGCTCACAAAGGCCACACTACTATCAGCATACCCAGATGCCTTTGCCACAGCCTCAGCTAGGCCATAGACCCCCAGTACCATACTTCCCACCGGTACCCTCCACACAGAGTGTTAGAGCTCCCGGACAGAGGGTAAGAGGATAGTAGGGGCAGAAAGGGGGGAGGTAAGCAGGGTCAGACTACTCAGGGTCGTGTTTATGCAGTAGCCACACCAGAGGCCTCTACTTCTGGACCTTCAGTAGTTCAAGGTACATTCCTTTTGTTTAGTTCACGGGCCAGTGTACTAATAGACTCGGATGCATTTCATTCATTCATATCTATCATGTTTGCCATGACATTGGGGTTGGGCATAGATCGGTTGGATCCACCATTGCATGTTAACACACCAGTTGGAGGTAGTGTGATATTGACGAGGATCTATAGAGATTGCTCGATAGAGATAGCTGACCGCATCCTTTACTTGGACTTCATTTTGCTTGACATAACTGGTTTTGATATTATTTTGGGGATGGGTTGGTTGTTTGCTTTTAGGGCGAGTATAGATTGCTATAGGGGGAGAGTGACAGTATGCACTTCTGAAGGAGATAGTTTTTATTTCACAAGAGATAGTACGACTCGAGGAGTTGGGGAGGTTATAATTACATGTTGGCTAGCTTGGTTGCAAGTGATAGTGGGGCTACAGAGAGTGTGTTGCCGCCAGTAATGGATGAGTTTCCTGATGTCTTCCCGGATGACTTGACTAGTCTACTGCCGAGACGAGAGATAGAGTTCATAATAGAGCTTATCCCAGGCACTATGCCTATTTCCATTCCACCTTACCGTATGGCTCCAGCCGAGTTGAGAGAGCTGAAGGAGCAGTTGACTGATTTATAGAATAAGGGTTTTATTCGTCCTGGTACTTCTCCTTGGGGTGCTTTGGCACTATTTGTGAAGAAGAAGGAATGGGACATTACGTTTGTGTATGGACTATAGGAGACTGAACTGGGTTACTATCAAGAACAAGTACCCGTTATCGAGGATAGATGACTTGTTTGATCAACTTAGGGGTTTGAAATATTTCTCGAAGATTGATCTTCAGTTTGGGTATCATCAGTTGAGAGTACGGAAGGAGGATATAGCGAAGACAGCTTTCCACACTCGTTATAACCATTATGAGTTTGTAGTTATCCCATTCGGTGTGACGAATGCCCTGGCGGCATTCATGGACTTGATGCATCGCATTTTTAGTCCTTATTTGGATCAGTTTGTTATGGTGTTTGTTGATGATATCTTGATTTATTCAACTTCTAAGGATGAGCATGCCTTTCACCTACGGACAGTGTTACAGATTTTGAGGGAGCACCGTTTATTTACTAAGTTCTCGAAGTGTGAGCTTTGTCTTCAAGAGGTGCAGTTCCTAGGCCATGTTATGTCAAGTAATGGGGTATCTGTAGATCCTTCTAAGATTGATGTTGTTATGAGTTGGGAAAAACCGAAGAGTGTGTTTGAGATTCAGAGTTTCTTGGGATTGGCAGGATACTACCATCAGTTTGTAGAGGGGTTTTCTCGTCTTGCCGCATCAATGAATCGTCTAACGCACAAGGGCATTAGATTTGAGTAGACAGATGCCTATGAGCAGTCGTTTCAGAAGCTGAAGAGGAGGCTAACTTCAGCACCTGTCTTGATTATACCTAAGAGAGGTATGAGTTATGCTAGTATATTATGATGCTTCACGAGAGGGGCTGTCACGCCCCGAATTCCCGCGAACCCGAGGCACGACTGAACGAACAGAAAGTAAATAAAATATAAATTAAATTAAGGACAACCTAACAGATTCATCCCAAACTTACATTCATTTCCTTCAATGTACATCCATGTAAAGCACAGTCAATAAAAACATTCAATATGTCATTTGGGCTTAAGCCCTACATCACAAAACATGCCCCAACGGGCCAAATATCCTCCTAAGTTCATATCTCCTCCACTCTGCAAGACTTCCTCAAGTTTCAAGTGCTGGGAGCATCATCTGAAATGTTGTCCCACGAATGCGTCAGCTCAACTGCTGGTATAATATAATTCTAATGTAAGAAACAAAATTAAGGGCGTGGCATGTGCAAGTGTACCGTTATATCTACATGTCATTCAATATCATCATACAATGTACTAGCAATAATCTACATGTCATCCAACTCATTAACATAATTTAAGGCGTGGCATGTGCAAGTGTACATTTATCTCTACATGCATTCTAAATCATCCATGCAATGTAATAACAATATTCCACATGCTTTCCAAATCGTCCATGCCACATAATAGCAAAATCCACATGCCATCCATATTTTTCATGCAATGTAGTGACAATACCCATGAAACACCCACACCACTTGTCACGCCCCGAATTCTGGTGAACTTGAGGCGCGACTGACGAGACAAAAGGGAAATAAAATAATAAAGATATAAAGGACAACCAAGTACAGTTCAACACTAATTTAATCCACCATTCTGATACAATACATAAAGTCTTGTCCATTAGTTCACAACATACAATGACAGGAAATAGTCTAGGGTTTATGCCCTTGTACAATATTAAATACGCCCCACGGGCCTAATATAATCCTCAATCAAAGCATCTCTAAGTCTCGCACAACTGGAGTGTCATCTGAAATGTTTGTCCCACGAATGGGTCAGCTCAACTGCTGGTACAATATAATGCTAATGCAAGAAACAAAATTAAGGGCGTGGCATGTGCAAGTGTACAGTTATTTCTACATGTCATTCAATATCATCCATACAATGTACTAGCAATAATCTACATGCCATTCAACTCGTTCACATAACCTAAGGCGTGGCATGTGCAAGTGTACAGTTATATCTACATGCACAATTATAACCTACATGCCATTCAATTCATCCATACAATGCATTAACAAGATTCATCACACATTCATGAATTCATTAATACAATGTAATGAAAATATGCGTGACACACCCATGCAACTCTATGCCCACCCATGTCTCGCTTTACGGACCTTCCCCGATGGCCTGCAAGTACCATGTATGTCTCGTTTCAAGGTCCGGAACCCGTCAGGCATGCGAGTACCTAATGGCCGATTTTGGGTTTTTAACCACAGGATCTGCACCCTCATAATGCACAACACCACGTGCTCAACTCACACCATGTCCAAGGAGTCACACAATGCCAATATGCTCTGATTCTATCATGCCACAATGTACTCTCAATAATGTATCTCAGCCACACATGAAGCATGTTTTAAATCACGCATTTAATAGTCTAAACAATTCTCAAAGAATATAATCCACACATTCTACTAGCACATGCGATATATACATAATCATGATCCACATTATCACCCTAACTTTCAGCAAGATAGCATGAAGCACGTAAGCATGTGAACAATCAAACAAACATGTGAATCATCAAGTCAACATGGCAGTTATTCCTAAACTTAATTCTATTTCTTACTTAGCACAATAAATCGTACCTGATGGGTCAATCTCAACTCAGGAAAGCATACTCGTAGTATAGCAGAATCATAGTAAGAATACAAAAGGTCAAACCACCCTCTCATTGCCTTTCCGTGTCCCTAAAATCATAACATGTGACTCAGTCCATTTATTACTTGAATTATGCTATTCATCAAATTTTATGTATTTATTTTATAAGTTTCTATTTTGCTAAATTAAACCTTACTATTGAGTCCGAAACATCAAAGAAAATAAGTTTAGGCTTTCGTGGAATTCAATTCAAACATCTGAGTTAAAAAGGGCAAAACGGTCATTTTACACTTTTTTGGGTCCTTACATCCCGAGACCTCTTTTCACAAATCGGACTCCACGGTTGAGTCCAGGATGCTCGAAATAATAAAGTTTCACTATTCGTTTACTTAATTCGGAATTCGTTTGACTGTGTTTTAATTCAAGGGTATTTTGGTAATTTTTAATGTTACTACGGGTCTTTTATTTTTTGGGACCCTGTCTTATAAAATGGACCTCACCATTGGTCTCAAAATGGTCGAGATATTCAAAATACACTAATGACTTGTCCCATTTGGACTCCAGATTATTTTGGAATAGTTAATTAATTAATTAATTAATATTTTCTTCAGGGGGTCAGATCATATTTATTTAAAAGTTTTGGGGGTCAAATATAATTATTTAAAATTTCTGGGAGTCGAAATATAAATGTCTTAAATTTTGGCTTAAACCAGGGGGTTTTTAAACCAAAACCCTAAACCGGTCCAAGGCTGCAGTGAATCGACCGGTCTGACCGGTTCAACAGGTCATGCTGACGTCATGCTGACATCAGCCCTAGATTTTAAAATTCATCGCCTCAAAACGATGCAGTATAGTTTAAATGGGCATCCGATTTTAAGCTCGGTCGGGTCCCGACCCGACCCGGACCCGATCCGAACCCGAGGTTACAGTATCTTCTTCCCTGATTTTTTGGCGAGTGTCCGGTAGGGTTCCGGCACCATCTCCGGCGCTGGCGACTATTTTTTGGTGAGTTTTTGATGGTTTCTGAATGTGGTTTTCTTCGATTTTTCTCAAGGATTCCATATACGGGTTTGGTTTTGGATTTAAACCATTGGATCATCACGAATAGAGGGTCAAACCTCTCGGTTAACTCTCCGACCGACCCTCCGTTTTCATGATCCTTCACTATTTCCCCCTTTTTCTTTTCCATATTTCTTTCTACACCTCACAGCAATCATTCCCCATCATTCATTTCAAGTTTTACACAAATTTTCCTAGCCAATTAACTGATTATTGTTTTTGACCCGTAACCCCCATTTTCCCCTTCATTTCTCAACCATTTCGGTTGATTCTTTTTGCAGAAATTTCATTTTTACATGCTTAAACAAACCCTAAAATTAAATCAGTATAACATGCTTCAAAATTTAAAAGAAACAGAACTGGGTCAATTCGGTTTACCTGTCTTCCGGTTTTTCTCTCTATACAGCCCTCTATCTCCTCCTTCTTCCTCCTCTTAGTTCAACCACTGAACCTCAGTGTGCTCCTCACTTTGAATTCTCTCCCTCTGGTTTCTTTTCAAAAAAATCAGCACACACATCACTCTCTCTCTCTCTCTTTCCCTTTCATTTTCTCTTTCTATATTTCTCTCTCTCTCTCTCTCTCTCTCTCTCTCTAAATCCCACGACTGTCTGCCCCTTTCAACTCCCACCACACACACATATACACTGATCACACTCACTGTTCTGACCTGCCCCTCCCCATGCCCTGAAATCCACTTCTACACACAACCACACCCACCACACTTTTTTGAGTGTTATACACTCAAACTCTACACACACACCCATCACACATGGCTAATACACTGTGCACACACCTCACCCACATCTAATTTATATATACATATATATATATATGAATGTATATAATTCATACACATATATGTATATTTACACACACTTAACAAATTATATACCCATACACATATACACCTCACATACATAACAATAATAATAATAACAATAATAGTTATAATAAATAAGAATAATAATAATAATAATAACCAAAGAAAATCTTTATATAAAAAAAAAAATTTCAGGTTATTACACCACTCTATGCCACAACCATGTCAAATCTATGCCATGTCCATGTCTCGTTTTTAGAACACATCCGATGGAAACTGAGTACCATGTCTCATTTTCAGAACACATATGATGGAAGCTGAGTACCATATCTCTTTTTCAGAACACATCTGATGGAAGCTGAGTACCATATCTCGTTTTCAGAACACATCTGATGGAAGCTGAGTACCATGTTTAGCACCACATGGTCAACCCACACTATGCTTTCAATGCATCACACTATGCCAATATGCCTTGATTCCATCATGCAATAATACAATCTCAGATAAGCAATTTTACCAACACATAGAGCATGCTTTTAAACAATGTATTCCACTTAAAGCAATCACAACATCCGAATAACAAAACATTTTCCCCATGAATGTATACAATACATAATCAACGAAAATACATACTCAAGCCATGTGTTCACAATCTTAACAACTCCCGAAAAATATAGATCACGTACAACCCAACACATAAAACAAATCACATCTCTATAGAGCAGCAAGAAGCACATAAGTAACGTAAACAATCAACTCAAGGTTTCATGGTTTTAAAGCAACATTCCTTATGTGATTTTCTGACATTAAACAATTAATTATATGATCCATTCAATCAACATGCAAATCATTCCTAAACTTAATTCTATTTTTTACTTAGCACAATATATCGTACCTGATGGTCGGTCTCAACTCGGGGAGATGTACTCAGTGTGTAGTGGAACTAGTAGTGGAATGCAGAAGATTAGATCACCTTCTCCTTGCCTTTCCGTGTCCCTAAAATCATAAATGTAACTCAGTTCATTTGTTACTTGAATTATGCTACTCATCAAATTTTATGTCTTTATTTTATGAGTTTCTATTTTGTTAAATTAAACTCTACTATTGAGTCTGGAACGTCGAAGAAAATAGGTTTAGGTTTTCATGGAATTTAATTTGGACATTCGAGCTAAAAAAGGCAAAACAGTCATTTTGCACTTCCTACGGGTCCTTACATCTCGAGACCTCTTTTCATAAATTGGAATCCACGGTTGAGTCTGGAATGGTCGAGATAATAAGATTCCACTATTTGTTTACTAAATTTAGGAGTTCGTTTGACTGCGTTTCAACTCAGGGCATTTTGATAATTTTGAATGTTACTATGGGTCTTTTATTTTTCGGAACCCCGTCTCATAAAACAGACCTCACCATTAGTCTCAGAATGGTCGAGATAGTCAAAATACACTAATGACTTGTCCCATTTGGACTCCGGACTATTTTGTGATATTTAAATAATTTAATTAATTTAATTCAGTAATTTAATTAATATTTTATTCTGGTGGGGTCAGATCATAATTTCTCAAAATTTTAGGGGTCAAAGTGTAATTTCCAAAAGTCCTAGGGTCAAACTCAATTTTCAGGAAGTACAGGAATCAATTCGTAATTTCCAAATCTCTTATTCCTAATTCGGATAGCCAAACAGCGGCTAATCCAAAACAGGGATAGGATATCCCTGTTTTCAATTTAATTCAAATTTTTAATTTTATAAACCTGCAGCCAAACAGCCCACTCCTCTTTTTAATTTAAAACACCAGGTTGACACGTGGCATGGGTGGGTGGGCCTTGGCCCGACCCGAACCCGAACCCGAACCCGACCCGGAACAGTGTCGTCTTCCCCGTTTTTTCCGGCGAGCCTCCGGTAGGGTTCTAGCGCCTTCTCCGGCGCCGGCGACCATTTTCTGACGGATTTTTCATGCTTTAAAAATACCATTTTCTTCCATTTTTCAAGGGGTTTCCATTTCTAAGGTTGGTTTTTGGATTGGTCCACTAGATTTTCACAAAAAGAGGGTCAAATCCCTCGGTCAACTTTCCGGCCGACTCTCTTTCCTCAATTTCATGACTGTTAAGTCACTGTCCAACCTCCATTTTAATCCCAACCCGTTTCTACATCATGAAGGAACAATTCCTCCTCATCAAAACCAAGCTTTTAAACAAAATTTCCAAGGCAACCGATTATCAACCCCACCTGCAACTCTCTTGTTCTCTCTCATTTCTACACCCCTTCAAGTAATTTTTCTTGCAAAATAATTCACATTTTATACACTACAAAACTCTACAATTAGACTAAAATATCATGCTCTGAAATTGAAAACAAAAGTTGGAATAACTCACCAAATTTTTTGGGTTTTTCTGGTGCAGCCCCAACCACTGTTCTCCTCTCCTTCTTGGCTCGGCTCCTGGTTTCTTAACCTCACAACCCCTCACTTGGTCTCTCCCTCTACTTCCTCTTCCAACTAATCTGCACACACATATCACACACTCTCTCTCTCTCTCTCTCTTCACTTTCTCTCTCTCTATATCTCTCTTTCTCTCTCTAATCTCACGACTTGGTCTACCTCTCTCCACACATACATACATACAGACCACACCCACACACTTCTAACCACTCACTTACACACACCATACCTCACCATGCCCCTTGGAGTGTTTTACACTCAATCACACACCCACCACTCACACAACCGTACCCTGCACACCCATACACACAATCTAATATATATATATATATATATATATATATAATTTATACACACATGTATATTTATACACACACTTAACAGTTTATATACACATACACATATACACCTCACATACATAACAATAATAATAATAATAATGATAATAATAATAATAATAATAATAATAACCAAAAAAAAAATTTTATATGTAAATTATTTTTTTTTTTCAGGTTATTATAGGGGCTAGGCTGTGTATTAATGCAAAAGGGTAGAGTGGAAGCCTATAGTTCTCATCAATTGAAGAGTCATGAGCAGAACTACCCCAGACATGATTTAGAGTTAGCTGTTGTCATCTTTGCACTTAAGAGTTGGCGACACTACTTCTATGGGGAGAAGTTCAAGGTGTTCTCAGATCATAAGAGCCTTAGATACATTTTCACGCAGAAGAACTTGAACCTTCGGTAGAGGAAATGGATGGAGTATATGGAGGACTATGACATTGACGTTGAGTACCATCCTAGAAAGGCCAATGTCGTAGCAGATGCACTTAATAGGAGATCGAGGAGCACTATTGCTAGTATTGCTATTAGGGAGTGAGAGATGACAGGAGACATTGGCGAGTTTGACTTGAACCTTGCCAAGTTGGAGGGACATGCCACACTATTTAGTTTATGTGCACAGCCTACACTTTTGAGTAGAGTTATTGAGGCACAGTTACAGGACACAGAGGCAGAGCAGATTAGAGCACGAGTTACTAGTCCTAAGAGATTTGAGGAATGGACAGTTTATTCTGACCTTAGCCTGAGGTATATGGGTAGAGTTTTTGTTCCAGAGTCTCTTAGGGCAGATGTTCTTAGAGATTTCCATCATTCACGCCTAGCAGTGCACCTAAGAGGCACTAAGATGTACCATGATTTACGCCGCCAGTATTGGTGGACGGGGATGAAGGGCGATGTGGCGCGATTTGTATCTAGATGTCTCACGTGCTAGCAGGTGAAGGCTGAGCACCAGAGACCTAGGGGTTTGTTGCAGCCATTGCCAGTGGTCAAGTGGAAGTGGGAGTTTTTTACCATGGATTTTGTGATGGGTCCTCCGAAGTCACCTAGAGGTCACGATGCAGTTTGGGTTATAGTGGACAGGTTGACGAAGTCCGCACATTTCCTACCGATTAGGCGACTGATTCAGTGGATGTTCTTAGTAGGTTTTATATCCGAGAGATAGTACGACTACATGGGATTCCTATTTCCATAGTTTCAGACAGAAACCCACGTTTCACCGCACGATTTTGGTAGAGCCTTCAAACAGCTTTAAGGACTCAACTACTATTTAGTACTGCCTTCCACCCTCAGACTGACGGTTAGTCAGAGCATACCATTCAGATCCTTGAGGACATGCTTAGAGCCTGTGTTACGGACTTCAAGGGTAGCTGGGAGGATCACCTTGTTCTAGTAGAGTTTGCCTACAACAACAGCTATCAGTTTAGCATTGAGATGGCACCAATTGAGGCGTTGTATGATAGGCCGTGTGGTTTATCGGTGTGTTGGACTGAGGTGGGGGAAACAGCTACTTTAGGTCCCGACTTAGTCCGTGAGACCACGGAGACGATACAAGTGATCTGGCAGCTGTCTGTTGACAGCACAGAGCCGCCAGAAGAGCTATGCAGATAGGAGGTGACGACCTCTGTCATTTGATGTTGGGGGACATGTGTTCCTTAAGGTAGCCCCACGGCGAGGATTAAGGAGATTTGGGCGTAGTGAGAAACTGTCGCCATGATTTATAGGCCCATTTAAGATCCTTGGGAAGGTTGGTGAGGTGACCTATAAGTTAGCATTGCCACCACAGTTATCTGGGGTTCAAAATGTCTTCCATGTGTCGATGTTGAGGAAGTACGAGCCCAACCCTTCACATGTACTAGATTGGGTAGATCTTCAGGTAGAGGGTGATGTTTCATATGATCAAAGACCTATGGAGATATTGGACTCGAGGGATCAGGTTTTGCGAGGCAAGACCATCCCTTTGGTCAAGGTTCGTTGGAACCATTATGGGGTCGAGAAGGCTACTTAGGAACGTGAGGCTGAAGTCCGTGCTAGGTATCCTGAGTTGTTTATTCATTGATGTATATTTCTAAATTTTGGGACGAAATTTCTTTAAGGGGAGAAGGATGTAAAGATCGGAAAAATGAGAATAAATTTTTTTTTTATGATAGAACACTATTTGAAATACCCCAACCCAAATACCCGAACCAATTGGCTTATGTTACTAGATTTGAATTGCTTTAATTTTTATTTACTTTTAATTAATTCAGACTATGAAATTAACCGAGCACATGTATGTATATAAATGTGTGTAAGTGTATAACTATGTGTAATTAAGTATATGTGTATATATGTATATGTATGTGTGAAAATATACGTTAAAATATGTATGTATGTGATAATATACATATACACGCCTATGTAATATATGAATATAAAAAGAAAAAAAAATAAAGTAAAATGCTGCATGCAAGTGTGTGTGTGTGTGTGTGTGTGTGTGTAGTGTCGGTTATGTGTTTGTGTGTGTGTCTGTGTAAGTGAGTATGTTTGGTGTGTGTGTGTGTGTATGTGTGTGTAATATAACATATGCATATATATATATATATATATATATATATATATATACAAAACACAAGCAAGCAATTAATGCAAAATCAAAAAAGTGGGAAGAGAATAGGAAGGAAATCAGAAGAGGTGTAGTTGGTTGTGTGTATAAGTGGGTGTTCAGTGTGTGAACAGTGTGCAATGAGTGAATTTTATATGTGTGTGTATATATATATATATATATATATATACACAGCAGGTGCAGCACATGTGTATATTTCATGATGAAAATCACCATGATACCTGATGTGCTTATAAGGGTTGCGTGTGTGAGATGAAAGGAAGATCATAAATCATAGTGAGATAAGGTCTAATTGTAGAGAGAGAGAAAAAATCAGAGGAGAGAGAGAGCAGTCATGATAATGTGTAGGTGTATGTATACGGTTGAGTTGTTGTGAGGAATGAGAAGAAGCTAGAAGAAAAGATAATTCTTGAGAGGTGATTTTGGAATTCAGAAGAAAGGAGAAAGAGTGATATTGCCAATAAGAAACTCAGAAGAAATATGTAATGCTTGGTTTCTATTTTTAATTTTTAAAAGGAGGATAACTAGTTTTTAAGTGTGGTGTCATATTAGTATGAAAAGAGGAAAATAATGCAAAAAGAATGAGGTGAAATGGTTGAGAAATAAACAGGAAGAATGGAGTTGCAAGGTTTTCTTTTGAATGATCGGGTCCAAGATTTTATGCTTTAAAGCTTGTTTAGATGATGAGTAAATGTTCCTCTTAGGTATAGAAAATGATTTGAAAGAGAAAGAAACCGAAACTGTAGAGAATCATGACTAAGAAATGGCTCGCCGGAATTTCGTGTTGTCCAGAAACAGCCACTATGTTGGCTTTTTCGACGGCCAATATGTAACCAACTTCACGTTTGGAGCATCGAAATGAAATCCACATAACCTATAGGTCCCGACGCCATTGAGAGAAGAAAGGAATTTGATCAGAATAGTAGCCGTCGCCGGAAGGGATGCCGAAACCCTACCAAACACCCAACGGAGAATACGACGAGGAATTGGGCTGACACAGCGTCGTTTTGATATCAGTTGGCTAAAACTGTGCCATTTTTGGGTTATCTTTAATTGGGAAATTGGGTTGTTGGTTGTGAGTGTAAGGAATTAAAAACTTAATTAAATTGGGGATTTGGGGATATCCTATCCTCCGTTAAGGGTAACTGTTGTTTGGCATTAGAAATGGTTGAAAAATAAAAGGGACTGCGCACCCCTAGAATCGAACATAGAACCTCTTAAATCAAACCTTCCATTCTTAACAACTGGACAGGCATCGCCCATGTTAACCCATTCGCAGAAATATATTTATATATATATATATAATATATAATATAAAAGAAAGTATTAAGGAAAAAAAATTAAAAAGGGGCGCAGCCCCAAGGCTCGAACCAGTGACTATTAGAGGAAACCTTCAAGCCTTAACAGTTGGACAGGAGAATCCCATGCTAACTAAGGCGCACAAATATATATATATATATATATATTATATAATAATAATTAATTAAATAATTAAATAATGAGAAAATGACCCAGAGTCCAAATTAAACAAGTCATTAGTGTATTTTGACTATCTTGAGCATTCTGAGACTAATAGTGAGGTCCGTTTTGCCAAATGGGGTTCCAAAAAATAAAAAACCTGTAGGAATACTAAAATGACCAAAATGTCCCTGAGTCAAAGAGTAGTCAAACGAACTCCGATTAAAATAAAAGAATAGTGATTTTTTATTATTTTGAGCAATCTGAACTCAACTATGGAGTCCAATTTGTGAAAAGAGGTCTCAAGAAGTAAGAACCCGTAAAAGGGTGAAATGACCATTTTACCCTTTTTAGTACATATGTCCAAATTGAATTCTGCGAAAGCCTAAATCGACTTTGTTCGACGTTCTAGACTCAATGGTAAAGTCTATTCAAGTAAAAGAGATACCAATAGTAAAGAGACATAAAATTTGATGAATAGCATAAATTCAAGTGACGATAGATTGAGACATGCTTTGTGAATCTTAGGGACACATAAGTGAAAAGAGAAGGTGGATTGATCTTCTAGACAGATACAGCTAGAGGACTACGCTACCATTGATTGGTTTGACTACGTAGCGGACACGACTCCCTAGAGTTGAGACAAACCCTATCAGGTATGATATTTTGCTAAGTAAGAAATAGAATTTAGTTTAAGAATGATTTTCATGTTGATTTAATGATTCGTTTGTTTGTTCGATTGTTTGTGTGCTTATGTGTTCCTTGTTGTTTCCTTGGGAGTTTGGTTAAGTGACAAACGTGAACCATGACTCTATGTATGCTCCATGCGTTGGCACAGTATGTGATTTACATTCTTCAAGAATTGTTAAGATTGTGAATATATGACTCGAGCATGTGTTTAAATTGACTGAGAATAGCATGCATACATGTGGAAGGGATTGTGTGAATTCAAATGCCTTTATTGTTCTAAGTATGGTGCATTACTTAAAGCATGCTTCATGTGTTGGTAAAATGTTTCATTGAGACTGCATATTGGCATAGTGTGATTCCTTGAAACATCGTGTGGGTTGAGCACTTCGTGCTGTGCATTATGAGGGTATAGATCCTGTGGTGTAAAACCCAAAATTAACCATTGGTACTCATGCCAACGGGGACGGACCGTGAAGTGAGACATACGATTGGTACTCATACCGGCGGGGAAGGTCCATAAAGTGAGACATGGGTGTGGCATAGAGTTTGCATGGGTGCACTATGCATATCGATAATGCATTGCATTGATGTATGGATAGTTTGAATGGCATATAGATATAAATGTACACTTGCACATGCCACGCCTTAATTTTGTTCCTTGCATTAGCATTGTGTCATACCAGCAGTTGAGTTGACCCATTCGTGGGATATTATATTACAGATGATGCTCCTGGTACTTGAGACTTGGTGAAGTCTTGAAGGAAGGAGGGGAAAAGGACTTGGAAGTATATTTGGCCAGTGGGGCATATTTTGTGATGTAAGGGCTTAAACCCAAATGACATGTAAGATATATTTATTGAATGCGCCTTACGTGAGTATATGTTGAAGGAATGAATATACGTTTAATTGAATCCATTAAATTGTCTTTTATTTTCTTTTCTTATTTCGTTTCTCACTCACTCCCCGGGTTTGTAGAAATTCGGGGCGTGACAGTCTATTAGTCAGTTGACATCATAATTTTCTTGTGTATTTGAATTTTTCTCCAGTAGTTTAATAAAGCACAAGCATATAGAGAAGGTGATAGTATCAGGACATTAGATCTCGCGGTCTTTCTGTACTTCAACAGGATCAGAGTTGTTAGGATGAATTTTGGAATCAAAGATTTGGACATCCACACCCCCAAGTTATGGATTTTCTTAAGAAAAGTGGGCTGATATGTAGCAAGAATAATAAAAATATCAGTCTTTTCTCAATTTTTCAGTTAGCTAAGTTATGTAGGTTACCATTCATACAAATGATGAACATTATGATGAATTATTTGTCAAGGTTCATTGTAATTTATAGGGAGCTATCCTTATTCAATCATTTCAACATTTCAGCTATTATATTATATTCATTGATGAGCATTCTCATTTTATTCATTCCCTTGAAGAACCAATCATATTTCTTTCCTTGTTTTCTAAATTTTCATAAATTTATCAAAACTTAATTTGGAAAGGAGACAAAAAAAAAAAAAAAAGATTGAACTAACGGTGGGGAAGAATTTGACGATAGCCAATTTCTTACTTATTTATCAAATCATGGCATTAAGCATCAAACTTCTTATCCTAGTACATCACCATAAAATGGGACGATAGAAAGGTAGCATCGTAATATCGTAAAGCTTGGTTTGACAATGCATTTTTATGGTCATGTTCCAAAGAGGTTTTGGGTTAAACCTTTTGGGACTACCACATGGTTGATAAATAGACAATTATTTAGAGTCTTGGAGATGGTTAGTCCAATGGAGGAATTAATAGGTCAAGAATTTGATTATGGATCACTTCGAATATTTGGATCCAAATGCTTTCCATATCTTCATCAATATGCAAAAAATAAATTCAACTCTCGATCATTACCTTGTGTATTTTTGGGATACAATGAATTTTATAAAGGCTATAAGTTTTATTATCCTCCAACTAGTTGAGTTTATCTTTCACTACATGTGGTTTTTTATGAAAACAAATTTCCTTCAAAACTTGAGGCTTTTTACACTTAAATAATATTGATCTTCATGAATTGACATCCTTTAATGAATGGATTTCAGGAGATCAAATTGAGCTCACATCATCACCCGTTGTTGATCAAAATTTTTCCATTTGGTCTTACCAATATCTGTAGAACCAACCCATCCTAGATGCAAAATTATGGGTCGAGATCATCATTAATTTCCTTGATTAAGCTAACACACTTGTTTTTTAAGCTCGTACAATTCGCCCCAATGAAACATTTGAACAATATAGTCCATTACCGAACACTCAACTTGCATCTACTATGACAATAATAGAACATGCTAATATTGATGTTGAACTCACGTCCAATGCTATGAGTTCAAGCATTTCCCTATCAGAGAACACTACTAATCATGCATCAACAATTAATTTTGTCCCCACCAACTTCCTTATCAAAAAGCTCATCTTCAACTATTATCACTTAATCTCACTCTAACATCACAAAGCCCAATCCAAAATATTATTCTTCCAATTATGCCTTACCTTCCCATGACATTGCATCTAAATCGAAAAGCTCAAAAATTGCACTTAAACATCCAAGTTGGTTTAATTAATTCCATGGAAGAGGAACTTTCTACTCTTCATCAAATGATACATGGGAACTCATTTCACATACTTCAACCATGAATGTAATTGGGAGCAAATGGGTTTATAAAATCAAGCTACAATCTGATAGGGCAGTTGAACGACTCAAAACTTGACTAGTTGCAAAGGGTTTCAACTAGGTTCCTAGTATTGATTTCATTGAGACCTTTTTTCTGTTGTTAAACATGCAATTATACGTATTATACTCTCCATTTCGCTTGCTCAAAATTGGGACATTCATCAATTAGACTTACAAAATTATTTCTTGCATGTTTTTTATTAGAACTGATTTTTATGGAGTAACCCCCTAGTTTTCAAGATTCACACTAGCCTAAGCATGTCTACAAGTTAAAACAAACTCTTTATGGTCTTCATAAGGAACCTCGAGCTTGGTTTGATCATTTTAGCACATTTCTTTAGCAAGAAGGTTTTTTTTTTGTAGTACTGCATACTCTTCCTTGTTTGTTTCTCAAAATAGCCATGGTACCTTTTTACTCATTTTGTTTGTGGATAACATCATCTCAATAGGAAATAATTCACTCTCCCATAATTTTTTTATCAAAAATTTGTAACAAGAATTTTTTTATGAATGATCTTGAGTTTTTACACTACTTTTTGGTAATAGAAGTTCAAAAGTTCTCTTAAGGATTTATCTTAACTCAACAGAAATATGTTCCAAGACGAGCCCAAATGGCTAATTGTAAGCCAATTGTGACTCCCATGGTTACAAAACCATGAGCTCCTCCTCATGGTGATTCTTCTTATCCTAAGCCTTCATTTTATTGAAATAGGCTTGGACTATCTAACTTTTACACGACCAAATGTTTCATACAACGTGAATTTTTTTATTTTTTATGTCAATATATGCAAAATCCCACCAATTATCATTTTTTGCGAGTTAAACGGATACTTCATTATGTGAAAGGAAGTATTGATTATACCATTTGATTATTATCTCACTGTGAGCGTAAGTGCCAAAAATATCTAGACACGACTTTTAAAGTCCGCTCCCTCAAAGTGGGAGAAGAACACACCCTCTTTTCATATTAGGGTGTACATGAATACACAAAGGAGTAGCCAACTTGTTTTAGGATAAATAAAAAGAAAACCTGACATAACCTATGAAGAATACATGTAAAAAGAATAGCAAAGAAAAACTGAAATTACATTACTTTGATCTTATTTACATTCTAAACCCCTTAACATGGGTTAAAATAAAATAAAGCAAAACTTATCTACAATAAACCAAAGAAATCTGAATCAGGGATCTAAGGTACGAGATGGAAAGGGGTTAGACACCCATTCTACCCAGTTTGAATAGACTAGCCTTAAGTGTTCATCCATAAGGCTTAATATTCCATGACATAAACAAGATGATAAGTGAGTATAATGATAGTAATGACATGAACGAATAAATACATCCAACAAATAAGTAGCCCAAGCCCAAAAAATAAGTGGACAGAGAAATTAACATGAATGAAATAATAAAAAAAGGGCATAATAAGAGAGATAGGATGCGAGAAAAAAGACATAAAGTCAATAGCTTAAAGGAAAAGACTAAACTCAGGCCCATGAGGCATCCTACGTATCCATTCAAATTATGAAATCAGAGCCAACGTAGTTCTCTAATTCAATTTATTATATCTAGAGTGACAAGATAAATTAAATTAGAAAAAGAGAGAATATTAGGGTTTTAGGAAGCGTACATAATTGTTTGTGTTCAATCAAACAAGTCTTGAGCTTGAACTCCTTGGATTGAATCTTCAATGGTGTAGAACTTCAGTCTTTAATAGATTAGAACTATTGCTTGTTTAGAACAAGGCTTCAAGAAATATAGAAGAAGAAATATGGAAGAAAGAGAATGATTATTCCTACAACATCCAACTTCTTAATTCTTCTATCCTCTCCTCCTTAAATCTCTGAACCTTGAATTATGGAGGCCAAGGGGGTCTTATTTATAGGGAAAATGTAATAACCCAACCCAAATTGTAACCGAGTGAACCATGTAAACCCGAGCCGTAAGGGCTTTACGTCATGACATTGAATAAAATCGACGGTTTTGGAATCTCAAAATTTTGAATGTACGGACGATGCCCAAGCGATGCCCAAGTGAAAAAATAAAATCATGTTATATACATATATGGAATATAGATATATATATATATAAATATATATATATATGTAGATGATAATATATGGGATGTATGTTATATATGTATATATATATATATAGATATATATGTGGAATGTATATTATATATGTTAACTACAATTAAGACAAGAGTAATGAGGGGAGGGGGGTTACAAATCTGGGAAGTCAAACAGAAAAGGAAGAGGGAGAGAGAGAGAGAGAGAGAGAAATCAAGGAGAGCTAGGCTGCCAAATGGATGTGAAGATGTGTATGCACCTAGCATGTATTTTGGAAGAGAGACAAGGGAACTAAGAGGTTATTGGGGCATTTAGGAGTGAAAATCATAAGAGAAAGAGGGGAAAAATAATGAGAAGAAGGTATGAAATCCTCTATATTTTTCAAGTTTCATTTTCTGAGTTTTTTATAAACTTTCATAAAGCTTAGAAATATTTGTATAGTTAGATTCTATGAGAAAAATGAAAAGGTAGGAAGCAACCCCGAGTGAAACGGTGAAGAAATGAAGAAGATATTAAGGTTTATCAGAAAGTTTAAATTCAGAAAATTTGAGTTTTGATTGTGTTTTGGGAGTTTAAATTGATATATATATATATATATATATATGCCTTAAATCATGTTTTATGGAATTTAGAAGTGAAAATTTGCCTAAAAATCAAAAAACAAATGAAGAAAAAACAAATATATATATAAGGGGGAGCAATCCGGTCACCAGCGCTGGAGGGGGTGATCGAGACTGCTCACTGAAAAAATGTGAAGGGGGAGGAAGGGGGAAGGGGGTTGGGTCACAGGCCAGGTCGGTGTCGGGTCGGGTCGGGCTAGCCCAAGCGCACCAAGGGCTAAATGGCACGAGTCGGATGGGCTTGCTTGATTTGTTTTTAAACTGAATTTGTTTTAAGGAAAAAAGTTGAAGAAGGGAATTGAACCTGGGAGCCGTGGCAGGTGAGGGGGCATGCCCACCACTGTGCCACACTTACATATGTAAACAAAGGTGGGGATTATATATATATATATATATATATATAACTAGGAAATTAAATAAAATAATTATTTAGTATTAAAATAAGCTTCTGATGTCCAAATTCAACAAATAAATAGTGTAAATTTATTATTTTGGAGCCAATGGTAAGGTCTGTTTCACAAGACAAAGTCCCAAAAAATAAAATACCTATAGAAATGCCAAAATGACCAGAATGCCTCTGAGTCAAATGTGAGTCAAACGGACTCCGATTGAACTAAGTAAATAGTAAATTTTTATTATTTCAAACATTCTAGACTCAACGGTGGAGTCAAATTTGTGAAAACAGGTCCCAAAATACAAAGACATGTAAAATGACCATTTTGCCTTTTTCGGTATAAAAGTCCAAATTGGAAACCGTGAAACCTTAAACTGACTTTCTTCGACATCCCGAACTCAATAGTAGAGTCTAAATTATTAAAGGAGATACTTGTACTAACGAAGTATAAAATTTGATGAATAGCATTAAAACTGAGACATGTTTACTGAATGATAGGGAACTCAAAGGGAAAGGGAAAAGTCACATAATACTAAAGTAGATCACACGGATAAAAGATAAGTAAACCCCTATCTCTTACACGTGGTCTTCCAAGCCACGTTCAATCCATTACTGCCAATTTTATACTCTTAAACGTACCAAATGTTTATTGTTCCACAATTGATATTGTCCTATCTTGTGGATGGTTATTGACTGCTATATCAGGATTGCTATGTTGTATTGTGCCTTGAAAGGCCTATTTTTATATGTCTATTGCATGATATTCCATTTCTATGTACTTCTTATGGAATCACAAAAGAATCATGATTTCTTATGAATGCCAGATTTGTGCTCAGTCATAATATCCTTCCGATGCTATCTGATTGACAGGACCTACAGATCGAGTTCATAAACAGACATATGGCAATGATGATGTTTTTATGCAGTGAGTTATAAGGGCATTTTATATGCATTCATGTTAAAGGGGGTATGTCGGGTCCCAAAAGACCAAGGGTTTGTCAAACCCTGATGTTACGCCCCGAATTTCCACGAACCCGAGGGTGAGTGTAACAGAACTAAAAGAAAATAAAATAAAGAAACAAAGGACAATCACATGCATTTCAAAACCAACTCGATTTAGGTTCTGATACAATTCCATAAACCTTACCCACTGTTTCACAACATACAAATTAAACATGCATAGTTCAGGGCTTATGCCCTGTACACTATAAACACATGCCCCCAAGGGCCAAAACACTTCCAGTTCTTTCTTTCACTAAAACATCACCAAATCTCATGTAGCCGGAGTGTCATCTGAAATGGTATCCCACGAATAGGTCAGCTCAACTGATGGTATAATATAATGCTAATGCAAGAAACAAAATTAAGGCGTGGCATGTGCAAGTGTACATTTATCTTTACATGTCATCCAATGTCATCAATGCAGTATATGAACAATATGCATGACACACCCATGCAAACTCTATGTCACACCCATGTCTCGCTTTACGGACCTTCCCCGCTGGCCTGAGAGTGCCAAAATATGTCTCGCTTCACGATTCGGAACCCGTCTAGCATGCGAGTACCAATGGCCGATTTTGGGTTTTTTACCACAAGATCTACACCCTCATAATGCACAGCACCATGTGCTCAACTCACACCATGTTCCAAGGAATCACACTATACCAATATGCTCTGATTCCACCATGCTATAACGTTATCTCAATAAAGCATCTTAACCACACATAAAGCATGTTTTAGACAATGTATTACATAATAACATTCCAATCACAAAATCCATTCATCAAGGGTACATGTCATACATAGTTCACTGAAACACATGCTTTGAGTTACACATTTCACAGTCTCAACAATTCTCGAAGAATATAATCCTCGCATCATGTTAACACATGCAATATCCATTTAGTCATGATCCACATCCATCACTTAACCAAACTTTTAAAAGAGATAACAAGAAATACACAAACATATAAGCAATCAAACAAATATGTGAATCATCAAGTTAACATAGCAGTTACTCCTAAACTTAATTCTATTTCTTACTTAGCACAATATATCAAACCTGATAGGTCGGTCTCAACCCAAGAAGTTGTATTCATAGCATAGCAAAACTAACAGTAAGAATGCAGAAGGTCAGACCACCTTCTCTTTGCCTTTCAGTGTTCCTAAAATCATGAAATATAACTCAGTTCATTTGTTACTTGAATTATGTTATTTATCAAATTTTATGTCTTTATTTTTTGAGTGTCTATTTTGTCAAAATAAACTCTACTATTGAGTCCAGAACATCGAACAAAGTCGTTTTAGGCTTTCATGGAATTTAATTTGGACATCAAAGCTAAAAAGGGCAAAACGGTCATTTTGCACTTTTGTGGGTCCTTACATCCCAAGACCTATTTTCACAAATTGCACTCCACGGTTGAGTCCATAATGTTTGAAATAATAAAATTTCACTATTTGTTTACTTAAATCGGAGTTCCTTTGACTACATTTTAATTCAGGGACATTTTGGTAATTTTTAATGTTATTACGGGTCTTTTATTTTTTGGAACCCCTGTCTCATAAAACGGACCTCACCATTGATCTCAAAATGGTCTAGATAGTCAAAATACACTAATGACTTGTCCCATTTGGACTCTAGACCATTTTGTGATATTTAAAATAATTAAAATAATTTAATTAATTAATTAATCAAATTAATATCTTATTAATATTTTATTCAGGGGGGTCAAACTATAATTATTTAAAAGTTCTGGGGGTCAAATTAGGGTTTCTCAAAGTCCTGGGGTCATATCAAAATTTTTTAAAATTCCTATCCCTAATCCAAATAGCTAAATAGTGGCTAAGTCCAAAATAGGGATAGGATATTGCTACCCTCAATTTAATTCTAATTTTAATTTACTAACCCCGCAGCCAAACACTCCCAAACCCCTTTTAAATTTAACACACACGGCTGACACATGTAGGGTGGGTCGGTTTCAACCTGACCCAAACCAAACCCTGAACAGTGTCTTCTTCTTCCCGACTTTCCGGTAGGGTAACCCAAGGGTTCCGTCGCCATTTTCAGCAACGGCAACACTGTTCTGGTGGGTTTTTAATGTTTTTCAAATGTCGTTTTCTTCTATTTTCTGAGGGGATTCTATTTCTAAAGTTGGTTTTTCATTTAACGCTTCACATTTTCACGAATCTAAGGACAACCGACTCTCCGGCCAACTGAAATCCTTCGATTTCGAGCCTTTTCCTCCACTGTTTAAATCTAACTAAGGTTCAAATCAATTTCTGCACCACTAGGGATCAGTTCCTCATGGTTAGATCAAGTTTGATGCATAAAATCATATGGTTTGCATCCTATCCCTTCAACCTGCAACTATGGATATCTCGGCCATCTCTCAACCATTTCTGTTGATTCTTTTTGCATTTGTTTTCTTATTTCCTACTCTATAAGACCCTGCCATTAAACCCAGTGTTCATGCTTTAAATTTAAATGACAGAACCTAAACTACTCACCTGGGTTTCTTGTTACAGATCTCTTTCTTCCTTCCAATCTTCTCCCTTCTTCAACTTCTGAATCTCCCTATGGTCCTCTCAGTCTCCCCGTAATGTTTATAGCCAACCCACTTTTCTGATTTCTTTTCCCTCTAACCAACGTACTCATATGAATATACACACATACATATACACACCCTCACGCAAGGCACTTGTTGTAGCCTCATTGTTTCTGACTTCCTTCACTGCTCTATCACTTCCCTTCTTCTCCCTTTTCAGAACCGCATTTAATGCTAGCTTGTAAGCTTGGTTTATCCATATATATATATATATATATATATATATATATGTATATTTTAATACACACACGACAGCCCACACACAGGCTCACTATAGCCTACACACACACACAATGCAATCTACACACACACATACAGCCTGTTATGCACTTCTTCTTTTATATATATATATATATATATATATATATACACACACACACACATACACATACATAACTTACATATCATACATGCATATGATATATATATATATACATATATGTATATTCCACCACCATATATACATACCCACACATACATAATGCACATTTCATATTCACACACTTCTTTATTTAAAAAAAAAAAAAAATTGTTGCGAAATTTTGGATCTTTACACCTGAACAGAGTAAATGCATCAATTATGATTGATTGAGATGTTTACATTTATTGGATTCATAGGATGTTGTTAATTCCCTATGAATAATTCTATGTTTACGGTTCATTCATTGATTGTACTTGATTGTGATCAGGTGATTGTGGCAGTATTCTGATGTTGACTGTTATTATTGTGTTTTTCCATGTTCATGCTATACTATTACTCATGCTTGCTAATTGTGACTTACTGCTCATTGGCCAATGTGGCATTTTACTATTAACTGCAACTGATTTCATGATTGGCTATCATGTTCACCCTATGAGTTCATGTTCTTTCTATGTTAACCCTAACCCATGTCGGAGATGGGATTTTACTTACTGAGCTTTGTTAGCTCACCCCAACTTACTATTTTCCAGATAAGGATGCTACAGAACCACAGTAGGAGTCCAAGAACATAGGGGGACAGTTTGACGATTATGTTAGAAGTTTTTTCCATGTACTCACCACCTAAGAATAGTATTATGTTAAGTTTATGTCAGTTTATATTTAACATTGTCAAACAATATTTTATATTAAGACTTCTGCTGATGTACTGTTTAAGTTTTACATTATCTATATTGTGGTCATTAATACTAATACAAAGAAAGAATGAAAAAAGTAAGGATGACCATTGGGTCGGCCTCGCGACACGAGATCCGCATAAAGTGGGTTTCCGGTTGTGACAGCTTGGTATCAGAGCAGAGTCTTAGGTTCTAGTGAGTCATGGGAGACAGGATTAGAGTACTAGAACTGTTAAAGTCTAAGAGTTAGTCGATAAATAACAGTGACATTACTAAGTTAGACTTTTATGAGAATACTGACTGTTATTTTACGTATAAGTGGACTAATTATCTTTTACAAAAAAGGTTAACACCAGGAATAAGCCTAGAGCCAGAAATCATCTGATTGAGATGGATCAGATAGATCAATTGAACAGAATAAAACGCCTTACGAAAAGAGTCACCAAGGCTCTACCCAGAATCAGGCCCCAACAGTTGACCATTACAATGAAGTAGTGGCACCAGCAAAGACCATAAAATGGGGCAGGAAGGAAATTGCCAAAAAGGGTCAAAGATGGCAATAGAGGCATAATTAAATGCCCCAACTGCCAAAAATTCCACCAAGGATAATGTATCAAAAACACCACCAAGAGATGATCAAGCTACTGTACCAATAGTTGCAAGTATTTTCCAATTGTTAAAATCTACCCATATATTATTTAAATATTGACTCTATGAATTGATTTATAGTTCCTGCATTTATTACTAAGTTGAACTTAGAAATAGAACCTTTAGGTTACATATTGAGTATATCAATATCATCGGGAGATCATTAGTGATGAATACTATATATCGAGGAAAAATATTGTATCTTATGATGAAAATTAGTGATTCTTGAACAATGAAGATGATTAAGTAAATAGTAACCTTTAGGGAATAATAGTATGTTTCAAAATAAGCGATGAGAATTCTCGGGGAATGACATTGAAAATATTTGAGGAGATTTCAATAAATGTTATGAATAATTAAACGAGGCTTGAATGAGAAATAGTCTGAAGGAAACTTAAGGGATAACTACAGGAGGAGTTGATACTCTAAATAAATTAATGGTGTACCAGAAAAATGGGAATTCGTGAGTAAGTCATAAGTAGACCCTGATAGAGTAAAGGTGAATAGAGTCTTATAGACAATTACTAAATGAGCGAGATTGTCAAAAATCGACCTTATAAAATGAGATGATTTTGAAGAGGCTAACACATGATGAATAATTATTAGGAAGAAATTCAATGAATCTTGTGATCTAAAATAATGTGTGACCCGATTTTAGTCAATACTCTATCAAGTTAGATGAAGATAAATGATTCTAAATAACTGTTAGAGATCGATGTGATCTAAATGATTGTAAAGACTAAACTGGTAGTAAATCATTTAAAGAACCATAAAATTGAGATGATATATGATTTTGAGGCATTACGAGGAAATCATTATTCATGAATGATATACATAGAGCATATGAGAAGCAGATTATAAGTACACGATTATTAACCGATTAGATACTTTTAAAGAAACTAAGAATCCGATGATTTAAATAGTTGAACGATCGGTTACTTTTGAGGATGGTAGCTTGTTTAAATACTAAGGTGAATAGTCTTTGGGAAAGATTATGCTATGACTGACTTTGATGTTTCTTAGACGATTGAGATGATCAAATGAATAATGACTTTTGGGAGAAATTAGTATGTTTAAGGGAAAAGGTTAAGGATTCTTGGGAAGAATCGTACTAGTGTCGAGGTTGATGACTATTAAGTCATTAAATTGTCAACTGATCAATGAATTAAGGGAAACTATCATTTGAACAAGGGTAGAGGTTAATAATCTTTTGGAGGATATAAGGTGACATAGAGTTGGGATTGTGAAATCTTGGAAAGTCGATAGATTTAACAACAAATCTATATAAGAGATGGTCTGGGAAAGACTCAATGAATAGTAACATGAGGAGTTTGAGATTCCAGATGCATTGATGATATATCAGATATATAAAGATTCTTGAGTGAGTCATATAGGGTAAAGACAAATGGATCATTGGGAGGCAAATACTGATTGAATGAGACTATCAAGTAAACATTGTGAAATGTGATGTTTCTAAAAGGAGATTGACACCGTGAGGACTAATCATTGAGAAAAATTCAATGGATCTTGTTGATTTAAGTAACAATATGACCTAATTGTGGGTTGTACTTTATTGAGTTAGCTGAATCTATTTCAAAAGATAAATGATTGATGACTCTAAATCATTTTTGAGGATTAACGTAATCTGACAATTAAAAAGACAAAAATTATGGCATAATGTCTAAAAAACTGGTAAGGACAACGACTATGCTAAAGTAATACATAATTCTTTGAGATACTACGAGAACAATTAAGATTAAGGTAGAAAGTAAGAATAATTGAATTGTGAAACTAAGGAAGTAGAGAATTTCCATGGTGGGAAAAACTTGACATAATCTTGATAAACCTTGAAGATCAAATGTAGTTATAAAACGATGGAATGGCTAAGTGATGTGAAAAACCAAAAATGATAACGAGCATAAGACAGGGGACATTTGAACAACCTTTCTACGCAAAGATAAGAGAAACTAAAATAATGGTTATAAATTAAAAAGTCATAAGACTTGGAGATTTGAACTGACCAACTAATGGGAAAAATTTATGGTAAACCAAATATGATAACATTGTTAAGAACACTTTCAAAGTAGACTGCCATATGAAGAATCAGCGACTGGGGTAAAAGACTATCCTAAACTTTTCTAAGTAGATGTACCATACTTTAATCTATGAAGGGATGAGGAATCAAAATCTATGAAAAGATCAATTGTAAAAGGCCTTCATACCAGCCTATAATGTGAAAAAAAAAAATAGAGGAACTGATTTTCTCAAGCTATCTAAATCATAAAAGGATGAACACGAATTTGAGAACAAAGGCAGGAATGCCAATGAATAATACAAAATGAAATGAAAAGAAAAGAGGATTGATAAATCTTCAAGAAATGGACACTTGATTGAGAAATCACAAAGGGAAAGTTCGAATAAATTTGAGGTCACCTGTGTAAGGGATAAATACTGTAATGCAAAGAGAATACGAGTAAACTGTCCTACCACGAACCAAAAGATGTTTATGAAAACAAAAGGGAATATGACGCTAGAAATACGAGAAGAAAATACAATAATGGTCGTAAGCAAAGAAAGTTCAATACACAAAAAGAAATCTTCTCACTTAAGAATATGGCCTCTGAATACCAGAGATAAGTCCAGGAGACACATTAAAAAGGAGAATTTTGAAAATGATGAAAATGGCGTGTTGAGATAATAGAGTTTCTTAGATTAAAAATATTCGAGTTTTGAGGACAAAACTCATTTTAAAGGGGGTAGAATGTAATACCTGGACCCAAATTGTAACCAAGCAAATCATGTAAACCCGAGCCGTTAGGACCTTACATCATGACATCGAATAAAATGGACGATTTTAAAATCTCAATAGTTTGAATGTATGGACGATGCTCAGGCTATGTGATGAGTGCGCAAAAGTGCACTCTAAATACCCTATTATCGGAGTAAATTGCTAGAAAGTAAATAGGAATATTGAGATACATTTGATATTATTTATTTAATTTCTATTTACAGTGAGATATATTTTAGCGGTATTTTATAAGATTTTAAGTCCCAAATATTGCATCTTTGTTGGCGAGAGTTAGTTTGCAATTGCGCTTTACATTTAATAGTTTTGGAATAATTTTTGGCTTTTTGGCAGATTCGACCATTGAGTTTCAATCGAGATTTGGATGACGTTAAAGTTTTAGAATGAGAAATTGATCTTCATGAAATATTTAGAGAATGTCTTGAGCTTTTCAAAAAGGTCTGGTTTACAAAAATCGGAGTTCGTTTGGGCCTCCAAACATTATTTCAAAGACAGGCCTGGAAAGTTGCTATGAACCTCTCCGTCCAGCCAACTTGAAGAGGCCATAACTTGAGCTTCTGAAGTTCAAATCAGATGGGTCTTGAGCCTAAAATTATCTACTCATCCAAGGCTACAACTTTCGTGAAGAGCCCGAGTTAAGATTCAGTTGTTATCTGATAGAAAACGGAGCGTAAAGTTGACGACTGCTGGCTGCGCGCGAGAATAAGGAAAGTAAAGCAAAGAAAAGAAAGAAGAAAAAAAAAAGGGGAGTGTGAATAGTCAAAAGGGACTGATGTTGGTAAGGCTACATGGCTGATTGAAAACAAAAGAAAAATGAAAAAAAAAAATAGGAAAGCAACTAGGTGGGCTGCACAGGAAAATAAAGAAAGAAAGAAAGAGAAAAGTCTTGGCCCACAATCTCACAATTCACATGGCTGAAGAAGAAAAATGCTACAGGGCGCGTGGTCTTGAAGTTGTGCAGCTGAATTAGAAAAGGCAAGTGGGGCCCATATGCAGATTTAATAAGAAAAGCAAATCAGGAAGTGGCTTAGTGAGGCGCTGGGCTGAATAAGCCGTGATGGGCCTGGGTCCAGGCGTTGGCGCAAGTCAGGGGCAGTTTTTGAGGGGTTGAATAAAAGAAAAAAACCTAGGAAAAGGAGAGAAGCCGTGCGGTGGCTGGAGAAAAAAAAAAGATACAAAACGGGGGAGGCCGTGCTGCTGCGGCAGAAAACAGAGGGGAGGACGGTTGTTGACAGAGCTGCGGCGCAAAGGAGAAGAACACAAGAAAAATTACAGAGACACTGAACAGTATGGAAAAAGGCAGCGCAGTGATGCCATGGCAGGTTATTTTTCCGTGAGATTTACGTTATTCGTCTTGTACATGGGTAACTAAATTTCTAACTGGGGTTAGGGATAAACTTGCACCATAGATGGTTATTTTAATTTATTTTGATTCCTGTACATGGTTTTAATTTGTTAAATTCTTCGTTGATCATTCATAAATTATTGTTAGATTTTATTGTCCGAATAATTAAAGGTTTTAGTCCGTTTATAGATTCAGTCATGCTTTTTCTATTGAGTGGATTAATGTTTTGATTATTTTTGGAACAATTAAATATTGATATTGATTCAATTCTTTGCTGCAATATTGCTCGTTCGGTATATTGTCGTCGTTGGGTTTTTTCAATGTGAATATTAATTTGAGAGATTTAAAAGTGTTGAATGATTTTTCAAAGGGTTATTTTCAGTCTAATTTTAATGCATAATTTTAAATCTTCCGATTGAGATTTTTAGAATTTAATTTCTCAATTGAGTTATCTGTGAATTAAAAATAATTGAAATACCATATATGTGCAAGGGATTCCCGACACTCCACTGTTCGTTAATTTTGAATATTTTCTTTCATTAGTCAATTTGTTTAATTCTTAATTTTCATTCACAGATCATTTTTATATATTTTTATTTTCTCGTTAATCGTTTAATACTTTCTGTAGTTTCAGAAATTCTATTTATTATTCTTTTAATTTAGTCTCCCTGTGGAATCGACACCCCAAAGCTACATTACAACTACCGCGTTATTCGTTGGGCGTAATCAAATTTTGGCGCCGTTGTCGGGGAGACAGTAGAAGAATCAGTAGATAGTTTTTCTTTTCAACAGTTTGTAAAGGCGGTAACTTCGTTCCCTTCTTTTTACTTACTGCATTATTATTATTATTATTATTATTATTATTATTATTATTATTATTATTATTATTATTATTATTATTATTTATTTTATTTTATTTCTAGTTATTTATTTATTCATTTTATTATTGTCATCTTGCATGCATAATAGGTATAGGGACGCATTAGGCCGCTTCGCTTGTAGGCCTGTGTTAGAGTCAGATTTAGAATCTAATTTTTCTTATTTTTCTAATTCTTTGTTTGATAATACTTCCAATTCTGAAAATATGAGTGAATATGAGGATCAACCCACTAGGACTCTTCAGGATTACCTTCACCCTACACGCACAGCTACACCATCATGCATCATGTTTCCACCCAATGCTCGTCCAATTGATGTTAAAACAAGGGTGATACAATTACTCCCTACATTTCATGATTTGGAAAATGAGAATCCATATGTGCATATTAGGGAGTTTGAAGAGGTAGTTGCGACTTTTCATAGTCAGAATGCAACACAAGACATTGTGAGACTTAAGTTCTTTCCTTTCTCTTTGAAGGATCGAGCTAAGAGTTGGCTATACTCACTGAGACCACGGTCAATTGGATCGTGGAATGAGATGACCCAGATTTTCTTCACTAAATACTTTCCCCAACACAAGACCAATGCTTTAAAAAGACAGATTTCTACCTTTGCACAAAAGGATAGTGAGACTTTGTATCAGTCTTGGGAGAGATTTAAGGAGTTATTGAGTATATGCCCTCACCATGGGTATGAGAGTTGGCGTGTAGTGAGTTATTTCTATGAGGGACTTACACCTAGAGAGCGCCAATTTGTAGAGATGATGTGCAATGGTGAGTTCTTACAGAAAGATCCTGATGAGGCCATAGAGTACCTAAATGAGCTTGCTGAAAAAGCTCACACATGGACAGGACCTAGTGCTACTGAGAGCACAAATAGGTCACGACCTATAGGGAACCAACAGAATGGGGGAATTTACCATCTAAGGGAGGAGGATAATTTGAAAGTTAAGGTTGAGACACTCACTAGAGAGTTAGAGATGCTAAAGGCTAGAGACGTAAAGCCAACACACTTGGCTAATCATGTAGAGCCTTTTAGACCATGTTCAGTGTGTGGCGGGGTAGATCACCTTGCCCAAGAGTGTCCCACATTAGCTGAGATGAGAGGGATGTATGAGGACCAATGTAATACCTTAGGTATGTACAAGAAGCCTTTCACACCCTACTCTGAGACTTACAATCCAGGGTGGCGCAATCACCCCAATTTTAGCTGGAAGTCTGACAACCAGCCACATGCACCACCACCTACACAGTCTCCTAGATCATACCCTGCACCATATCATGCACCAGATCATGCATCTTCATCTTCTAGGAATTCTTTAGAAGACACTTTGCATGCATTTATTGAAGCACAAGGTAAGACTAACCAAAAATTTGAATCTTTGATCATACAGGTTGTTGAAGAAAATAAGGAGATAAAGAGCCAAGTGTCCAAATTGATGAGCTCTTTGAGTGTGAATGAGCGAGGTAGATTCCCCTCTCAAGCTCAGTCCACACCCCAAGGTCAACACATGGCGCATAAAAATCTGAAAGATGTGAACGCCATTGTGACTCGCAGTGGTAAGTCCTTACACATCCCAACCATTGACAAATCAGAGGATGTGGAAAAGGAACAAGAAAGTAGCAATGCTGAGCTACCCAAGGAACCAGAGGTGACGAAGAGTTATGTGAAGGTACCATTCCCTCAGGCTTTAAAATCAACCAAGCACACTTTGGATCCTAACAATGAAATTTTAGAGAATCTCAGGCAGGTAAAAATCAATCTTCCTCTCTTGCATGTGATTAAACAAATTCCTACTTATGCAAAAGTTCTTAAAGATTTATGTACAGTTAAGAGGAAGCACCATGTGAAGAAGACAGCATTTCTGACAGAGCAAATTAGTGCTCTCATTGAGCAGAGGATCCCCCCAAGTACAAGGATCCTGGTTGTCCAACCATTGCATGCAGTATTGGAAATCATGAGTTTGGACAAGCTTTACTTGATTTAGGAGCAAGTGTGAATTTAATGCCTTATTCTATTTACTTACAGTTGGGGTTAGGAGAGATCAAACCAACTTCTATGGTATTGCAATTGGCTGACCGTTCAGTCAGAGCACCACGGGGTGTGGTAGAGAATGTTCTAATTCAAGTTGATAAATTTTATTATCCTGTTGATTTCATAATCCTTAACACTAGCTCTGTTGTTGATTCTACTTCAAAGATTCCTTTGATTTTAGGTAGGCCGTTCCTTACCACTGCTAATGCTCTTATCAATTGCAGGAATGGGCTCATGAAGCTGTCTTTTGGGAACATGACCCTTGAGGTGAATATATTTCATGTTGCAAAACAGCTAGAAGAGGAGGATGAAAGCTGTCAGACGTGCATGGTTGACTCACTTATGGATAAGGGAATTCCTGCAACTCATGATTCTGACCCCCCTGAGCATTTTCCTATTAATACTGAGTTTGACTATATTTCTGCTCCATCTGATGTGGTTGATGTTTGTGCTATTTTTGACAGAACTCAGGATTATAGAGCACAGGGATGGAAACCAAAGTTTGAGGAGTTGCCTAACACAAGTAAAGAACAGATTCTGTCAAGTGTGGAAGAGCCAAAAGTTGAATTGAAACCTTTGCCTAAAGGTTCAAAATATGCCTTCCTTGATCCAGGTGATACGTTTCCTATTATTATGCCATCTGAATTGTCTAAGTCTCAAGGTGAGAAATTACCTCAGACCCTAAGTAAGCCTAGGTCAGCCCTAGGTTGGAGCATTGCTGATCGAGTTCAAATGAAAGCGTTACATGATAAAAATATTTTGAGAAAAATGTTTAAGCCTAATGATCGAGTTTTCTTATATGATTCTAGACTCCATAAGCCCACAAGAAAACTCAGGTCTAGGTGGACAGACCCCTTTATAGTGAAAAATGTTTTTGGACATGGGGTAGTCGAAATAGAGGATCCTAAGGATGGGCGAGTGTTTAAAGTAAATGGCCAGCGTCTTAAAGTTTTGATTGATAGGCAAGTTCCAGAAGTGGAAGACATTCCACTTATGGACCCAGTTTATCAACCTTGATAGCGCTATGCAGTTTTTTTTTATTTTGTTTTTTTTTTTGTTTTGTTTTATCTTTCTTCTTTTTCTTTTTGTTTGCTGCTGTTTTTCTTTGTTTTTATTTGCAGGTTAGTTTCATTTTGTCAAGTTTAGGATGCCATCTTTGGTGCTTAGCGAGCTTCCCACGACACATCAGGTGTATTCTCTCCTTTTTAGAACCCTCCATTCAATTTTGATTGTTAAACATTGAGGACAATGTTTCATTTAAGTTGGGGGGTGGTGATTGCAAATTCATATTTTCATGTGTCAAAATTTTTAAAAATTTGCATCACACGTGCATTTTTTTCACACGAGTACTCATTTTTATTCATAGCTATTTTTGTGAATTCACCGAATCCACTATAATCATTCTACTGAGGCATTCACAGAATTTTTAGTGCACTTATCCAAACTTTGTGGTAAGATGGTGGTTGACACATGTAGCTAGAGAACTCTTTTGCTTAAGTATTCATGTGTGTTTTGGAGAGAATTGAGAGCTTTCAAATGTAAGAAATTGTGATAAGCATTCATTGGTCTGTTGAATTGGGCATTTCTTTTGAGAATATCATTACATGGTTGGTGGTATGATGGCGGATATACTTGGGATATGAAGAAGGTCAATTTAGGATTAACGTTTGGGTCTTTCAAGCTAACCCTTCTCATCATAAACCCTTAGTAGCCACTTTGAGCCAACAAACACATATAGTTCTTTTTCATGTGCCCACATCATCCATACCTCTCCACATTGGAGCATAGCCTATACACTATTTATCCTACCCTTGTTGCTTCCGAATGTGTACTAGGTGTGGAATTTACATTTCTTATTTTTTGTGTTGGATTGAAAAAAGCAGAAGAAGAAAAAAAAGGAAGAAATTGCAAAAGTGTTTAGTTAGGTGAGCATTAAAGTCAATGAGCATCAAAGTTTATTCTATTGAAAAAAAAAAAAAAAAAAAAGAAGAAAATAAAAAGTTGAAAAAAATTGAAAAAGGTGAAGAAAAAGAGAAAGAAGAAGAAGAAGGAGGCATTTTGTTATTTAGAGATTTGAAAAGTTGAAGAGTACATCAAGTGGAAAGTTTGGTTTGCTATGGTTCGTAATGAAATTCTCTTAGTATGTACTTGGAAGTTTTTGAATCCTTTTTATCCTTTTCTTCGTATAGCGTCAACCCGAGCCACGTTACAACCCTTTTATGTTGATCATTCTGATCTTGAGTAAGCCTGTGGAAAGAGTAGTGGAAGTCTCATTTGTTAGTGCATCTATCATAAGATCAATGTTTGCTTGTTGCTTGTTCATAGTTGCCTAATTTTTCGTTGAGCGTGTACACCCCTTGTCAACTCCATAGAGAGAACCCCTACATGAAACACTTTTATACCCGTGAGATATGGAGTTGAACCTTTTGCTTGAGATGTTCTTGATGTTGCATGTGTCATGACTTGTGGTTAGATGGATATGGTTTGGAGCGCACACACACACTCTATGAATGGCTATAAGTGGATTGATTCTTATAAGATTCTTGAATTCCTTAAATTGCTTTGATTTGTGAATCTAAAAAAAAAGTGTGATTAAATGTCTACTGTGTGTGATTTTCCTTGATATTTTTTGCCAAATGCATGGAAATTGCTAGGGACTAGCAATGAGTAACTTGGGGGGTGTGATGAGTGCGCAAAAGTGCACTCTAAATACCTTATTATCGGAGTAAATTGCTAGAAAGTAAATAGGAATATTGAGATACATTTGATATTATTTATTTAATTTCTATTTACAGTGAGATATATTTTAGCGGTATTTTATAAGATTTTAAGTCCCAAATATTGCATCTTTGTTGGCGAGAGTTAGTTTGCAATTGCGCTTTACATTTAATAGTTTTGGAATAATTTTTGGCTTTTTGGCAGATTCGACCATTGAGTTTCAATCGAGATTTGGATGACGTTAAATTTCAGAATGAGAAATTGATCTTCATGAAATATTTAGAGGACGTCTTGAGCTTTTCAAAAAGGTCTGGTTTACAAAAATCGGAGTTCGTTTGGGCCTCCAAACATTATTTCAAAGACAGGCCTGGAAAGCTGCTATGAACCTCTCCGTCCAGCCAACTTGAAGAGGCCATAACTTGAGCTTCTGAAGTTCAAATCAGATGGGTCTTGAGCCTAAAATTATCTACTCATCCAAGGCTACAACTTTCGTGAAGAGCCCGAGTTAAGATTCAGTTGTTATCTGATAGAAAACGGAGCGTAAAGTTGACGACTGCTGGCTGCGCGCGAGAATAAGGAAAGTTAAGCAAAGAAAAGAAAGAAGAAAAAAAAAAAAAGGGGAGTGTGAATAGTCAAAAGGGACTGATGTTGGTAAGGCTACATGGCTGATTGAAAACAAAAGAAAAATGAAAAAAAATAGGAAAGCAACTAGGTGGGCTGCACAGGAAAATAAAGAAAGAAAGAAAGAGAAAAGTCTTGGCCCACAATCTCACAATTCACACGGCTGAAGAAGAAAAATGCTACAGGGCGCGTGGTCTTGAAGTTGTGCAGCTGAATTAGAAAAGGCAAGTGGGGCCCATATGCAGATTTAATAAGAAAAGCAAATCAGGAAGTGGCTTAGTGAGGCGCTGGGCTGAATAAGCCGTGATGGGCCTGGGTCCAGGCGTTGGCGCAAGTCAGGGGCAGTTTTTGAGGGGTTGAATAAAAGAAAAAAACCTAGGAAAATGAGAGAAGCCGTGCGGCGGCTGGAGAAAAAAAAAAGATACAAAACTGGGGGAGGCCGTGCTGCTGCGGCAGAAAACAGAGGGGAGGACGGCTGTTGACAGAGCTGCGGCGCAAAGGAGAAGAACACAAGAAAAATTACAGAGACACTGAACAGTATGGAAAAAGACAAGCGCAGTGACACCATGGCAGATTATTTCTCCGTGAGATTTACGTTATTCGTCCTGTACATGGGTAACTAAATTTCTAAGTGGGGTTAGGGATAAACTTGCACCATAGATGGTTATTTTAATTTATTTTGATTCTTGTACATGGTTTTAATTTGTTAAATTCTTCGTTGATCATTCATAAATTATTGTTAGATTTTATTGTCCGAATAATTAAAGGTTTTAGTCCGTTTATAGATTCAGTCATGCTTTTTCTATTGAGTGGATTAATGTTTTGATTATTTTTGGAACAATTAAATATTTATATTGATTCAATTCTTTGCTGCAATATTGCTCGTTCGGTATATTGTCGTCGTTGGGTTTTTTCAATGTGAATATTAATTTGAGAGATTTAAAAGTGTTGAATGATTTTTCAAAGGGTTATTTTCAGTCTAATTTTAATGCATAATTTTAAATCTTCCGATTGAGATTTTTAAAATTTAATTTCTCAATTGAGTTATCTGTGAATTAAAAATAATTGAAATACCATATATGTGCAAGGGATTCCCGACACTCCACTGTTCGTTAATTTTGAATATTTTCTTCCATTAGTCAATTTGTTTAATTCTTAATTTTCATTCACAGATCATTTTTATATATTTTTATTTTCTCGTTAACCGTTTAATACTTTCTGTAGTTTCAGAAATTCTATTTATTATTCTTTTAATTTAGTCTCCCTGTGGAATCGACACCCCAAAGCTACACTACAACTACCGCGTTATTCTTTAGGCGTAATCACTATGCCCGAGCAAGCCATGAACGAATATCAAAATTAAAATAAAAATAAAAAAAAAGGAAAATAAAATCATGTTATATACATATATGGAATATGGATATATATATATATATATATATATATATGTAAATGATAATATATGGGATGTATGTTATATATATATATATATATGTGTGTGTGTGTGTGTGTGTGTGTGGAATGTATATTATATATGTTAACAACAATTAAGACAAGAGTAATGAGGGGAGGGGGTTACAAATCTGGGAAGTCAAACAGAAAAGGAAGAGGAAAAGAAAGAGGAAGAGAGAGAGAGAGAGAGAGAGAGAGAGAGAGACCGAGGAGAGCTAGGTGGCCAAACGGATGTGAAGATATAAATGCACCTAGCGTGTATTTTGGAAGAGAGACAAAGGAACTAAGAGGTCACTGGGGCATTCAGGAGTGAAAATCAAAAGAGAAAGAAAGGAAGAATAACGAGAAGAAGGTATGAAATCCTCATGCATTTTTCAAGTTTCATTTTTTGAGTTTTTTATAAACTTGCATGAAGCTTACAAATATTTGTGTAGTTAGATTCTATGAGAAAAATAGAATACGTAGGAAGAAACCGCGAGTGAAACGGTGAAGAAATGAAGAAGATATTAAGGTTTATCGGAAAGTTTAAATTTAGAAAATTTGAGTTTTGATTGTGTTTTGGGAGTTTAAATTGATATATATATATATATATATATATATGCCTTAAATCATGTTTTATGGTATTTAGAAGTGAAAATTTACCTTAAAATCAAGAAAAAATGAAGAAAAAACAAAAAATATATATATATATAAGAGGGAGCAATCCGATCACCGGCACCGGAGGGGGTGACCGGGACTACTCACCGAAAAAACGTGAAAGGGGAAGAAGGGGGAAGAGGGCTGGGTCACGGGCTAGTAAGTCTTGGGTCAGGTCGGGCCAGGCCAGCCTAGGTGCACCAAGGGCTAAATGGCACGGGTCGGATGAGTTTGCTTGATTTGTTTTAAAACTAAATTAGTTTTAAGGAAAAAAGTTGAAGAAGGGAATTGAACCTGGGAGCCGTGGCAGGTGAGGGGGCATGCCCACCACTATGCACACTTACATATGTAAACAAAAGTGGGGATTATATATATATATATATATATATAGATACACACACACACACACACATATATATATTATATAATCAAGAAATTAAATAAAATAATTACTTAATATTAAAATAAGCTTCAGATGTCTAAATTCAACAAATAAATAGTGTAAATTCACTATTTTGGACCCTCTGGACCCTATGGTGAGGTCTGTTTCATGAGAAAAAGTCTCAAAAAATAAAATACCTATAGAAATGCCAAAATGACAAGAATGCTCATGAGTCAAATGTGAGTCAAACGGACTTCGATTGAACTAAGTAAATAGTGAATTTTTATTATTTTAAACATTCTGGACTCAACGGTGGAGTCCAATTTATGAAAATAGGTCCCAAAAAATAGAGACATGTAAAATGACCATTTTACCTTTTTCGGTATAAAAGTCCAAATTAGAAACCGTGAAAGCCTAAACTGACTTTCTTCGACATCCTGAACTCAATAGTAATGTCTAAATTAGTAAAAGAGATACTTATAGTAACGAAGTATAAAATTTGATGAATAGCATTAAAACTAAGACATGTTTACTGAATGATAGGGAACTCAAAGGGAAAAGGAAAAGTCACATAATACTGAGGTAGATCACATGGATAAAAGGTAAGTAAACCCCTAACTCTTACACGTGGTCTTCTAAGCCACGTTCGTTCCATTACTGCCAATTTTGTACTCTTAAACGTACCAAATGTTTATTGTTCCATAATTGATATTATCCTATCTTGTGGATGGTTATTGACTACTATATCATGATTGTTTTGTTGTACTGTGCCTTGAAAGGCCTATTGTTATATGTCCATTGCATGATATTCCATTTCTATATACTTCTTATGGAATCACAAAAGAATCATGATTTCTTATGAATGCTGGATTTGTGCTCAGTCACAATATCCTTCCGATGTTATCTGATTGATAAGACCTATGGGTCGATTGACAGGACCTACAGGTCAAGTCCGTGAACGGACATATGGCAATGATGGCGTTTTTACGCAATGAGTTATAAGGGCATTTTATATGCATTCATGTTAAGGGGGTATGCCAGGCCCCAAAAGGCCGAGGGTCTGCCAAACCCTGAATAGAGTAAATGCATCAATTATGATTGACTGAGATGTTTATGTTTATTGGGTTCAGAGTATGTTGTTATTTTTCTATGAATAATTCTATGTTGACGGTTCATTCATTGATTATACTTGATTGTGACCGGGTTATTATGGCAGTATTCTGATGTTGACTGTTATTATTGAGTTTTTCCATGTTCATGCTATACCATTACTCATGCTTGTGGGTTGTGACTTACTGTTCATTGGTCATTGTGACATTTTACCTTTAACTTCAACTAATTTCATGATTGGCTATCATGTTCACCCGATGAGTTCATATTCTTTCCATGTTAACCCTAACCCGTGTCGAAGATGGGATTTTACTTACTGAGCTTTGTTAGCTCACCCCAACTTACTATTTTTCAGGTAAGGATGCTGCATGACCACAATAGGAGTCTAAGATCATAGGGGGACAATTTGAGGATTATGTTAGAAGTAATGTTAGAAGTTTCTCCCATGTACTCACCACCTAAGAGTGGTATTATGTTAAGTTTATGTCAGTGTATATTTAACATTGTCAAACAATATTTTATATTAAGACTTCCGCTAATGTACTATTTAAGTTTTACATTATCTATATTGTGGTCATTGATACTGATACAAAGGAAGAATGAAAAAAGTAAGGATGGCCATTGGGTCGGCCCCGGGACACAAGATCAGCATAGGGTGGGTTTCAAGTTGTGACAGAAAAAAGTAAGGAGGTTTGATCCAATGGCTTACAATGAATCCTATGGATGAATGACTAAGATTAATGCTTAATGTGCAAACAATTAGATATATATTATATTGTGCATAAAATCTAGGTCAAATCCCTTGGAATAAGGAAGGAAATTTGGCAAGTATTTGGTGGACAAACTTATATTTACTATATCGACCCTAATTCGGTGAAAAATTTAGGGACAAAAAAATTACAAAAATGCCACTAAGACATAAAAAAGTCAAAATTGTCCCTAAGGGCCAAAATTACCCTATATGGGTAAAATGATATGAAAATTACATATATGCCCATGAATTACCAAAATAACCTATATGGGATAAGAATATTCTATAATTACCAAAATTCCCTCTAAATGGTAAAATAACATTAATATTACAAAAATACCCCTAAAATGTGAGAAATCTCTAATATTTACCAAAATGCCCCTAATGGGTAAGGAAATACTAAAAATGACCAAAATACCCTTAGTGGGCATTATGACTAGAATACCTTCAATGGTCCTAATGTGTCAAAGGACCAAAATACCTTTAGTGGGCATATTGATCAAAATGTTAAAAATGCCCTGTATGAGGAAAATGACAAAAATGCCTTCTATGGGCCAAATGACCAACATATTCTCTATGGACAAAATGACTAAAATGTTGAAAATACCTTTTTTATGGGCAAAATGATGAAAATACCCTCCATGGACAAAATGACCAAAATGTCAAAAATGCCCTCTATGGGCATAATGATGAAAATGCCCTCTATGGACGAAATGACCAAAATGCCCTCAGTAACCAAAATGATGAAAATACCCTCTATGGGTATAACGATGAAAATGCCCTTTATAGGCGAAATGACCAAAATGTCCTATATGGACAAAATTATCAAAATGTCAAAAATGTCCTCTATGGGCAAAATGACCAAAATTCCCTTTACAGACAAAATGGCCAAAATATCGAAATGCTTTCTATAGGCAAAATAAGGAAAATGCCCTATATGGGCGAAATGAGAAATTACTAAAATAACCCTAGATAGGACATATTGTAGCAACTTATCAAAAATGGCAAAACCAATTTTGATCAACCAAGGGTCTCAAAATAAGGTGTCTACACTCACACTCCCCTCAATCTTTATACATTTTCTAACGTTGATTGGGCTGGTTGTCCAACCATAAGACGGTTCCCTACTAGTTACTATACTTTCTTGAATGTAAACTATATCTCTTGAAGTGCTAAGAAGAAACCTATTGTTACTTACTCTAATGCAGAAGTAGAATACCGAGCCTTAATTTCCACAATTGTTAAACTTAGTTGGATCTCATTTATTCTACAAGATGCTGGTGCACATCATATGCAACTACTTGTTTTATTAATTTTGTGACAATATGTATGTATTGCATCCTACAATTAATTTGATTTTTCATTCTTGGACCAAACATGTTGAAATTGATTACCATTTCGTTTGAGAAAAAGTGACACTTGAATCTCTTGTTACTTATTTTGTTTCACCATATAATCAATTGGCTAACATTTTAACAAAACTTATTAGTTGGAAATCGTTGTTCAATCAATGTATCAAATTGGGCCTTTGGCCTTCTTCTCGTCCCAGTTTGAAGGGGAAATTGATGAAGGATCTATACAAAGTGATCATGCAAATACAAATTCTGGTGTAACATGAGAAGATTTTCATTATGTAGCAATGAGGTGATAATGTGCCGATCCCATAGGATCTCTTTCTTATCTTTTATTTTCCTTCTATTGTTATCCTTTCTGTTATGGCTCCTTAAGTTATGTCGCATTGTGTAAAGCTCTGTATATACAGTGAGTAATGTTTTGTTGCTCATCAAATTATACCCACCTTGGACCAACTCCAATGGTAAAAGTCATTTTAGTCCCGCTAAAGCTGAATTTTAGCAATACTATAGTACCAAAAACCTATATTTTGACATTTCTGCTACAATGATGAAATGTTATTTTTTGATAGAACTACCATTTTTATTTCCAACTATCATTCTTAACCATTGAAAAAAAAACAAGAAAAAAGTACCATCAGATCTGGGCCATTGATATCTTGCAATTTGAAGCGTTGATGTGGATAGTAGCTACCAAAACATAAGCTATATTTGGTAGAGTTTTGGTAGCTCTTTTAACTTCACCATTGGAGTTACTCTTACACTCATCCTCTCATATGGGATAGAACCTACATTTATGGGGCCCACTAAGGGATTCCACTCTTGTGAAAAATGTGGACACAAAGTAAGCATATTTTGATCGAAATTAAAACATTACTCATATATAATTTATCAAAATGACGCAAACCGACGTCTGAGAATAGAAAGAGGTGGTGATTTTTTTCCAGTATTGTGTTATATTTAAAACTCTTAAAACCAAGCCATAGTGCTTCATTGTTTTGTCTTTTTAGCATACATATTGAAGGAGACAACTTTTGGGCTTTGTGTAGTGAGTCAGTTGTGACCTCTCTTTCCAAAGATTCAAGATCTTAAAAAAAATACATGCTTAAATAAATGCTACTCTCCCTTTCCTTTTTTACTTAAAAGTCTTATTTTAATAATGCAGTTATTTAATTATTTTTGTGAAATCACCAACGCATCTAAAAGTTTAAACTATTAGAGATGATGTAACTTTATTATTATATTCTCTAATAGCCCCCTCACATGTGACTAGTTTGAACCTACACGTGTCAATTCATTTTCAAGGTGATGGTGATATTTGAACTCAGAACTTTTTGTCTGCTCTGATACCATGTGAAATCACCAACTCATCTAAAAGTTTAAGCTATTAGAGATGGTGTAAATTTATTATTATATTCTTTAACAATTTTTATACAAAAATAATTTTATATTTATTTTTTACTAAATAAATTTATATGATTTTATTTATTTATTTAAAAAAATAAGTGAGGCAAAACACACAAGTAAAAAGAGAAGTGCAGTAGAGACACCTATGTAGATTATTATATTTGTTTTACATGTTCTTTTTTTCTTCACGAGGATTGGTAAATAATTTTATTCTAGTTTCATTTTAGTTTTTCTTTTATTTTTATTTTTTTTTTGAAAGTTTAGAAAATTATTAGGCTTGATGATATTGAATCTCTAATATCCCTTTTCCAATTCCTACGTGAACATAAACCCTACTCAATAAAACCACTAAATCATTGCTGATTCAACTCTTTTATGAAATTTTATTTCTTGAAAAATATATCATCATTATTCATTTTTATTACATTATAGGGTGAGTAAGTTGGTTGAAGTCATGGTTCAAGAATTGGATATCTAACATTTGATTTTTTTATGTTAGAAATAATGGGTTTTGACAATAATTTTTTGGCTATCTTTGAGCTAAAATTATAGTGGGTCTCAAACATTAATTTTAGTGGGTTTATATGAAAATGTGTTCTCCTCTATGAAGAGATTAAGATCATGTATTAGGTTGCTAAAAACCATTAAGAAGTGAATGATAAATTACCTCCAAACATCACCACTTAGAAATGGTAACAAAAATTTGAAACCTGTAAAAGCTTGTGTCCCATATAGGATGGGTACAAGGCTTTGAAAGAGTATATATAAAATTACCTTAAATAAAGGTTTGGGCCCTAAGGGGCACCCAAATTTTATGGAACGGGGAGGACGTAGCACATGCTTGGTACACCACATGCGAGCGCACCGCCGTCGCCACCCCGAACCGAACCGAGCCAGGTCGGGTTTGGGTTTGGGTTTGGACCTTGGCCCACTGTGTATATATCTTTTTGGGGACAATTTATTTAAATATTTTTTCAAAACGCTGTCGTTTTTTTCATTGTTAGAAACAGTCCAAAACGTTGTTTGTTTAGTTACCAGGATAATTAAATCCAATGCTGTCATTTCATTTGGTTTTGGTTGAAATACAAAACAACATCAGTTTTGCGAGCACCTTTGGTTTGAATTTTGATTGAATAGGCGTCTTATTCATTAGGCGCGATTATGTCTGTTCGCCCTGAACAAACACAACCAAAGCTTCATACCTGTACCAAACAGGCATGAAGGAGTCTATATAAACACCACCGCAATTAGCATTCATGCATTCATCAAATTTTTCATACATTTTGTTCGTTAGTAATTCATAAAGCTTGAGAAAGTTCAAGTCACTATTTTGGTTCGCCAGGCATGCAGTTAAAGTACTTAACATCTGCACGTACTAGCTCATTGTATATTGGGAGACGTACAACCAATAGCTCATAAGCACCACTGCGAGAGCCGTAATTCGTCTTAAGAACATTGTGTAAAACACAAGCTTTGATCACTGTTTCAGATTTTGTAATCCTGTAAGTGTTGTTATTTACGTTTCCATTACTGTATTCTTATACTATAAAATGTTTTTCTATTTTTTCAGTTTTAATTTCTAGTTTGGAAAGTTTTTTCTTATATTGCTTTGTTTTGAAAAAATGTCTTTTGTATTTTGTTTTCTGGTTTTTCAAAGAACAGATTCTTATTTCATTAAATAGTTTCTCTTTTATTATCAAAATTGATTTATGTACTTTTAATAACAATCTTAAGATGAATTAGACATATATATATATATATATATATCAATTTATAATTTCAATTTTCTGTTGCAGTATCTCATACTGCAATTATTTTTTTTTTCAAACATTGAAAAGATTCAAAACTTTAAAAAATTGTTGCTTATATTTTTGTTTACTACAGAAATTTAGTTCTCTATTTTATTTACTTAAATTAAAGATTGCTTCATTATTTTAGTAATTTGTTAAAAACAGATTTAGACTTTTATATATATATATATATATATATATATATATATCAGTTTATAATTTCAATTTTCTATGGTAGTATCTCATACTGCTAATATTTTTTTTCAAACATTGAAAAAATTTAGAACTTTAAAAAACTGTTGCTTATACTTTTATTTATTACAAAAATTTAGTTCTTTATTTTATTTACTTAAATTAAAGATTGCTTCATTATTTTAGTAATCTGTTTTAATACAAATTTAAAGTTCATTAATTTTATTTATATAATTTTGTGATCTTAGTCTAAATGACTACTAAAAGAACTCCTGTGGTGACTTCGAACCCCTTGGTGGCTTCTACCCCTACTCCTATGGTTGGGGTTGTGCCCGTACCATGGAGAGAAGTCAGAGAAATTCAATGGTACAGAATTTAAGAGGTAGCAACAGAAAATGTTATTTTATCTGACCACTCTTAATTTGGCTCAGTTCCTCCGTGAAGATGCTCCTGCATTGATAGAGACTAAATCTGACCGGTAAGTAGTTGTTGCGGTTGAGGCTTGGAAACATGCAGACTTTTTATGCTGAAACTACATCCTCAATGGGCTGGACAAAACATTATACAATGTGTATTGCACAATCAAGACAGTAAGAGAACTTTAGGAATCACTAGACAAGAAATACAAAACAGAAGATGCTAGACTCAAAAGTTTGTAGTGAAAAAATTCCTAGACTATAAGATACTCGATTCCAAGACAATGATCAGCCAAGTTCAAGATCTTCAAGTGATTTTGCATGACATTCATGTAGAAGGCATGTCACTTAGTATATCTTTTCAAATGGCTACAATTATTGAAAAATTGCCACCATCTTGTAAAGAATTCAAAAGTTATCTAAAGCACAAGTGAAAAGACACAAGATTTGAAGACTTAATTGTGAGATTAAGGATTGAAAAAGACAATCGTACTTCTAAGAAAAAAGCGAGAAAAGCCATCATGGAATTCAAGGCCAATGTTATGGAACAAGGCCAAAGATCTCAAAACAAGAAAAGGAAGCATAGTGGTGATGGTCCCAAACAAGGTCTAAATAAAAAGTTCCAAGGAAAGTTCTATGTATGCAACAAACAAAGGCACTGTACTAAGGACTGTCGTAGTTGTAAGGACCTAGGGAATCCAAGCAAGAAGCGTACTCAGGCCAATATAACCCAAGTGAACAATCTCTTTAAAGATATTTCTGAAATGAATCTGTCCGCGATGGTCTCTAAAGTAAATTTGGTTGGCAACACCAAGGAATGGTGAGTGGACATTGGGGCTACTCGTCATGTTTGCTTAGATAGGAAAATGTTCTCATCATATCACAATATAGATAATGGAGAACAACTTTTTATGGGCAATTCTTCGACTTTCGAAGTTGAAGGTTAAGGACAAATGGTGTTGAAGATGACTTTTGGAAAGGAACTCACCCTCGAAAATGTGTTGCATGTGCCTAATATCCAAAAGAACTTGGTATCAGGATCATTGTTTAGCAAAAAGGGCTTTAAATTGGTCTTTGTATCGGACAAGTTTATACTGCCCAAGAATGGAATGAATGTGGGAAAGGGGTATATGAGCGATGGGCTCTTTAAGATGAATGTAATGATAATTGTACTTCCTATTAAGAATAATAATAAGAACACAACTTCTGATTATATGCTTGAGTCTTCAAATGTGTGGCATGGTAGACTAGGACATGTTAATTATGATACATTGTGTAGATTAGTTAATATGGAATGTTTATCTAAAATTGATTTTGATCCAAATTACAAATGTGAGACTTGTGTGGGAGCAAAGCTTACAAGAACTTCTTTTCAATCAATTGAAAGAAGTAGTGCACCTCTAGAATTAATACATTCTGATATTTGTGATTTGAGATTTATTCAAACTAGAGGTAGTAAGAAATATTTTTTTACTTTTATTGATGATTGCACAAGATACTGTTATGTTTACTTATTGAGAAGTAAAGATGAGGCATTGAAAATGTTTAAACATCACAAGAATGAGGTTGAGAATCAACTTGATAAGAAGTTGAAGATATTGAGAAGTGATAGAGATGGTGAATATGAAGCACCTTTTGGTGAATTCTGTTCACAACATAGTATTATACACTAAACAACTACACCTTATTCAGCTCAGCAAAATGGGATTGCTTGAATGGAAAAAAAAAAACTTTAAAAGAAATTATGAATGCATTGCTATTAAGTTCTAGACTACCTCAAAATTTGTAAGGGAAAGCAACTCTTTCCGCAAATAATATTCTCAATCAAATACCTCAAAAGAAAACTAATAAATCCCCATATGAGTTGTGAAAAGGTTGAAGACCTTCTTACAAATACTTAAAAGTATAGGGGTGTTTGGCTAAGGTGGCGGTTCCTACACCTAAAAAGGTTAAATAAGGGCCGAAAATAGTAGATTGTGTTTTCATAGGGTATGCTCATAATAGTAGTACTCATCGATTTCTGATTCATAAATCAAAAATTTTTATATGTATATTAATACTATTATTGAGTCAAGGAATGCATCATTCTTTGAACATGTATTTTCTCAAAAATCAAGATAGGAGTCGAGTTCAAATAAAAGAACTCATGACGCTGCAATAGGTAGTAGTCAAGACCAACAAGATTATGATGAACCTAGATGAAACAAAAGGACTAGAACATCAAAATCTTTTGGTCCGGATTTTCTAACGTATTTGTTAGAAAATAAGCCTCAAAGCTTTAAAGAAGCAATGTCGAGTCCTGAAGCTCTTTATTGGAAAGAGGCTATAAACAATGAAGTAGAATCCATTCTACAAAATCATATATGGGAACTAGTGAATCTTACACCAAGTTCAAAACCTCTTGGATATAAATGGATATTCAAGAAAAAAAAAAATGAAAGTAGATGGATCTATTGAAAAGTACAAGGCCAGCCTTGTTGTCAGAAGATGCAAGCAAAAGGAAGACTTGGACTATTTTGACACATTCACTTGTTACAAGGATATCATCCATTCAAATGTTAATAGTTATTGCAGCTATACACAATCTTGAGATACATCAAATGGATGTAAAGACAGCTTTCTTAAATGGTGAATTAGATGAGAAAATATACATGGAACAACCCGAAGGGTTTATTGTTCCAGGTCAAGAAAAGAAATTTTGTCATAAATCTCTTTATGGACTAAAACAAGCACTGAAGTAGTGGCATGAGAAATTTGACAGTGTAATGATTTCAAATGGGTTCAAAATCAATGAGTGTGACAAATGTGTATATGTCAAGAACACAGAAATGGTTTTGTCATTATTCGTCTCTATGTTAATGATATACTCATTATGGGTAGTAATAATGAAGTCATTAAAGCTGTAATATCCCGACCCGGGATACGTCACGTGTACCGGGATAAGTCGGTTATATAGTGTAACTTGAACGATAAGATATGTATATCATGGTATTTCATGGAAACGTATGACTGGAAACTGTAAATGATGGAACTGAATGACCAAGGCTGGGTAACACCCAAGCACCACAGGGTATTGCATCGTAATGCGTGCATGTATGTATTTTCATACATGCATACATGAACATAGATGAGTAGCTCGATTAAAATGAATGTATGTAAATATGATTAAAAACGGATTTATACCCCTACACATGAATATATATACATGTATAAAACATGTATTTTATGTGTACATGTGTACATGTATAATATAATGCATTATACATTTATTATGTATATATGTATATGTAAAAGAAATAAAAAAGGAAAAGAAAAAGGGAAAAAGGGGGCTGTTATCAGCCGTGATTGTGTGAGTGGGTGAAGATATATATATATATATGTATCAAAAGGTGTGTGTGTGTGTGTGTGTACGGTTGAATGTGTGTGTGTGAGGAATTGAGTGTATAACACTCAATAGGGAGTGGTGGAAACAGAAAGTGGGTGTTGGAGTGTGTAAGAAGGTCTCAGGGCATGGTTAGGACTGACTAGAGAGAGAGAGAGAGAGAGAAAAGGAAAAGCTTATTTTATGCATGTGATCTCTCACTCTCGGGAGAAAAGGAAAATCAAAGGGAAGATCAAGAACTAAAAGGGAGAGGGAAGCAGAATGAGAAAGAGAGAAGGTTAGAGAGAGGAACGGGTCGCGAGGAAGAGGGGCTCAACACCAAGGGAATCCGAATTTGGAGGTGAGCCACTGTTTCTGTTTCAAACTTTTATAGCATGATTCGATTCATTTTGAATATAGGGTCTAAACAAGCATGAAAAATGGTGTTGATAGGAACAAACCGCACCTCATTTGGTTCACAAATGAGGGAGAAAATCTGAGTTGCAGGATTCGGAGGATAATCTGGGTTTCACTGATTTTACGTTTAAAACTTTGCATTTAGTTTGTAAAAATGTTGGTATGAAGTGCAGAAACACTTTAGGATCAAAATGGGTTTAAAACCGAGAAGAAACAGTCACGAAAATGAAAAATATCACTTAGGCCAGGAGAATCGGCCGGAGATATTTGGACCCATATTCGTGAAGATCAAGACGGTCTTGATCAGAACGGAGGATGGATTCATGATCCCCATATGATGGAGAATAAAACGGCATTCAAAAAGGAGGGAAAATCCATCGGAAACCGGTGACCGTCGCCAGAGAAGGTCACTGTTCACCACCGGAACCCTACTGGTCCTCTGCCGAATTATCGGGGAAGAAGGGGTCAAGTGGGTGATCGAAACGGCGACGTGTTGGGACCGGTTGTCTCGATATTGCATCGTTTGGACATGAGATCTTTTAAATATAAATGAAATGGACTGTTTGGTTACGAGTTTTAGAAATTAATTGGAAATTAAACTGTCTAGGGATACGCTATTCGAGTTTAGAGCCATTGATCGCCGTTTGGTTTCTAAACCTGAAGAAAAATAAAAAGGGGCCGTAGCCCCTGAGGATCGAAACTGAGACCTAGAAGGGTGGGCTAAGCCCAAACCACTCGGACACAGGCACGCCTGTGCTCTGATTTGGATTCAAATATATATATATATATATATATATATATAAGGAATAAAAAATGGAAAAAAGGAAGAGAAGGGACTGCTCTCCCCACGGATCGAACCTGTGATGTTTTTGGAGGGGAGGTGGCACGCATCCAACGTGCCACCAGTACGCACCCGTCCATTTGGTGCAAGGATAATGTATATATATTATACCTAATGATATAATTTAATTTATTAGATTAATTAAATTAAATAAATGGAAAATGATCCGATGTCCAATTGAGACAAGTCATTAGTGCATTTTGACTTTCTCGGACCTACTGAGGTCAATGGTGGGGTCCGTTTTACGAGACGGGACTCCGAAGGATAAATACCGTAAAAGTGCAAAATGACCATTTTGCCCTTTTTAGTACAAAAGTCCAAATGGAATTCCGCGAAAGCCTAAACCGACTTTCTTCGGCATTCCGGACACAATGGTAAAATCTAAATTAGTATTTGAAATACTTATGATAGAAAGGCATAAAATTTGATGAATAGAATTTATTCTAAAACGTATTCACTGATATATAGGGAACTCGAAAGGCGAGGGTACACTCACGGATTTCTGATCACGATAGAGGTAAGTGGATCACTCTCTCTTACATGTGGTGTTTCCACAAGACAAGTTCATTCTTTTACTACCAAACTCGTACTCTTGAATGTATTGATATCCTTGTGTCCACAATTCGATATTTTCCTATCTTGTGGACATTTGATTGGCTGATGTATCATTGTTATCATGTTTCACTGTGCCTTGAAAGTACCTCATGTTATTGCTATCCACAATGTGATATTGTTCTATCTTGTGGACATTGGTTGACTGTTGTATCATTGTTATCATGTTGAACTATGCCTCGAAAGGCATACTGTTATGCTTTCATTGAATCTATGATATTCCATTTTATACTTCTATGGAATCACGAATGATCATGAAATGTTATGAATACCGGATTTGTGCTCAGTCACAACATCCATCCGATGCTTCTGTATTGACTGGAGACCTGAGGGTCAAGTCCATGAATGGACAGGTGGCAGGAATGAATTCCTCGAAGGCTTTCCACCGGCAATTGACTGGCATGATCACTGGCATTTCATTGCATTTCCACTGGCATTTCATTTGCAATTTCACTGGCATGTTACAGAATAAAAGCATCTCTTATGACTGACAGAACTTGATTGTTGAATGGCACTATCCCTTATGATTCTTCAAGTCTCGAAAGACTTGCATTGATTGATTTGATTGTGATCGGTTCATTGTGGCAGTACTTCATTGTTGTTATATTATCATTGAATTTCTTCATATTGATATTATACCCAATACTTCTGATGGATGTATTGTGATTACTGTTCATTGGCCCTCGTGGCAATTATTTCCATTAGCCCTCGTGGCAAATTGTTTCCATTGGCCCTCGTGGCAATTGTTTCCATTGGCTATCACAGTATTTTATTCTTATAATTGGCTATCATAATCTTATTCATGGATTCATTGATCATCGATACCAGTGTTGGAGATTTGCATTTACTTACTGAGCTTTGTAGCTCATTCCACCCCACTTACCCCCATTTCAGGTGATGACGCTGCGAGACCCCAGTAGGAGTCTGAGAGCGTAGGGGGACAGTTTTGAAGAACGGTATCAGTCTATGTTAGTTCTCCCATGTATTCACCACCCCCGTGTGCTGGTTACGTTTAGTTCTCATTTTGTCTTATGTAGAACTATGTCATGTATTTAATAGACTTCCACTGTTAAATTATTTAAAAGACTTCCGCTGGATTACTGTAATTAATAAAGGCTTCCGCTGTTCATTGTATAAAGTTTTTAGTACATTGCATATTAGTACTATGATACAAGAATGGAAAAAGTAGGGACGGCCTTCGGGTCGGCCCCGTGACACGAGATCCGCATAGGGTGGGTTTCGGGTCGTGACAAAAGCTACCAAGAAAATGTTAAATAATAAGTTTGACATGAAGGACTTTGATGTTATCGATGTTATACTTAAGATAAAGATCTTTAGAACATCAGATGGACTGTTATTATCTCAATCAGATTACATTGAGAGAATACTCAAGAAATCTAAACAATATGATAGCAGCGAAAACACATGTAGATGTAAATCTACACTTATCCAAGAATAATGGCAAAAGCATATCGCAACTAGAGTATGCGCAAATAATTGGTAGCCTAATGTATGTGATGAATTGTACCTGTTTAGACATAGCTTACACTATCAGCAAACTGAGTAGATACACAAGTAATCCTAGTCCAAACCATTGGAAAGCAATAGTTAAGGTTTTAAGGTATTTAAAATACACCCAAAACTATGGATTGCATTACTCAAGATATCCAACAGTACTTGAAGGATATTGCGATGCGAATTGGATATCCGATACCAAAGACTCAAAATCCACAAGTGGTTATTTGTTTACACTTAGTGGTGGAGCGGTATCATGGAAATCTTCTAAACAAACATGCATTGCCAGATCTACAATGAAATTTGAGTTTATTGCACTTGATAAAGCTTGTGAAGAAGTTGAGTGGCTTTGTCACTTCCTATAAGATATTCCAATGTGGTCAAAACTTATGTCTGCTATCTGTATTTATTACGATAGTCAATCAGCAATTGGTAGGGCATAGAGTCACATGTATAACAGTAAGTCTCGACATATTCGTTGAAGACATAATACCATGAAACAACTTCTCTCTAATTAAATCCAACGTTGTCATTTAGCGATTGTGTTTGGTTTTGGTTTAAATTCAAAACGATGTCATTTTGCGATTACATTTGATTTGAATCTCGACTGAATAAGTGTCTTTTTCATTGGGCGCAACTATATCTGTTCGCCATGAACAGACGCAACCGAAGCTTCACACCTGTACCAAACAAGCATGAAAGAGTCTATATAAACACCACCGCACTTAGCATTTATTCATCAAATTTTTCATACATTCTGTGCGTCAATAATTCATAGAGTTTGAGAGAGTTCAAGTCACTATTTTGGTTTGTCAAGCACGTAATTAAAATGCTAAACACCTACGTATACTCAATCATTATATCATAGGAGACATATGACCAAGAACTCGTAAGCACCACTTCAAGGGTCATAATTCGCATTAAGGATATTGTGTCAAACACAAGCCTTGATCATTGTTTCAGTTTCTGAAATTCTATATGTTGTTATTTACGTTTCCATTACTGTATTCTTATACTATAAAATAGTTTTCTATTTTTTTAGTTTTAGTTTCTAGTTTTTTCTTATACTGCTTTATTTTGAAAAAATGTTTTTTGTAATTTTTTTTTTATTTTTTAAAAAACAAATTCTTATTTCATAAAATAATTTTTGTTTTATTATCAAAACTGATTTATATACTCTGAATAACATTTTACTCCTATTAAATGCACATAGTTTGTTAGGATTTAAAATTTAAGAGACTTTTGTGTATTTGTAAAGTAAAGATCGTACGGTACATAATGCCCATGAGGATTATTATGCATTCAATGAAATAAAAACATTATGATGTAACCAAAAAAGAATTTTCATGAAATCTAATGTGGAGTATCTCAAATTAAAAGTGAAATGCCAATAATCTTGCACTTGGATAAAAGGCCAAAATAAATTATTGTGCTTGTTAAAACGTCACTTCAAATCAATTGCATTATTGGAGTTGATTAATCCATTATTGTACTTGATTAAATAGTTAATCAATTATTATACTTTATTAAAGTCCAAAATTTAACGAATACGGCTTGGATTTCTTTTTTTCAAGCAAAAGCATTTCTATGCCTATTTACCAAATTGATGTCCTATTTTGTAAGTGTCACTTCAAGTATCAATTTTGATATGGAATCATTGTTACCTCATTTCCAATTACCCTTAAGGTCAAGTGAAACTTTTTTCAGTCAAATCCTTACTTCAACGGCTAAATACCTAAGAAGTACCGGGTCTTTCATTCAAATCAAAGAGTGCAACTCTCTCTAAAACCACATCGAGCATAAATTTGTGCAAAATAACGGTGAAAGGAGTTTTAATTTACAATTCGATCAAATGACTGAAAGTTACAATTGATGGAGTCGGGTACCCAAAAAAAAAAAAAGCTTAACTTTTAAAATAATACATGAATTTGGTAAATAAGTTTATAATTATTCTTATCTTAAAAAAATTAAATAGGAAAAAAGAAAGAAACAAATTGTATGGCTTTTATTATTTAAAAAAACTTTTGTGAACCCACATGCAGCTTTCCAAGTCATCCTAGGTTGGTTCTAATACCACTATCAAAGAAAAGTACTTGTCATCTAATTCAAAATCTTAGTTGTTAGAAGATACTTACAACTCAGAGCTATCTCCGAGAGAGAAAGCAAAGCAACATGCATAAATCCTAATTGTCATTTTGCCTTTGTGTACTCCAACAGAAGAGGCATGATAGGAGGCAAAATACCCCCTCCCCTCCCCTCTTGCCCCGAGCAACCCCCACCCCATATATTTGTGGCTATGATTTTATTTTGAGAAATATTGTATTTAATTAGGGTTGGGATGGGTTTTATATGTATTTTTTAATTGAGTTGGATTTTAAATTTAAAATACATTCAAATATAAAAATAAATATATTCATTTTAGCTACTATTGTTAGAATAAATGTATAGTGATGAGTCATTAGGGAGTAGATGTATAGTGACTAGAAATTAATGTAGGCATAATACTATATCAACAACAGGTGACAAATAAATATTTTACCTACTTCAAATGCATTCCCCTCTTAGAGGTACTCTTATATGCTTAGAAACCCTCTAGGATACAACTAATGTAAGACTCAATACATAAACCAAAAAAGACATCTAGAATCTGACTGGTAAAATAGCCCTCCAAAAGGTGTCTTTAACTCCTTTTCTTCTTTTTTTGAAGATCTTAAAAGGGACAAAAATCCTTCAAGTCAACCTCTATGCTATTATTATAACACAAAACTTGGACATGTCAAGAAAAAATGATGAAATATTTAGAATGAAAGAAGATTATTAAAAATAAAAAATAAAAAAATTATTGATTCAAGATGGAGGTGTTACATGATAGTCAGAACTTTGAAATAAATATTATCCAACAATTATACTAGTTGATTGAACAGTTAAACGCCGCCAAATCAGTTGCTCAAGCCACTACTTTGGACTCAAAAACTATCAAATCATATCAACTTAGAGATTACTTGCACTACACACTGCTTTGAGAATGTGTATATGATTCGAACTTTGAATTTGAATTATAGAACATAAATTCACTATCTAAATCAAATCATTTTTTGTATGATTACACAGTTATATCAAGGTCCCAAAAATATGGATATGTCAATTTATAAATAGATTATTTCCTTCGAATTGATATTTGACACGCACACATACATACATATATATATATGCTAAAATAAACACATCCATTTGAAAGTGAGAGGATACAACTCTTAACGTAAATAAATTCATTGCCCAAATCCACATGTGAAGTTTAATTATATACAATAGATCAATGCTGCCACCAACTTGTACAGCTATTGGCTTTGAAGATCCATGAATTTTCACCAATCTTTTAAGAAACCAAAAGAACATAACACTAAAAACCATAGAGATGATGCTCATTGTCAGCAAAAAGAAGTAATCGTGGTTCTTGTCCATATTGTTCAGAGCCCAAGATGATATGTGTGTGTGTGTGTGTGTCAACTGTATATGTATGTATGATATACCCAGGACAAGGGTATATCATATGGGATTGAGAAGCTGTATTTGAACAACCAGGAGGGAGGGACCATGCCCACAAAGCCTTGTGCAGTTGTGCTCCATCTCATTCTCTTCTGCCTCGTGTATCAGAGACACACACATTACAAAGCAGCGTTTGAAGATCCTGAGTGTTCCAGTGCTTGCAATCAGCAGATTCAACTTCTTTTTTTAATCATCATCAGAGAAATGTGGCTACCTTTCTCGACCTGTTGGGAAGATCAGGTTCATGTTTCTAATATCATAAACCAAAACTAAAATAGAGCAAGAACAGCAGCAGCAGCAGCAGCAGCATCAACTCCACTAAAAATCATGCTTTCCCGTTTGGTCTCCGGATTTTCTTCAACCAACAAATAATCTTGCATTCCTGGAAAAGGGTCTCAACTACCAAAACCAAGCAAATGATTGATAGAAACTGCCTAGTTGTGCAAGGACTAGCCACAAAAATGAAAGCATTACAGCACGTGATGTGGGTTCCAAATTACAAAGCTAAATCAATTTGTTCTCGTGCAGTTTCCTAACATCTCCGTTAATCAGTACATCATATCTATTGCAATTTGCAGAAACCTCGTTTTTGACACCCATTGGCCTAGTTTGGAAAATGGTCATATTTCAAGCAACAAAAGGGCAAAAGAAGATTTGATATAATCAGTAATGCACAATGTTAAGAAACAAATCAATGATCCATTTGAATGTCAAGGACGAAAACAATATAAATTCCCAATATTTTAGAGCAAGTAACAGCGGCAAACACAAGCAAGCAATGAGAAGAAACAGATTTCATCTTCTCCTTGTCCTTGGATTTATTGCTTCAATCAAACCACATCAGTATTCAGTGTCAAGCAGCAAAAGAACTACAAAAGGAAATCAAAGCCAGCACCATTTGGCATCTATATATAACAAGAAAGAAAATAAAATAAAATGGATGGTAGAAGAGTCTTAAATAAAGCAAAAGATAATAGTAGCTATGCAACCAAACTGGTTCGTTGGCAAGCCCCAATATCTCGACTTTATACATTCACCTGCTGGCCAAATTCAGTCACCTGAAAAATAAAAAACAAACATATCTTCATTCCTTCATTCTTCTTATCCTTCTATGTTGCATGCATGTAGATACCACTCTTAAGGATATTAAGGGGTCTGTATACAATTCACTTCATATCTAGATTAAATATGCATAAAAAAATAAAACAGCAAACCAACTTCTTCAACCTATTTCCTGACACAGCTTGATTGCTGATTCAAGACCACCAATTGAATTTTTTTTTTATCTGATCACTAATTGATTAGAAAACAGCAAAAGAATATTCTCTCATGCAATTTCAGTAATCTCATCAATTACAGCATAAAAAGGAGGAAAAGAAGAAATTTCCATTGAAAGGAATTCTCCCTTATTAAATCCATCTCATTTATAAAGGCAAATAAAAGAAGAGAAAATAATACACCCATAAAACCTCATGCATCATTGATAGGAATTTTGTTCCTCTCCATTTGAACAAAGCACCAGAAAAATTGGTCATTTTCTTTATCAAACTCTAAATTCCAACAATCACAGTGTGAATGATTTAACAAATACTATAGTGAAGAATGAGTGCTTATATCAAACTGCACTGTGATCAGGATCCAGTCATGCATACATTCCAAATGATGAAAATTAGGAAATCTGATACTCATTCCGTCCCAAAATAGAAGTCCACATTTCTACTTTTAAATAGATCTCCCAAAATCATGCCAAAAAGTCAATTGAGCACCATGCCCTTTGTTACAAAGTAAATTACAAGGGCAAAAGTAGAATGCTAAAATATATTCAATAAAATGCATCCAATGCACTTTACTAAAACTTTGTATTTTCCAAAGTGGACTATGATTATGGGACGGAGCAAGTAGTACTCTGTCAAGTGGTATTCATTAGTAAACAAGTTAGATAAGCCGAATAACTCAATGGATTTGTTTAATCCTATGTTGTGTCCTGGACCTCCTGGTATAAATGCGAAGGAAGGGAGAGAGGAAGAGTTTGAGAGAGAAGTGAATGCAAGATCTTACCCTAGATTGAAATAGCTCCTTTATTTATTATTAAAAAGGATGAAGCTACATACTCCCCTGAACTGTATTATTCTCGACACTCATTCAAGATGAAGCATAGACATCCATCACTCCCACCATGTCACATTTGCGAAACTGCCCCTTTCCTAAAGCCTTAGTAAATGCATCACTTTTCTAGTCATCTGGCATGACATACATTGTGGCAACCTGCTTTTTCAACGCCATCTCTTTAACAGATAAGAATCTGTTTTCATATGATGCATGTTCTCATAGATACTTGATTATCACAAAGCATGATTATCACAAAGCATCCTCAAAGGTATATCAGTTATAAATCCAATTTCATCTTACAGACACATGGCCAACATCAATTCCCAAGTTGTATTAAAAAACGTGACATTAGAACTAAATGATGCCTCCATACTATTCCACAACCAAGCCATAAAGGCTCGTGCTTCATCCACTATTCTCCTTGATAAGAAAAAATCAGACTGCCACTAATCAAGCTCCTCACTGTTACTGTAACATAGGTTGAAATAGATGAACTTAAACTTCTTTCTAGCACCCAAAACAACCCTGACAGCTTGCATCTTATAATAAATGATTGGAACCACTCAATTTCTCTATATCAATCTACATACACACCGTCCATAAAAGAAGCAAGTATAATTTTAACTACACTAGCCTTGGCCATTGTCACAATCACAAATAGAAGGAACAACCACTACATATTCACTCCCCAATTCACTATAACACATAAACAACTCCCTCTTACCCAAATACTCTAACGACCGTCATAAATCAGCAGCTGATCAATTTCTATTGATGTCATAACCCACACACAGATTAACAATTACAAAATTATCCACCCAAACAAGATGTATGGAAACTTAGAATAAGGCTAAAAAATTCACCAACTTAATGACGAAACTTCCCAAGCATATACAAGAATTAGCCAATAACAAGCGCGGTAACTTGGGAGAGAAGATCAAAATGCTGAAAGATAGTACATGGGAGTGTAATACAAGATGAGAGGACCCGTCAAGGAAGCTCTCCATATGAATACTGTCTGTCCTTGCAGTCCGTATGGTACAGACATCATAGTCCATACTAATTACATTTTTTCTGGTCCACCCTCTTCCGCGGTTCTGGCATTGAATATGGGAAAACTGAAGAAAAGTACTAAAAGGAAGGAGCAAACAAGAGAAACAAAGAAGAAGAAAAGGAAGGGGTTGACATAGATATAGGGTAAGTTTCAGATTAAGTAGATTGTTATCGTGCCTGATATTTTGAAGCGTCCATGTAACACGGTTCTAAGGTCAATTTGATGCCACACCCAATCCCATAATCTCATTCTTTGAAGTAGGAACCAAAAGTTGAAGTATCAATTAGAAAAATGTATACTAAAAAAGGTGAATTATTCGTATTTTCTCTTAAATAAGAAGCAGAACTCAATTAAAGAAAAGAAGAATTCAAGAAGCTAGAATCTACTAGAGAATTGAAGAAAGACACAAAACCAATAAGGCTACAAGAAGAAAAACCTAATAATGTAAATAATTTCCTTAAATAGATTCCAAGGTGCTAGCTCCGCTCTTGGCTAGAAGGTCAGATTCCATATTGGCAATATTTGGATCTACGAGAGAGGCATAACGAAACAAATCTCCAATCTCTCAAAAATAAATGCAAGTATACTGAAGTTCCCCAAAGCATTCCTCAACCCAAGTGAAAAAATTGGCAGCATTGGATAAGCTCATTGATTAGCACTATTTGAGCCTAAATAAAGAGAAAGAAGGTTACCTTTATGGAGTCTACATTACCAATCAGTTTAGAGAGGGCATAAAAGTTTTTGCCACCGTATGATACCTTTAAAGAATATCCAAACCTAAGGGGCCAAAATCACTAATAGAGGAGCCATCAAAATTCATTTTCAAGCACCCAAACTGAGGAGATTTGCACTCATAGATCTAAGAAATTCCAAGGGAACTTAAACGAATATCCAAACCTAGGTCGCCCAAATTGCTAATAGAGCAGCCATCAAATCCATTTTCAAGCACCCAAACTGAGGAGGTTTGCAGTCATGAATCTCAGAAATTCCAAGGGAGGTTATAGGAATCCAAAGTTGCCAGAACTTTGAGAATATCCAGGAGAGGCAACTCCTTGAATAGTTGAATTCCAAAGTAATAAAGGACCATAAAAAAGGCAAGCAAGTAAACTATCCACCAAATGGAAGCAAACAACCCAAAAAAATCATCCAAATTCTCTTGTTACTTCCCCTCTGAAAACTCCACATGGAAACCATAAAAGCTTAACTTACAAGATTTGTCCAGCTTTACTAATAACAACAACAGATCTTGAAAGAGAGTACTCATAAAGGTAGTGATGCCCCTGGGATCAGGCCAACTAACACTTGCCAGAACAGACCACGATAAAGAAGCTGAATGATGAAAGAGAAATTAATCATTGTCACTTCATAAAAATACTAGAATATGGAGTCCTATGTAGATGGATTCATATCACAATGTCAATCACAGTGCTGGCTTCATTTTCACTTTGCAGTGTAGCAGTATTGGTGAATTGTAAAAGGAATATGTTTCTGGGACCTATCATTTCTTCTTTGAGCTAGCGACCCCTAAAAACTAACTGATAAGCATGTTTAGACCATTTGGCACTTAATGGTTTTTGAAAGTTTGTATGACACTTAATGACATGATTTGCAATAGTTTGGTTTTCAAGTCGATATCTACAGGAAATACTATTTATGATTTTCTTTTCATGGCTTCTAATAATTAGGATCTCAATCAGAAAAAAGAAATTATAAATATAACCAAGGATAGGCAAATATCAAAAATATCCATAACGGTGCAATAGAATCAAATATGTTAGCCTACAATCCACAAAGAGACTCAGTTTTTGAATTCCCAAACTCTTTGGTCCAATATGGCAGCTTGGGTCTCACCATTGCATCTCCCATGGGGTAAACCTACATTAAAGTTAGATTTTCTTAGTCGCGGGAGTCTCATGCACTGTGCTAGCCCTGAATAGAGTTTGTGGGGAAAAATACAATGGGTAATGAGGTCTATCAGTGCTTTTATGTAAATGCCAAATTTACATTCAACATAATAGCCAATATGGCCCAAGTTTAGTACTCTAATATCAATGTAGTTGTAACCATAACAAAACCCACCAATACCCTATGAAGCATGGACACTCTATTTTACTGCATGTGTCCGTGTCCGATATGAAGCATGGACACTCTATTTTACTTCATATATCCGTGTCCGATACATGTCGGACATAGACACACTCGGACATGTTCCAGACAGATGTCGGACACGCTTGGACATGAGAGAAAAAAGTTTTTAATTTTTCTCAATTTCGAACCGGACACATTACGGACACGTTTTTAGATTTTTTTTAATATTTTTTTGGGATTTTTTTTTCATATTTTTTTCCTCTTCTTCTCCATTATTTTTTTATACATACAAATATATATAGTAGTTAACAAATTTGTTTTGAAATTTGAATCATGAATGTTGATTATTAAATAAAATTCTTAAATTCGTATTTAATAACTTTTATATTTTGATATATGAATAATATTTATATGATTTGTGTATCTTAATGTCAATTTTGACTAAAATAATATTAAGATTTATTATATAGTCATAAAAAATATATATTCAGCGTGTCCTCAAAGTATCTGTATTCTACTTTTTTTTAAAATGTCATATCCGCGTGTGCATGTCGTGTTGTATTTGTGTCTCGTATTCGTATCTGTACTTCTTAGCCAATACCATTACATAATAAGGTTATGCAATGGTATCAACTGATCTCAAAACCAAGCATATATAGAAACCTTATGCAAGAAGCCATACATACTCATACTATGTAAGGGCACAGTTGGAGGAGGCTTTAATCTTGAGGCAACTTCGGACTTCCAAAGTAGGTTCAAAGGAAAGGGATAGAGAGTAGCAGTTAAATACATACAAACACACACACACACACACACACATATATATATATATTGGAAGCGAAAAAAAGGACATCTACAAAAGCTCGCCAATTAACTGTAGAACCCAAACTAGTCTCATTTTAGTGTCACATAAGCCAATGTCAAACAAGTAAAGTCAACATGGACTTAACAAAAGATTATTTCCTTTTTGATCTTAAAGCTTGAACAACCTTCTGTACTTGTCACAATTCTTAGTCTTTTAGTTTTCCAAACTAAGTGGCTTCTCCTGGAGGCTGCACTACAATTAGCCCCCATCCACCCCCCCCCCCCCCAAAAAAAAAAAAAAAAGATAAATAAATAAATTAAATAATTAATTAAAAAACCCACAGATTAAGAACTCCTTTTGGTTGTTAAGGTCACTTTTAAAAAATGATTGAAGTAGCACCCCTAAAGTATTGCCATTTTAATATAGCATTTTTATCAACACGAACTCCACGTGATCTCGTACTCTTCTGATCGCCCAAGCTTGAACTTCACAAGAATGGACTATAATGATGGTAGGTATGAGATTTAGGCTCTAGGCATGATTTGAATCAAGTGAGTATATACAAATCATGGAATGGAATGAAATGAAGAGAAGATACGAAAAACTCTCAAGAACACTCTCTCATTCAATTAGATCTGAAAATGAAATTCTGGATTTAATATGAAAGCTTTGCGGATCTCAAAAAATGATTCAAAATAGCAAATGATTTGTTTGATGCACAACTCGTTCGAACAAGGGCATGTTCGTTCGAACGAACTGACCTTCATTCGAACAACCAGTCGAACGAAGCTCGAACAAGCAGTTTCGGATGATCGTGGGAACGAGGGTCTTTGCTCAAATCAAACAAAGCTTGAACGAGCAGTCTCGAGTGCTCATTCAAACGACCAACAAAGAATAAGCCCCTCTTAGATTGCTAGACAATTTTTCCTTAGAATAAAAACACTGATTTTCAAAATAAGTCCGGGGAAATATTGTTCACAATCCAAGAATCAACACATATGAAAATAAAGATAGATATGTGTGTGTGCGTGAGATTCAAATCATAACAAAGTCCGTTATACCTCTCATGTACCAAGAAGACCGGAGAAAGTGCACGGTAATAAAGCTTGAGTCTTCTTGTGAGAGGAACAGGGGCTTAAGAGAACCTAAGCCTAAGATTAAGTTACAATTACAACAAAGCAGTTTTTTTGTCAAACCGGATTAGCCAATAAAGGACACGTGGTCCTAACATGTTGTTATAATGCTTATGAAACCACAGCCAACTGAACCAAACAAAGTTTTTTTGGTTTGGTTTGGTTCGGGTCTTTTGTCTATTTGGGTTGGTTTGGACTTCATCTTTTTGGGAACGGATTGAAGTTGGTTTGATTCTAGGCTTGTCTGTAACCCGAATCATGTGCACCTCTCATTTCTAGTACCTAACTCACTGCATATTAAATGGGGACATTGGACAAAAAATATAATGTATTATAAGGGTGAGGATTAAGTGATGAACTTGAAAATGAAGGGGGCAAGAAAAGTCCGTTCCAATTACACATTTCATTTCGCATTTCTCATTCCCAACAAATACCTATGGTAGTAGATTGAATATAACAGACAAAATTCTGCAAATGGCAACAATTAAGACAAACAATTCTGGAGAGAGGTACAACAATTGCAAGGTGAAAAAAATTGGGGAGAATACCTAAATTATTATTATTAAGCAGAGAGTCATTCCGATTCCACCTCAACCTTCGGACCTGATTCAGAAAAATAAATCACAGAAAATCATCAGCAACAAATTCTAGAGTGGGAGAGCAATAAAGAGAGAGTTTAGAGAGAGAACGGACCGTGAAGCGAAGGGTGGCGGCCGTCCTTGCCCCAGCCGATGCCACGGGTGGCATCGAGGTACTGCTGGACTAGGTGGCGGCACTTCTGGAGGTGGTTGATGCCTTCGATGCGGTAGCACCACTTGAGCTTCTCGCGGATGATCTTGGCCTTCTCAATGTCGATCCACTTCTCTCTCACCAGGTGTTCCCTCATCTCCAGCATCGCCACCGGGTCCTTGTACGGGTTTGCCGGATCGAAGTCATCGGGGGCGCCCTCGTCGAACTCCACTCCCTTCTTTCTCCCCATCTATCTCTCTCCTCTCTTTCTCTCTCTCTCAACTGTGCGGCACAGAATGTTGTCGGGCTCTCTGAAGAGTCGAGGATATGGTTAGAGAGGCTCTGTAGAGACTGGATCGAGCTCGTTAGGCCCAGCTTGGGATTAAATCATTAAACCCAACCCAAGATGACACTCTTACCGGACAAAACTCTCTACTTGATTTTGGGCCAAATTTAATCAAGCCCATAGTTTAGAATATTGGCCCATCAATTATGAATTTCTTGATGGAAGGAGGAACTAAGGAAAATGAAATTATCTCCTCTTTGAAATCTACAAATTAATGTTTCCATATTTTTAGATGATAATTTGACTTACTATATATCTTTCATATTTTCAAAGGCATAAAAACTAATAAATGTTGAAGGTTATGGACTATTTTTTTTTGCCTCGATAAGTTAAGTAGTTTATTGAAACGAAAAAAACATCATAAAAAAGAAAAGATTAATTTTTTTACTGACAATCTCACTAATTTATTTTATTATGAGAGCAATATTTTGTTTTTTGTTAAATTTCTCAAAAATCTTCTTAGTAATAAAGACAGTAGCTTTTTTCAAACACACAAAAGTTCGATTTTATTAAATTTAATAAAAAAAAATTATAAAAAGGGTTTTTTCTATATTTAAAAAAATAAAGTCATATTTTATTTTTTAAATGAACACAAAATATTTTTGTTTTTCCATTATAATATTATGGAAAGGAAAAGGGAATTTATTTAAATAAATAAAAACAAATTTTATCTTTTTAATATTCTTCAATCATATAAATTCATTTTTCTTTTACCTATTCTTGTTTTATTTAAGAAGGAAACATCTAATTTGAAAAATATAATAAAATCTTTATTAAATATAGCATTCAAATATTACTTAAAGTAATTGGTGTAAATTTAAGAAAACAACGGGGGCAAGGAGCCAACACAATGAAGTCATAAAGGGCTCATATCACAACTGTTTTTAAAAAATATATATATTGGAGTTTTTTATGGAAAAACTTATTAAGTGCACTTTATTTTTTGGGTTAGGAATAAAGAATGAGAAGTTATTTTGTCTTGACCATCATATCATGTGAGTATGAACCCACCATTTAAAGTGGTTTCTAATAAAAGTTACATTTATTCAAATTATAATAAAATTAGCAACCTTTGAGCATGTGATTGTGTGTCCTGTCCAAATATAATGCTTACGGCTACTTATTATGTTCGACCATTTGGCCATTCATTATGTGTTTTTCACATCTTATGTTGTGCTTGCGGTTTCATTTGATTACGTTTTTAAAAATAAATTTTTAATTTCAAAATACGGGATGAGCATTTGACAAGTTATTTATTTTAATTTTTAAAAAATTTAGATTATCATATTCAAATGAATTTTTGTAATTAAAAAATTAATTACAAAATTTTTAAAAATATTTTTCAAAAAATTATATCTGTATCCAAACTCAGCACAACTTTTGCACCTGTATACTCTACTTGTAACGTTCTATTGAACACGCCTCCTAAGTTTGCTTTCACCATGGCCTAGCCGGTCTTACTTGATTTAGAGTAATCTTATAACATTCTAAGTGAGCTCAAAGTAACATAACCGCACTTATAAAATCCTCCAAGAGTCCATCGTTTCTGTAATGTGTAGTTCACTAAATTAAGATGTGTCTTCCACATTTTATATACATGTGATCTGGTAGACTTATGATTGGTCTTAATTCCTTTGTCTAAGATCGATCATTTATCTCCATGTCTGTGCCTAAATGCCAAAAAAGAAAGTTATCCTGCCTCTTCAAGGTATGCCACATGCCATTTTCTTATGTCGTCTAAGTCCTTCATATTAGGTACAAACACCAACAACTTGTCACTTTTAATTTGACCTTGAAGTTCATAAATTGTTTTTTGGATTCTCTATTAGATTCTTTTACATACCTCAATTTAGCATTAGATGTGTCTCATGTAACACTTTACTCCACATACTGCAATCCAACATTGCATTGAGAGATTTTAACCCAAAAAAAAAAAAAAATAGTTATTCTTTATTACTAATAAAAAATAAAAAGAAAAATCTCTAGAAAAAAATTATCTATTGAAAACACTCGACCCACCTTATCATTCCCTTCAAAACCAAAACTACATTATTTGGTATAATTTTCCTAGAGACAATCTTGAATATTAAAAATATACTTAAGGCACATTATTTTGTTTTTTTATTTCAAATCATATTTGCTTGTAAATTTAGAACTCATTTGATAAAATAATGTTATACATATTTCTTTTTTTGGAAGGTTAAATTTAAATATGGTCCTCAAATAAATGCAAAAAAGAGGGGGAGGTGAGTCTTATTTTCATAACGTACATTACCAAAACAAAAATATATAAATTTCTTAAATTAAACATTTAGATATTATAGATCAAACCTAGAGGCCAATAAATCTACCCCACCATTTTTGGGGGAGGGGGGACCTCTTTTGGATACCTACGTGCTACTGATCTGTCGTGGAAATCAATAAAATTACCAAACTAAACTACTAGTATAGTAGAGAAGTAAGGGTCGAACCCACAGAGACTGTTAATTGTTTAAAAATCAAAGTTGAGATTGATTTTAATTCAAATTAACGAAGAGTGATTGTTGTTGATTCTTTTCTAAAATTAAATGAGATGAGAACTATAATTAAAGAGAATATCCAACTAAATTAATGAGGAATCAAATTAAAAGAGAATTCCTAGGGTATTGAATCCACCACTAATCTTTTAACTAGCTTCAATTGTATTAATTCTTGGGTCATTCAATTTGGATGTAAAAGACGTATTTTGGCTACAAGCCTCAATACAATCATCAAGAAAATCACGCACCAAAACCCTAAGCACGAATCATCTTTGGTCAACACAAATTGTCTACGCTAATTCTAAGGTCATAGTCACAATTTGTTTTCCCTGAGTTATGACTCGTCCTACGGTTTTGATGTATGTACACATATTACTATTGTATAACCACATAAACAAAATCACAGAAATTGATTATGTGAAACTGAATAATACGATCAATGCCTTAATAAAATCCCAATGTTATACAATCAACATCCAAACCTAATTAACCCAAAAATAAAAATACAAAGAAGTAATATTACTTGACTAGGGTTTCATCTAAACCCTAAGAATGAGAGAACTTAGCCCATGATCGTGGTAGAGGAGACCATAGCCATGGAGTTCTTCATCTTCTTCTTTAGAGTTGTCTCCTTCCTTCTTCTCCTCCCCTAGATCTCCAAGAACGGCCTCCTCCCTTTTCCAAAACCCTAGTTTACAATAATATCCCCCTTTTTCCAAAAATACCCTTACAAAATAATAATTTAGAAGAATAACATAAAATCCCGTAATTAGACATTAGGGGCCCAAAAAGGGAGTCTAAAGTGTTCCAAAATAGAGCCTATAATGCTAAAATGGGCCCTAGTCCACCTATATATGGATCAAGTCTCTCTTCTAACCCAAAATCACTTGTTTTCCACTTCTTTTAGCACTTCAAAGCCCAATCTTTTCCTTTTTGCTCCAAATCCACCATTAAATCATCAACTTTAACGAGCTTTCTCTGCAAAAAGATAAAATAAGAATTAACTAGCAAATGCATATAGATTGGAGAAATTAAAATAATAAAAGTGTAAGAATATCTAGGGTTAACAAAATAAATATGCACTTTTTAACCAGTTATCAGCTACTAGTATAGTTTTTCATCATATCCATACCCCATACACAAGCCCTCTAGAGCTGATCAAGAAGATCGTTCTCTCTCAAGTCGAAGTGTTGTCCAAGTCAAGTTTACAAGCGGAAGTGCTATCCAAGTGAAGGCTACAAGCAGATTTGAAGATCCTTGCTACATGTCACCCTTTTGTCGTGATACATCTAACTTGATAAGGTACGTTTCCTTCACCCCTCTCTCCTATCTTATACTTCATAGGTCTTATGTGTAAGCCTCTGTTACGACTCAGTTTCTAAAACCCAATTATGACTCAAGATCCTTATTTTTTAAGTTAAGTGTTTTAATGGTCACTCTTGTGAAAATATCATCTTTTTAATGATATTTTAGTCTTCAAATATCATATTTTAAAGTCTTAAAAGAATGCCCTCAAATCCCCTTGAAACAACCCCAAGATATGAAAAGCAAGGAGAAAACAAAGAAAAATATGCCCAGACCAGTCACCGGTGAACAGTACCGGTCAACAGGTCTGTTCATAAATTAAAATGCTGCAAGTTCAAAATAATCGATGAATAGTACCGATCAACCGGTCAGGCTGACTCATCACTTGTTTTCTTTTAGCTTTTTGGTCGGTGCAAAACTGCAAGTGCACAGTATCGTAGTTTTATAGTAAAGTGATAAGAAGAGTATCGTCTTCAGGGATTGGTGTCTTACTTTTGACAAGTACCAAAATTAAACTAATCTTGACTTTATTTAGAAAATTCACTAAGATCTTCAGAATTGCAAATTAAAATAAAATCAATGCAAAGAGAATATTTAAATGAAAAGAGAGATGTTGTTCAAAATTCAAATTAATGGGAGAGAAGCATTCTAGGAAATCAATTTCACCTAATTCCTCACTATGCTTTACTCATCTAACTAATTGAATTTAATTCTCCATGTTTGTTAGCAAATTTCCAAATCATCCAAAAGCCTCTTTCGACAGTCAATTGGAAACTATTCTTGTTCATTATTTTACACAAGAGTATGCAAATTAATAAAGCAATAATTCCCTAAGAGCAATGATTTTTTAATACTACACAGGTTCATATAAGTCTTTCGATCTCTATATTTACCTATGCTGAAATATTCAGGATCTATCCTATGATTCCCTCTTTCGATAGCAAATCACAATATTAAAATCATCTAATTAGTGGTCAGTTAATTAGAAGCATTAAACTCAGAATAAATCAGACAAACATGAAAAAGAATTACTTCAATTTAGCATAGAAAAGTAAGCATAGTTCAAAATTAGACTACATCATTTTTCTAGAATAACGCAAATTTAGTTCATGCTGAAAATTAAATTTTACATAAACGAATTCACCATGATTTTTCCTGAGAAGAATGGAAGAAAAATAACACTGGAAAATATTCGCAGCAGTCCAAGGTGTGCCGTCAAGCCGCAGCCGTACAGTCCCTGGTTTTGACTTTTCTTCTCTGTTGCACTCCCTGCTTGTGCGCCACAGAACTTCCCAAACCAATCTCCAAGCCGCAAAGCCAAATCACAAGCTAGGTTCAACCGCCTCTGTTGACTTTTTTTTATTTTTCTTCTTCAGCCGCACGTTCTGCTTCGTTGCTTGCGCCGCACTTGGTTCCTTTTCTTTTCTGTCTCTGTTCCTACGCCGCAGCTTCCAGGTTTTCTCTCCAACAACGCCTCTCTCTTTTGTTTTTTATAAGCCCCCACAAGCAAAACAGCCCTAGCCACCTTGTATAATCAGGGCCCAAAACCCTACACGTAAGCCTCCAAGCCGCACTGTGCAGCCCACCTTTGTTTATTTCCAGCGCCTCACGAAAGATCAATCTTTTTAGAAGCCCATCCATGGTTTTAGTAGTTATGTTGTGGACCATATTTCGGCCGTCTAAACTGCTGCGCCAATTAATTGTCTGGGCACAAGCAAATTCTCTCAGGCTGACTTGGTGGCTGAGGAAAATTAGTCTAGTGGGACAACTTGTATTTGTAGATGGGATCAACTATCATGGTGAGGACTCACGGGCCTAATTTTCAGGTTCTCCGGCTTAAGTAGTCATGGATTCGAGTTGCTTCAATTTCTTCAAGTCTGCAATAAAATTTAAATGATAAAAATAAGAGATAATTACACTTACCTCCCCTGAGGTTTCTGACAATTACAAAAACCTCCCTTATGGTTTCAAAAATAACACTGACCCCTCTGTCAGAATTTGTCTCCAAACGCCGTTAACGGATTTGGTCTATTTACCAAATTATCCTTACAAATTATAATTAAATGACAAAATTACCCTCAGCAAAATTTCTTAATCCTAACCTCTTTCTTCCTCTCTCATCTCTCTCTCCATTTCTCTGAAAACAAACGTAACCAAATCCTTTACCCAAACCACCTTCATACCCATGGTCACGTCCACCGCCACAGCCGCCGCCGCCACCGTATCCACCACCATAACCACCACCGCGATGGACCCTTGGCCGATCTCCACCGCCAATCGTTTCCCCCTGTTTCGGCTCCGCCGAAGAAGACTGCAATTGCGAACCTCAACAAGTCCCTCGCGGCCAGGTCCACGAGCTCCAACCCTAAGTCCCCACCCACATTCACCACCAGGCAGCAGCAGATCGGGTTTTGCCCGCGGAAGCACCGGCCGGTACATGAGTATACATCTACCTGTTGCACCGCTGCCTCTCTCCCTGTTTCAGTTCCACACAACCTTCACACTGTTTGTTTTGTGGAAGTTATGGTCGTGACCAGCCGGCTGTATCTTCACATATATATATATATATATTTGTGGGCGTAGAATTGCCTAGAAGGCTGGAGAATTCTTCCTATGTCAGCTACAACTAGAATATGTCGGTTGCTACTGGAAAATTCCCTATTCCACCAGAACGTTCCTACTATTGTCCATACGCAGATATACACACACATATATATATATATAGCTTATTTCATAATTCAGAAACTTCAAGATTTTCTCTAGAAGCTGCCCCTTTTTAAGTCTAATGAGTGAGATTATGTTTTAAGATTCTAGTGAAATTCGGGAGCAAAGTCTATTTGGAGTAAGAAATCTTTGCCGGGTTTGGAGAAAATTTGGGTATTCGGGCGTGTTTATGTCAATTTTTGGTTGATATCTTTAGATTTTCTTGTGTTTTTTGTGATTCTTTTTTGTCATTGTGGAAGGTGTTCTTGAAATTCTAGAGTATTGTGGTGAGAAGTGTGATCTTAGAGGGGAGAGAAGAATGGACAATTTGAGATGGGTTTTAAGTTTTTGGGAGAAGTTAAAGCGGAAAAATCGAAAGCTAATGGTTGAAAATGTTGAGGTGGAAGTTGAGGTCCCCAAATCCATCCAGTTTGCCGCTGCTGCTACTGCCATCTTCTTCCCTCATTTTTTCTCAATTCTTCGCCTGTTGAATTCTATCTCAAGAACTGAACCAATCCTCCAACAGCAGCTCCTGTTGCTACAATTTCTCTCTCTCTCTCTCTCTCTCTCTCTTTCTCTCTCTCTCGGTTGGCTCCTCTCTATTTCTCCCTTCTCTTTTTCCCCATTTTCTCCTGCACCGTTCTAACTCACACACATACAAATATATATTTTTCACTCTGTCGGCAGCCTTGCTGCTTCTCTCCAAGCCACACAATACATATATATATATATATATGCCCCACTTGGACCATCCCACAAACCCAGCGAAAACGCTGGTGCCCACGTTTTCGCTTCCACCTGCCATTTTTTATTTCAAATTTGAAAATTTTTTTTTTTTTTTATTTCGATTGGGCTCTGCGATGCTTTGGAGGAAGATGCAGTGGTTTGGGAGAAGTGATGACTGGTAGAGTAGATAGAGAAAGAGAGAGATGCTAGAGAATGAAGTTGGTGTTCATATGGGTAAAAATGGTATTTTAAAAAGTATTTAAGATGACATCATCTAAAATCGTCAGTCAATTAACGTTGACTGACGAAAGGGATACTTCTGTTACTGATAATAAACCTCAAGGGAGGTTAGTGTAATTTTTTAAACTATAAGGGTACCGTGTGTAATATCACTAAACCTCAAGGGAGGTAAGTGTAATTTACACTAAAAATAAAGCCCAAAATCAACCAAAATAAATAAAATAGACCAAAGTTTAAAATTAATGAGTGCTAAAATATTCTAAATTATGCAAGTCATCACTTTTTCAACCCATTTTGGTTCTTTTTTCAATTCTAATGATTTTCAAATATCTATTAAATATTTTTCATATTTTTGACATTAATTTCATTAGGTTTCATGCATTAAAACCAACAAGAATTATAGGAAGTTTTTTCAAGTGTAAGAGTTTTTCACCATATCCAACACTCAAGTATTTTTATCAAGGACTTCAACATCACTATTCACCCTCCTTGTTTCATTCTCAACTCCAACATCACATAAATATATCAAGAGGCTTAGTTAACAATCTAGTTCCAACATTTAAATTTCACAAGGTTCAAAAAGTACTGGTTAGTTTCATCAATTTTACATTACCATCTTCATTCCATTTCTCTACAAGTTAACTTACATGAAGTATAGTTTACCTACAAAATATTTAGATACAAAACAAGATTCTCCAACAGAAAATAAATTAACACAATTGCACAAATAAGAGTGTGTCCAAAAATATCCCAAGAGGGTCTTCCAAAAACAATTTCAAGATGATTCTTCAATTCGGGGCCATCTCATTGCCTATTCCTGCATCTAGTAAGGATCAGTATAACAATCCCAGTAAGAGAAATCTAAACGAAGATAAGAAAATATGGTGTCAAGTGTCTGCTTGTGCATGTGTCATGGCACACAAGTGGTTTCAAAGCATGTAGATATCACAAGAAAAATGAGTCAACAGAGAATAACTTATCGCAATGTCACATTCATAATTATCAATAGGGAGCAATCTATAAATCAACTAACGATAAGTTAATTAGAAGAGTTCACAATTGTTCAAGTCTTTTTAATTCTTAATCTTTCCCCTCATTAATTCTCAAGTCTTAATCCCAAGACTATATTCCTAGTCGACCCCCGGTAAGCCTGTGTGCTTCATAGGCTACCAACCTGATGGAGACATATGACCACCTGAGTGGGTTTATAGCTCACAAGCCAATGGGAGACACCATCTCGAACACTAAAGAAAACCCCGAGTAAGCGCAATCTTACCACACTTAAGATCACACAATTGACCTACACCAATTCTAGCCCATGTTCATTACTTTTCAACTTTTCATTCTCACATTTCCAAGGGCTTATCATTCACATTTATATTCACAATTCATCATATGTTTATCAAGAAGGTTAAAAACTCAAGTCATTCTTCTCAATTATCAAAAATCCACATCAAGCATACATTGAAGCATTTTCACAAACACTTAGTGTGTAATTTGAATTATCAAGTATAATACAAGTAAACCCATTTCATGATTTCCCCCATCAATGTTTTTTCGCATTCAAATGGGAGTATATTCAATAGAAAGACAAGATAAAAGTAAGTCATTTCATGATAGGAATATAACTAATACATGGATTTCCAATACACATGCAAGATATGCCCTAATATGCAAAAATGAACAATTCTAGAGCAAAAGATAAATTAATGGCATGATTAACCTATCCACACAAATCTTATACTTAGGTTTACAAATCCCTTACCTCAAGTTCTTCAAGTTGTGGTAAAACCCTAACTTTGCTCTTGTTGATTTTGATTAGAATCTCCAAAATCTCTAAGTCCCAAATGGTGCCTGTAGATGGAGTGAGGCTCGTTCCCCTTCAATCTTCCAAAAGAAAGTTTCAATTCTTGATGTGTATTTAAGAATTCCCAAAGCCCCAAATTTTCTCCCTATTTTCTCTCTTTTTTCTTCCTTTCCCCTTCTCTCTTTTACGTAAATGTGTGTGTGTGTCTAGTGTGTGTTTTAGGTGTGTAGAGATTTGGATTTATAAAACTAAAAGTAAGATAAAGGGTGAAAACCCTTTTTTACCCTCCATTTTTTCTTTTCCTTCCTTTTAATTTCTATGTCCTTCTTAGTCTTTTTACTTAACTTTTTAAATTTTTTAATCCAAGTTCATATTATCATTATTATTATTATTATTATTATTATTATTTTGTAATTAGAAAAAATTTCGGGTCTTTACAGCCTCCGCATATGGGAAGGTGAACTTTGGAGATCACCATAATTTCATGAAAATCTTTTACATCCTTCAACTCTTCTCGAACCCTTTACATATTCAAAACCTAATTTCCAAATAGTGATCTTCTTAGGCTCACTTTCCTCTACTTGGAGTCCTTCCTATAAGACACGTGAACTATAGGATGGAAGCCCAATCATCCACCTTTTATCATCATTAATAGAAGTGGGTGAATCAAGAAAACTACATAAGTTCTGATTCCACACTTAATATAGAAGCCTTTTGGCCCAAGTTCAAATCTCTTTCCCTATCATCTTATTTTTTGTTCTTATATGCATGTCTTTACTTTCCAAATGTCATGTTTCTACTTAGACTCCTTTTATTTTCCTTATTTAATAAAACAACCTTGCAAACGATTATTGAGGTCGATACTTTGGTGTAAGAACCTGGAAAATCTTCAAATGACAATTTGGTACATTACCAGCATAGATTGAGGACAAACTGAAAATGAATCAAAGATGAGCCAAATAAATTGTGACCTGTGTTCAAGTGAAGTTGAGGATTTGAACCATATTTTTTTGAAACGCAAGACTGCAAGATATGTGCGTAATATGATTGGGGAACATGTAAGGTATCAGGAAATGATGATATAGATATTGTGGAATGGATAAGGAAAATTCAAAATTGGAGTAAATGCAATGCGGGTTTAAGCAAAAAAATTGTTAATATTCTTTGAGAGATATGGTGTCATCAAAATAATAGAACTTTTTGAAAGATTAAATTAAAGCCCTATCAAATCATAGAAAAAGCAACCACTATGTTTATGGATTATCAAAATCTTGGACGATGGATTAACAATAATGCAATCAAGTTGGAAAATCTTAAAAGGACAAGATTTATTATATGGATTCCTCCAATTGGAAAGAAGAAAATGAACTTTGATGATCACGTTTAAGAGATTGTATGTCGGGTGGAGTGAGAGTTATACTTCGGGATGAGACATCGTATATTTATTGGGCATTGTCTAATTGGTATAAGGGAAATTTGTTGGTTCCTCAATTAGAAGTGTTGACTCTTCGAGAAGGTTTGTTAAGTATTGATCTTTATAATGGTGCAAGGTTGGATATTGAAGGTGGTTCTAAAGTAATTATTAATATTATGCTAGGTAGGCAAAAGTGTCCAGTATTGATCTTTATAATGGTGCAAGGTTGGATATTGAAGGTGGTTCTAAAGTAATTATTAATATTATGCTAGCTAGGCAAAAGTGTCCTTGGCAAGTATTTAATATTCTTATAGATTGTGCTAATATTATCAATGGAAGAAACTTAGAGATTAATTTCGTGCATAACTTTCGTGAAGCAAATCTAGCAGCGGACTGGCTGGTTGGCTCAACAGGCTCATCATTTGAGAGTTAAAGTTGTGTAGCAAAATGAGTTTCTTAGGGAGTTGTTTTCAACACCAAGAAAAAAAAAAAAAAGGAGAATGTATATTAAGAAGACACCAAAAAATGATGGTAGACATCTAATGGGAAGTGTTGTGAATATCAATGTCAACACTATAGAATTGAATGAAGCATTGAAACTAAAGATTTTATTTTATTTTTTGATAGATGAAATCAAAGATTTAATGCTTGTAGAAAGAAAAGAAAAACGGAATCTCTCTCACCTTCATAAATGGACTTATGATATCAAGTTATCAACTTTCGTACATTAGCAAACATGAAAAAAAAAAAAAAAAACAAAGAGTGAGAAAGTACTCGTAAACATTTTTTTTTGTGTTCTCTCTTACGAAATAGTGAAACATTTTTCTCCTTTTTATATGTAAACATAAGTTTAAAGTCGAACTACGTAAATCTTTGTGTACTTGTATAATTGATTTGTATACGTTTATTTTTTTATTTTACAACATAATTACAAATTTTAAAAAATTATTTTCTTTTGTTGAGAGGAGAGTCTCATATTATTTATTTTAAAAAAATTTAACATATTTAATTCTTTTTTATGTTTTTGTGCTACTTTAACATTTTTTATTAAATCAAAATTTAGAGGTTTATGTGCATATATATATATATATATATATATATATATATAACAATGCTCAACGTGTTAAATTTTTGCACCAAATTTACATCAAAATAATGTGTTATTAAATTATTGATACTATAAAATATTATAAATCAATGTTTAATTTTGTGTGAATAATTTATTATCATATTATTTAACAAAAACGTAAAGCATCCGCAATAACTCATGTTAAAAAAAATTAAATAGAATATTTCAAAAGATCCAACACGATAGCATGTATATATTTCTAACAGCCACATGCACCACAATTTACACCCTTGAGAGAAAAGAAAAAAAAACCACTATTGTTTGAACTGAAATATAAAAAGAAAAGCCTCACGATCTGCCATCAAAACCGGTTGATCTATATGAGCCGCCAAAACTAGTTTATCTACGGACTAAAGTTGCGTCAGTTTTGGTAGCTAAACCCGTATAGGACAATTTAGCCCCAGTTCAACTTTACACGTGGCGACATCCTTGCCGTTGATTTCTGCCCCATCCTGAACGGGTGTTACGGGCCCCACTTTCTGTGTCCTCACTACCGGCTCAAAGCCGAGAGTCAGCTCCAGCTCAACATCGCTGCCGTCGCCTAGCTCATCGCCCTTCACCAGCGACGCCTCCACCGTCTCCACCGACATGCTGTCCGAACCAGCGCTCTCTCCTTCCCGACTCGGCTGCTCCGCCCGTTTACACGCCACCGAGTCATGACTCGCCGATCCGTCCAACTCCTTATGGGACCAGCTCCACATGACCTGAGCCGCTTGGTCAACAGCCGGTTCCACTTTGAGCTTTGCTTTTGCAGCGACGCGCTTGAACTTTCCCCGAGTCTTGACCTTGTGTAGATCATGAGAAGAAACGGTCGACTGGCCCGAGTTCTCGTCCTTGGAAACGTGTCGAATATCGCACGCCTTGAGAGGCGGGCTCATGGCGCTCACGGCCGACTCAGACGAAACTTGCACGATCTCCGAGCCGTTAAGAACGGCTTCAACAGCGGCTTGGCACAGATGCCAGTTTCCAGACCAGAGCAAGCCAGCCGAGCCATAGATCGGATTCACAATTCGCCCGCAGCCTTCATAAAGCAAAGATCTAAAGATCGCTGCAATCAGGAAAATAAAAATGTTAGTCAAAATTCAAAAATTAATTTTTATGAACTGATTTTCCTTTTTAAAAACAACTAATTTTTTTTTAATTTTCTTGGCCCTGAAAATTTAGAAAACAAGAAAAGTATTTTGAAATGGCATGGATGGATTAATTACCGGGACGGAGGTGTTCGGGGCCGGCATTGATGAGGTTCTGGAGGCCAGCACGGCCGTAGAACTTGGCGAGGAAGACGGTGGCATTGGCTTGAGATTCAGGGGATTTGATCCATTGAAGACAGGGTCTAATGGTGCAGTTTTCGCTGCAACCCTTGCGAAGGACTCGGCATCCATTACAGCTCATCCGCATGGCAGCTACACGCTTTGTCAGTCTGCTGTAGTAGTATATGCTTATATATATGTAGAGAGAGAGAGAGAGAGAGAGAGAGAGAGAGTCGGAGGATTTAGTGGGGGGGAGAAATGGAGGCGGAAGGGTTATATGGGGATGTGGAGAGGAAGCGAGGAGGAGAGGGGGAGGGCTTATTAGAACATGGGTTTGTAAGAGGGGCCGCAGTGGTTTCCCAACGAGTGGTAACTTGCAGTAGTCTGGTTTCTTCTATTATATGGGAAACTTGACGAATTAAGATGAGATTACCAACTCGCCCTTGTTTCCTCTTTTCCAGCTTTTTCAGGATTAATTTGCCTTTACCATAATTCACACCACTTTTTTTTTTCCAAAGGTAAAATTCACACCACTGTCCCTATCATTCTATGACACAAATTGATAAAATTTCACATCAGGTCTCGTACACTAAATTTTTTTTTTTTTTTTTTGAGTAAACGAAAAGAGTAATGTATGGTAGCACATATTTTTTAAATTGATAAATTACACATTTTTTAATAAAATAATAAGTGTAGAACACATTATTTCTTTTTGAAAAAAATCACAAATTTGATATTCTTGTACATTAAATAATTCTTTTAATTACAAATTTTATTCATACATGTGATAATAAATTATTTTTTTATGATTGAAATATTATAAGTTCTAAGTCACGAAAATAACTTTTATTTATATAATAAAATTGCATGCATCTAATCTTACTAAATCTTGTAGTGACAAAAAAATTTTACACTAAAGTAGCTCTTTTAATCACAATTTATTATATATATATATATATTTTTTTTTAAGAGAGTGTGAAAAATATTACTTCTCCCGTCTCATTTTAAGAGTTCTTTATTTCATTTTGCATTGTCTCATTTTAAGAGTTTCATTTAAAAAGTTAACGTACTTTTAACATATGAATTTTTAAAATTATTTTTTATTATACCTAATATGAATATGATTTATAATTAAATGAGCGCAGTATGAATTGTCAATTCTGATACATAAAATGAGATGCATACATTATGTCAAATGTTGAAGTCATTTATATAGTGAGGAGTTGTTGCAGTGTAAAATCCAATTCCAATATATGATTTCCCCAAATCTACTGTTGCAGCCTGGCCACGGGCAAAAGTGCTTGTGAGGTCACTTTCGTCTTTTACTGTTAAGGACTAAGGTTGGCAGTTTAGTAATTACAGTTGAAGTTCAAGGGCTGACAAAAGGATGTAGATGCCATGCAAATGGGTCCAAAACCATGAACATCACGCGACAAACACGTGTAAAGTACTCCATAACTCAGAGTCCTGGCGGCTCGCCACATACTCTAAAGACGTAAGGTTTCGAAACCACGCGCTATTTCCCTCACACGCCAAATTCAATATGTAGAATTGTTTTTCTTTTAAAAAAAATATAAATTCAAATCAAATTTAAAAAATTACCAAGTAATTATAATTATTAACATCGAAGATTTGATAATTTTTAATTTCGAATTAATTTAAACCGGTAGATAAATTGATTGGGATGATGGTTTAATTTTTTTTAATCTAATTTATGTGATTGTGAGTGATACAAAATGGATTTGAGCCACCTTCATATAACAAAAACAAATAAAAAAATAAAATAATTATTTATGCTTTTAACTAATTTTTAAAACCACTTAACAAAAAAAAATATAGTCATGTGCACATGAGTTGAATTAGATTAAATTTGATCGAGTTATAGTGGAACTAGAGTCGATCCAATTTTAACTAATTCCTAAAAAAATAGAATCGAAATTAAAATTAGCAGTTAACAAGTAAGACCTAACCCAACCCAACTCAACTCAATATTTTTGAGTTGAATCAGGTTGGGTCGGGTTAGGTCGTCCATTTCTTAATCTTTTTCAATTTAATTTTGTATTTGAACTAGGATGAGTGCAAATGAGTTGAATTGGATTAAATTTGTTCGGGTTACAATAAAACCGAAATCGATCCAATTTTAAATGATTCTAAAAAAATAGAACCGGAATCAAAACCAGAACCATTAACAATTAAGACCCAACCCAACCCAACTCAACTCAACCCAAGTATTTTTGAGTTGATTCCGATTAGGTCAGGTTAGACCGTCTTTTTTTTTTTAATATTATTCGGTATGATTAAGCAGCAAAAAAAAATCATGACAACATTAATATGTATTATATATACAATAATACGCACATACATATATATACACACACTCCACATGAGGTCTCAAATATGATAAAAACTAGAAAAATATAACCAAAAATCTGAAAAAACTAATTTCACATTTTTTCACCCAACAAAATTATGATTTAAATTGGGACAACCCCCATCACTATCATCCATAATCTAGAAGTAACCAATCCAGATTTCTAAATATAATAACCTAAAGTTAATTTTGATATTCAAAACTACGATGGTAAAAGAATGAAAGCTCCTATAAAATGGAAAACTTTCATGTTCTAAAGTGAAACATTAATATGTATTATACATACACTACTGCATTAATTCAGTCTCTTTTCTAGTTTTTTTTTTTTGAGTTAGAATGCTTTAAAATCCACCTCAATATGGCTTAACTTTTGAGGAGATAATGGAGTCTTAAATGTAATCAACACACTAAGCTTTCTCTCGATGTGGATTGTTTTTTTTTTACTAACAAAAGGAAGAAAAAAGTGCAAGACATCAAAAACTTTAAAACTCACTAATGCACTCAAAAAGACATAACTTTTTAGAGGGAAGTGAAATCTTAAATACAATTAACATACGAATCTTTTACTATCTAATTCGGAATTATTTTACTTTTCTTTTTAGAAACCGAAGGAAGAAGAAAGTGCATGATATAAAAAAATCTTCAAAACCTACTAAATCTGAGCCGAGAGGGCTAACTTTTTAAGAAAAAATGAAATTTTGAATGCAACTAAAGCACTAAACTTTTACTTAAAGGTAAAATTATTTTTCTTTTTTTTTTTTGCCCAAAGAAAAAAAAGAAAACACAACATAAAATATTTTTTATTTTGAATTAATGTACAGAAGTAATTCCAAAGAAATAATTCTAAGCATCCATTTATAACGCACTTAAGAGGGATTTTATACCTTTATTATTGTATTTTTGTTTATAGAAGTTATTACAGGAAATGTATATATAACTATTTGACCAAAATTTAAAAAAAGGTTTGGAGATTAGCCCATGGGTCCCACTTTCAAACAACCTTTGATATGAAATTGGAGGAAGCGAGCGCGTGGAAGAAGCAGTAGTTGAGAGAGAGAAGGCCGCCCACATTTCTCACTCCCGGTTTTGTGGAATCCGTACACTGGTTTTGGAGCGGAACTGTGGGCGCCCTTTGGACTCTCAGCCTCTGGTTTTTTTATTTTTGTGGGCTCATTCTTATCCCATAAGCGTGGAGCCGACTGCGCCTTTTCTCTATTCTTTTCCCCCCAACTTCTACACAATTCTCTCTCTCTCTCTCTCTCTCTCTCTCTCTCGTTTAATTAATCTTAAAACAGAACTGGTCCAAAGTGACCAACAGCACATCTCATCTATATCTCAACATCCTAAAGTTCCTCTCATTTATAAGGTGTCGTTATAAACTTATATATCTAAATAGAAGATATACACGCTTTCTATAAATGATTATATATACATATATACACTAATTTTATAAATAATTAATTAACTATATATATACACCTAGACACGCTTTCTATAAATGGGAAAATTGTGAAAAATGTGACTACTTAGAGATGGTAAGCTTTCAATGCCCATAATACTTACAAAAACTAGTTTTATTACGTGTTTGGTAGGAAAAATAGTGTGGAGTAGAGTTGTTAATGGAGCGGATCGCGATCTGATTCGCTAAGTCCGGATATGGTTTTAGATATCGTGATAGTGTGACCCCATCCGAATTCGAATCCAATTATCCCAAATATAAACATACCGGATATGATATAGGCCGATCCGATCTGTTCACAATCCGATCTAATCCGTTTATATATATTAATATATTATATATATATTTATATTACTCCCTCTGTCCCAAAATGAAAGTCCCATTTGTGAATTTTAACTTTTTAAAAAGTATTATTTTATTATTTTGAAACTATTTAAATTTCTCATATTGACCTTATTTAATTGTAAATCATGTTCCTATTAGGTGTAATATAGGGTAGTTTTGAAAATTTATATGTTAAAAGTACGTTGACTTTTCAAATGGGACTCTTAAAATGAGACAGTTCGAAATGGAATAAAGAACTCTTAAAATGTGACGGAGGGAGTAATATATTAATATATATAATATATTAATATTATATATATTATAATTTTAAACAGGATCGGATCAGACCGGATTAACGGATCGGAGATTCGGTTATTAAACGGATCGGATACGGATCAACTATTCGAACGATCCGTCGGATAAACGGATCAGATCGGATTTTATATTAAACGGATCGGATTCGGATCAACTGTAATCCGATCCAAATCTGATCCGTTTACAACCCTAGTGTGAAGCACGAAAAAAGGGCTAAAAAAAAAAATAATTCATGATTTGGTTATTAAGAAGAGAAAAGGAAATGAAAAGAAAGGAATAAGGGGGAGTTTTGCTAAGGACGGCTTAAGAAGAATGAAAACTACTCCCTCTCTTATTTTACATCTCTTTTATAATCTTAGATTTTCATTGCTTGTACCAAACAGAGCATTAAAAATTTGAATATTGTTCAATTTTATTTTTTGCATTTTGTTTTTAACATAGCCTAATATCTATTTTAATTAACTTGATTTTCTTTCTTTTTTATTTCTCATTTACTTATTTATATATACATATATTTTTTTGGCTGTCAAGTACCAACTAAATTTAATTGTTCATTCATAATTGTAATGCTAATTAATTTGATGACTAGTCTAGTTTAAATTTTTTGAAAATATATCCTGTGTCCATTTGGGTAAAGGTAAAAGGTGGCAAATGGTTAACCACTACATGAAGGAAAGGCTGTGATTTGAATTTTGACCAACAACAAACTAAAAAGGTTTGTAGCATTTTAATATAAGATCAGCAATTTTTCTAAATTCATATGAAAAATATGAAATTGAGATGATTGGACCAACCCAGTCAATTACAACTAACATCTAGCTAGGATGGTTTTTCAAATTCCAAGTTTGACACTAGCTGACTTTATGTAATTAGAGACTTAAGATAAAAAATTAATAATTTTAAATGAGATTTTTTTAATATTGATATAAATTTTTTACTTATATATATATTATATTAACTTTTGTAAAATAAAATTTAATTATTTTTTAACAAAATAAACCTATATATATTGAATAATGGGACAATTAAAAATTAATTATTATTATTTTTTTGCTTATATTAGGAATTAGTTAGTGACAGATAAAAAGTATAAAAACGTTATCTTAAATCTTAAAGAACAAAAATTAAAGGACATCAACTTTTACTGTTTTAAGTTTTTTCTTCTATAATTACCCTTTAATGGATTTGGAAAAAAACTATTTTACCTATCATTCTTATTTCTTCGTCATTCAAACCCTAGATTTTATATATATATATATATGTGTGTGTGTGTGTGTGTGTGTGTATTGCGTATTTATATGTGTGTATAGATGTTAATTACATTTACATATACAATTAGATATTATTAATTTGCAACTGAATGTGAATAGAAAAGAAACAAAAGATGAAGGAATTCTTACAAATCACAATCTCATCCCTTTAACACACTATAAAAAATGATCGTATAAAATGGTGCTTGATATGTAGGTAATAGAGAAAATGGTTGATTCTCAATCATCTTTTTTTCTATGTTCTCTTGGTTCTTTCTTTCTTAGACTATTTATTATACTCTTTTTGTATAGATAAAAAAATATCAACAACCATGATACCCCACCAAGTTTGTTATTCACTTTCTCAAGCGATTTGGGTGCAACTCTCACAACTTTAGGATGCAACTCTTTAAAATGTAAGTGCAACTTACACGACGTTCGGTGCAACTCAAATAACACTGTGTATCAATTCAATTTGATATTATTCTTCTAAACTTGGTGCAACCTTCACAACATTAAGGTGTAACTCTATAATGCGTTAGATGCAACTTATACAACGTTGGTGCAACTTACATAATATTGTGAATTAATTCAATTTGACGTTATTCTTTTAAACCTAGTGTAACCTTCATAAATATCATAAACATTCAATGTTTGTACCTAGTTTTAGCTCAATTAGGTTTTTTCATAAACAAACAAACAATATATATATATATATATGTATATAACCAATATCAATGCCCATTAATCCCTTAACCACATCACAAATCCAAACTCCAACTATTTTGTCTAGTTTTAGCTCAATCGTATATAGATTTAGGTTTTCTTCAATCTAATTCTTAATAGATTCAAAATCACGGAATGAATTGGTAAAAGATGAAGAGAAATCATTAAATTGGGGGATAGAGAGGTAAAGTAGATTCTCAAAATTCTTGATCTTTGAAAGCTGATTGTTGAAGTCCTATTTGGGATCATGCAACAGTGGTGGAAATTGACTGTTAGAGCTCATTGGCCTTCTGTTACATAAAAATATTTTTTTGTGTGAGATAAAGAGAGAATAGGGTTTGTATAAAAATAAAGAAGGAAGGCTAGTTTTGTCTTTTAATAAAGTATATTTTTGTCACACAATATATTCAAGAGATAAAGTTGATGTTTCTCTAATTTTTATGATGTCTTCTCAACTTAGCCCACAAAGATAGACTTTTTCCTGAATCCATATCTGTCACTATCTGGCTCCTAATTATGGATTAAATAAGTGATTGAATTTTAACTCCCCCTTGAATAAAACTCTTAATAATAAAATTTTTGCATAAATTATTTTTTATCTAAATAGATAGTAATAAAAAAAAATAGAGTATAATACGAATAAAACTCTATTAATAGAATTATATTTTTTTTTCATGGAACCTTTTTGTAGAGTTAGGTTTTTATTAACCTTGCACTTCTAATTCGATTATATTATAAATTCATAAAATCTAAAAATTTTTTTTTGTTGAGTTAGACTTTTATTTACCTTAAACTTCTAATTTGATTATACTTTTGAGGCCTTCCCGACACTTTAAATGAGGCCTAAAACAATTGTTTTATTGACTTTATATTCCAACCGACCCTAGTTTGAAAACTCATGTTTGACACTTGGCATAGGGATATCTCTATTGATTATTCACTTAATAGCTCAATAGGCTGCATTATCAGCTCATATAATGAGAATATCCAAATTTCTAGGTTCTTGTGCATGATGGAGATTGATGGAATTTCTCCCATCATTGCACTTATACATGTATAACATATATATATATATATATTGTGTGTATATATATATATATATATATATATTATGTATTATGTATGCACATGTCTCTCATCCCATGTGCATTTGATCATGTCTGTCCATCATCATCATATATGATCATCAGAGTTGCAAAGATAGGGATTTGGTTGATATCCAAAGATGACAGTAACCATATAGGACTCTGTTTCCTTTCTTCAAGGTCGATAGGGCATGTAAGGCAGGTGACCAGTTCAGGACCCCTTTATGTGCGTGCCCAACATTTTCTGCTTAGGAGGGAAGACTAGAAATCATGTGGGACTCCGAGCAAGGAGGCTATGAACTCTGTGTACCTGTCTGTTTTGGATAGGAAAGCCTTATTTGGTTTGTATGCATAGGTGTTCTGCATGTGCACGTATCATGTGGGTGGTTTGTATACAAATAAGATGCATGGTGATTCCTTTCAAATGGGTGGTCACTTTGTCATTTCACACTTACTAAGTTGACTCTTTGAGTTATAAAGTGAGTTTAGTGAGATTTCTAGCCTTATTGAGTGACTTTTGTGAGATTCTTGAGTATTTTCTATACTTGTGACAATATTTTTTCACTTCTTTGTTACAATGGTGTTCTCTTATACACTCAAGGTCCTCATCTTTCTTATAGTGAGAGGTGGCTGACCTAAGTTTCGAAGTTAGACCTTGGATGGATGTTAAACTTGTTCCACTAGGGTTTAGGGTTCTTGAGTAGTATGATAGAATCATTAGGAGCGTTGATCTTCGTGTGGTACATATGGAGCCAAATTTGATATTGTTACATTCATCAGGGATCAATTTTTCTTAATCTAGTTCAGATTAAAAGGATGGACATGTTATCTCTCTTTCTCTGACTCAACGGGAGAGGAATGTTGTTAGAACCTTATATTAAGGTATTGTCAGCTATGAACTACGCACACACAATATATCTTCTATAGTTAGGAGTTGTAGGGTAGACATTACACTAGCACTCGTAGCTGAGTTGCATCAACTATATAGGTATTTGGAGGTACCACCTCTGTTATTTCGTTTTCTGTAGAGCCTTTTGATGAAGTTATTTTTTATTCAACACAGAGTACTGAAATTAAGTTAAAGACACTTAGTCATTCTAATCTAATTAGATAGGTTAGGCTATTATATAGTTTTATGTTTGCTTTTTTCTTTCTTATGAGTCACGTTACACATCTTACTCTTAGGATGGCTAGACTTCTCTATGCTATTTTTACAGAAATAGTTATAAATATTTCTTCTCTTACCTGCAAACTTATTTTTGATATTCCTTAAGTTAGATCTAGCTAAAACTTAGGATGTCCTATTCTCAATACAAGGATCATTTTGGAGCATTACGACCTTATCTTTCATGGTTATGAGCATCCTTAAATGTAGCTAATACTTCTATATATGTCACATAACTTAGCACAACACATTGATCATTGCTTCACTGCTTTAAATGATCAACTTAATGATATTCAGGAGATTGACTGGTTGTGTCGAGCTTCACAATTTGATCCATAAAACAATTTTTTTTATTTATCCTTTTAGTGATGTTGATACTAAAGTTATTGCTCATGTGACTGATGACAATTATCAGACTACTAAATAGACTCAGTCGCAAGATCTATCATAGTAAACTTAAGGTCTAGTTTTTTTTTATTGGTTTAGATACTTGAAATCTATTTCTTTATTAGAGTTGTTTCTAAAACCTTTCTCTTGATGATATATGCATATATATATATATATTGTAACGTTTTGTAAATTTAAAAAATGTGAAAATGAGTAATATTGGTTTTACATGATAATATACCTCACGAATATTATATTTTAGAGGTGTTGGGACACATTTTACATTGGTGTGATGACATAAGAGTGTGATAAGGTTAATTTTGATATTTTCTTGATAAAGACACTACATAACGGTCCTCTTTAAAAGTTTATCTCTCTCAAATTTGGTTGAATTAATTTGTGAGACCTATGTAGAATTAAAGATGTATGTCTTATCTTTAAAATGATATATAGATGGCCATGGCCATGGCCATGTTTGGATTATATATGAGTGAGTTATGATAATTTTATCAAAGGTGAATAAAAACATACCTTAATGGACTGTTTGGACTATAACTTGAGTTTTAGGAAGAATTTTTGAGTGCTTACAACTCCATATGAAATTAGACTTAATAAGGAAAAATAGTTTAAAATTTCATTAAGTTTAGATAAATGGTTTGTGAGATATTGAGATCTGAAGTTGGGTGACCTGTGTAGCGAAAGCTGAAGATTGGAGAAAATAGCTAAGCTCGTTTGAACGACCGGAGCAGAACCTCTATCGCATGTTTTCACTTAACTACCTCATTCAAAAGAAGTTAGGGTCGTTTGAACAACCAATAGCAGAAGCCCAGATCGCGAACTTTAAAAATGAGACTTTCTTCTCATTTTTCTCATTTCTTCTTCCCTCTTTTCTCTTAAGCCAAAAAGGGGAAAAGGGCTAGGGTTTCTTGATGTTCTTGGAGCCACTCTACTTCATAGATCCAAACCACACAAAACTTTCCTAGTACAAGGAAGAAACACTTAAAAGATTCCACTTCACGTAGGTGAAGAATGAATGTCTAGGGAGGAAATACACATCTCATGACATTTTCATGGACTATCTTGTATGAAAAATGTGTATAGAATGGTCTGAATTTCTACTTATACTAGTGGATAAATATTACATGCTTAACCATTGACATATCTTTGTTCAAAATAATGATATATGTATTCGATGCATGGTTTTGGCTTAAAATTACTTTACTTGAATGCTCAAGAATTATTTACTTGTTATTCATGAACTTGTAGGAAGTTGATATGCCTACTAAGTGTTTGATAAAATGCTTAAATGATTGTATTGATGTTGTATTGTGAAATTATTAGTTGTATTGCATATGTGACCTTTTCCCTTGATGTGAATAACATTATTCCCTTTGATACCTTTGACTTAAATGAAAGATTGCATAAATGTTTTATAAGGAACGAATGAGAATTAAGATAGTTGAAGGGTCAAGAAAGGGGAAGAAATGAATGAAGTAGTTACAAGTTGAGAAATGGGAAGTCATGGATAGTTACCTGAGGCTTTGTGACAGGGATTGTGTCTCCTTTTGGTTACGAACTATAACCCCGCGCGAGTGGTCGTATGCTTTCATCGGGTTAGTAAAGCACTCAGGCTCAACCAGGGGGCTATTAAGTACTCTTGAAAAATTATGGAAGAAATGGAAGTAGAAAGTAGTATCAGTTGAGATGAGCGATGTGATGCTAATCTAAGAAATCTCTTTTGTGTTATATCTTCTTGTAAGAATTGAATTGTGCTACTATTGTTGTATTAATGTTCTTATTCCATTACATAATATGATGAATATTTTTTGAAATATTGGGTGACACTTGCTTGACACTACACTTGACACATGCTTACACTTGTCAACGTTTATTTTTTCCTTTGTTTAGTGCTATATTGGGGTTGTTGTATTTACCCCTATCAGATGCAAGTAACGGCAATGAGTCAGTCACTTGAGAACATAGATTGAAGGATAACTCTCTTTTGTTCTTTTGTTTATTTTTTGGCGAATGTAAAAGACATTTTGGTCTCTATTTATTTTGATGAGAAGGCTTGGAAGTCTCAACGAAATTTGAACTTATTTTGTGTATGTACAAGGGTGAACCTTGGAGCTCATAACTTGCATTCTTTTGATTATGAGGAGACATCACATATATACCCTTTTTAAATGTATGTATGTAAACCTTGTTGGATTATATGTATGTAATGTGAATGAATATTTATGTTATAAAAACTCAAGTGAAAATATGTTAATTACAATGTGGTTTGAGATATATTAGAATTATTTATTTAGTTTGACCTTGATTTACAGGGTCATCCTCAGGTTTTTGGGGCCCGGGGTGTGACATATATAATGATTAGTTCAATTTATATCACGTCTCATATATATTATTATCATTTTGATGAGTTGCTTGATTTATATGCTTATTAATCTATGCTTACTATGTTTAGTATTAACTTTCTATCTATAATATATCTGATTATTTTTACTTTATGTGCTTGCCTTTTTCCATTTATGACAAAAGGGAGAGATGCTATAAATTCTTCATCCAATATGCTTTATTTGAAGGGAGTATTGTTTTATTAATTAAAAGGGAGATACCTTTGTCCTGCTTTATTTCTCTTGATTATATTGGTTTTTGTTTATTTTCATAATAGATGTTATTCATGTTATATTTATGTAGTTGTGTTCTGTAGATTACAAATATTTTCACTTGCAAATTTTGAGTCTTGATGGATTATTATTGATCACCTTGGTTTAGTGATCTCAATTAATTTTTATTTTTGGAAAAATATAATTGGCCGATTATTATAAAAAAATTGTTTTTATGTTTTGGCATGAAATTTTCAAAAAGGAAGATTATGAGAAAAATTTGTATTTGATCAGTTGTAAATTTTTTTTCTAAGTTTATGTGTTTGTAATTCATTCCAAAAGTCTAGTTATTAAGTTCGTAATTCTTGGGTTTAGTTAAGTATCATTGCTGGTTAACTATTAATCAATCAATTTCGTAAAAACTTGATTGGATCAGATTTAATTACAACTACATAATTCTAAAAATGATGAGTTTGATATATATTACCTTGAAGCTTCATAATTACTACATGACAGATATAAATACCCATGCACGTCATGCATTCTTTTTAGGTGTATTTGTAAGGTGTGTGTGTGTGTGTGTGTTTAGTCTTTAACTATACGATTCTCCAAGGGACTTATGTATTAATGATACATAGGTTAGACACTTTTTAGTTTTGACTACAAACTTGAAAAATACTTAAAATATGTTATTTTATGCCCTTTAGGTACTTGTTGCGTTTTAGGTTGAAAATTGAATCACAGATGAAAAACAATACCTATACCATTCGAACGTGACAATCCACTGTTCAAACGCATGTATTGGCCCACCCGCACTTGTCTTGTTTTAGAGAATTTGATTCGTTAGCCTATTCCAAATTTGGTTAGGGTTCAGCTTAATCCATATATAGTGATGAATTATACACTATATAATGATGAGATTTGTCTTGCAAATAGGTCAATCTTGCATTCATATAGATTGCAAATTTTCACGATAGAATTCTTGTAAGGTTTTCTTCAAATCTATTATGTGGATTTAGTTATGGTCCCTTTTCATAGAGGTAATTGTGAGTCTTTCTAAGAGAGATCTTAGGACACATTAAAATTTTACTTGAAACTATCTATGTATTTCTATAAAATAGTTCATTAATTATTATCTTAAGCTGCCTCGATTATTATTCAGACTAACAATTGTAACACTTCTCCCATTCTAGAGGGAGGAAATTGTGGATGAAGCACAAATAGGTTTTCATATTAATACCAAATTCTTAGAATTCCTATTCCTTCTTATTTTTTTAATTATTGATTGATTGATTGATGGTTAAGGAATCTAAAACTGAGTTGTTGAAATTCCAACTAAAAATTAGGAATCAAATATCATATTATGTCTTTTGGGAATTTTCTGTATCAAACTGCAAACAACAATATTTGAACAGCTAAAAGGAATTGAATTTAGTATTTCCAGCAAATCACACCTAAAAGGAATTGAATTAAGTGTCCTTATGAGATTGCTTTTACCCATTCCACTTTGTGGAATACTTAGGAAGTAATAGAAGAAGAGGACATTTGAAAACTGATGGTGAAGGGATAATGTCCCCCCAAAGTCTAAACTTTGATCACCAAATATATTCTTGTCTTGTCACTTTCTCTTTTCTCTTTTTCTTTTTAATTCTTTGTTTCAGCATGGTTATTGCCAATTGGTGTGCCCAAAAGCTGAGATCAGATAACCAAAGCTGCCCAATAAATGATCCTATTCTCAGTCCAGAAGGCAAGAAATGACTCTAATCTACTATTCAATGATGACCTTTTTCTGTTCCCCTCCCTCCCTCCCTCCACCCCCCCCCCCCCCCCCCCTCTCTCTCTCTTCTTTTTTTGGAGTCTAGCCTAGAAGCTTCCCCCTCACTCCCACTCCATGACTTTCTTCGGACAATCATCTAAAGTTCTGCTAAATATACAAATTTAGTGAGAAAAAAAAGATAATATAAAAATATATATTTTTTATTTTTTAAGTGTAATGAAAAGCGTGCAAAAAAATATAATTAAACATGTCATTTTTTAGTATAACAGTTATTTTTATTTTTATTTATAAAATAGCATGTACCTTACCTCCGTTGAACATTTACTTAATAAAGTGATGTAAATTCTACATTTGTTTGACATATGCAAATTATATTTTATAAATGTCATAAATTATATACAAGTTGATCCCACATTTGTTCATATAAAACTGTAAATATATTTAACAAAAAAAAATTAAATTTTATTTTAATCACTTGCTTTTTCATAATAAATTTGCCAAACAATTTTTTCCAATTACTCAATTCCAAGGAAAAATACATGTAAACAAATTCAAAGAAAATATTGAAAATACGACAATTACAATGTATTAAGTAGATGCATGAAGAGATTTTGAAAGAGACTAGCACAAAATGAACCTTTATATCCACAATTGTACTAGGAACAAAGTTGGCATCACGTCCTACTGCCTTTTGCTTTTCCATTCTTAGCATTTTTCATTTTATTTCAACATAATCTTATTATATTGATGACCAAAATTGTAATTCAAGGATATATTACAACATTCCAGAGAGAGAAAAGACTATTAGGTATCAATTGTTAATGTTCTTAATTATTTTTTTTTATCAATTTAAATAAAGAAATTAAAGATAATGTATGATTTATGGTCAAAATCTTTTTATTTTTATGCACTTATAAATTCCTTTGTATAATTATATATATATATATATATATTTATATATCAATATACTTAATATATTATTGTATGATATTTATACATATAAATGTATATATATGCACACACACTGACACACACACATATATACACACTAGAATTGACCCGTGCTATGCGCGGTTATTACAAAAATAAATTTTGATATTATAAATAAAATAAATTTAAAATAAAATATTCCTCAATTATATTGGATTCTAATTTTTTTTTAAATAATTTTTAATTAAAAAGTTCTGAAAATAATTTTTAGAAACACAATTCTAAATAATCAAAACGCCTATATAATTAAAATAATACAAAACGGACATGGGAAGACCAATTAATAAACACAATTATGATACAATAAATTGAAAAATTCAAGAAACCAAAGACTCAATAACTAATAGTTTTAAAAATTAATACATTTTCTTATGTCCCTTGTTTATTAATAGTAAGAAATTGACAATACTCTAATAATTACATAGTTTTACTTAGGAGATGCTTCCTAAATTGAATTGGATTATATTTTAAAATGGAATTTTTGCTAATTATGATATTTTGAAAATAACATAAACTTAACTCTAATATTTAGGAAATGAGGTAGTTAAAATCTCTATTTTCATACTATAAGTTAGAGTTTGAACCTCATACAACACACACACACACACACACACACGCATTTAGAATAGTTTCCCCTCATCATCACTATACTCCAAAAAAAAAAAAAAAGAGAACAAGGAAACCTAATTCCAATATTTAGGAGATTTTAAAGATTCTAATAAAGAAATATTAAAGATCTTAAATGAAATTTTTTATAATTAGAAAATCATGAAAAGAATTTTAAAGAATATATAATTCTACTTAATCAAAGTTTTATATAATTAAATTAAACAATGTAATAATTCTTACGATTCTTCTCTCTCTATCTCTTTTCTAAATTAGTCTCCCTATTTCCCCCTATTCTGACTCATCTCTCTTTAGAATAAGAATTCTTAGAAAAACAGAAGTGCTAATACCTATAGAAGTGCCAAAATTATAATTAAAAAAAAAATCTTTGTTTTTAGTTTTTCTCTTGATTTTACATTAGATTGAAAATCAATGTTAATTTTTTATAATCAAAATATGGTTGTTTGCAAATAATAATTTATAAATGCATACATGATATTATATAAAATTAAATAAATTAAAAATTAAATATAGATGTAAATCCATGATATTATATAACTTTCACCTACATTGAATCTGGCACATCAGTTGTTGGATCTAGACAATTACTGGTAAATCATGTTTATGAATAACTCCATGCTCAAATAGAGAGTGATTAGACCATAATTTTACCCAAAAATTTGTTGGAGATCTATATAAAGCAATTAACTTCAGCACCTATAAGTATGATGTTTCAATTTCTCTCTCAAGACTCGAGAGAAGAGAAAGAAGAATAATACTTAGTTCCAAATCAGATAGTAGGAGTTTCCTCCTACCTAAGTATGTATCTTAAGCACAATCCATCATGTATGTAATATACATATATTTTCTATTTTATTTTATTTTATTTTTATTTTTGAGTTAATTAGTGAAAGGTCCCTCAAAATAAAAGTCTAGAAGTTAAAGTCTTATAAGTATGATTTTTATTTTTATTTTTAATGACAAATTTGCTCCTACTTTCTCCTTTTATATATATTTTCCAAATCAGGATGTTATTTGTCATTGAGAGGCAAAGATCAGAGAACCACCGACCATTTAGATACCACTGGTGGCCACCGTGGGCCACTGCATCAATCCACCGTCAGCAGCCCCAAACTGCATCAAGCAATCACCGTCTCTCACTGTCACAGCCGTGCACAACCTTTATCACTACCATCAAGTCTTCGACTAATGAGAACTCTACATTCTTTAATTAAGCAATGGAGCTATTAAGTGGAGTCGTCGTGTTTTTGTTTTGGTTTTCCTCTCCTCCGCTAATTGGTTATCAACTCGAAGCTGCTAACGAATTTCAATCAAACTTGTTTGTTAATTGAAACTAATGTTAGTAGTTTTTGATCGGCAATTCATCTCTCCTCAACTTCTTGTAAAGAGCACAAGGTCATATGTCATGACCTGAAATCCACTTTATGCGAATCTCGTGTCGCGGGACTGACCCAATGGTCGTCCCTACTTTTTCCATTCTTTGCATCAATAAAAATAATAAATAATGTAAATATAACATTAAATTTGTGGAAGTCTTAATATAAAATAGTGTTTAACAACTGACAAGTGTAAATCGACATAACTAAACATAAAATCACTTTTAGTTGGTGAGTTCATGGGAGAGACTACAACATTCTGTCTTACTCAACTGTCCCCCTATGCTCCTGATCTCCTACTGTGGTCTTACAACATTCTCACCTGAAAAATAAGTAAGTAGGGTAAGCTAACAAAGATCAGTAAGTAAAAACTCATCTCCGACACGGGTTAGGGTTAACATAAAAAAATTTGAACTCATAGGATGAACATGATTTCTAATCATGGAAACAGTGACAGTTAACGATAAAATACCACAATGGCTAATGAACAGTAAGTCACAATAATCAAACATAAGTAAAGGTATAGCATGAACATGGAAAGCTCAATAAACATCAGTCAACATAAGAATACTGACACAATAAATAGGTCACAATCAAGTACAATCAATGAGTGAACGGTCAACATAAGATTATTCATAGGGAATGACACACATACTATGAATCCAATAAACGTAAATATATCAGTCAAACATAAGTGATGCATTTACTCTAGTTGGCGGACCCTCGGTCTTTTGGGCCTGACATACCCCCCTTAACCTCAATGCATATAAAATGCCCTCATAACTCCACGTGTAAAGACGCCCTCATTTCTATATGTTCGTTCACTGACTCGACCTGTAGGTCCTGTCAACTGAAGGTCCTATCAATCGACCTGTAGGTCTTGTCAATCGACCCGAAGGTCTTGTCAATCAACCAGTAGGTCCTGCCAACTAAGAAAGCATCGGATGGATATTGTGACTAAGCACAAATCCAGCATTCAATTAAATCATGATTCTTTTGTAATTCCATAAGAAGTGTAAAAACTTGAAATAGCATGCATGGACCTATAACAATAGGCCTTTCAAGGCATAGTACAACACAACAATCATGATATCGCAACCAATAACAACCACAAGATTGAACAATATCGATTATGGGACAATAGCAGTGGGTACTTACATGAGTACGAAATTTGGCAGTAATAGAAAGAATGTGGCTTGAAAAACCACGTGTAAGAGATAAGAGTTTACTTACCTTTAATTCGTATGATCTACTTTAGTACTCCATAATTTTCTCCTTTCCCTTTAACTCGCCTATACATCAATAAACATGTCTCAGTTCTAATATTATTTATCAAATTGTAAACCTCATGATTCCAAGTATCTCTTTTAATAATTTAGACTTTACCATTGAGTCCAGAATGTCGAAGAAAGTCAGTTTAGGCTTTCACGGCTTTCAATTTAGACTTCTATACTTAAAAAGGCAAAACGGTCATTTTACATGTCTCTATTTTTTGGGACCTAGTTTCACAAATTCGACTCTACCATTGAGTCCAGAAGGTTTGAAATAATAAAAATTCACTATTAACTTAGTTCAATCGGAGTCCGTTTGACTCACATTTGACTCGGGGGCATTTTGGTCATTTGGGCATTTCTACGGGTATTTTATTTTTTGGGACTCTATCTCGTGAAACGGACCTCACCATTGGGTCCAGAAGGTCCAAAATAGTAAATTTACTCTATTCATTTGCTAAATTTGGACACTGAGATTTAAAATAATAATTAATTAATTTACTAAATTAATTACTTAACTATATATATATATATATATATATATATATATATATTAGTTCCACATTTGAACACAAGTGCCCTTGTGGCACAGTGGTGGCCTTAGTGGGCATAAGGCTTTCAGCCATTGCACACCCAGGTTCAAATCCCCTCAGAACCTTCCCACCCCCCTTTTTTTTAAATAAAACCAAAAAACCTTTCAACAATGGCTTACTGGGTTGTGTGGTGGGTCAGATTCCGACCGGACCCGACCCGTTGACCGAACAGTCCCCTATCCCCCCAAGGCTTTCCGACGGCCCTCCAGTCTAGAGCTGTCAATGGATTGGATCTCGATCCGATCGGTTAAGTCCGGATATGGTTTTAGAAATAGTGATCTGTGACCCGATCCGATCCCAATCTGATTATCCCAAATATAAACGGACCGGATATGATATAGGCTGATCCGATCCGTTTATAATCTGATTCGATCTGTTTATATATATATAAATTAATATTATATATATTAATATATATTTATTATATTATATATTAAAATTAATATATTATATATTTATAAATATATTAATTTTAATATATATATATATATATTATAATTTTAAACAGATCGGATCGGATTAACGGATCGGATATCCAGTTATTAACGGATTCAGATACAGATTAATATTCTCCTGATCCGTCGGATTAACGGATCAGATCGAATCGGATTTCTTATTAAACGGATCGGATTCGGATTGGCTTTGATCCGGTCCGAATCCGATCCGTTTACAGCCCTACTCCAGTCACCTTCTCCGGTGCTGGCAGCCAAAAAATTTCTAAATTTTTTTTTTCTTGCAGTTTTTCTCCTCCTTTTTGATTCTAAACTTCTCCAAACAACATTTTAAACATTCTTACAACATTTTTGGCTTTTCAAACCAAAGGAAAAAGTATAAATTTACAACTTTACATTTTTCGATCATCCCCTATATCTACCTCATTTCTTAACTGTTTCCTTCACGGTTTCTTCCTAAATTCCTATTTTTCTTCCTAGATCACTATTCGACTGTTGTATACAAGCTTTAAGGAATTTCAAATAAAATCCAGAAAGAAATTTACAAAGAAAAATTTTGGATCTTACTTGTTGCACCCCTCCTTCTGCCTCCCTATTCCTCCTTCCTCTTCCTTTTTCCCTTCTGTTACTTCTCCTTGGTTTCTCTCATGCATGCAACGCATGCCATGACTTTAGTAACTGTTCCGATGATGAAGTTAGAGAAAGATAATTATAGTAACTGAAGAGAATAATTGAACTCTAATTAGAAGCGTACCGTAGGTCCTTATTTATAGGTCATCAATCTTCGAAGTTGAGTAGGATTAGGAACCTTAAAAATTAGGATTTGAAGATATCCATAGGTAGGAGTTACCATATTGAACTTTGTTTCCTTATTCTGAAGTCGGTAGTCTATGAAAGGTGGTGACCAGCTTGGAACCCTCGTTTATTCCCTGTTCTGTACCTTGATGTCTGGTGGGCTTCCATGCTAGTTTAATCTACATACTCTAGAGCACTTAGAGATAGTGTCATGACTTGAGCTTTTATTAATTTATGGTGTATCAATTCTCCCCCCTAGCCTCAGTTCTGTGGGGTTCATCTTGAGCTGAGGTTAGAGTTTTTGAAGCATTATGCACGTGACCTCATTAACACACTGTTTTGGCTTTCGAGAAGACAGTTGTTGATGGGACAGTAAATGTGTTATCATTACATCAATCGCTGGTTGGAGAAACGAGGTCATCATTACCCCAAGTGTCACACCGGTTCAGAGGTGATGATTAATGCCTCATTGAATCTACAAAAAGGGGAACCACGATTCTTCGGGACTCTTTTATCACTTCCAAAACTTCTTGAGCATTTTCTCTAAGCAAAAGGCGATTGTTGGGTGATTTTTGGTGTACTAGCGAGGTTCTCCGACCAAAAGTACAAGACCCTTGCTCTCGTGGTCAGGTTTGGTTTATTTCTAGTTTAAAACTCATTCCTTGTTATCTTTTACTTCAAAATATATTTCCTCCCTTCCTCGTTTTCTTTTATTTTGACTTTGAGAATGGCTGCCTTTGACGCCTACTCTAATACTAGGCATGAGTTAGGAGAACCCATGGAAGTAGAAAATCAAGAGGCACTAAACCTTGAGATTGGTAGGGAGACAATAGATTAGGAAAATAATCCGGCCATTATTTAGGAGTCCTCATTGTTGAGGCTTTTGCTGAGGGGAGGAATAGGGAGACTGAGACCTCAAGTAGAGGCCATAGGAGAGAAGAAGGGGGAGAGTGCCATCACTTATGACATAATTGACACTCTTATGTCTACTTCTGATTTTCCAACAAACCTGTCTTATAGGTTTTCGAAACCCATAGACCTCCCTACTAACATCCTTAGTGGGGAGACCTTTGCTTACCTCGAGTGGTTCAAGGCTGGGGTACACACTTCACTTTTCCTCGTTTGATCATTGAATTTTTCCACTAGTTCAAGATTTGCCTTATCAAGCTGAATATAAACAGTTTGAGGCATTTGATCGCTTTCTTGGTATCATGTCATCTGAACAAGGTCACAATTGACCTTAAGTAACATAGACCTCAAGTATTAAAAGTCAAAAGGCATGCACTACATGTCTTTTGACAAGGGGGTTCAAATCTCTCACTTTGGTACATTTTTCAACAAAACATGAAAGAAGTGGTACTACTTTGTTAAGGATGGTTGTGAGTTCAAGGACTACGAGAACCGAACCAGCGTGTTCAAGGACTACTTTGTTAAAAACTTATTTACTTTGTCTTTACTATTATTTTGGTTCTGACTTGTACTGTTTTGAATGTTAGTGTAGATAAGGCGACTTGGAAGAGGTTTATTTTCACTCAAGACCTCTAGAAGAAGTACAAACAACTTCTTCAACCAAAAGAGCGGCCACACGACCAGATTCTTAGTCTTAAGTGCTTAATAGAGGCTGAACTTGTTCAAGAGAAGAGTGAAGTTCTAAAGAAGTCAATTATTTCTTTATGGCGGTCTGGTCAAAAGAAGAAGAAGTCTGGGGAGACTTTTACCTTAGTTCAAACTGCTCCTCCTCAAAAGAGGAAGAAAAACCTGCTCAAGGTGGCAAGTCTCCTGAAAAGACCATCTCTGAAGAGCTTGAGCTCTTTCTAGTACAGCGTGAGGCTCTTCCCGGAGCCTCAATCACTCAATAGGCCCAAAGAGGGAAGGGTAAAACTGGAGTCCCATCCCTGTAGCGGCTGTAGAGTCTAGGTCCTTAATCCTAAAGAACGGTTGGGTGGAGTCATAGAAGACTTGCCCCTCAAGGGTTTTTGGGAAAAAAACCCAAGAACATTGCAAAGGAAATCATGGTCACCCATCTAAGGGTGAATGTCTAGTTCTTCTAGTCTTATGTTTTTTTCTTTCATTCTCATACTAACCAATTTTCTGGTATTTTGTAAGTGGCTCATGGGATGGCTACCATCGTGGATAACCTTGAGGATTCAGAGCAGATAGACAAGTTCCAAGGCGAGCTGGATGAGCTCTGTCTCAAACCAGGGATTACTTGGTTTGCTGCTTCTACTTCAAAGGATAAGTTAAAAAGGTAACTAATGCCTGCTCTATTCTAAACTCATAGAGGAATGCTTTGGCTTCCAATCTAGAGTCTTGAAGAGGATGATGGGTGACTTTGAGGCAACAATAACTCTGAAGTTGTCTGTTGAAGTGACCAATAAGGAGACCGAGTTAGCTCTAAAGGTTGTGGTCCAGAGGCTAGGGGGCGACTTTATTGACCACGGGTATCGCCTGTGCAAGAAGAATCTGTCTAAGCTTCACTCTAACTTGGATACCTCTCGTTTGGATGCGGTCCTGGTTTCGGATGCTGAGATGCTAGAGGAAGAAGAAGAAGAAAAATAAGGCACCGAAGTGGCAAACCATGCTGCAGACCTCCTTTTACATACCAAGGTTATGGCGTTCAAACTTGAAAAGGACCCTGCTCTTGCTGAGCAGTAAAACTTATTTATTTTTACATTTTGTTCTTCTTTTATTTTGTAATCCTCCATGCTTTATTTGAATAAAATTTCTCTTTTTGGTTGTGAATTCCAAGTTCTGGCTTGCCCGACTATATGCTAACTTTACTAACTTTGAACAATTAACCCAAGATAATACCAAACTGTACTTAAGTTCCAGAACTTGACTACTTGAACCTACTAATCATCTAAGTAATTCAATGGTGGCTTTTGTCCGACTAATAAATAGTTATCTTCAAACATGTAAAAACATTCAAAGAAATAAAAGACTTAGACCGATAATACTTATCGTGAACATAAGGTTTTTAGGAGTCTGTATAGGTGGCAACGCCGTATAAAATAAATGACTTCAGACCTGTAACACTTATAGAAAATATAAGATTTTTAGGGTTCTGTATAGGTGGCAACGCCACGTAAAATGAATGACTTCAAACTTGGAACACTTATAAAAAATATAATATTTTTAGGGGTCTATACGGGTGGCAATGCCACGTAAAATAAATGACTTTAGACCTGTAACACTTAAAGAAAATATAAGGTTTTTAGGTGTCTGTACAGGTGGCAATGTCGCATAAAACAAATGACTTCAGAGCGGTAAGACTTAAGAAAATATAAGATTTTTAGGGGTCTATACAAGTGGTAATGGCACGTAAAATAAATGACTTTAGAGCTGTAAAAAAAAAAAAAAAGGTTTTTAGGGGTCTATATGGGTGGCAATGTCACGTAAAATAAATGACTTTAAAGCTGTAACACTTATAGAAAATATAAGGTTTTTAGGGGTCTGTACGGGTGGCAATGCCACATAAAATAAATGACTTTAGAGTTGTAATGCTTACAGAAAATATAAGGTTTTCAGGAGTCTGTATGTGTCACGCCCCGAATTCCAGCGAATCTGAGGCGTGAGTAACGAGAGGAAAGGAAAATAAAATAATAAGGAAATAAAGGACAATCATATGCATTTCATATGCTAACCCCATTCCTGATTTGATACAATTCATAAGGTCTTGCCCATTAACTCATGACATACAAATAACATGAAATAGTCTAAGGCTTATGCCCTTGTACAACCTCAAAATACGTCCTACGGGCCAAATATAAATCTCAGTTCTCTCCTTCATTAAAGCATCTCTAAGTCTCGCGTAGTCGAAGTGTCATTTGAAATGGTGTCCCACGAATGGGTCAGCTTAACTACTGGTACAATATAATGCTAATGCAAGAAACAAAATTAAGGGCGTGGCATGTGCAAGTGTATATTTATATCTACATGGCATTCAATATTATCAATGCAGTATATGAACAGTATGCGTGACATACCCATGCAATTCTATGTACACCATGTCTCATCTTACAGTCCTTCCTCGATGGCCTGAGTACCATTTATGTCTCGCTTCATGGTCCGGAACCCGTCAGGCATGCAAGTACCTATTGGCCGATTTTGGGTTTTTCACCACAGGATTTACACCCTCATAATGCACAGCACTGCGTGCTCAACTCACACCATGTCCAAGGAATCACACTATGTCAATATGCTCTGATTCCACCATGCCACAATGTAATCTCAATAAAGCAACTTATCCACACATGAAGCATGCTTTAAATAATGTGTTACACAATAACATTCAATCATAAGATCCCTTCATCAAGGGTACATGCCATACATAGTCCATTCAACACATGTTTTAAGTCACATATTTCATAACCTCAACAGTTCTCGAAAAATATAATCCACACATTATGCTAACATATGCGATATACACATAATCATGATCCACACTCATCACCAAACTTTCAAAAAAATAACAAGGAACACATAAGCATATGAGCAATCAAACAAGTATGTGAATCATCAAGTCAACATGACAGTTACTCCTAAACTTAATTCTATTTCTTACTTAGCGCAATATATCGTACCTGATGGGTCGGTCTCAATCCAAGAATTCGTACTCGTAGCGTAGCAGAACTAACAGTAAGAATGCAGAAGGTTAGACCACCTTCTCTTTACCCTTCAGTGTTCCTAAAATCATGAAATATAACTCAGTTCGTTTGCCACTTGAATTATGTTATTCATCAAATTTTATGTCTTTATTTTATGTGTTTTTATTTTGCCAAATTAAACTCTACTGTTGAGTCCGGAACGTCGAAGAAAATAGGTTTAGGTTTTTGCAGAATTTAATTCGGACATCCGAGCTAAAAAAGGCAAAACGATCATTTTGCACTTTTTACGGCTCCTTACATCCTGAGACCTCTTCTCATAAATCAGATTTTACGGTTGAGTTTGGAATGGTCGAGATAATAAAATTCTACTATTTGTTTACTTAAATCGGAGTTTGTTTGACTATGTTTCAACTTAGGGGTATTTTAGTCATTTTTAATGTTATCACGGGTCTTTTATTTTTTGGGAATCCGTCTCGTAAAACGGACCTTTCCATTGGTCTCAGAATGATCGAGATAGTCAAAATACACTAATGACTTGTCCCATTTGGGACTCCGGACTATTTTGTGATATTTAAATAATTAAATTAATTTAATTAAATTAATATTTTATTCAGGGGGTCAGATCATAATTAATTAAAAGTTCTAGGGTCAAAGTTGGATTTCTAAAAGTTTTAGGGGGTCAAATTGAATTTCAAAAAGCACAGGAATTAAATTGTAATTTTCAAATTTCCTATTCCAACCCTAGGTAGCCAAACAGTGGCTAATGCCCCAAAACAAGGATAGGATATCCCTATTCCTAATTTTATTCCAATTTCAATTTGGTAAACCCGTAGCCAAACACTCCTAATTCACTTTTAATTTAAAACACAGGACTGACACGTGGCAGGGGTGGGTCGGTCTTGACCCGACCCGAACCCAACCCGGAACAGTGCCCTTCTTCCCTGATTTTTCGGTAGGGTTCCGGCGCCTTCTCCGGCACCGGCGACTGTTTTTCGGTGAATTTTTCAAGTTTTAAAAATGCCATCTTCTTCCATTTTTCCCATAGATCACATATCCAACCTCCATTTTCACTTTCATTCATTAGATTCCCACGAAATGGCCAAGAACCGTAGCTCTGGCTAACCAAGATTTTCCATTTTCGAGCTTGTCCCCTCACTGTTTTGGTCCTAATCTCCTTCCATTATTTTTCTGCACTCAAGGGGGTTGGTTTCCCATCATTTTGGTTAAGTTTTGAAGCAAGAAAACTCACCAATCGATTATCCTACTCAACCTGCAACTCCCATTTTCTCTCTCATTCCTCAACCATTTTAATTGATTCTTTTTGCATTATTTTATATTTTTCATACTCTACAAGCCCCCATATTTAGCTACACAAATTATGCATTTTAAAAATTAAAAATAGAACCAACATGCTTACCCACTTTCAAATTTTTTTCTCTAGTGCAGCTCCTCTCTCTCTCTTAGTTCAAGCTTCTAGTTCAAGCTCCAAAGTCACCCTCTGTTTCTTAGCTCCTCTCCTTGGCCTTTCTCTTTCTGTTTTCTCTCAAAAATCAAAACTCATATGTATACACATGTATTACTCTCTTTCTCTCTCTCTACACGATCGGTCTGCACACACCCACCTATATGGCACATACACACACAGAACACTTATTCACACACACACACACACACACACACCTAACCTACCCACTCTCTTACACACCACAACCCTCACCATGCCACCTTGAGTGAGGCACACTCAATCACACACACACACGACAGTACACAGTGCACACCAATACACATACCCACGTCCACACAATCTGATATATATATATATATATATGTATATGTACACACAATTATTTAAATATTTTTAAAATATGCATATAGACACTTAAACAATTTTTATACACACATACACACACATATATATATATATATACATCACATACTTAATTTCCTGCACCTCCATACATATATATATATATATACATATACAACATATTTTAAATATAATAATAATAAGAATAATAATAAAAAAAATTATTTATTCAAAAAAAAAAATTCAGGTCATTACAGTATGAGTGGCAATGTCGCATAAAATAAATGACTTCATACCTGTAAAACTTATAGAAAATATAAGATTTTATGGGTTTTTATGAATAGAAGTGGACCACAAGACATGAAAAGTTGGAACTTTCTTATTGATAATATTTACGTAAATGTTCGATATTCCATAGTCTGAATATAGGCTTTCCAGCCATATCTTCTAACCAGTAAGTAGTTGGTATTATAATTTTGACTACTTTGTAAAGACCTTCCCAATTGGGGGAGAACTTCCCCATAGTGGGATCCTTATCAATCCTTATCAATATAATGTGCCTTGAGACATATATAACATGTTAACTGTAATGGAGAATGAGAAAAGAGATTCTTTTTTATTGAATGCTTGTACCAATTATACAAGGAGCCTCTTTATATAGAAGAGCCAAAATGATGTATAAGGCAAGTTTAGAAAAGGAAAATCAAATATGCCATAGCATATACAACTATGCAACCTTAATCCAAATCCTAGTTTATGGATAGTAAATTACGTCTAACATATATACAACTAACACCTCCCTTCAAACTCAAGGTGGGTGAGGAGAGACTAACTTGAGTTTGGTTAGTAAGTCATGGAAGTGGCTCAAAGGATGAGTCTTAGTGAAGATATTTGCAACCTAAGTAGCAAAAGAAAAAAAATACTAGATTGAGTGTGTCATGAAGCAGATGATGTCGAACAAAATGGCAATCAAGTTCAATATGCTTAGTACTTTTGTGAGAAAAATCATTTTGAGCGATTTAAATGGCACTCTGATTGTCACAATAAAGTGTAGTAACAAAACAATATGGAACACCCATTAAAAATTAAAGGTTGTAGTCAACTAGCTAAAACATGTCTTAGACGCTAATGTCATAGGTACGAAGAAGAATTGGATGAGATGCAGGCTGCAAACTAAAACTAAGTGATGGAGGACATAAGGAGAGAAGTGAGCTCAAATAATCTTTCAACTCTGCATCCTATCCCAAGGATTTGTCCTATACGCGGGTCTTGCATATAACAACCAGTGAAAGACAAATGTAAGTCGTGACCAAGATCAGAGGCAGGAAAATTATTGTAAGAAAACAAATTGAATGTACACTAAAAAAATTAATTCAATCAAGGTAGACCATAGTGTTTATGATGCTATGGTTGAAACAATTAGGGGTAGGAAAAGAATATGCCAATTAATTTTCTTTTGGCCAATGTGCGAATTAACAGGCAATTAGTGGCTAACAACTATTAATGTGCCTTGGAAAAAATGGCTACTACTTGTAGTTTTAAGATTTTTTGGCATTATGATTTTGCAAAAAATCGTGAAATTGCGGAGCCAATAAAATATATGGCTTTTATAGATCAAAATCCCTGTTGGCTCTTCGGAGCTCATGAAAAAAGGATTTTGTTTTGGTAACTTTTATAACAACAATATTATGATACTCTAAAGAAGGGTCGATGAATGTGATCAAGAAAATAAGGCAAAATAAAGTGCTGAACTACACATATCTTTCAAAATTTAGCTTATTTCATTTTCAAAGAGTTGAGGGGCAATGTTTATACCCTAATTTGAATGGCTCAAGCACCATGATAAAATGCCATGTGGTAGGCCCTAGGCAGTTATGTGGAATGTCACGTTAGCTCGTGTAAAGCCTTAGATTCCTAATTGTGCTATGGGCAAACAAGTCCAGATTTGTAATGTTAGGCCATTTGTAACAAACAACTAGAAGATCGTCCTATGAAAGAAAGATCATGGGTACAAAGGAAAATCATTCTGCAAAAGAATATCATTCTACAAAGAAATGAGGTCATCCTGCAAAAGAAGGTTGACTTGTGAAGAGAGATCGATTTATAAAAAGAGATCATCCTGCAAAAAGAGGTCAACTTGAGAAACATTGATCTTTAAATAGAGATGGAAGAAAGTCAACTTGTTGAAAGAAGATCGGCCTATGAAGGTAGAGATCAACTTGTGAAGGAAAACCAAACTATAGAAGGAGGTCAACTTTCAAATGAAGGCTAGTATGCAAAGAAAGACTAATTTATAAAGAAATATCACTACCCATGATCTTCACGAACTTATAAGAGGACATGTGGCAACAACCTGAAGAATGAACAACCTCTGACTAGGATAGCCACAATGGAAGTTGTGAGGAAGTTATCACATGCTATGCTATGTCATGACCATATAATGGACATCGTATAATGGTAGAACGTGAAAGGCCAGTAGTGGGCTTGTGTTAGATCATGAGGCTAACAAATTTTGCATATTAGGAACACCACATAGATCATATTTAGAAGATGGAAGTTATGTATGGAAGCCATAATTGTCTAATTGCAAAAGAGACCCTTTTTGCAGCATGACAATACAACAAATACTCTTTTTTTCTCTGTAAGGTCTACATGGCCATAGTATATCGTTGCCTAGCTCTTTTTGTAGCTTCAAAATCTACAAGTCACTACCATTTCTATAACACTTCTACTGTCATCACTGCTATTATCGCCCATTGTTGCAACCATTGTATTGACTTCACTATAATCATTCCAGAGGTTGTAATATAGGTTTGTTCTATTTCATTCCTTTATACTTTTTAAATGACATATACATGCGTTGTGTTTCATTTCCGTGATCACTCGGTGAATTTGAAGTTCTTGTCACTTGAGAAGTAATCGAAACCATAAGGGAAGGACAATTCCTTACTTTTCAATAATCGCTTGATCTACCAAACCGCTCAGATAAGTTTTGACAACTTACATGTGAACCCGTCCAACTTTGAACAGAAAGTGAGCCAAATAGGACTAGATTAACCTTTAATCAATTTTTATAACCCAAATTCCCAACCCCTAGATTAACTGCTCTTGGACTTATTTAGTACGAACATATTGACAATGAAAAATATTTGGGTAAATTATATCGATGTCCCCTAAGATTTTTGAGGTTTTTGAAATTACTTTGATTTTCTTTGCTTTACTTGTTATACAAATACATTCTTTCGGTCAATTTTTTTCTTTAAAATAACAAAACTACTATTTTCATATATATTTTTTTCAATTTTTAAAATTTTGACTAATTTTTTTTTTCATTTTCTAAATAAATATTGATAAAAAATTAAATTTATTTTTATATAAAATAAAAAAAAAAATCTTTAAAAAAAGTTAGAAAAAATTGGTCAAAATTAAAAAAATGTAAAAATAAATCAATAAATAAAAGGGGCAATGTTGAATAAAAAAATTGATTAGATGAAAGTATCTGTATATTGTCCGATAAAATAAGAGAAATTAGTATAACTTTAAAAACTTCTAGGTTCACTTCCCATTAGAATTCACCAGAGTGTAACCAAAAATCATTTTCTAACGAGGGTAATGTGCATTTCAATTTTGGGCACATGGAGCATGACACCCAAAATGTTTGCCCAAATGTGATGAAGAACAAATTTTTAGTATGATGGTAGTATAAAACTATTATTGGTGAATTAAAAACTACAAATAGGGCTACAAAATACTAAATTAAGAGATCTTAATGAAAACAATATTAAAAAAATAGAAAATAACTGTCGTATTAAAATTTTTCATGAGTTAAAAGTCCTACTTGTCACAATTCCAGTAATACAAGGCAGCCTAATTTATGGCCATTGAAAAGACCATTGAATGGATCCTTTCCATTTAGGGGGAAATAAATCCTTCATAAATGTTTATGCAATGTGAATTTCATTTATACGTGTCTTATATATATGGGTAAAAAAAATAAATTGATCTCAATCGTAAACCGTGCAGCTCTGGTTTACGATTGTTTAAGGGCAATGACCAGTCGAAAAATATGAAAAAGAAATTAGGAGTTACAATTCGTGTTCGTGTATTGTATCGGAACATATATATTTTGAAAATAGTGTTAATTTAAATACGATTCGATTAATTAATTGTGTCAACTTTTTTATCATAAATATGACTTATTTATTAAACAAGTTAATATGACACGACTTGACTAATCTGTTTAATAAATAAGTCATATAAAATAAAATGACCTTACCGACATGACACAAATAATTTGATTGACACAAATAATATGTTTAACAAGAATATTCTATTTGAATAAATTATTATCATTCTTATTCAAATCATAATAAATATAGTTCAATCAAGTCATTTTTATTCAAATTACAATTTAAATAATAAAAGAAAACATCTACTAGTCATTAATATGCATTATTCAAATTAAAATAAATTTGGGTAAATTACACTTTTCATCCTTAAACTTTATTCTAATTTCACTTTAATCTAATCTTTTCAATTTTGCCAATTTTACCTTCAATTTTTTAGTCTCATTTCAATTTCATCGTTCCGTCATAATTGACCGTTTAATATAGATGAAATAATTATTGCATGTGCCTTGCGTATGGTCTCTTTTCGTTCATCTTAAATGGCTAATTGTGATAGAAGGATAAAATTAAAATGAGATTAAAATTGGAGTGTGAAATTAGCAAAATTAAAAGGATAGAAATTAAAGTAAAATTCGAGGTAAAATTTAAGATTGAAAAGTGTAATTTACCAAATAAATTTTTATAGGAAATAATATTTCATCTAAGCTCAAATAACAAATATATTTATAAAGCCAAACCAAATATAGATACAAAAAAATATTTCAAAAAGATGTTAAAAAGATCATTCCAAAAAGATTTCAAAAAAATTGTTAGCTAATTTATGTTTTTTACCGTAAAATTCTTTTATAAAATAAGATAATTAATATAGTCTAGTTTAATAATATTATTTTAAGAAGAGAGAGAAAGAAGAGTAATATATAAATTATTTAAGTTTAATAATATTATTTTAAAATATTAAAAAGATTACAAGACTATTATGATTAATTGATATAATCTAGTTTATTACATTATTAATTTTTTTTAGGATTTGTCTTGTAATTTATATGAACCATTAAATTTATTATTAAAGTAATAAAGATGAATTTAACTAAAAGTTTTTTTTTTTAAACTTATTATATTTTTATATTAATACTTATACACTTATATTCATGATTAAAGCTAATAATTATATTATTTAATAATTACTATTTTTAATAATTCTTTTATAGTATTTATATTAAATAGAGTAAAATACATATATAATTGTATTAATTCTGTCAATTTTGGAATTAATAGGTTAATGTGTTATTTTTGGACCGGGTCATGAGACACATTTTAATAGACATGTCAATTTCGGGTCATTCGGGTTAATCCAAATATGACATTTATGTCTGAGTTGATTTGACCCGAATATGATTAAGTTTAACCTAAAATCTGTTAAGTTCGTATTATTTTCAAGTTGTATTTGATGGTCATGTCTAATATTACTAGTAGGGGTGTCAATTTTTAACACGACACGACAACATGATTCGAACACGATACGAAGTTAACGGGTTTGGGTTTAGCATAAATAAGTTTAGGTCATAAACGGGTTAACACGTATAAAACGATTAATAAACAGATTGTGTTTGGATTTTACTAGTGTTAACCCGTTTAATATGACTTAACACGTTTAATTATAAAATATATTATGAGTTAAGGTAATTTGTCTCACATCAAATATTTTTCAAGGTTTTGAGATTTTTTATTTATAAAAGATGTTTCTACTTTGATTTGGCCCATATCCAAAGTTATTAAACTTGAAAATTATCTATACATATTAAAAGATAGGTAAATTTTTTTATTTAAAAAATAAAAAAATTAAAATAAATGGGTTAAGTGTGTCGATACGTGTAACCTGTTTAATAAACGAGTTGAGTTTGGGTTTTGAAACTTGATACGATTAGTTAATAGTGTCGGGTTAGAATTTACACATATTTTTAAATATGTATATCTTGACACGACCTAAACACGACACGATAACACAAATTGATACTCCTAATTACTAGTCTTAAAAAAATCATATTCTCTCCATTTAAAATTATTTTTATATTAATATTTATAACATTAATTTTTATATACTTATGACAGCTTATTAATTTATTAAAACTTATAAAACAAAACATCCACACTTATTTATCTTAAGGCATGTTAATCATTTCAACATGTTTGTAATTCTAATCTGACCTATTTTAATTCAAACTTATTAAAATTTAACTAAACCTCGTTAACTTCGTATCATATTTGTGTCTGTCATGAAATAAATTATAAAATCTTCTTACTTACTCCTCTAAATTGAAAAGAGTCTATTCCAATTTTCTCCATTCGTTGACCGTCAAGCTCGCAGCAAACACGGATCATCATCACAGTCGAGACCTTAGAAGCTTAAAAAAAAAATAAAAAATAAGAAACCAGGAAAAAAGAAAAAACACGCGGCAAAGTATAAATGACAGAGACCGGAGCGTTGTACTCCTATCTTCCCGGAAAACAGACTGGATTTTTAGCTTCATGGGAAGACCAGCGGTACACGGAAGACCAACCAAAAAATTAACTCCCACAAAAAAAAAAAAAAAAATTATTTTTGTGTTCTTACGAATCTCAAAGACATTTGCGAACGTGCATAGGTTTATGTCTCTCTGTTCCCTCAGGTGCGTCCGTTGGTTGTTGTCCCATATCACGTTATCATTGTTTGTAGATGTTTTTCATCTAATCATTTTGTAACTAATGTCATACTCACACTTAATCTCTCTGCATGTTATGATAATAATGTGCCAAATGTTCTTTTTGATGAACATCGTTGTTTTTGGGGCTTGTTTTTCAAGTATTGTATGTATTGAATATGGTTCTGGGACACATACTGTTTGAAGATTGGGATGCTAATGCATGTTTGGTAAGCTTGATATTGGATTTCACTAGATGGGAATTGTGGTGATTATGGTTTTTTTTTTTCTCTCTCAATTTTCAAAGCATTATTAAAATTACCAAATGGAGTTGAGAAGTTTACTTTTTGATTGCAAGATTTGTTCCTTCTCTTTGGTAATATATTTTTAAAATTTTAATCTTAGTTTCATTTTTCTTTAACTTATTTGGGTTTGATATGGCTTCTCAACATATGATGGTGTAATTGCTCGTATTACTATTGATACTACGCCGCTACACCGATGCTCATACACTAATAATTGAAGTTTACGTTTACTCCAATGATTGTTTATGATGACTTGTAAGCTATTATTGCAATGCATCTTTGAATTCTTTGATTTATTCTAATGTGTATCCCAGTTTCTTATCGTCACTATCCAATTCATATTAAGACGATTCAAGTGTTCAGAGAAAGATTTTTCTGTCTCCCATAGCTCCGGTGTGTTGCTTTGCATGTTACAGACACACACACACACACACACACACATATATATTGGGGACAAAAATTATTAGAGGATGAGGATAACATTGGGGAGGAGATGTCATCCTCAAAGAACAATAGGAAAGAAAAATTAAGGAAGAATGAACACAAAGATCAACAGTGAACAATGTCCAAGGATCAATTCAAGTAGAACATCTGCTACAGTCAATTACAAAGCAATGGCTGCCTCTCTGCTCTCGTGTGATAGCTCTTCTCGTTGTTAGGAAACCAGAACCCAATATGACGTCCTTTATTTGCCCTTCTTTCCTTGTATATTCATTTTGGATGTCAACTTTGGGTCTTTCTCTTGATCTGATATTTTTTGAAGTTGTTCATTTGCTAAGAAAGATTATTCCCAGTGGTGCATAATCTGACAACTATTAGCTGATTTGTTGTAATGGGAAATAGATATGAGATCAGGAGACTGATAGAGATAAGTGAAATTACTTGGAGTTAAGATTGGGAAAAAGTATGCACAAAAAGATTCAGCAGAAATTTTCTTCTATGCTTCATGAGTCTGTATAGGTATAAGAATATACAAGTCTTTGCAATATAAGAATGCCTCCCAATCTTTCTATACTAGATAGAAGAGGATAACAGGAATAAGTTGGACTAGGATACCATTGTACCAAATGGTTGGATGATTTTAAATTGCATCATGTGGTGAATTAGTTCCACCCAAACTCCTTGGCAATCTTCCTAGGGCATTGGAGATGTATGGTAATGGGTTTGTAGAGGTAATTCCACCTGCTACCATGGAAGGGCCTACTACTCCTATTCTGGCATACTGTTTCTATAAAAGTTGGAAGTTTTTTCTCACCTTCAACTGTTTCTATTTATTGTCTTACTACCTTGCTGTGTGATTCAGCCCTTGTATAAGGTATTAAGAAGTAAGAACTTAGAAGTGCTCTATAAAATGTCAATATGTCTATAAAATATAAACTATAATCTAAGCCCCTGAGCAAGTAATTATATAAAGATTGCCTATGCTCTCAACAGTCACATGCTTCCTTTTATGCCATCCTCATTCTTTTTCCTGTATGATGTCATAATCAACTACCTGAGGTCTGGAATAAATTTTTATTTCTTCTAGGTTCCTCTTTGATGTACTTTTCGTGGTATTACTTTATGGTTCTGGGTGCAAAAGCTGCCTCAAACTAAGTATCTGGGATTTTTTAACTGGGCTAAGCTGAGTAGAGCTCAAGCCTGACTCAACTCTGAACAGGCGTGGTTCACGTAGGTTTGATTGTTCTTGAACTTCTTTTCAAGCCTTACTTGACTCAATACTGTAATTGAGTGAATTATATAATTTAAAGTTGAAAGGATCGGGGCTTTTTAACTGGACTAATCTGAATAGAGCTTAAGCTTGACTCAACTCCATACATGCTTGATTCATGTAGGTTTGGTTGTGCTTGAACTTGTTTTCCAGCCCATCTGAGTCGAATCATTACTCTAATTGAGAGAACTATAAAATTTGAGGAGGTACTTAGAACTCTTGAACTGAGAGTGCAAATAAGTACTTCGCTGGATATTAAATAAAACAGTACTGTTGAGACTCCGATATTTGAGTTCCTTTCTTCATTTCTTTAGCTTGTGTGCCTTAATTAACCACCTTTTGTATACTTAGAACATAAAACTCTTAGTAATTTGATACTGGCTTTATATTACGTTTAACCTTTCTCCAAGCCTTTTCCTTTTATTCCTTTTATTTTAGTAATTTTTTAATACAAAGGGTGAGCCCATTCCCAATCCAAAAATAGGCAAAAAACCTCTCACAATCCCACCCACACTTGTGTGAGTGGGAGTGCTGGAGGTTTGTGGGGGAGTGAGAATAGCCTCATCCATACAAAAAGCTGGGAATTCGAGAAACAATTCAAAAGAATGACTCTAGCTGAGACAATAATGTTGACATGGATGAGTGGTGATAAAGAAGAGAGATTATAGTATAAATGCATTTGGAACAAGCTCGAGGTAGCTCAGATTAAGATCAAGATTGGGAAGAATTGTTTAAGATAGTCTAATCGTGTGCGACAAATATCAGTGAGTACTCTAATAATAGGTCAATTAATTAAAGTTTGAAGAATTTGGGTCAAAGTTGTGGGAAGAGAAAAGATGGCATATGATTTATTAGCTGATATGACCCTAATTGCACTTGAGTAAGAATTAGGGAATCTCGTAGCCGATCCCAACAAGTTTGGCTTTAAGGCTGCTTAAGTTGATTACTGATTAAAAAAAAAGGCTGCTTAAGTTGATTTAAGTGAAATTGTCAAAGATATATTTTCCCATCCCCACATGACACCAACCTTAATTGTTCACAAGACTAACTGCACCAAGCCTGGTTTGTTTAAGCTAGTAATAGAACTCAAGTGAGCTAATAATGGGCAAAGGTGGGGTCATTAGAAGCTTGGTTAGCTACAAATCCATCTCCAGTGGTTTTTAATATTAGCAATTTCATGCAAAATAATTTTTTTTCTTTTCACTTTGCCGGTCTAATGCTATTTTTCATTAAAACTCAACTCAATAGATTCTTGTCCAACTATTTGGAATTAGTTACATGAATTCTGTTTGCCATTCTTCTTTATCTAATGCCTTAACTTAGTTAAACCTTACATTTCCATATCTCTCTTTACTCTCCCAATTCATATTAATTTTGGTCTTCCCTTTTTCCCTTGTATTATCCTGTCAATGTTCCTTATTAGGCACATATTGGTCTCAGGTGCAATGGCCAATCCATTTTAGACGGTTTTTTCTCATTTTATCTCGAATATTGTCTCGGGAATGTATTCGGTTTCAATTTAATCCTTTCTTATCTTATCACTCATCTAACTCATAATTGACATTTGGCCATGTTCATTTTATGAACACATGTTAATTAGCCTCCCGACATTCTTCCCATGAAACATGGTTAGTCTAATGGTTATTTTATAAAATTTACTTTTTAGTTTTAAAGGCATATGCTGATCAACCAATATTGTCGAAGTAATCCTCATGCTTTGATTTTATGAACTTATCTCTCATCTCTAATCTCACTTCTTAAATTTATTCACTCCACATGCAACACTTGTCAGCACTCGTAGCAAACATGGTCCAGGGCATTTGATACAAGAAAGATACTTTATTATAGTAATTTTTTGCCCTTCAAAAGCCTCTGACCATGCGTGTGTAGTTGGCTGTTCTTGATATTTTATACTTGAAATTACTTATTATTTCCACTTGATTGATTGATTGCTACTGAAATTCCTCCCAGTTTTTTAGCAAAAAACAATAGGTTTCCACAATGTTGGGGCCATTTGCCTTAACAGCAGTAGGATTGCACAGTTTTTTGTTGCCACAAGAAGTTAATAGCCCAAGATGTGGGTACAAACAATAATATCGGATTGTATGTTATATTTTACTAGCAGCCCTTGCTTAAATGGACAATTTTAGATACTACAAGGTATTAAAAAGTACAATCACTTATTGCTCCATAAAAGAAGAAAATTTATTAATGTACTTACCTCACTGTCGATGGTCTGAATTGCTTAGTCTGTTACTGTTCAAGATAACACTAACCAGTTAATGACAGCAAAGTAGTTCATTTGCAGCTTGTTGTGTCATTGATTGTGATCCAAATTGTCTTTGATATGTTATTTGCGACTTCCATTACTCATGTTGTATCTAAATGGAATATGAAACTAACTCATGATGATTGTGCATTTTAGCCTTCCAGGACTCCTGCCCCTCTTGGTCCGCGTCTGCAGATGATAGAATTTTTGTTTTTTCTTCTTCAAGGAGATCCATGGTCCCTTGATTTAATGAAACATCATGGATAATTTTTACCATGTGTACATAGTTGAGCTTTGAAGCCTGATACCCCAACCAAGCATTTCATCATGAATCCCATAATGGATCGCCAAGCAAAGGAATATGGGAGACTTTATAGCTCGAATGTATCTGTTAGTGGTGATGTTTTTGAACCTGTGGTAAAAAGTAACGGCGAGGCTGCTGAAGGTGAGGAATGTTGATTTCCCCCAAAGTTAGCTTTTTTTCCCTTTCATTAAACTGAGATTTTTCCTCCCTGCTCCCCCTTCCTCTACAGCTAAGCAGCGAGGAGCTTTGGTACAATGGTTAAACAGTATTCTTCCTAATTTAAATTTGCCAACAAAAGTTTCGGAAGAGGAACTGAGGACGTGCTTGATTGATGGCAGTGTTCTATGTGGGCTTTTGAACAGGCTAAGACCGGGTTCTGTGACTGAGGTTGTTAAATTGTCTTGACTGGTTTTTGTTGAATTATAGTAATAGTTGAAAATTGGTTGTGGTTGTAATGATTGTGCTCATAATGTGGAATTTCTGTTATAGTTTGGTGCTTCTGATGAATCTTCAAAGTCTTGCTCAGAAAATGTTAAAAGGTTTTTGGCAGCTATGGATAAAATGAGGTTGCCCAGGTTTCAAGTGTCAGACCTGGAGAAGGTATTCAATGTTCACATGAACTAGTAGTTCTCCCCATGAATTTATATGTTGATGGACATTTGATAGCTTAGTAGTACGCACATGTCACAATGTATTGCTAATGAAGTCAAACATATTTCAAAAATGTGCTTGAAGTAAATGTGACATGTTTGAGTAAGCTTGCACATTTGTATAGGCCATTGTGTGTGCATATTGAAACAGAAAATACCATTCTGTTAAGTATTTTATTCTTCATCCACTTTCTGGTTTCTGTTCCCCAGAGCTCTTACCCATCTCTTCTCCCTCTCGTTGTTTACTTTTGCATTATACAGGGCTCAATGAAAATTGTTTTGGAGTGTCTTCTAACACTTAAATCACACCTTATGCCAAATGTTGGGGGATATAATATTCCCAACACCAATTCAGCCAATAAATCTGGAAGTGATGCTAGTACGAGATGGAAACTCTTAGGAGACTGTTTTAGAGGCAGTGATGGTTCTGAAGCTGAAGTATCTTCTCAAGCTAATCCCTCTACATTATCTGGAGAAGAGAGGCAAAAGGGTGCATCAGACTCAAAATTTCAACGTGCTTTGCGTAGTCCTGTCATGGCGGGTATGGTTTGCTCTCTTTCTCTGTGTGCATGTGCGTGCATGTACTTCCTACTCATGGGGCAGCTGGGTTGAATCATGAAAAAAAATCCTGTTGTGGTATGAACCTAGCATGACTATATTTGAGGAGTCCTTCCTATGGATTTGGATCAATGTGCATGCTTCCTGACTTTTTGCAGTTAAGCATGCTGGTATGTTTTATACAATGCCATGCCAAAAAGATCATAAGATTTGTATTGTACTGGAAGCCCTCTGTGGAATTGTAAAATCTACAATTAATATACTTGGGAAAGGAACAAATAATTAGTTTTGAGCTTATTTTTGTTTTATTGAAAGGACATGCTTTTTTTTCCTTTGCCAAACTTGGGTGAATTAGTAGTTTTAACCTTTTGTTCTGTTCAGTTTCTCAAGTTCGACAAGCAACTCTTGCGATTCAAATTCTTGATGTTTGATTTGTTCCAAACCCCCCCCCCCCCCCTCTCTTTTGTAGAGCCATCGAATGCATTAATACATCATGTTGGGCATAAGTTCCATGAAGTGTTTCAGCTGAAACAAGGATCCTATGCAGATCTTCCTGCTGCAAAGATTTCAGAAATGATGAAATCAAACAGTTTGGATGTAAGTTTCTAAAGTCTTTTATTGTCAGTGGACCTTATAATTTGGCCAGGTTTTGGTTCACTATTTGTGCCATTTTCAGCTTGCGCTTCTTTAATGTATTCTGGTTTTTTTGTGCAGAATGCCCCAACTCAGTCTCTTTTGAGTGTTGTGAATGGAATCCTAGATGAAAGCGTTGAAAGGAAGAATGGGGAAATACCTCATGTATGACAATTAAATGACATATGGGAGTGAAATTAAAAGCATATATATTTATTTATAGATGCATATTTAATTCTAGAGATACTCTCTCAAATCATTTTAGTTGCTTTCTTTCCTCAGCGTGTGGCATGCCTGTTGAGAAAAGTTGTGCAGGAGATAGAGCGGCGTATATCTACTCAAGCGGAACACTTAAGAACTGTAGCATGTCTTATGACTTTTGTTTATTTTAATAATTTCCATTGACTGCTGTGCACACATTTATTTGTTGTTTTTTAACTGCAGCAAAACAATCTTTTCAAGGCTCGTGAGGAGAAATACCAGTCAAGAATCAGATTACTAGAAGCTCTTGCAACTGGGACTAGTAATGAGACACAGGTAGTTATATATTTTTTATTCCTAGTTTTTGTGTAGATAGATTTACTGTGCATTTGGTAAGCACTTGATATTCAAAAAGAGTAAATTTCTTTGTTACAGATTGTTATGAACCAGCTCCGACTAACAAAGGTATAATCTAATTTTTGAGCCACCCCTTTTTCTTCTTACTTTATAGTCTTTTTGTCGTCTATTTTTTTGGCCATATGCTACAAAGACTAGTAAAGCACTGAATAATAGTGGTATACCCACCAAATAAAGAGTAATATTGTTATGTTCCACATTGACAATGTTGATTGGGTGAGTGAAAGACCGAAACTAACCTTGGTTGGTGTAGTAAGGAAAGATATGGTGGGATATGATATAACCAAAGATATGGCCCTGGACAGAGGGAATGATACAACATGATTCCTGTGCGTCTCCTAATAGTCGGGACAAGGCTTTGTAGAATTGAATTGAGAGACTATGTACACACAAATAAATAAAAATGAAATATAAGAATATATATATATATATATATATATGCATATATAGGTCCATATAAATAAATAAACATCTATATTTAGTTATCGAGTTAAATATACGTATGAAAATAAGGCCTAATGGCCCTAATCTGGAGTATCAATACAGGCTATGCAGCTCTTACATGCATACTTGTCAGTACATCAGCCAATTTATTCTGACACCTGTACAAATGCAGATATAACATCTTGCGTCGCTACCTTTAGACACATAAATTGACAACTGTTTTACTGCACTTCTCCTCACGAGGAACTGGTTTTTTAGAAACATTTTTAAAGCTGCTTGGTTGGTGTCATTTACTAATTTTGGAGCTAAATTGAATTCAAATTTCATCCCTTATTCTAAAAAGTAAAGAAAAATCAGATCACGACTAGTATGATAAATTTCTCTATAGTCAGTTTTGACCTGTTACTAGTTCACCAGAATAGAAAGGAAAAAAGAATAAAATCTTTAAACTGGAACTACATGTTTTTGCTTTTATGCATAATTGATTTAAATGTAGTGGTCGATTTCTTTTCTAAAATGATAAACTCATTTAAAGTTCAAAAGCAGTGGTCGATTGCTCTATAAAAATGTTTATCTCATTTTAAATTCAAGAACTTTGACAGATTGCTATCCCAACTGATCGTGGCAAAATGATATTTCTCATTTTTGTTCAACCAAATTAGTCGACTTATACACAACTTCAGTCGATTGATTCTAACAGTATCAATATTCTGATTTGAACTAATTTAGCTCTGGTAGATTGATGTTACTTATTATCAATGCTTTCAACAGTACCATTATAGGCGTAGGCATTTTTAAGCTTCAATCGGCTGCTTCCACAGACTAGTTGACGGGTGCTTCCATTAAGCATCTTATTTAGTTTTCTGAGATGATAAATATCATTTGAATTCTCACTAAGTTAGCCTATTTCAGTCTCTTTGTGATCACTTAAGTTCTAAATAATATGATAGATCATTTTAGTATAATTTAGAACTTATGCCATTTCCTTAGAACTTTGTCATGATATAGTCAAGTCTAAGGTCATCAATCCTAGGGTCTAAGCCATATTGATCAATTAAAAGAAATCATTTTACAAGTACACTTATTCACTCGCACACCCCATTGATTTTGTAGATTTCTTAACTTCCTTTCCTCATGATGAGGTCTTGAGGTTTGAGTGACTTTATTTCCTTCTTTCAATCTTGATATGAGTGATTTTCCTCTTATCTCCTTGATATAAGTGTATATTACTTTATTATTTATTACTTGACATAAAAGAATTAGTACAAGCTCGTCAAGGTTTTGTTATCATCAAAATTATGCTTTTGCCCATAGGTTGAAACCTTGGAGCTAATAATAATAGTATTTATAATAAAAAATTAAGTTAGTCAACCAAGTTGAAACTTCAAACCTAAAATGCTAAGCTTTGGAAATCCGTTGATGAGAATCCACCAGTCTTTTGTATTTAACCATTAAAAAACATTGTGATGAACAATCTTATGGATTAATTTCTTCAAGTCAGTTGAATGTGGCATAGCCTACAAAGGAAGGTGTGAGTGTATTATTATTTTTAATAAAGTATTTTTGACTTTTGGGTAGTCTAGGGTTTTCTGTCTATATATATTGTTGCAATATGTTTTATTCAATAAGATGAAAGCAGTATTTGCAGCCTTTTCTTCTTAGAAAAGTCGCATGGTTTCAGAGCCCCCTCTCCTAGTACATCGCAACCACTAAAGCCGCTGCCACTGTCACTGCCTCTCTTGCTATTGCATGTCTCTCTTCTTACCACATCTCTCTCCCTCTCTCTTTGATCGTTTTGTCACATCTTCCTCAACACCGATCTAATTATTGTTTTGATTCCAAAAAGGTCATTGTTCATGCTAATATTCATCGGCATGGTTAACACTACTATTCACGCTATTGCTCACCGACATTATTCATGCCACTGTTCATCGTTGTTGAACCCTATCTTTTTCTTCATATTTTTGCAATCCAATCATGTTGGTCTCAAACGATAAAATTTAAATGTTTGAATGGAGATAACTACTTTTACTGGTCTAATGTGACGAAAACTTTTTTCTTGGTTGAGGGAGATGGGGGTTATGTTTCTGCTTCATAAATAAAACCCTCTGATCCTAAAGATTAAGGTTTTGAAAAATCTGTTGCTAAATGGGATATGGAAAACGTTTAGGTTCTTACATTGTTAAATAATTCTATTGAACCTAGTATCGATATGAATTTTTTGAAATTTGACATTGCCAAGAAATTATGGAGTTATTTGCAAGGAATATATTTATAGTCCAATATTGCAAAAAATAATATCAGTTAGAGATGGAAATTCAAAGGTGCAAAGCAAGGAGATAAGTTTATTCAAGAATTCTATAATCTGATGACTACTTATTAGGATCGATTGGCACTCATGGAACCATCATATTTATAGGTACTGGGATAGTTATGTGCATTACAGGGAGAATTAGAGGCTAGTCCAATTTCTTATGCCTCTTAGAGATCAGTTTGAACCTTTTCATGGTGCTATCGTGCATTGCACTCCACTGCCCACTGTTGGTGGAGCTATTTTCAGGGAAATTATTGCTGAGGAGACTTGATTAAAGATGGCTCGCATTATTTCTCATTCTGAGTCAATGTTTGCTACTCCTACAACACAACTTCTGTTGTTGCTTGCTCCCTCTACACATTCTCACACATATGTTTGGAAAATCAAAACCACGCGTTGGCATTGATGAATGCAACTTTTGTCGTTAGGAAGGACATTGGAAGGTTATTTGTCCCAAACTTTAGAAAGGTTGTTCTTCTCAGCCTACTTAACGGACTTTTATTCGCCCTCTACAACACTGACAACTCCAACATCTAGTCCCAGCAATGTCTTTTTCCTGGTACTATTCAGTTGATTGAGAAACCACAGTTTATGCTTGGTACTTCCACTATGCATTAGTCTCATGCCCCTGTTATGTCCATTATTCATTCAGGTTTGACAGGTTCAAAACTCTCAAATATATCATCTTCAACTTGGATATTTGCTTTAGGTTCTTCTCATCATATGACTTATAACCTATCTTCTCTTGGTAATTGTGTCTCTCCATCCTTCTCCTATAACTGTTGTTACCTATTATGGTTCTCAAATTCATGTTATTTCTATGGGATCTGTTCTTCCTTCTTTGTTCTCTTCTCTTGTTATCCCTACTAGTTTTCTATGTTCAACAATTTTGTGTTGGTTTATTGTCAATTAATCAACTCTCTGATTCATGTATTGATGTCGTGTTTTCTTCTTTTGGTTGTGTTGTTCAAGATAAGAAATCTAAGAAGTAGACAGGGCTTAGAGCTGGTGATTTATATATTCTGGAGAAGTTGCATATTCCTATGGAGTCTATTTCTTTTATGCTATCTTCTTTTTGTCTAAATAATAGTTCGTCTCAGTTTTATTCATGGCACTCTAGGTTAGGTTCATTTGTCTAGTGAGCATCTAAAAAGTTTAGTTTCTTGGATTATTTTGGGTAATGTATTTCCAAGTGATATCTTTGCTTGTAGTGGATGTAAAATTGCCAATATGTTTGCTTTACCTTTTAATAAAAGTGCTTCTTTTTCTACTTATATTTTTTTTCTTGTTCATACTAATATATGTGCCCTTCTCCTGTTTTCACCAAAGGTGGCTCTATGTATTATGTTACGTTTATGGATGACTATAGTTGCTATTGTTAGGTATATCTGATGACTCTTAAATCTGATTTCTTTCAAATTTACTGCAACTTTCATTCTATGGTCCAAACTTAGTTTTCAACGGACATAAAAGTTCTTCATTTTGATTTGGTGTGGGGAATATTTGTTGAAAGATTTCACCAACTTTTTGGATGTATATGGGACTATACATCAATCATCTTGCTTAGGGTTTCCTGAATAAAATGGTGTTGTTGAGCGTTAGCACAGACATATTCTTGAAACTGCTCGTGTTCTTCTCATTTCTTCCCCGATTTCATTTGTTTCTTGGGTTGAAGCTATAATTACAACAATTTATCTCTTAAATTATATGCCCACTTCACTTCTATCAGGGGCTTCTCCATATGAAATTTTGTAGGCAAATTTCCTAATTACTCTCTTGTGTGTGTTTTAGTTGAACTTGTTTTGTTCTTCTTCCTAAATATGAATGAAATCAGCTCAATGCTCCTTCTATTTTATGTGTCCTTTTAGGGGTATGGTCTCAATCAGAATGGGTATCAATGTTATGATCCTGTGTCTAAAAAATTGTATGTCTCTAGTCATGTTGTTCTCTTGTGCACATTCCATATTTCACCATTCCTTCAAAATTAGCTCTTTTCTCTAAAGATGGACTTGTGCATATTGATTATTTTCCTCCTGAGGAGTCTTCTGACGAGTTTAACTCTTTTCCTTGATATTTATAATATCCCTTCTTTAGTGAATGCTCCTTCTTCATCCCCTTCAATCTCAGTTGTGCAGTTCTCTCTCCTTATCCTCTAGTCTATTCTCGTAGGAAGCATCACCTTCTGCATTCTGTGCCTATTAGCTCTGCCGACCCCAATTTTTCATTTGTGAACTTTGACCAACTTGAATGTCCGTATCCTATTTGCACTCGTCATCTGCATGTGAGACTTGTTTTTTCTTTTACACTTTTTTTTTCTCCTACTTATCGTGCTTTTCTTACTTTTATTCATTCTTATTTTGAGCCTCAGGTATTGATGCTAATTGGATTAATGTAATGCAAAATGAATTGGCAACTTTTTATAAGACTGGTACTCGGGGTTTAGTTCCTTTGCCTGTAGGTAAAAATGTAGTCGGTTTGAAATGGGTTTCCAAGGTTAAGATTCATTCTGATGGTGAGCGTTATAAAACTCGATTAGTGACAAAAGGGTGTTCTCAGAAACATGGTGTTGACTATGAGGAAACATTTGCTCTTATTTCGAAAATGGCTAATGTTCGTATTTTAATTGTGGCCTCTATTTTAGCTAGATGTTAAAAATGATTTTTTGAATGTGTATCTCAATGAAGAGGTTTATATGCATCCATGTCCTGGTTTTTCTCCTCTCTTTAGTTATGTTTGTCGCTTGCGTAGGGCTCTTTATGGTCTGAAGCAAGCCCATTGAGCTTGGTGTGAACGTTTTCAGTTTGTTGTTACTTAGATTGGTTTTGTTTCTAGTGCTTATGACCCTACTCCATTTGTTATTTGTTTTATATGATATGATTATCACTGATCATGATACTGCCGCTATTAACGAATTGAAGCGATATCTTTTTTTTGAGTTTGAGATAAAGGATTTAGCTACTCTACTTTTTTCTTTTCTTTTTTAGTATTGAGGTTGCTTCTTTTTCTAAAGGCTATCTTTTATCTCAATCTAAGTATTCTAATGAGCTTATTCATTATGCTTGATTGCCATAAGATACGATAGTTGATACTCCTATCGAGTTGCATGCCAAATTCTCATATTTTGATGGTGTTCCTCTCAGTGATGCTACATTGTATTGTGAACTTGTAGGTTGTATGATTTATCTTACTACTACTCGCCTAGATATTGCATATGTTGTTCATGTTGTTAGTCAGTTTGTCTCTACTCCTCGCACTACTCATTGGGCTGCAATATTTCGTATCTTACGATATATACGAGGCACCATTTTTCAAGGCTTACTATTGTCCTCTACTTCATCTTTGAGTTGCATGCCTATACTGATGTTGATTGGGCTGGGGATGTTATTGATCGTAAGTCCACTACTGGTTTCTATGTGTTTCTAAATCATTCTGTTATTTCTTGAAAAAGTAAGTAATAGTCAGTTATTGCTTGTTCGATTGCTAATGTTGAGTATCTTTGTATGGCACTGGCACATACAACTGCTGAGATTGTTTGGCTCCTTTGGCTTCTCTTTGATAGGAGTGTTGTTCTTTCATCTCCTACTACAACAAGAGTGCCATCAAGATTGCTCACAATTCTATTTTTCATGAACGAACAAAACATATTAAGATTGATTGTCATTTTATTTGTCAACATCTTCAATTAGGCACCATTACTTTATCTTTTTTCTCTTCCTCTCTACAGCTTGCAGATTTGTTCACCAAGTCTCACACGTTGGCTTGTTTTCAATTCTTACTTGACAAACTCTCGATGCTCAATGGGCTCGCACCATGAGTTTGAGGCGGCTGAGAGTGTATTACTATTTTTAATAGGGGTATTTTTGTCTTTTGTGTAGTTTAGGGTTTTCTGTCTATGATATTGTCACAATATGTTTCATTCCATAAGATAAAAGCATTATTTGCAGCCTTTTCTTCCTAGAGAAGTTACAAAGGGCACGTCTGTCACAAAACTTTACATATTTCCTTTGCTGTGTTGTCCAAAAAGTTTACATGAAAATTCAGTAAAGGGTAAGATATGATGTTTGAAACCACTTAGCGAATACATAATGTGTGGTACACAAAACACATGAGTTTGTTTCTGTTCAACGTAGACATAAGGTGTCAAAGACGATGACCTTCCAAATTATAAATATGGAGATGGCTATGGATCTATATTTGTGAAGGTATTTATCAGACATTCATTTGGGTATTTGAATTTGTGTGTCTGTCTATGTTTACAAGTCAAAATATGATGGCCATAACAGACAGAAGCATCTCAGATGTGTTTCTGAGCATCATTGCATCATAATTATTGATAGAAAGTGACAAGATTATATACGGTATATTGGTCCCATAACCAGAATACATCATAAAAGCCATCACCGGTGAGATCAGTGATGGACGTGTAAGTATGTGGTTCATTTGATTAGTGTTCAATAGGCTAAGTGTTGATAGGAAGAAATGATTATGTCTAATATTGATTAATTGAAACTTGCCTTAGTATCTTCTGGGAATGGCCCACTTCCCTCAGTTTCTTCTTTCACATTCTTAGCTTTTAAATTCAAAAAGCGTGTGAAACTGAAATTACAAAAAGACAAAAATTAGGGCTGGTTAAGGGAGTCTTTTGGTATGGTCTCCTCATCTCTGGAGCTTTGTCTTCCTGCTGAGAAGAACACAATATATATATATATATATATATATTTTTTTTTTAAATTCAAAATTTCAAACTGCTTACCAAAATTGGATATCCTAGAAGTTAGTTCATGAGATATAGACAGGTTAAAATCATCAAAGATGAGAGTAGGACACAAAACATTAGTGAAATTTGATTTCTCACAGACAAATTAAAATACTCCTTTCTTTAAGGATATTGAATTTTTTTTTCTTTTCTTTTTTAAACTTTTGATTACCTGTCTATCTTCACATAAACATTATCACAGCGAGTACAAATTTTCCTATAGTTGCTAGTTGGTTACTAAATCAAACTGGATTTAAGTATTTTACTTGCTAGAATAAATGAGAGGTCAAAATTTTGCTATCATTTATATATATATATATATATATATATATTTGCGTTGTTAATTTTGGTGGTTTTTTCTTATTTTACAGACTGAAAATAACAAAATGGAAGAAAAAAAGAAACTTGAGCAGCAGGATGTGGTCAGATTGATGAAAGAGAAGGATGACAACACTACTGAAATTTTGGCACTGAAGCAAGAACTGGAAATAGCTAAGAAAACATATGAACAGCGGTGCGTACAAATGGAAACAGAAGCTAAGGGAGCTCAACAAGAGCTTGAGGAGAGTTTGAAGAAAGTTCAGAGCCTCCTAACAGAATCAAGGAACAGGGTTAAAGAGCTTGAGGCATATTCTGAGTCGAAGTATCAGCGGTGGAACAAGAAAGAGAACATCTACCAAATATTTACAGAATTCCAGCTTGGTGCATTGCAGGTATGCTTTAACTATAATGTTGTTTACTTCTAAATTCTGATGTTTAATGTCATACATTTTATTTGAATTTATGAAATTGTTTAGGAACTGAGGTTTGCCTCTCAGTCAATCAAGCAAGAAATTCTTAAAACACAAAAGAGCTATTCAGAGGAATTTCATCGCTTAGGTCGGGTTGGTTGCTAAAGACCTATTCTCGATTTCGTGCTATTTGTGATGACATGTTCTCATAATTTAACATTTTACCTTGTTTAGGGATAAAGATTAAGGCTTTAGCAGATGCATCAGAAAACTATCACACAGTCCTGGCTGAAAATCGAAGGATGTATAACGAGCTTCAAGATTTAAAAGGTCCCACTGCTTGATTTTACATCACTAATTTGTCTATAGTGAAGTTCTATATTTCACTTATGAATTTTCTTGAATAGGAAATATTAGAGTTTATTGTCGGATAAGGCCATTTCTTCCTGGACAGAAGGGAAAGCAGTCAACTATAGAATATATTAGTGAAAATGGGGAGCTGGTTGTTGTAAACCCCTCCAAACAAGGAAAAGATGGTCATCGGTCTTTCAAGTTTAATAAGGTTTATGGCCCAGCTGCAACTCAAGGTTTTCATCTTTATAATTGTGAATTTGTATATCCTTTTATCACATAGGTTTTGTTTAATTGGTGATGGCACTTGCTAATTTTGTTATCGTATCTTATTCTACGTAAATGCATTCCCTCATATGAACAAAATTTTTGTTTAATTCATGAGGGAACTTGCTTATTTTGTTATCAGATTTTATTCTCCTTAAATGCACTCTCTTATATAAGCAAAATTGTGAGTGACACTTAACTGAATTTGCTCTTTTGAATTCTTGCAGCGGAAGTATTTTCAGATACTCGGCCCTTGATACGCTCTGTTCTTGATGGATATAATGTATGTATATTTGCTTATGGTCAAACTGGTTCAGGGAAAACCTACACAATGGTATGAACCCTTTTTATTCTTTTAGTTTCAACAATAAATTTATTGATTTTGTTCAACATTGCTTATGTGATCTGACTTATTTCTTCTAGACTGGCCCTGATGGAGCATCTGAAGAGGAATGGGGGGTTAATTATCGAGCTCTAAACGACCTTTTCTATATTTGTGAAACTAGAAGAAGCCTATATACATATGAAATTGGGGTTCAAATGGTTGAAATATATAATGAACAAGTGCGCGATTTACTGTCAAGTGATGGTTCTCAGAAAAGATATCCTTTTGTGAATTATATTTTTTTTATCTTGCATTAAGATTTGCACTAGCGATAGATATGGAGTTTACTTTCAGCTTGGTTTCCAATTTGTTGACTCCCAGACAAGCTTATTATTATCATTTTTATTATTTTTCTCCTCTCACTTGACTTATGTCTTCGTTTTCCAATCACATCTTAATTTGGTTATTTTTACTTCTGAGTTGGAATCATTAGCATTCTACAGTCCAATCCTCCCCCGCCCTCCCTTTCCAAATTTATGTTGACTTTGCATCCTAATCTTACTTGCATTTGGTTAATGAAGAAAACAGTATCCTATCTTTTTGGTAGAACAAACATTTGTTTCCTTTGATTTGCGCACACTTGGGATTAAGTCAACCTCCCAACCTAGTGGATTAGCTGTTCCTGATGCTAGCATGCAACCTGTCAAGTCAACCTCAGATGTATTGGAATTAATGGAAATTGGATTGAGAAATAGAGCTAGAGGTGCCACTGCCTTGAACGAAAGAAGCAGTCGATCGCACAGGTTCTTCATTTTGGATATTAAGACTTTATCTCCACGATAGCCATTTGTCATGATTTTGATATGGTTGTCTGCGCACAGTGTTGTCACTATTCATGTTCGTGGGATGGATCTGAAGACTGGTGCTTCTTTGCGTGGTAGTCTTCATTTAGTAGATCTTGCAGGAAGTGAAAGAGTAGATCGCTCCGAGGTAACTGGTGATAGACTCAAGGAAGCACAACATATAAACAAATCTTTGTCTGCCCTTGGAGATGTCATCTTTGCTTTAGCACAAAAAAGCTCTCATGTTCCATACAGAAATAGCAAGCTTACTCAAGTCCTTCAAAGCTCGCTAGGTACTTGTATTTTATTCCTTTCAGTCTTGAGATGCTTTGAATTGCTTCATTATTTCTTTTAGTTAGTAGATTCTGTATTCGCAGTTCTCGATACCCGAGGGGTTGGCAGGCGCTATGTGCACACCCTTACCTCATATTATCAGTTTTTCTGGTTTTAGGTTATCTTGCCTTATCCAGCTATTCCTTAGACCATTTTGGCTGCAGCAGGTTTATGATTGATGATGTGTCAAAGTTTGAATTATTTGAAAACTATACCCATGAAATATCCAATAACCAAGGAGGCTGGGTAATTGGACACTTCACAGATGGGAAACGAATGTTTTGGGTGATTCCTTTGTAGGTAGCATTGATTCTTCCTTAAAATTTTGTGTAATATATTTATTTTTTCTGAACTTTATGTTACAGGTGGTCAAGCGAAGACCCTTATGTTTGTGCAGCTTAATCCTGATACAAGTTCGTATTCTGAAACTACAAGTACCTTGAAGTTCGCTGAGAGGGCCTCTGGAGTTGAGCTAGGTGCTGCAAGGAGCAGCAAAGAGGGCAGGGATGTTAGGGAATTAATGGAACAGGTGATCTTGTTTTCATGTCATGTGCTTTTCATTCCTGACTAGAATTTTTAAATGGTTTCAAAACAAAAGTTCCTCTTACATGAGCCCTTCCAGAACTTTATTTTGAAGATCACATATTGATGAAATAATCTCAGATAGAACCCTGTGCTAATGGGAGTTTCTTGATGTTTGAGATTATTTTAAAATCTTCCTATAAATATAGAAGGATTACTTTGATACCCCACTGACAAGAGTTCTAACTTTACAGATAGCCTGCAACAAAGTAACAAACTTAAAAAGGGGAATCTTCTGTCCTGTGTTAACTTTATCCATTTTTCCTGATTTGTATTCATTAGCAAAATTGTCTACAGCTAACAAGAGCTAATAGATAATGTTAGTGTGATGATTGCTTTCTTTGTCTATTACATTGGTCATCAATATAAGTTTTATATCAATTTGAGAATCTTGGACACAATAATTTAAAAATTAATCAAATTGTTACTTATCAAAAAATATCTATATATAAAATGTCATTGTTCTAAATGTTGAAACATGGGAGAATGATCATAGAGAGTTGTGAGAGAAGCAAATGACAGAGCCTTATCCCATCCCAGTCCCTTGTTCGATCGTCCACTCTGATAACCATGTCCTGAATGCTGATATATGGAAGAACCACAGAGAGCTGTGAGAAACAAAAGACACCCTTGCCCTAATTTGGGTTTGCTCCTATTTTTATATTGTTTTTTTGAATGACTGAATTACAATATTAACTCCCTAGCATGTATTATTTCTCAACGATTAGAATTTTTTGTGGTTCTCTTTAACTGAGTATTCTTAGAATTACAATCAACTAAATTGGTAAATGGTAAAGTCGATTCCATATGGTTCAATTATTCTTTCATTTCTCATGTTTGGAGTTGATTTCTAGATTTATGCTTAAAATTGATTCCTTTCTTAAGCACTTTCATTTTCTTTCTGTTTCTTTTTTTACTTTTCTAATTTAGATCTTATTAAGTAAATTCACTTGCTTTATTTTTGGATTTTTTTTTTCTCTTATTATGAATGTATAAATAGCAGTAGTATTGCAAACATTAGAACTTCCTTGGTCATTGCAAACATTAGAAAACTCTTAGTTTTCCACTATTATTTTCCAAGTTTACTTTTTTAAATGGAATTATTTGGTATGATATATATATATATATATATATATATATATATATATAAGGGTCGGCTCTTCTACTTATTGAAATTACAATTTATCACTATGACATAATTCTACTCATAGTTACCACAATTTGCTACCCCTAGTGAATTGTGAATTGGAGCACACAATTCAAAAGATGAATTATTCGCGATTTAGAACGCAAGCTTTAGTGATCCAATCTAAAATATCAAAAGCCCCAAAAAATCATACAATAAACAAGAAAATACACACATACATTGTTGGAATTTTTATGTTATAATGGCTTGGATTTGTTGATAATTTTCCAGTGTATATATGTGTATATCTTCTATATATATGAATATTATTACAAATACAATGGCATATCACGTTCCAAATAAACATATTTTGTTCCAACAGAGCGACCCGAAGAAGCATACCTCAAACGTACCATGTTCTATAATAAGTGACGATCTACACTCTCGTTCCCGTTCCACGTACCATAACGATCCACGTTTCAGATAATATTGATTCTACCTTTAACACTCTTCATGCTAGACCATAGATATCTATCATACGATTCATACCCAACTTACTACATTGTTTGGAGAAACAATGTTTCCTTAAAGTAACTATCTTCTTTCCCATTTAAAATATCACCTAACTAGTTTTCATGTTTAACATATCAGCTAACTAGTCGTCCCATTTAAATGCATTTGTTGGTATACCATCTTAGACTACTTTCCGTTGTGCCAATACATTTTTACTTTTTATATCCATGAAATTGAATTTGTAATATATTAAAAAGTTGTTTGAACTATCTGGAAGTCCAAGTGCATATAATTTTAGTAATCTGAATGTTCAGTCATCAAGCTTCTTGGTGCTCAATTTATTCACTTTAAATTGAAATTCTCACCTATTTTCACCTTAGAAAAGGAGAAACTACTATTGTTCTAATTTAGAGAATTGTCAACTAAGTGTTTGACAATGATGACTGTTGCTCAGTTTGGTGAGAAAACTTTTGAGATTTCTGATGAGCACCATGGCTGGACGGGGATGTTTATTGTCAAAGATATTTTAGAGAATGAAAAAGATATATTCTTTTCTCTAGGAGGTCAATATTTATAGTCACAACTTACAAATAAGGAAACTATCCTAAATTAATTCCTACAATCAATCAATTAATCAATCTAATGCTTAAATTAAGCTACGTATTAAGTCAATATTTACAATCAATATTTACAACACTACCCCTTAAGTTGGAGAGTATATATCTATAACTCCCAACTTATTACAAATAGAGTCGATGGCAGTCTTTGTTGTCCAATTTATCAGCCATGATAGGACAAAGAAGTTTCTAGAGTAAAGATTTGGGAATCGAGAGAAGTTGGCCGAGAGGGGCTGAGGGAGTCGAGAGGCACCAAGAAGGAAAGGATTGAGAAAGAGAAGTTATGATTTAGAAAATCTGCTCTGATACTATGTCAAAGATATTTTAAAGAATGAAAAAGATAAATTCTTCTTTCTAGGAGGTCAATATTTATAGCCACAACTTACAAGTAAATAAGGAAACTATCCTAAATTAATTACTACAATCAATTAATCAATCAATCATTACAATCAATCTAAAACTTAAATTAAGCTACATATTATGTCAATACAGCTCTTTTAGGTAAATGGTTATGGAAGTTTGGTGATAGCAACGAGGATCTTTGGAAGGAAATCATTGTGTCTAAGTATGGGTGTGATAGTGGGGGTTGGTGCTCGGGCAGCGCTGAGGGGCCGATGGGTTGTGGGCTATGGGGCTACATCAGAAGAGAGTGGAGACCTTTTAAGGATAAATGTAAGTTTGTCATAGGTAAGGGTGACCGGGTGAAATTTTGGGATGACATGTGGAGTGGGGTTATGCCTCTGAAGATGAAGTTCCCCAGACTATACAGCTTGGCTACCAATAAGTCGGCATGGGTTAGAGAGTATGTGGTAAGCACAAGGAATTCGCTTGTTTGGTCTCCCTCCTTTAGAAGAGATTTCTTTGATTGAGAGCTTGAAGAGGTGGGTTCCTTTCTTAGTCACATCAATAATTTTCGGACAGTGGAAGGAAGAGAAGATCAGAGAATATGGCTTCCGGATAAATCTTCCTTTTCAGTGAACTCTTTCTACCAGAGTTTGTTCGCTTCTGAAAGCAATCCCTCTTGGAAGCTCATTTGGCATTCAAAAGCTCCCTCCCCCCCAAAGTCTCTTTCTTCGCTCGGGAAACTTCTTGGAAGGCCATTTTAACCGTGGAAAACATGATGAAGAGAGGTTTCCTAATGGCTAGTAGATGTTATTTTTGTAAGAATGACGAAGAGAGAGTGGATCATGCTCTCATGCACTGTCATGTTCCCTGGAGTTGCTGGAACCTTGTTCTTTCCATGTTTGGATTCTCATGGGTCATGCCAGAGATCGTCAAAGCCCTTTTGTTAGCTTGGGAAGGGTGCATTTTTCCAAAAGAAACTAAGAGAATTTGGAGATTAGCCCCCGTCTGCCTGTTGTGGTGCCTTTGGAAAGAAAGAAACAATCGTGTCTTTGAAGACCGGGAGCTTCCTACTCCCTATATTAAAGACGCCTTTTTGCGTTCATTATTTTTTTGGGCCACAGAGGCTCTTCCTGTTAACCTTTCTTCCTTTGTTGACTTTTTGGGGTCTTTAAGGCCGTTATAATTCTTCTTGGGGTTTTTGCCCTTTTGCCCCTCTCGGGCTTTTTTATATATACTCCTTACTTATCAAAAAAAAAAAGAAGCTACATATAATGTCAATATTTACAACATTTATGATAATTGAACGAGGAGCCAATGTGCTAAGAAGATTGTGGGTAACTTGTTTGGAATTGGAATTGGCTGTGTAATGTGTTGGAAAAGGCATCGAAGGAGAAGAAATGTTAGTTGTTCCCTAGGGTGTTACATGGAAAAGGGAGGAGTCTTTGGCTGTGGCATTGCTAAAACCCTATGGGCGAATACATGAAAGTTGTATCTAGAGTTGAAGTTGATCGGAGTTTATTCATCCTGGTGGTGGACGGTAGCGAAGGTTGGCTTCCAGCGGCTATAGCGTTTAGGAAATGGGACTTTTGCATCCGAGGAAAGCGCAGCTCAAAGAGTCTTCATATGAAGAAGTTGTGGAATTTCTAATGTGGTCGGAGACAAGGTTTGAAGTGGAGATGGGTCTTCAGAACGAATAGGAGGATGTTAGGGTCAACTTGAAGTCTTGTGAGGATCTAATTGAGTATTTGAAAAGATGCATTGTATGGAGGACAGGGTCGCTGTAGAGGGAGGTGCCGAAAATATATCAAGTTCAGGCATGGATAAAAAGGCACTAAAGGTGATGTAGAACAAGTTGCAGAGGCTTTTGAAGAACAATGGGAACGCTCCAAGTCCCATTCCAAGAAAAGGTACTAGTAGACACAGAGTTTATCAGTCACGTTTTTGGGAACGAAGACCCTATCCTGACTCAAAACAGCGAGACGGACAATACTCATGGCTTTGCCAGGATTGAAGCTGCCATGGGACCAAACGACTTCGTTTAGTCCTCTAATTTAACTTTTTTGCCATTTATAGTAATTTATTTTTTTTCAATTACTTTGTTTAAGAAAATTTGAATTAACTTCTGCTTGCGGCTATAGTTTCCTAGTTTGATATGGTTTCTAGTTTTCTAAAAAGCCCCAATTTTTATTAATTTCGGATTTTTTCTCTTTTTCGAAATTATTATAGTTTCTTAATTTTAATAGGACTAGTATAAGGAATTAGTAGATTCCTATTCAGATTAGTAGTAGTCTTATCCTATATATATATATGATGTAATGCAGTTTTTATTAGGCAGATTATCAATAATATATTTTTGTTTAAAAATTTGAGATTTGTTCTCTTTGGGTGAGGAGTCCCCTTTGTTTTTGGTTACTAAGAAATTCAATGTGTTTAATTCTCCTTCACGTTCCACACTGTGTTAAGAGGGCTAAGAAGTACGAACACAGATACGACACAACACGTCACGTGTAGGGGTGTCAATTTTTGGCACGATACGATAACACGACTCGAACCCGACACGTAGTTAGCGGGTTTGGGTGGAGCTTATATGGGTTCGGGTCATAAACGGGTCAACCCGTTTAGCACTGTTAGTAAACGTGTCGTGTTCGGGTTGTAATCGGGTTGACCCATTTAACACGAAATAATCCATTTAATTATTTCTGTCAAACCCGTTTAATACAAACCCGCCTAACCCGTCTGACTCATTTAGCTGGTTTGAACTTGTTCCTACTTTTATTAGTATGGTTTGTATTAATTTGAAACCTAGGATAATCCGATGATGGTTATGGACTTGTGGTTGTGGTTTGTATTAATTTGACATCTTAGATGATGCTACGATATATGGTTGTGTGGTGAATTTATTATTATTACTATAATGTGTTAAAAATGAATGAATTGGATTTTATCTAGTAATTTTATTATGAAAATGGATTATGCAATTTAAATGGGTCGTGTTACCTGTGTCATGTTATTCGTGTTTTAACATGACCTGTTTAATAAACAAGTTATACGGGCCGTGTCGTGTCACCCGTGTATTATACAGGTCTTGTTAGGGTTGAGCAAGTTTACACGAATAATTAATTGTGTTGTGTTCGGGTCGATCCATATAGTATAATTCACTTATCTTGACACGACACGACACGACACGGTTGACACCCCTAGTCACGCGGACACAACATTTCTAAATAAATAAGACACAGATACGTTATGGACACATTGAATATATATATATATTATTTTTTTTTATATGACCAAACAATATAAACCTAACTTTATTTTAATTAAAATTGGCATAAAAACATATAAATCACAAAAATAATTTTAAGATATTAAAATAACAAAGCCATTAAATAAAAATTTAAGAACTTCATTTAATCATTAACATGCATGATTTAAGTTCCAAAACAACATATTTGACGGGTTTGGAGCCCAGAGGGTAGACTCAGAGTTTTGGGCCTAGAAAAGACGGAGGTATTGGGGAAATCACACAAGCTATTTGACGGGTAGGAGTTGGGCCAACAAATCTAGTCATTTTAATGGCCCAATTAATAATGGTTCAGAAGAGTTGGGCCAAGGAATCTCATCCAAACAGGGGAGTGAGCCAGCCTAGGGAGACGACTCTAAGTGAGGGAGCCCATCTCGCAGCACAGATAAGAAGTGCAGAGACAGTCGTTAACCCAAGCAGGAGCCACGGCTTCCAGTCCAGGTTGGACCTGAAGGTGGAGATAGTCGAGCTGAGATTTTAGGAGAAGGAAGCAGTTTTAGAGATAGAAGAAAGGCTACCTAGAGGTTCATGGAGATCGAAGAGGAGGAAGCAAGGGAGGATCAAGAAGGAACCGAGCTCTCAAAAAAAGGGGAGGTGTTAGAATTCCAGTCAACCAATTACTAGGAAAGCAAGGGGGAAGGCCTCTAATGAAGGAGACTTCTTGGAATTTGTTTACCCTTCCCATGCACTTTATTTTTAAATTTCCCAAACCCATGCAGTTTTTTGATTAGTGTTGGGACCCATGCAATTTTTAAAGGCGTCTTTTCAAGAGATGCTTTTGAACCAATTTTTTCGACAAAAGCGTCTTTCCTAAAGACGCCTTTAGAGACTTCTTTTGAAAAGATGCCTTTTGTTGGATAGAATTCTAAGTGTTCAAGATTCGTTACTCTTTAAGTTTCCATATTTCAAGCCAAAAGGAGTCTTTTGAAAAGATGATTTGGATAAAATTTTTAGATCAAACATGTCTTTTCAAAAAACGCTTTTAAAAACTACATGGGTTTGGGCAATATTGAAAAAAATTGCATGGGTTCGGAAATTTTTTTTAAAAATTGCATGCATAATCTAAAAAATTCAAACTTCTTGGACATCTCCGATTCATCCTATGATGGACGTCTTCAAAGATTGTTGGTGGAAGATTCTCTTAGGAGTGGGCATCCCTGGACCGAAGTGAAAAATTGGAAGAATTCAAGCTTCTCGTGTCACGTCAAGGTGTTGATCTTGAGGAGAGAATAAGCAGATCGGTAGATGAAGCTGCTTCCAAGGAGGGTTAGATTGTGGCCGGGGAGGAGTTTAGCTCTGAATATTCTGTTGTATGCTCGCCATTAGCAGTAATAATTCGTGGGAAGGGTCAGTAAGGGAGGAAGCAGTTTGGAGGAGTGCATGAAGGAAGACAATATGAGGTTTCTGACCAAGTCCTTGGAAAGATTAAGGGTGTCAGTCAGCATATTCCTTGGAGTATCATGCTGAGGGGTTGAAGAAGACCTTCTGACTTTGTTTAGGGATATTGAGAAATACAATAGAGTGGGGAGGATTAAAGGTAGAAAACCAGAGCGGGAGGAAGCTAAGCAGCAGTTGGCTAGGAAGCTTAAGAGGTTGATGCAAAATTTATATTGCTCTATTAATTATGATGGGAGGAGAGAAGGGGAGGCTGTGAATGGAGTTAGGGGAGCTGACTGAAAAAGTATAACCATGAATTTGAATCTAATCATATGGAATATGAGGGGCTTAAACGACCTGAATAAGAGGATGGTGGTGAAGAGATTGTTGGGAGGGTGTAAACCAACAGTTGCATGCCTTCAGGAAATGAAAGTGGAAACCATGACTGCTGAGATGGCTAGGAGCATTTGGGGGTCAAGATGGGTGGAGTGTACTTGTTTGAATGCTAGAGGAGTTGCAGGGGTGATTATAATTTTAAGGGATTTCAGGGAGGTAATTTTTACTGATTGCAGCATAGATGAATACTGAGTTAATTTTAAATTCAAGCTGCTTGAAAGGAATCTTGAGTGGGATTTTTCTGGTGTTTATGGAGCTCAAACTGATTTGGATAGATGAGTGTTGTGGAGGGAGTTGCAGGACATTCAGGAAGATGGCTTGTTCCCAGGTGGGTGGGTGGGTGGGTGGGGGGGGGGGGGGGGGGGGGGGGGGGGTGTGATTTCAACTTCATTAGATTTCCAGCCTACAAAATCAAAGGGAGGCAATCTTTCGAGGGGCACACAGGAGTTCTCTGGTTTTGCAGATGACTGTAGCCTGGTTGATCTGCCTCTAAAAGGGGGAAATTACACATGGTTCAGGGGAGGGGACAGTCAAGCCAAATCCAGGTTGGATCACTTTCTGATTTCCTGTTCTTGGGAGGATTCCTTTCCAGGTGTTCCCCAGCTGAGATGTGGTGGATTTAACTGCGGGAGAATCCCTTTCAATTTTGAGAATATGTGGCTACAAGTGAAGGGGTTTTAAGGAGTTGATTGCTTCATGGTGGTAGGGCTGCAACGTGGAAGGGAACCCCAGCTACATCCTGGTTACAAAATTAAAGTTGTTGAAAAGTAATCTTTAGATCTAGAATAAGGATTTTTTCAGCAATGTGCTGGTTTGGATTGAGAGGTTGTTGCAAGATATTCAGGGAACAATTATCTTCTATCTCAGGGGAGGAAAAGAATCATAGGGATAAATTAAAGGGGGAATTGGGCTTGCTATTTAAGGCAGAAGAGACTTTATGGAGGAAAAAATCATGGGCTTGGTGGCTCAAAGCAGGAGACAACAAGAAGCTTTTTTTTTTCATTGGGTTGCAAGAGTTCACAACAGGAGGAATAGATTTTTCTCCATTAAAATTGACAAGCAAATGTTGAGGGATGAGCAGGAGGTGAGGGACGGGATTGCCGAATTTTACCGGAATTTGTTCCAAGTGTCCTGCTGCTGGAGGCTGGGTATTAATAATCTTGTTCTGTCTAGACTGATTGGCGAGGAAGCTGCAATTTTAGAGAGGCTCTTTGAGGAAGAGGAGATAGCCTTGTTCCTCTTGTGATGGACATTAGGCTCCGAGTCTCGATGGGTTCACAATTTCCTTCTTCAAACATTGTTAGAAGATGGTGAAAAAGTATGTCTCGGCAGTTTTTCAGTATTTTCACAGATTTGGCACCTTCGAGAAGAGCCTCAATGCTTCTTTTGTTGGTCTTATCCTTATGAGGGGGCTGAGGACATTAGGGATTATTTCCCAAATAGCCTGGTGGGGAGTGTATACAAGCTTCTAGCAACGGTTCTCACTATGAGGCTTAAAAGGGTAGTGGGGAGTGTGGTCTCCACCTATCAAAATGAATTTGTGGGAGGCAGGCAGATTCTTGATGTAGTGCTTGTTGCTAATGAGTGCATCGATTTTCAAATGAAGAGGAAGGGGGTGGGTTTTTTGTGCAAGTTGGATATTTAAAAGGAATATGATCATGTGAATCGGAAATTTGAAATTTTCTAATTGCGATATTGAAAAAAAAAGATTTTGGAGAGAAGTGGATGGATTGGATTAGAACATGCATATCCTCAGTATCTCTATTAGTTTTGGAATGGGTCTCCTACGGGTTCTTTCAGTCATCTTAAGGACTTAGACTGGGTAGTCCATTATCACCATTTCTGTTTGTCATTGTTATGGAGGTTTTCAATTGTAAGATGGTAAGAGCTGAGGATGGGTATCTTCTAAGGGATCTTAGGGTGGAGGATGGGGAAGGGAGAAAGGTGGATGTTTCTCATCTTTTGTTTGCAAATGATACCATTATCTTCTGTGAAGCAAAAGGGAGACAACTTAGGTTTCTTCGATATGTCCTTTGTTTCCTAGAGGTTTCTAGCGCGGGGGTGAATTTAAGCAAGAGCAAGATTATCCCGGAGCGAAAGTTTAGAAATGTTGAGCAGATGACTATGACTATGGGTTGCAAAGTGGAATCGTTGCCTTCTACTTATTCAGGTTTGCCTTTAGGGGCTTCACCTAGAGCTTGTGCTATTTGGACCTGATAGTTGAGCGCTTCCAAAGGCATTTGGCAAGTTGGAAGGGTAAATATTTGTCATGGGAATGTTGATTCCCCACTTATTACATGCCTTTGTTTTCTATCCCATCGACGGTGGAAAGGTGGCTTGAGAAACTTCAGAGAAATTTCCTTTAGGGTGGCAAGGATGGTGAAAAGAAGGTGCACTTGGTTAGGTGGGAAATTGTGAAAACTCCTATCTCTGTAGGGGGTTGGGGTGAAGTAGGTGGGGATTGTTAACAAAGCTTTGTTGGGTAAATGGCTATAGAGGTTTGGGGTGGAAAGTCAATTGTTGTGGAGAAATATGGTGAATATCAAGTATGGGTACGGGAAGGGTGCTGGTTTCCAAGTGAGGTGAGGGGAAACTATGGTTGTGGGCTTTAGAGATCTATCTAAAGCGGAGTACAAGATTTCAGGAGTGTTCGGTTTTCTATAAGGGAGGGTGATTGTGAGATTTTGGGTCAACCTTTGACGTGGGGAAAGGGTGTTCAAGGAGAGGTTTCCTCAGTTGTAAGGGTGGCAAGGAATAGGAATAGGGTGGTGGCAGACTTTTTCCTTTGGGAAAGTGGGGAGGCAATGTGGTATCCTAATTGGAAGGGATTTCCATGATTGGGAGTTGGGGGAGATGGGGAGTTGTTGGAAGTGATGACTAACATTCAATTGGTTATAGGGAGAGGGACTCTATGGTGTGGATTCACAATAGCCATAGGACTTTCTTGATAAAGTCTTATTACAAAGAGTTTATGGGTTGTAGTGAGGAGTATCCTTGGAAGTTGATTTGGTATTTTGGAGTGCCTTCAAAAGTGGCTTTGTTTTTGCTTGGGTTGCTTTTTGGGAGGCTCTCGTAACCACAGATAACTTACAGAGGAGAGGATTCTAGCTAGCCAATTGTTGTTGTTTGGGCATGAAGAGGATGGAGACGACGAATCATCTTCTTCTACATTGTTTGGTGGCAAGTGATTGTTGGGGCCTTGTCTTCTCTATTTTTGGTTTCTCATGGGTCATGCCAACAAGCATTAATGAAGTTCTTCAAAGTTGGGGTGGGGTTTGTCCTTTGAAAGAGATTAGGAAAGTTTGGACGATGGCCCCATTGTGTTTGATTTGCTGTATTTGGAGGAGCGCAATAATAGAGTTTTTGAGAATACAGAAAAACTCCCTTTTCTTTTAAGATACTTTTTTGTGTCTTTTGTATTTTTGGGTTGTAGAGGAATTCCCAACATATTTAGGGTCTTTTGTAGAGTTTTAGGGTTTGTTAAGGCTTTAATTAGAGCAATCTTTTGTAATTATGGGTTCGCCCCCCTCAGGCACTTAACAATTTACTTATAAAAAAAATACACTAGTCTTCCCATTAAAATAAGATGTAGCGATCTTCTCATCATCATCTCTCACATAAAATGGCAGTCTATCTTTATATGTTTGCTTCTCTAACTAGGGATGGTAAAATGCCCCGCACCGCCGGGCCCCTGCCCCTACAGGAACAGGTTCTGGGAGATAATAAATGGGGTGGGTTCGGGTTCGGGGATAGCTAAAAAAAAGGACCCGTCGGGGGAGGGTTCACCCCGCCCCGATTAAGAATCCACACATCAATCTGTATTAAGAATCCTAAGCACAATATGCCAAAGATTTGAAGAATTCTCAAAGATTTTAATGATATTAATGAAATCAGTTGAGCCAAAGCTGTAGAGAGAAATTTGAATTAAATTGAAACACAAACATCAAGTGCAGGACATGACTTACATTTATATATAAATCCAGTAGCCATGTGACTTGGATTGAAATTGTGAAACAAAGCAGTAAATGTCACTTGTTCCAGATACCATATGCAACAAAATAAACGGGGGGCAGGCCCCCAATGGGGTACATAAACAGGGTAGGAGTTGGGGTCGGGGTCGGAGGTGGAAAATATAAATGGGGTTGGGGTTGGGGAAGGGGCACCCCACCCCGTTGCCATTCCTATCTCTAAAGCAATATTGAATTAGAAGTAATATACATAGCAGCTCATTTGTCACATGGCAATGTCATAGGTTGTGTTATTAGAAAATCTCGTCTCTTGTATAAGTAACCTAACCCAAATCTTCTTAATTGCATTGTGTGCCGCTGCTTTATATGTTGCTTCTACTCTTGAACTAGCCACTAAGTTCTTCTTCTTTCTCTTCCATTAACCAAGTTACTATCTACAAATGTGAAATATCTAGAAAAAGAACCCATATCCAATTAAACTCAAGCATAATCTGAATTAGAGTAGCCTATAACATCAAGAGAACTAGAAAGTTCAACCTTAACTTAGAGCTCATTTAAGGTACCTCATGATACGATGCACAAGTTCCCAGTATTGTTGACTCTGCATAAATTGACTAACCCCCTAACTACAAATGCAATGTCATGATATGTTATGTTAACATAAATGAATTCCTTAACGATCTTCTATATCAAATAGGATCATCAAATAATTGGCTTACATCACTCTCAAATTTCACATTAGGATCTCTAAGGATTTTAATTGGTTTTGTCTCCCAAAAGACCAGTCTCACAAAAAATACTGGTTTTATACTTCCTTCGTCAAAGGGAGATTCCCTTTGGTAACCTTTATGTTAAAGAAATATCTTAATTAACAAAGATTTTTCCTTCTGGAAGTGTCAACTAAAGTGAACTTTAAGATCACTAATATCTTTCACATCACAGCCAATAACAACAAAGTCATCAACATACATAACAAGAATGATAGTTCCACTGGGCATCTATTGTAAAAACTCTAAATAATTGTACACGGTTTGCTTTAATCCAACTACAGATCTTATGTGACACCCCACTAAGAAAGATATCTTAGGGGTTGCTTCATATAAATCTCCTTCGAAAACCATTGTGAGGAAAAACATTTTTTATCTTCTCTCTATCCCATAGAGTCTTACTTTCTGTTTTGGTTTGTCCCATAATGTGTGTCCATGGTCTTGCTCCTTTGTACGACTCAGTTATGACCCGCGGTGTAGTTTGGTGCGAACTATGATACACCATGTTGTAACCCACCTCAGGAACATGGGATTTAGTGGATTGGAGGCTAGTGAGAGGGGCTCAGTATTGATTGATCAAGGAATCTTCCTATCAGGTACCCAGGCCAATGAGAAAAGGACACACGTTATGGCAAGCGTGAATGACGGGAACCCTAATCGTCGTACACTCGAGGCGCCTATAAATAACACCCTTGCCCAAAAGGGAAAGGCAAAACATTCCTCCACAAGAAAGGACCCTGTTCATTCCTTTTTCCCATAACGGACAACCGCCGACCTAACCACACTTCGCCTGACGTCTTACTCACACTTTTTTCCACTGATCTTGTGCCCCAGTGCTGGTTCCACCTCCTCTTTGGTCATCTTAGGAGGAAGGCTCCTAGCAACCCCCATTTTCTCACTTACACCTACATTACCCCTACTACGATATGCATGTATGTATACATGTTGACTTTATGCATTAGTACGAGGGAAATTTTGGACGAGTAAAATGAAAACTGTGACTTGTCAATGCAATAATTAGATCTCCTTAAATAATATGCTTTTCAAAGAACACACTCTTTGTTGAATGAAGGGAGTATTTATTAGGTAAAGAGGGCTACCTTCACAATTTAAATTGAGAGTAGTACTCAAATTGAATTAAGAAAGGGTAGTGGAGAAAAAGGTGTCAAAGTAGTAAACTCCAAATGTTTTAAGTTCTTAGATATCATTCTTATGTACAACTACCATCTCAACACCAATTGCTCTTGTCCAATGAGTAGATAATTAGGCCTGAACATGGGAATGATAGACAACAAGATACACTACAATATAAACATGCCTTCAATGATGCAATAAAATATCATCACCCCAAAATTCTTTGGGAACATACATAAGAAGCATTTGCATTTTAGCCACTTCAAACTGTTTGTTCTCACTCTCAACTGCACCATTTGTTGAGGAATATAATCATAAGAAGTTTGATAGATAACACCATGAGAGTCACAAAAAAACTAAAGAGCACCTCTAACATACTGTAATGCATTATTAGATCATGATCACAAATTAAATAACCGAATTGAGTCCCAACTTCCATATCAGATAATAGAAAGATTAAGCGCTGGTTCCAAACTGATGTAGGATGATACTAGGAAGCTTATAATAGTGCTCCCTACAATGAATTTTGTGGTGGGTTGTGGTTACGAAAATCTTGTAGGATTAGGTTTTAGAAGGTAGAGGAAAGGTTGCAAGATTTGTGAAATGAAAGGGTTTGGAATTGGTTTGATTTTAAAATTGTAGCAATTTTTTAGAGTCGTTTGTTGGAAATTCTAGGGTTTTAAGTGTTAAAGGCCAAAAGATGGGGGAAGGTCTAGGTTTGATTAGAGCTAGATAGGTTAGAGTCAAAGGGATGAATTAGGGGTTATTTTAGAGTTGGGAACACAAACCCAAGAATAGTAACTATAGTGGGAAGGTCTAGGTTTGATTAGAGCTGGATAGGATAGAGTCAAAGGGATGAATCAGAGGTTATTTTGGAGTTGGGGAACGCAACCCAAGAATAGTAACTATAGTCTTGCACTTAAGTCATACAACACTTCAAATTCTGATGGTTCTTTGGCCAACAATGAAATGTATAGGCTATAGGGTGATTTGAGTCGGTGTTAATTAATACTAGAAACATGGAATGGCCTAAAAAATAGATTGGCGTAAAGTTCCATACTCCATGGATCATGTAGTAGCACGATATAAGGTTCTTACTTCTTATTGTTGTGTTTGTACCAGGCATTCTTTTTTAATTTATGCCGTGGGTGTGTCCAATTATTTCAATCAATCAGTAAGTAGGGCCTTTGGTAATCTAGTTGGTGGCATTCTACTGGGTTTCTACATTTCTTGACTAGAACAAATATTTTAATATTTCAGGCATTGTGCACTTTAGTCTTATTTCAGAGTAGACTTTATTTTTAATCCAGTAGATAGTGTCATTATAAATTAGTGATGAAGATGGATAGATACTAGTGGTTTGTTTATCTAGTGATTTGAATACCTATTTTAACTTGAACTCAATTTTGTGGGTCCTTGGAAGAACTAGAAGAAATACAATACCTCTTTTGGTGGAGCCTGCCAAACAACCTTGTCCATTCACACCATCAACTTTTGGGACCTTGACAATTTAGTTGTTATAATGGAAGTGTTGTTGCATGGTCCAACAAAAATGATTGGGTTAGCATCTTGTGGCAATTTACTAATGGTGATGAGGAGAGAGAATTTACATACCAGGTCATTTGCCCAAAAAAAAAAAAAAATCAGAGATGTTCAAATGGAAAAATAGATAGTATGAACTTGTTAGAATAGTATTATTATATATTATTAGTTAGCCTCATTAAGGGTAGTTTAGTACTTTGATCTTTTGTTAACCCTACTATAAAGGGTTCTTTATTATTTTCTCTTGCAACTACTGATAGATTACAGAATATAATATTTTGGTTGCTCTTTCTTCTTCTTTTCTTTTCTCTATTGAACCAAAATTTTCATGGTATCAGAGTTTTGATCAAGCGTGGGACCTTGGCAAAAACAGGGGCAAAAACAGTGAGAACATAGAGGAGTTTCTGATCTATCATACGACCGCTGATGTCATCCTCATCAGTTTCGAATGACAAAGGCTAGGGTTTGGTTCGGATTTTCATGAGGAGTGCTTTGCTGATTTTAGCAGAATTTTTTGGGGCCATTTGATAAGGTTTTTGAATTTTTGAATGCTTTTCAGAAAAATGGCTTCAATTTTTCAATCTATTAATCGCAGCTTTTGTTTTTCAATTTTGTTGCTTCTAATCAGTCACAATAGCTGCGTTTTGGACTTTAGAAGGTGTTTCTAACCAACCCATGATGGTTTCCTTTGGTTTTTGATGTATTTAGTTGATTTCGGAGGTGGGTTAAGCATTGTGCAATGCATGGGAGGTTATTCCTGGATTTTTTTGAGCTTGAATCTGACTTGGAATTATTTGTTTGGGTTTTGCTGTGATATTGGAGGTTGGGTACTTATTTTTTTGGTACTTTTGTTGGTTGGCTGATATTGTGTTAGTGTGTTTTGTTGTCTTGTTGCATTCTATTGTGTGTTGTAGCCTTGAAACAGAACTACAATTGTTTGATTTAAGATTATTTGTGATATTGGAAGTTGGGTTTTATGGTTTGGTGATTGCTCTTGTTGCTTTGGCCTACTTTTTCATTTTAGTAAGTTCTATCTTCTTTGGTTGGTTATGGCAAGTGGGAACTCTGACTCCCTTTAGGTTATTAGTGTAAGGCTAACATGAGGTAATTATGCTTACTGGGCTTATGTAATGAAGAATTTTCTAATAGGCAAGAATATGTGGGGTTACATTACTGGTGTTAAGAAAGTTCCAACTGATACTAAGGCAGAAAACTACAATCAGCTGTTGTCCACTTGTGAAGTTGATAATGTAAAGATTATTACTTGGATAAATAATTCCATTGATCAATCCATTGGAGTGCATTTGGTTAAGTTTGACACGACCAAAGAAATCTGGGAATATTGATCGAAATTGTTTGTACAATCTAACTTTGCGAAGAGGTATTAATTAGAGTATGACATTTGGGCTATTTGACAGGCTGACGAGAGTATACAGAAGTTTTACTTTATTATGATGGGATTTTGGGATCAGTTAACTCTCATTGAGGAAGTGCGTCTTAAGGCTCTTCCAGAAAAGGGTCTTTCCCCTTACCTACACAAGCAGTGTTAGCTGTTCCACCTAAGCCACAAGCTAGCACTCAGCCTAGGCAGCAAATCAAAGTGGGTGCTGATGAGTGTGCTTTCTGTTGTGAGAAGGCTCATTGGAAGGCACAGTGCCCTAAATTAGTGAACAAAGGAGTTCGAGGACCACAACAACAGTCATTTAGAGGTAGAGATCGTCAAATTGTAACAGTTGCACCACCAATCGCTGAGCCCTCTACATTCTCATCCCTGTCCTTGATCGCTGAGCAATTGCAGAAGCTCCTTTCTACTCCTCAGCCTAATGCTTTATCAGTCTCTTCCTTTGTAGGTTCATTCTCCTTAGGGTCATTAGGTATATCGCAGACCACTTGGGTTTTTTACTCAGGTGCTACCCACCATATGACTAGTGATTCATCTTTATTTGTATCTACTCTTTCTTCTCCTATTTCTGTTATTGCTGCCAATGGAACTCCTACGTCCTTGGCAGGCGTTGGTTCTATTGTCTCTCCTCGGTTATCTCTTCCTGATGTGTATTATTTTCCCCAACTCACGTTAAATTTGATCTATGTTAGTTAGTTATTTGATTCTGGTTTTTTAGTTCACTTTTCTCCCTCTGCTTGTGTTTGTGCAGGATCCTCGGTCGAAGAAGCTGATTGGGACAGGCCGTAGAAAAGGAAGGCTATATGTGTTAGAAGAGTTGCATGTTCCTACTGTTGCTGCCTCTTTAATTGATATAGCTTATTTTCATTTAAGTCTAAAGTCATCTAGTTGCTATTTATGGCATTCTCGTCGTGGTCATATTTCTAGTAGTCGTTTACAGTTTTTAGTTTCAACTGGTTGTTTAGGTAATTTGGATTGTTATGATATTTTAGATTGTAGTGGATGCGAACTAGCAAAATTTACTGCCTTGCCATTTAATTAAAGCTCCATTGTTTCTCTTGCTCCTTTTGATCTCATTTATTCTGATGTGTGGGGACCTTCTCCTATCCCTACCAAAGGGGATCCAGATATTATGTTTCTTTTATTGATGATTATTCTCGATATTGTTGGGTTTATTTAATGAAGCATCGCTTTGAATTCCTTTCTATATTTTTTACTTTTCGTGCCATGGTACATACTCAATATTCTTCGGTTATTAAATGTTTTAGGTGTGATTTAGGTTGGGAATATTCCGCAAATGCCTTTTTTGACTTCTTGAAATCAGCTGGCACTATTCCCCAGTCTTCATGTGTAGATACAGCTGAGCAGAATGGTGTACCCGAGCGTAAGCATAGGCACATCATGGAGATTGCTCGTTCTCTTTTGCTGTCTGCTAGTGTTCCTAGTACCTTTTGGGGGGAAGTTGTTCTTACTGTAGTTCACTTGATTAACCGCATTCCGTCCATCATTACTTCAGGAGTCTCTCATTTTGAGAGATTGTGGTAAACCTCCTGATTACTTCTCATTGCGTGTGTTTGGATGTACATGCTTTGTTTTCCTTCCTAATGGAGCTCATACCAAACTTTCTTACTCGTTCAACACTGTGTCTTTTTTGGTTATGGTGAGGGACAAAAGGGGTATCGTTATTATGATCCTGTTGCTAAGAAACTCTATGTCTCTTGACATGTGGTTTTTATGGAGTATATTCCTTTTTTTTTCTATTCCTACTAGTTCTCACACTTTACACAAATCAGATCTTAGTTATCTTGATCATTTTCCTGATATTGTTCCTTATTGTTCCTTCTCAATCCTATGTTAGTGATGTGACTATCTCTGATGTCTCCCATTCCTCGGATTCTTCTGTTACTCATCCTCCTATTCTTCATACTTACACTCGCAGGAACACAACTATCTCTACAGGTATAACTCCTTCGCTTATCTCCTTTGACTCCCGATCAGGTTCTGTGGACGTGGATCCTGCTCCATCTCGGTATCCTTATCGTATTCGTAAGTGTCTAGATAGGTTTGGTTTCTCTGATTCTTCTTATTATGCTAATTATTGTTCTTTCTTATATTCTATTCATTCTCTCTCTGAACCTACCTCTTATAAGAAGGCTTGTCTTGATCCTCTTTGGCAAAATCCTATGGATGAAGAGCTTTCTATATTGCTTAAGATTGGCACATGGGACTTGGTGTCCTTATCCTCTGATAAACGTGTGGTTAGTTGTAAGTGGGTATGTAAGATCAAGACGAGATCAAATGGTACTATAGAACGATACAAGGCTCGATTGGTGGCCAAGGGATTTACTCAGGAGTATGGCATTGACTATGAGGAGACCTTTGCCCCTGTAGCTAAAATGACTACAATTCGCACAGTGATTGCAGTAGTTGTTGTTCGTCAGTGGAGTCTTTCTCAAATGGATGTCAAAAATGCTTTTCTTAATAGAGATTTGGTTGAAGAAGTTTCATAATTCCCCCTCTTGGTCTCCTTCATAATCCTAGTGAAGTTTGCAAACTACGGAAGCCATTATATGGTCTCAATCAGGCTCCTCGAGCTTGGTTTGACAAATTCTCTACCGTCGTTTATGATTTGGGCCTTCATACTAGTGATGATGATTCTGCTTTCTTTCTCCATGCTACTTTTGCGGGGTGCATTGTTTTCTTACTCTATGTTGATGACATGATTCTTATTGGTGATGACATAGCTGGGATAGAGCTGTTGAAATCGCAGTTGCAAGACTATTTTGAGATGAAAGATCTGGGCGCTCTTCATTATTTCTTGGGTATTGAGGTTGCTACTTCTTCGAAGGGTTATCTTCTATCTCAGTCCAAGTATGCGTCTGATGTTATTCAACGAGCCCGTCTAACAGAGAGTTGGACAGTTGAGACCCCATTAGAGCTCAATGTCTGTTATTCTTCTTCTGACAGGATTCCATTGTCTAATCCCACCTTATATCGCACTATAGTTGGGAGCTTGGTCTATCTCACTATCACTGGCCCTGATATTGCATATGCTATTCATGTTGTCAGTTAAATTTGTTTCTTCTCCTACTGTTCATTGGGTTGCTGGTTTTCGCATTTCCAGCTATCTTTGTGATACATTGCATCAAAGTTTATTGTTTTCTTCTTCCTTTTCCTTGGAGCTTCGAGCCTATTTTGATGCTGGCTGGGCTGGTGATAGTATGGATAGAAAATCTACTACTGACTTTTCTATCTTTTTTGGTGATTCTCTCATTTCCTGGAAAAACAAGAAGTTAATTGTTGTTGCTCGCTCTTCTGCCGAGGCTGAATATCGTGCAATGACTACTACTACAGTTGAGATTGTGTGGTTACACTGGTTGCTTGTTGATCTTGGCATTACTTTGTCTGCTCCTACTTCCATGAATTGTGATAACAAGAGTGCTATTCAGATTGCACACAATTCTGTCTTCCATGAGCGTACTAAGCACATTAAGATTGATTGTCATTTTGTGCGTCATTATCTTCAGCTTGGCGCAATTTCTCTTTCGTTTCTTCCTTCTACCTTGCAGTTGGCCGACTTTTTTGTGAAGTCTCGTACAGTTAAGCGCTTCCATTTCCTGCTTGACAAACTCTCAATGCTCTTTGCCGCCTCATCATGAGTTTGAAGAGGGGGGGGGGGGGGGTTAGAATAGTATTATTATATATTATTGGTTAGCCTTATTAAGGGTAGTTTAGTATTTTGATCTTTTGTTAACCCTACTATAAAGGATTTCTTTATTATTTTCTCTTGCAACTACCGATAGATTATAGAATATAATATTTTGGCTTCTCTTTCTTCTTCTTTTCTTTTCTCTATTGAACCTAAGTTTTCAGAACTAAGATTCCAATTAGTATATAGATGTCCAATTTTTGTTGGAGGTCTAGATTGGTTGGAGGATTTTGGAGAATCAGCTTGGGGAAATCGGAATTACCTAATGGTTATAGGGCATCTGAGCTAGGTCAACCGTTGAGTATCCACAACTGAGTATAACAATGTAAAACAACATAGTTGAGCACTGGTATAGATAGGTGCTTGTTTTGTCTTGATGTTTAGAATGCTTCTATGCCTCTGAGTTTTTTTATTTTGTTTTTGTTTTGTTCCTCCATTTGGGAGTGTTTTTGTTACTGCCTTTTGGCTTTTGGTTTATATATGATTATTTAACCAAAAAAAAAAAAAAAACTTAGTTGAGCACTGGTTCATACAATTAATATGAATTCAACACAGTGAAAATGAATTTACTTCCAAAATCATTGGTTTCTTTTCCAGTGGTGCCTTATGGACCTCACTTTTGTGGGCCTCACTCTTCTAAATGCAAGAGACTAAAACAAGGAATGTCACCACTCTGAAAATTTCCAGAAATTATATCAATCAAATATTTCGGGTGCATGTTATTGGCAAGATATGTAATCTAGAAGAATAAGCACTTGTGACAAATGAGCCTATAACAACGGCAGTTTTAGGGGTGTAACATATGAGAGATAGAGAGAGAGAGAGAGAGAGAGAGAGAGAGAGAGAGAGAGAGAGAATTTTGTTAATCTTTTCAAAGCAATTCATGCATAGATGGAGAAGAGGGAAACCAATTATCTCAATTTAATCAAAGAGGCAGCTAGCTAGTTCACTTTTTGTGTGAATAGTTGATGTTATTGCTAAAAAACAGAAAAACTGCTGAAATTTCATTGGGGAGTGTTGAAATAACAAACACTTGCTTGCTTTCTTTCTTCTCTTTCATTAATCAACGATTAAACAGGGTCACTATATCAAGTAAAAAAATTGCAGTTTAATCTGAAAATCTTTTTAAAAAAAATCCTTTATATATCTAACCAGTGAGCCATATCCTCTGGAGAAGGATGCATTTATTTGTATAACTTTAGAGATTTTAGAAGTGCCTCACGGTTAGGTATGCCTTAAAAAAATAAAAAAACTTAATAAATTTGCCTCTTCCTTTGCTCTTGCATAAAATCAAACTCTAGTTTGTTTTGTTTTGATTGATGTCCATCTGTGTGCATACACTTAAAAGTATTAATATTTTGCATTGCATTCTTTTTAATGTTCATTTTGTGTACGTAAATTGCAAATGTACATTGTCCAACTGAAAAACTAGAAGGCTACTTATTCTAAATGTCTGCTCATTAATCCTTTGAAAACTAGGTTAAGCATCAAATGCATGTTCAGAATTAATATTTGTTTGTTCCAAACACATAAGATGTGTTGCCCTCTAAACTTTTCTAACCCAGCAGGTGGCATCTCTCAAAGATACAATTGCGAAGAAAGATGAGGAGATTGAGAGGTTGCAACTGCTTAAAGATCTCAAAAATGTGTATCCTGGAGTCAATGGCGAGAAACGTGGTACAAGCTCATTGAGGTATGGGTCTCCCTCTCCAAGCAAAAAATCCATAGGTCGGACTCCTCAACGAAGCTCAAAATTGTCTGCTGGTAAAGGCTCAGGTGTTATTGAGAAAGCAGCTTCTGATCAGGACAACTTCTCAGATAGTAGTGATAAGCATTCCGAAGCTGGTTCTCAGCATTCTATGGATGACTTTAAACACCAAAAGGAAAACCCCCACCGGCAATCAGAACCTGCTGGAGGGGGCATAGGTCTGAAATTATCTGCAGATGTTGAGATCTTAGGATTCAGTAATGCAGAATATGAGGAGAAATTGAGTGACATATCTGATAGTGGTCTTTCTATGGGAACAGACACTGACGGCTCTGCAGAATCCAATCTTTTCCCTCAAGCTGCAAAGCCGTCAGAGTACACAGCCAAGTGAGTATTGCATCTACTCTTATGGCATTTGATGTTTGCATGAGAATCGTAATTGAAAAATAAAAATTGTAGAATTTTCCGTGCTTGGTTTCATGTTCATTTAAAAATTAAAATAAAATAAATGTGCTCAGTGGTTTAAACAAATCTGTAACTAGACCATAATTAAAAAGAGTCTTTCTGTGCAGGCCAAAGTCAGTGGTGGCTAAAATGCCTCGACCCCCACAAAGATCACCAAAATTCTCTCCCAAGGTGCCAACAGGTATGTAAAATTAATGCTTTTCAAAAAAAAAAAAGAGTGCTATTCTTGTTGGTAAATAAAATGAGCTCATATTCCTTTGAAACTTGAGATTGTAACATTAATTTATATTAATTTTTGTGATATGCTTTGTTTTAACTTTCACAATCCATGCACATCATGCAGAGGCCAAGGCCAAGGCCAAACCAGTTTCTTTTTTTTTTTTTTTATCAGTTAATGGTTGACTAGTTGATTTCTCACCCAAATCATTTCTTCATTGATAATGTGTTTTTTCAGCTACAAAGTGTGTGGGTGCTTTTGTCTCTTATTTTTGTACCACATCAAACCTAAAGTGGAGGTAGATAATATAAGGCCAATTAACTGGGCAGTCCACCACAAATGAACTGGAATAGCTGCGCCATTTAGATATAGCATTTTAGAAACCATTTTCCATTTCCAAATTCTAAAACAAATTACACCTATTTCCCGAATAGTCTTCAGACTTGAAATTCTAAAACAAATTTTAAAAATGTATCCAAACGGGTAAGCATGGATAAAATAGATAACATGAGGAGATGATTTCGTGGTAGCTCATAAGAAGGCACCACTATAATTTTTTTTTCCCATAATTATATATAAAATAAATCTCTCTCTCTCTCTCTCTCTCTCTCTCTCTCTCTCTCTCTAACACACATTTTTGGATGAGACTAGTGTGAACAATTTAGGTTTGAATTTAAGAGTAGTAAGTGGCGGACCTAAACCATGGAGTTAAGGAGCAAAAATATAAAAATTAAAATTTAAGAGGGTTTTTTTTTTGTGGAAATAAGAAATATTTTGGTTTTATTTTTTTTTTAAATTCTATAGAAAATAGGGTTTTTTTTTTTTTTGGGGGGGGGGGGGGGGGGAGGGTGGGTGCCATTGAGAGTAGTTATTTAGGCTCATAAAATGAGGTGTGAATATAAATCAACTGGGCTAGTCTCGTTGGTTCCTCATGACACTCTTCGAGTTCAAGTCCTTCACTTAAGGGAGATGTGAAATTACCAGTAGTTAGAGTTCTTTGATACGTGACAAGTGAGTTCTTTGATATTCTTAAATGTTGAAAGTTCGTAATAGATGTAATGTATTAAAAAAAGAAAAGAAAAAAGACAGCGTGATCAGGTTTGCCTCCTTCTCCTCCTCTTTCTCGTTGGTTGCCTCGTTCTTCTTCTCTCTTAAAATGAAATGTAGATGCATCATGGGTGAAGGAAACGGAGATGGGAGGTGTCGGTGGTGTTATTTGGAATGGGGAGTTTATTCCAGGATTTTCGTCTAGAAAGAAGTCTATTTGTAATTGTCTTATGATACAGACGTTAGCTGTTTTGGAGGGGTTAAGATTTTGTTTGGACATGGGTATTCGGAACTTTAAGGTTGAGTCAGATAATAAGATGTTGGTTACTATGTTATGTTCAACTAATCTTTCCCTCCAGAGTTAGATTACCCTCTTGTTGATATTAAACATTTGCAATTTGGGTTGAGTGTGTTGAGATTTCTGCATGTTTGTTTGACCTGTAATAGGGTGGCACATGAGTTGGCTAAGTTTTCTTCTTTGGAAGAGAGTTTTGTTGCTTGGTTAGAAAATCTTCCTAATTGGTTGGATTTTGTTTTGGCTTGGGATATTATGATTGTACTGTGACTTTTCTATTTTAATGAAATTACTTTTCCGTTTTATATATATATATATATATATATATATAATGCATTACTATAGAAATTTATGAACAAGCTTTATCTATTTCTTATTGCAACCAAACTCAAATTCAAGCTTGTGAAGATAACACAAGAAAGGTTTCATTAATTTATTTGCTAAAGCTAATGCTTTAATGCTTATCTTATAAAAACCCAATCTCAGCCATTAAATTTTGCATTTTTAAAACAAGTTCATTTGTTTGGACAAGAAGAGGGGATTTGATGGCTTGTGTGTGGTAATGATCTACTCCACATTTTGTAATGTGTACCACAAAAAGTGGGCCTAGCCAAGGCCCATTAGAAGGTAATAAAAACAAATTGGGTGATTGGAGATGTAGATAGGCTGCTAATTTTGGATCACAAATCTTTCCTATCATTAGAAGGTAATAAAAACAAATTGGGTGATTGGAGATGTAAATGGGCTGCTAATTTTGGATCACAAATCTTCCCTATCCTAAAAACCAGCACTTCCGATATATCAATATATATATATATATATATATATATATATATTTCCTTTTATTTATATATATATATTTATATATTTCCTTTTATTTTAAGTTTTTTTAAAATTTGTTGGCGGAGATCTTACCAATAGAAGATGACTTAAATCATGAATAAAGTCAAAAATGGAATCTTTAAAATTGAAAACAATTTAATGCTCCATTCGGTTGGAAAATTTTATTGAAAAAGAAATAAAGGGAAAGGAAAAGGAAAGCGAAACTTTTTTCCCTCCTATTTTTTGTCATGTCTTTAAAAGATGCAAATTTGAAAGTTCTCAAAAATGATAGATAGATAGATAGATAGATGGATGGACGGATAGATAGATAGATAGATAGATAGAGATGATATATAAAATTAAGTTTTCTCATTCTAATATTTTCTTCTTCTACTTCATGTTTTGCATATAAACAAATTAAAAAAAACAAATAAATAAGTTTTATACTATCAGATCTTTTGTCTCTCTTAAATCATGAACCTAGATGAGTATAAAAACAAAAGATGTTACAAAATAAGTTCAAATTAAACTTGTTGCTGAGTTTGAATTGAGTTATCTTTAGAGTGCAGAGTCAATATTTTTTTCTATTAATAGAAGCAATGAGTATTATAATATTACAATTAACTCAACTCAATGCAATAATATCAACAATATTAGGTAATTATAAACAAACCAACAAATTTCAGAGCTTTTTAAATATGGGTTCTTGTACCGATAAACTAGTTTAGCTCATAATTGGATGAAAATAATATTCATATTTTTTTAATGAAGGAACTAGGACTAGGACTAAAACTCGAACTCGAACTCATAAACTTCTCATAATAAGAAAAACAACATGACCAACTAAGTTGGCTCTAATTAATTCCAAGTTAATTTTCAAAGTCGTTCGAACAAGCTATCTCATTGTCAACGGACAGTCAAATTTAAAAAAAGTTAGTTGGTGCAACTGCCTGTAATAACATTTACTTTGGTACAAATCAATTCCCTTTAACAGTATCCCTAAGCTTAAATAATGAATCCAATTTTGCACCTCACTTGTATTAATCATTCAAATAATCTTTTTTTTAAAAGCAGCAATTTTCTTACCTCTCCATCATATATAGCAATAGCACACCCTTTAAGGGGAAAAAAAGTCCACTGGTACTATCTCATTCATGAGACTGCCACTAAAATTTAGGCATTATGTAGGATTCGTATAAATTCTCAAATTCTGGTGAGTCTCACGATAAAAGTTGGATTTTTTTTTCCTCTTTTACGTAGAAGCCTTTCATTATATATTAAAATGTTGGGACCGTTAAAACTCGTTCACTAATTTTTTTTTGGACTAAAATTAAGAGTCAGTCAATGACAGAGTTTGATTTAAATAAAAATATACTTATTAAATGACAAAATTAGCATTTCTTTATTTTACACAAACCTTAGTCTCTTATTATCTTATGCGGACAAATCATTTTACAAAATAGAAGGTCAATGAGCCCCAATGTCAATTTTTATCATTATCACACCGTACTGAAATTTTTGTGTGATCTCACCATTGAAGAGGATTTCAACAATCAATCTTCAAAGATCAAGAATTTTAAAGATCTACGCTACCTCAAAACTTGATGATTTCTTTTCGTCTTTTCCAATTCATTTCGTGATTTTGAATCTATTAAAGATTGGATTGAAGAAAACCTAAATCCATACACATTGAGCTAAAACTAGAGAGAAATATTGTCAAACTGTTGGAGTTTGAATTTGTGATGTAGTTGAGAGATCAATGGGCATTGATATTGATTTTATGGAAAAACTTAAATCCATATACAATTGAGTTAAAATTAGATATAAACATTGAATGTTTATGATATTTGTTAAGGTTGAACCAAGTTTAGAAGAATAACATCAAATTAAATTAGTTCACAATGTTATGTAAGTTGCACCAATATTGTGTAAGTTGCATCTTAACATTGTGAATGTTGCACCAAGTTTAGAAGAATAACATTAAATTGAATTGGTGCACAGCGTTATGTGAGTCGCATCAAACGTCGTGTAAGTTGCACATTATGTTTTAGAAAGTTGCACTCTAAGGTTGTGAGAGTTGTACTTGAATCGCTCAAGAAAATGAGTAACGAATTTGGTGGGGGTTATGGTTGCCGATATTTTTTTGTCTATACAAAAAGAGTATAATAAATAGTTCAAGAAAGAAAAAAGAAAGCGAACATAGAGAAAAGAAAAGAGTGAGAATTGACCATTTCCTACATTACGTACATCTCAAGTATCATTTCATACGGCCCTTTTTTTATAGTGTTTTAAAATGATGAGATTGTGATTTGTAACAATTCCATCTCTTCCAATTCAAATTCAATTGCAGATTGATAATATCTAATTGAATATGTAAATGTAATTAACATGTATACACACATATAAATAGGCGATATATACACACGTACACTATAGACACATATACTACACACAAGCACACACACGCACACACACACATATATAGATATATAATCTAGAGTTTGAATGAAGAAGCGATGAGAATGATAGGCAAAATAGTTTATTTGCAAATTAAATAAAGAGTAATTATGGAAGAAAATATTAAAATTGATATCCTTTAATTTTTTATTCTTTAAAATAACATTTTGTTAATTAATTTTTTTACCATTGACTGACTCCTAATTTAAGCAAAAAAAAAAAAGACTGATTTTTAATTACCCCTAAATTGATCTATGCCCATTATGATGGACACCCTAAAATCTTGTAGTACACATTTCATACCCATCATCAGTGTTCTAAGAAAAATATTTATTAAAACAGTCTTAAGAATAACATGTCTTTATTAAAATATGTAATGTTTGTCCAAAATAAAAAATTTTGCAATTTAACCTAAATGCAAATAAAATTTATTTTATATGTAAGTTTTATCATTGACAATGAATTTTTAGAAAGTATTCCAAATATTGAGAGGGAAAAAAAAATACACTTACACCTTACATAATTATTTGGCCCAATTTCACTTATACTCTCCAGTATTTTATAATGTAATACTAATATTCTTTATGATCATGATTAAATTAATACATCTAAGTTTTTCGTCAATTAAATGAAAATAAAGTGTCATTAGACCAAGTTATAAAAAAAATTAAGTCTCAAATTAAAATTTAATTTCAAACAAAAATAAAAATATTTTAATCTATTCATATGTTTTTTTGGGACTAATTTCTTCACATTTAACAGTTCAATCACTAATAAAAAGAATATTAATATCACATTTTGAATCAAATCCAACCAAAACCAAAGCACATGGGTGCAAGTTTATTTTTCCCCCATACTCAAATTACAATAAGCATTCCGTAAGATAAGAATAACGGTCGGATAATTTCTTCAAATGAAGGGCTAGGAAACATTTAAGGGTCACCTCATTCCCAATTCAGATGAGATAAGGTTTTGGTATTTATGACACGTGGCACACCGATAGGGGTGCCCAACGATAAGGCACCAACCGAATTTCCACCCTCCATAATGTGGTCACCAATCCAATGGCTGAAATCACCAAAACATTGTACTAGATTAAATTCAAACCACACGATGGAAATCCCTGAAAGCCAATAAGAAAACGGAAAGATTATATATAGGATGAGGTAGAACAACTAAGTCTCTTCACAGATAGACTTTGTGGGTGTGTTTTTGAGCTGAGAAACAATGGCTTCCATCTCCACAGCAGCTGTTGCTACCATCAACCGCGCCACCCCGGTTCAAGCTAGCATCGTGGCACCCTTCACGGGCCTGAAATCTTCATCTGCATTTCCGGTCACCCGCAAAACCGCTGACATCACCTCTCTCGCTAGCAATGGTGGTAGAGTTCAATGCATGAAGGTACTTATTTACTATGGTTCCCTCGTATGAATTCACCGTTAGAAGCTGGCCATGCATGAACTGAAGGTTCAATTTAGCTCCAAACAGCAGCGTTATAAGTGTTTATTAATTCTAAATTATATGTGAAAAATAGAGATAATATTTAGCTAGTCCGGAGTGTCACGTGACGTGTGTTTTTTTTTTTTTTTTACCATGATACCATTAGAAGTACACATTAATTGTTACATGGATGCCTCATTTTCATTTTAAGAATTTTTGGAGAAATGGAATACATTTATAACCTTTTTTGGTTATGTTTATGAGTGCAGGTATGGCCACCACTTGGGTTGAAGAAGTTTGAGACTCTCTCATACCTTCCACCATTGACAAGAGAACAGTTGCTTAAGGAAATAGAATACCTTCTTCGCATGAATTGGATTCCTTGCTTGGAATTCGAGTTGGAGGTAAATTGTTGTTATTTTTTTTTTAAGAAAAGAAAAAACAAACATCCTTCAAACACAGTGTTTACTTGTGTTTACTGTTTATGTATGAGCTGATCACTGTAAGAACATTGTTTGTAGCATCCATTTGTGTACCGTGAGAACCACAGGTCACCGGGTTACTACGATGGGCGGTACTGGACCATGTGGAAGCTTCCGATGTTCGGGTGCACAGATGCAGTGCAGGTGGCGAAGGAGGTGGATGAGGTCGTTAAGGAGTACCCAACTGCTCACGTTCGGATCATTGGCTTTGACAACGTCCGTCAAGTGCAGTGCATTAGTTTCATTGCTTACAAGCCACCAACCCCAAAACCCCTCTAAACTTCCAACCCTCTGTTATTAAGTTTCATTGCTTTTTAAATGTCTTCTTTGTTTTTCTCCCCCTTTTCTTTCTTCTGTTTAGGGATCAGTACTTGGTTTGAAATTTTGTGATCCGGGAAGGAATGTATGAGGTGAACTTAATAAGATCCATGACTTTTCTATTTGTGGTAAATATAAAGCCACTTTTAATTACTCATGAGTTTCATTTCCCTTCTTTGAAAAATGTTTTATATATATATATATATATATTTCATTCTTAAACACAATAAAATAAGAATCGAACACCAGAGTAATGTTATATATAACATATTTTTTTATCCTAAACACAAAATAGTTGGACTCATTATAATAAATTCCTGTGTTCTACTATTTTGTGTAAGTGTGCAACAAAAGGGTAACATTTAGCAATTTTTCTTATATATTGACTCTAAACACTCCATTATGTAAGAGAGCAAGAAAATGCATTATGTATAATATTATTCTTCTTTTTATTCTTATTGCTTGAGATTAAGCTATGCTTCTATCATAATCTCGTGTATAACTTTAAACTTGATCTTATCCTATGTTTGGCATTATAGAGTTAGGGGTTTAAAATTGGAATTGAAGGCAAAATACTTCAAAATTTTAATTGACTTATTTCAATTCTAACCTTTTTAAAACTCTAATTCTACATTACCAAATACAACGTTGGAGTAGTCCCATTCAGCAATAGTGGTGATGATGATATATACAAGGCATCAATGGAAATATAGGAGAAATAATATTGGTGTTGAAATCCACTTCTGGATAAGAATTTCAAGAGACTTGTGTGGTGGTAAATGGACTGATTTCCTCCACAAACACCTTGTCCATATGACTTTAATTTCTTCCACATATACATTATCCTAACAAATCTACCAAATACAACTTTAAAAATAGGGATTAAGTTATAAGTTTTCCATAAAATACCTAATTAGTACAAGATTTAATTTAAAATAATTTAATTCAAACAATTTCTAAGTATTATATTGACAAAAATGCTCCTTCACATTAAAACACGGTAAGAACAACTTTAATTGACACGACCCACTTTCACCCATTGCCACATCATCACTTTTTGTTTTTGAAATTTCAAAATTAAATAAATTGTAATGTATAAATTTATTTTTTTAATAAAAATTATATATTTGAACTTTAAAAATTGAAATCTATCAAACAAGATCCATATTCCATATTAAATTTAGTAAAAAAAAAAATTTGTGTTTTTGAACAAAGAAATTTTGTCTCATATACAGAAATTTGAGGTTTTTTTGTAACATAAATTCTGTTACTCAATATTTTTAGGTTGTCTTCAAACTAAAACTATAATATGCTCCTAATGAATTAGCTTATAAATCTTATATCACTAGAAAACTCTATAAGTCTACTTTCCAACAAAAAAATAGAGCTCAGTTTCGATTTTATTAGGGCAAGATATGGCTATTTTGCAATAACATTTGCGGACTGTCACTTAATAGAGAATTTCTATTATTCAATATTTTTGGGTTATTTTCAAATTAAAACTACAATATGCTCCTAATGAATTAGTCTAAAAATTTTATATCACTAGAAAGCTCTATGAGTTTACTTTCGAACAAAAAAAAATGGAGCTCAATTTCAATTTTTTTTTAGAGTAAGATATAGCCATTTTATCACAGAATGTTTAGGTTGTCACTTAACTTAGAATTTCTATTACTTAGTATTTTTGGGTTGTCTTCAAACAAAAATTGCAATATTTGCCTAATGAATTAGCTTGCAAATCATATATCATTAGAAAGTTCTATAAGTCTACTTTCTAACAAAAAAACAAAATTCAGTTTCAAATTTTTTTATAGTAAAATATGATCATTTTACCACAATATGTTTAGACTATCACTTAACATATAATTTATGTTAGTTATTAATTTTGGGCTATCTTCAAACTAAAACTACAATATGCTCTCAATGAACTAGCTTGCAAATTTTATATCACTAAAAAGATCTATGAGTCTATTTTCTAACAAAAGTGGAACTCAATTTCGATTTTTTTAAAGCAAGATATGATTATTTTACCACAATATGTTTAGGATGTCACTAAATAGAGAATTTGTGTTAGGATTTTTATGTTGTCTTCAAACTAAAACTATAATACGTTTCCAATAAATTAGCCTGCAAATCTTATATTACTAAAAAGATTTGAGTCTATTTTTAGAAAAAAAAAAAAAAACGGAAGCTCAGTTTTGATTTTTTAAAAGCAAGATATGGCCATTTTATCATAGAATGTTCAGGCTATCACTCAACAGAGAATTTCTGATACTCAATAATTTTGGGTTGCCTTCAAACTAAAACTGCAATCTGCTCCTAATAAATTGTCTGCAAATCTTATATCACTAGAAATTTCTATGAGTCTACTTTTTAACAAAAAAAATGGAACTCAATTTCGATTTAAAAACTTACATAATTTAAAATCTCCACTTCAGTACTATTGGACCTAAGTTTATATAATTTCAAAACTCAATGACTTTTAGGGTTATAATGTTTTCTCTTAAACCTTAACTTGTAAATACTTATTTTGAGAGACATTACACAAATTAACTCATTTAAAAAGGAACAAATTCATTTAAGGGCATGTTTGTCTGCCATTCAGACATTAAAGTCTCATTGTGTTAAAATGGCATTTGAAGATACAAATTCACAAGTGAAAATTAACACCAATTTTTTTTTTCATTTCTTCGAATGTTTTGCTCATTACATGGACATTAAACGTACATTATGTATACATAATATTAGAATGCACAAAGTTATACTTTTTCTTTTGTTTCCTTTGTTTGCTCTAAAACTAACCTTTAAACTTCATCCTTTCTTCTCAAATGTTGTTCTATTGTCATTTCGTGATTATAGCAATGTTTTATTGTAGTCCAACGACTTAAAAAGATATTTTCACACGTTTAGAGACAATAGAGTCGGACCTACTATATATATAGTGGATAATAAACCCTACTCCATTGTATCTGGAAATAAAAATTTCTATTATATATAAAAAATTTCTTTGACCATAGGTCGAATAAAGGGGTTTTTTGTGGAGCCTTCTAGGCAAGAGAATGCAGGCTTATGGCAATTTTTAGTTGGTTGAGGTGTGTAGAAAAAGAAAAAAACACTTGTTCGAGATATCAATTCAGAAATTGAATATTGAAGGTTAATTTATATTTTTCTTGGACTTCCTTAGATGTACATACATGATTTTTGGGTTATTGCATAAATCTGTGTGGAATAGTTATGACTCTATAATTGGTTGGGATAACTGCCATAACTTTCAAAAAAATAAGTTATAAACCCATAGTTTTGAATGTGGCCACTACGTAAAATGGAAGTCATCACTAAAACTAGTAGTTTAATATCAGTTTTCACATTCAATGAAATCTCTCTCTTCATTTTTTTTTTTTAGATTTTTTTAAGGCCTGCTTGTGTTTGGTTGGTTTCTTTAATTAAATGGTCTTTACACTAACTTTTGTATAGCATTAATATTTTAAGGTAAAAATTCATCATCTTGACCAAATGCATTTAAAAAATGATTTTCGTGTAAAATGATTTTTAAACATAAATTTGATTATTTTAAGAAAATCTAAAAATGATTATGTAAGACGAAATATAATTAAGTTTCTTAATCTTTGTGGATGGTTTCATTCAGGATGATGGGTTCTTATATTAACATAATATGTAGATTGTTAACGAAACAGTTCAAATTCAAATTCAACAACAAAACAAAACAAACACGCCCTTAATAAATATTTTAGGATAAATTACGAAGACATCTCCTAAGATTCCTGATAATTATAAAAATATTTATTAAATTTTCTAAAGTTACACTATTTCTCCTATTTTTACTGACAAAATACTTTTATGCTTTTTTTATTATATTTTTTTTAAAAAATTTGACTAAATTTTTTAAAAGAATTTTGTCATTTTATATAAAATAAACTTAAAATAGATAACTTATATTTTACATTTTATCAAGAATGTTTTAATCAATATATATTTAAAAATAAAAATTTTAAAAACTGGTTAAAATTGAAAAAAATAATAATATTAATAAAAGGGGGCACTTTTATCATTTTGAGAAAAAATAAACTAAAAGGGAGGTATATCTAATTTATTAGTTAAAGCATAGAAGGCCAATGACAGAAATCTAAAAAAAAATCAATATAATTTACCCAACATTTTATGATAACATCAATAATGGTTCTCCTCTTATTTTTTGGGTTGCGGTGGGGGGTAATAACTTTATTCAATATGGTCAATTCTTAGATGGAATGGTACTATCAAAGATGGATTGTAATATTATCTTTGCATTCTTTTTTTTTTCTTTTTTTTTTTTAAAGTTTTGGGTTGAAACTTTAAATTTTTAACGAACCAGAGAGTTGCTAAACGTTGTCATAAAAAAAAATACAAGCATTAACTCATACTATGCATGAATTGTTACAAAAAATAATTTTACATTATAATACTTACTTAATCTGAATATAAAGCTTAAAATTTACCTAATTTAATATAAACTAATACAAATTTTAAACAAATTAAGTTTTTTTTTTTTATCAACAAAGAAGATATTAGGCAAATATTTCCCTTCCATGTATAGTTGATTGGACAATCCTTCCATGGATAGTTGATTGTACAACCTATCTAGAACTGGAAGACATGCTCAGTGTCTTGCATGCAAGTCAATTTTTTTAAGGTACCACAAGTGCACGGTGGAGTGGAGGTGAGCATGCCGAGTTCATCCCAATGACCTTTTAGTGTAGTAAAATAGGTAGAAATGGACTTGGAGTCTTGAGTGAGGGTAGAGATATCACGCTTCAACTTGAGAATTCTAGGATTGTTACTTTGCAAGAAACATTCCTCAAGATTAAGCCATACATCATGAGGATTGATATGATAAGTCAAACTATTGACAATAGTCTTCTCAATAAAGTTGAAAATCCATAACAAGACCATGTCACTACAACGCACCCATAACTTAGTTTCTGCAGAGGAAGATGTTGACTTTGTAAGAGTACCATCAATGAAGCCCAACTTATTTTTGGCATTCAAGGCCATCTTCATGGCCCTTTTCTAGGTTGAGTAATTATTGCCATTGAGAAGATTGGAGATTAAGATTGCTCATGGGTGATCAGCCAAATGAAGGAAATATGGAGAAGAGACATCCGGAATTGATGAAGATGTCGAATTGACAGAGGAAGAGCCCGAGATTGCTCTGATACCATGTTAAGATTTGGGAATGAAGACAACAATGGATGAAAATTCTCTATTTTCGTATCAACAGGATACATACAATTTATACTACATGAGGAAGGAATAAAAAATTCTTTAATTGGGGCCTAGATTATCGTTCTAAATTAAAATTAGATGGACTGTACAATCAACTATACATGGAAGGGAAATATACGCTTAATATCCTAGATTACCATGACACATTTGCCCCTGTTGCTAAACTGGTTATTGTCAGGTGTGTTCTTACAATGGTTGCCATTCGATATTGGCATCTCCTTCAAGTTGGATGTCAACAACGCCTTTTTCCATGGTAATCTTAATGAGGAGGTGTACATGACCCCACCACCAGGTTATTGCAAACAGGGGGAGACGCATGTTTGTTGTCTTCACAAATCCCTATATGGTCTCAAGCAAGCCTCTCGAAATTGGTTTTTTAAAATATCTTCTGTCTTGCTTGTCGCGAGGTTTCAACAATCTCAGGCTGATCACTCTCTCTTTACACGCTCTCGGGGTCAGTCCTATCACTACAAAAAATTATATTATTAGCAACGCACATTATTAGCGACACCCAGTAAAGCGTCGCTAAAAGGCACTATTAGCGACGCACAATACGTGCGTCACTAAAAAGTAGTAAAAAATAAATTTTTCACTCAAAAAAATGGCGCGCATGTTTTGGCGACGGAAAATAGATTGTTAGTGACGCACATGGGGGCGTCGCGAATAGTCTGATTAGTAGAACGACGTCATTTTAGGGTATTTTTGGCGACGCACAAGGACTTGTGTGCGTCGCTAAAAATCCCCTATTTTTCTTCCCCAACCGCGACCCAGTTTCTTCATCTGTCCCCTAATTTTTCTCACTCTCTGTCACTCTCACTCCTCAATCACGACCAGGGTTCTGACGACGGCAAACGGTCCATCCGCCGACAACCACGCTTCTGGCGACTACGGTAACTCTCTCTTTTTGGTAGGTTGATACGTGTTTTCTTCTCCACAGCTTTCTTGAAGCTCCTTGAAGTTCACTTGGAAAACTGAATGTTAAGAATGTTAATGTCAAAACTTGTTTATTTTGTTTCAAGAGTATGAATCAGATGGAATTGATTGGACAAAAGTAGATTTTGAGGACAACCAAGAGTGTTTGAATCTCTTTGAGACGGTATTTCTGTTTCTATCTTTAGGCCTGATGCTGAAATTTTTTAATTTCAAGATTTTTTATTTGCTATCTCTGAAGATTAGGTTCCACAAAATTTTTAAATTTATTCAAAATAAGAAAAAGAGAAAATGGAAAGAAGGAAAAGAGTTGTTCCATTTCTTTGAGCATTTTTATTGTCTTCTTATATTGAGTTTCAAAATTTTTTCTTTTTTAGTTTTCTGGCATACAAGGATGTTGCATTGTTAAAGTCAAGAATTTCATTAGTTAGAATTAGAATACAACATATATGATCTGTTAAATGTTTTTATGCTACCTGTATTTGTATATATTTTTTCATTGTAATAATCAATAGTATAATAATTTTTAAAAATATATTACTTATTAAATAATATAATTATTATTTATCTATTATGGAACAAATACAACTCCTTTAAAATTTATAAATTAACAAAATTCTTAAGTTTTTAATATTAATCATTAGAAATTCAATTGTACCAGTAGCTAAATTTGTTAATAGAAGGGAAGGCAATTTAACACGGGCGGGGTGGGGGCTAGGACAATCTCAATTTTAAGGGCTATTTCCTCTTATAATCTAAAGTTAGATTTGCCTTCAATTTATTCCTCCCAATATACTGCATAAACGGAATTAAGGGAGAATAATGACCTTTGAACTGACCCCAATTAATTTAGATGAAGAAATAGTTGAATTGAGTTTAAGTAGATTGCAAAAATAATTTAATTAAAAATCTTTATAAGTAAGAATTTATCTTGGTCAAGGCAACATGAATTCTAACAGAAGTCATTGAATTGTATTTATGCTAATCCCAGCTAGCATAGTTGATAACTCATAATTTCTGGGTCTATTCTCACTCTTCATATTAGATCGAGATGTGTAATTTATTTAATTTTTTGGGTGTCTTATGATAATTGAATTAACCCGTTGTGATGTTTGTCATTTAAACATAAAATTTAAGGATTTATTGAGTTGAATTAAATGTATAAGTTGGAAGTGTGATGCATAAGTTACCATGGTCTCCATATATTTTTCTTGATAAGTGTAATACTTCCAAATAGGTCTCCATGTTTAGTAGAGATAATGTCAATTTCACTGTTTGTACCACTACTAAATTGTTTCAATCGTATAGAAATTTTTATCTTTTTACACTTATAGGAGATAAAATGAGAGAAAATTTGTACAGTACAAAAAAATTCACTTTTTGCGACGCACATTATTCGCGATGCACAGAAAGCGTCGCTAAAAGTGCCTTTTAGCGACGCACACGTGTGGCGTCGCTAAAAAAAAAAAAGATGTGATAAAAAATTATTTTTCCGCCCAAAAAAATAGGCGCGAATCTATTAGCAACGCACATATGGCAATTAGCAACGCTTGGTTGTGCGTCGCAAATAGTTTGGCGAAATAAAACGCTGTCATTTGATGTAAAATTAGCGACACCCATAAACTTATTAGTGACACACAGTGTGCGTCGCTAATAAGTCATAATATATTCCAATCTCTTTCTCTCTCACAGACGCACAGTCTCTCTCTGTAGTTTTCTCCACTCTCTCTCTGAATACTCTTTCTCTCTCTATATCGATCTCAAATAACCTGGAAACCGCCACCGCCGCTGCCGAGCCGCCACCGCCTAAAGCCGACACCACCGACCCCAAATTTTGCTTGATAAAAGGTTAGGGTTTCTAACTATCATGTTTTGGAAATTAGTAGAGGTTGTATCTGTTATGCAATTCCATTTATAATGACTGATCTAGTTAAAAAAGATTTAATTAAAACTAGTTTTGATATAAAAGTAGTTTTGGTAAAATTGAAATCAATATGAATTTTTCCTTTCCATGTTCGACATTCACTACCTACACATCATATATATATGTGTGTGTGTGTGTGTGTGTGTGTATTCATCACCAATTATATCTATGGTTTTCCTTAAATTTGAGAGGAAAAGAAATTGAACTAGTATTTAACACGTGATTGTCCAAAGGAATTCGAGAATCCAATGAGTGGATTGATGTCTCCAACAATGGAGAAATTTAAGGTTGCGGCATTGCTATATATACCAAGACAGTTTTATTGCTGTGATTTTTTTTCTTTATGTTTTGGGATTTTCATCACCAAGCAGAGATCTTGCAGTAATGTGTTGCAATTAGGGTTTGGAGATGAGGGGCCAATTTTTTATCCAAAAAAAAGGAGGACAGAATGGAGAAATTATTTAAGGCATTTGGTTTCATTTTTTTCTGGTTTGAGAACTTCCATTAAGTTAAAAATGCAATAAACAAGAGTTTACAAGTAATAGTTTCACATTACTTTCACTACAAAAAATTATATGAACTATATATATATATATATATATATATATATATTATCTTTATTGTCTTTTATTTTAAATTTATACATTATCAATTATCATTTAAACCTGCAAACACAAAAGGATATATAAACTTTTATTTATAAGAGACCACAAATCCAAAATAGATAATATAGTTTACTACTATTTTTTCTACCAACCACAATATTTTTTTTTCTCTCATTTATTTGGAACCATGGTCTCAAAATTTGTCAGCTTTATAAAAAATTGGATTCAAATTAATAGAAAAAATTTGATTGCAAAGTGATCATATTCAAATAAATTTGAAAAGAAAAAATAATTTGAACAAGATATTTTTGTCATAATAATAAATGTAGAGTGTAAAACAAAAAAATCCTTACTTTTATATATAGCATGAACCGAATCTATGAAATTAACCTATAATATCATACCATTTGAACAAGATATAAACATTTTAGAAGATACAAAAGAACCATCTTGTTAGATAACAATATGTGATTAGTGGACTTCATGAACTAAGTAATAAGTTTGTTTTTTAGTAATAATAGAAAAAATAATTTGTTATTTTATTATTTATTTATAATTATAATATAATATTTATAAGTTTATAATTATAATTTAAATAAGAAGATTGTTTTTAATTATTTAGGTGGTATTAATTATTTTGCATATCAAAAAACAAGAAGATTAAATATCTCATTTGAGTTTTTATTTATCCAAATTATTTTATTTCTAGATTTTAGGTTATCTAATTGTTAAAAAATTTTATTTCATATAAACTTAAGCATACAGTAAAATTGCCCGAATCATTAGGAAGAATATTGAATGGAGAGATGCTGTTGTGTTTGCATGTTCAAAGCATCCAGAAAGTTCTATTGTTATCTAAAATCCTCTTGTATAGTGTAGAGTCTGTAAAAGATATGCGGTGGACTCCACCTTTTAGGTAGTGTTCTAGAGTTTTATACAACTGTATAAAACATTTGTAAGGGGTTTTCAATTCTTCCCCCACTGGAACTCCTCCCGAGTCATTAAAATTGTTGTGTAAGATTACATCATAGTTTTAGGTAGCAATTGATTTGCTTTTGTTGGTTAAGTTGTGTTGTCAGGTGCCAAGTAAATAATTCTTGACGAATGACCTTAATTAATAGATAAAAATTGAAAGTTATGTGCCAAGTAAATAATAAGGATTTTGATTTTTATGATTAAATAGAAACAATTTTATTTTTAAACTTTATTTGTAGATATGGTTGGACCAGGTTCACGTAGACGCGCAGTTATGCAGGACCCATCGACCCCTTCCCCCTCATCTGCAGGGTCGACCGATCCTGCCGCTGATGGTATGCATAGTTTCCATTTTTATTAATGATTATATAAATATGGTACTAATTGTTTCTATTTTTTTTCTTCTAAAGCTTCGGCCACCGCCCCTAGACAAGGGCGTGGTAGGTCGAAGAATCGCAGCTTGCAGGTTCAGATAGAGGCAGCGAGGGGCGCGCCCCTTCGGATTGAGATACCTCCGGGCTTGCTAAAGCCCATTGTTGGGTGGGCATAGCAGTTCATTACGGAGGTTGGCATCATTTGCCGGCTCCGCGCCCCACTCCATGTTAATGACTAGAGTCAGGTCACTGACGCGGAGAGACAGGATATTCATGTGCATATCCAGGTATGTCTTTTATTATTGTGTTTTGCAATAAATTTTAACATATGTTATGCTGTATTATTTTGACAATGAAATGCTTTTATAGGAGAAATTTGACATCGATCTCCACCTGCCTCATGTCGTGAAGGCAGTCGACTGTTACTTGGGAACCCGTTTTAGGGACTACCGACATAGGCTCCACATGCACTACAAGGCGGAGGTGGCAGCCGGTAGAGAGCCTGGCGACAGACCCTACAAATGGGTGGCGGTGGAAGATTGGATGTTTCTATGCGACCGGTTCACTAGGGACGCATTCCAGGTAAAAATTGTCAAAATTACTTTTGTTGTATGATGAATTATTGTCATTTATACTAACCTTCTTTGTTTTGGCCAAATGTAGGAACTTAGTAAGAAAAATAGCGAGAGCAGAAACAAGCAAAAGGTGACCCACTGTGGTGGATCACAGTTTTTTTGTATAGTATAGGCATGATATGGTAAGTTAATAAATGTATCAAGTTCTTATTGTATAATCTATTCATGAAATCAATCTTCACAAGCTACTATTTATTTGCTCCAGCGAGACCAGGACATCGGTGCACCACCCAACCCCATTGATTTGTGGCACAGGACGCACTACAACCCCAATAAGGGTTGGGCTGGACCTGAAGCACAGCGTCTTTATGAAAGTTTTTATGTAACTTGCCACAGTATTACTAGTTTAATATTAATCTAAAGTTATAAAAGTAGTAACATATATTTATGTTTTTATAGGAGGAGATGGTCCGGCTGCGTGCTTAACTGACAGCTGAGGGTCAGGATCCGCCGACTGATGACCAGATACGGGAGACTGTTCTGAGCAAGAGGCGTGGCTATGTGCATGGATTAGGGACTGGGATGGCGCCGACGACATCATCCTTTGAGAGTGATGCTAGGGCACACGCAGCCACTGAGGTAGTTCAACGAGAGAATGTAGAACTATGGCAGAAAGTAGATAGCCTCGAGGAGCAATATTCCCAGCTAGAGGCTCTTGTGCAGACGATGCTCAGCCAGCAGCGTGACTCTTCACAACCTTGGTAAGTTTTTAAAATTATATACTTTGGTGGATTTATTATTTATAGAAAATGTTACGTAAACCCCATCACACACCTCACAGATGATAAAATAGACTTGTACGAACTTACGACACTCGGTTCGGATGCCCGGTTTGAAACTTATGCAAGTTTCAACTTCAAAAGGCCCATTTTGGGATTTTGACAGACCAAAATGCCGGATATCGGCCTAAATACACTGAAACCGCATCACACACCTCACAAATGATAAAATAGACTTCACGAACTTACGGCACTCGGTTTGGATGCCCGCTTTGAAACTTATGCAAGTTTCAGCTTCAAAAAGGCTCATTTTGGAGTTTTGACAGACCAAAATGTCGAATATCGGCCTAACTACACTGAAACCCCATCACACACCTCACAAATGATAAAATAGACTTGCACGAACTTATGGACACTCGGTTCGGATGCTCGGTTTGAAACTTATGCAAGTTTCAGCTTCAAAAAGGCCTATTTTGGAGTTTTGACAGACCAAAATGCCGGATATCGGCCTAACTACATCGAAACCCCATCACACACCTCACAAATGATAAAATAGACTTATGCTACTTTATGCCGTTCTTACTATTTATGCATGCAAAAAAAAAAAAAAAACCTATTCACATTCTATGTTCATATATATATATATATATTTAATAATTGTTCTAATCTATATCATTTGATCTTTATCTCAGATTGATCGGGATTATTGCCGCGTCGTTTTTATGTTTTGCATCAAAACGTGTTATTTTTATTTGTTTTTTTTTTCCTTTCATTGACATCTGTAGTTACATTTTGGAGACAATTTTTAATTTTTCTATTTATTGTTAAATTGTACTTTTACAAAGTACATAATTAGTTTAATATATGAATGTATTTTTCTTTTTTAATATATTCATTTTAGAATGTTTGGATTTTATTGTATATCAGGATGGATGATTGATACAGGTTTAAACAGGAATAAAAGAACAAATAAAACAAAGCAAATATGCTTTAAAAAAAAAAAAAAAAAACTTTTAGCGACGCACACCAATGCGTTGTTAAAAGTAAGAATTCAATTTAAATATACACTATTAGCGACGCACACTAAGCGTCGCTGAAAACAACTATTAGCGACGCATACTGTGCGTCGCTAATAGTCACGTTTAGCGACGCCCAACCGTGCGTCGCTAATAGAGCCTTTAGCGACACTCAATATGCGTCGCTAATAGTGGTTTTCAGCGACGAACACTGCGTCTTTGTATAGTATTTGCGACGCTTGTCCCCAAATATTAGCGACGCATTATGCGCGTCGCTAATAGTCACCTTCAGCGACACCAAAGGTTTCGCGCGTCGCTAATACTATTAGCGACGCCACTATTTGTGACGCCTTAGCGACGCACGTTTGTGCGTCGCAAAAGATCATTAGTGACGCACAAGGCCACTTTTAACGACGCACGCGTGCGTCGCTAATATTGCATTTTGTTGTAGTGGTAGGAGATCACCGGTTTGAAACTTATACAAGTTTCTGCCCCAAAAGGGCCCATTTTGGAATTTTGACGGACCGAAACACCGGATATCGGCCTAACTATTCCGAAACCCTATCACACACCTCACAAATGATAAAATAGACTTGCATGAACTTACGACACTCGGCTAAAATGCCCGGTTTGAAACTTTTGCAAGTTTCAGCTCCAAAAAGGCCCATTTTGGAGTTTTGACCTACCAAAACAGCGGATATCGACCTACCAACCCCGAAACCCCATCACATAGTTCAAAAATGATAAAATAGACTTGCACAAACTTATGGCACTCGGTTTGAATGCTCGGTTTGAAACTTATGCAAGTTTTAGCTCCAAAAAGGCCCATTTTTGGATTTTGATGGGCCAAAATACTAGATATCAACCAAAAAAGCCCAAAACCCCATCAAACACCTCATAAATGATAAAATTGACTTGCACGAACTTACGGCACTCGACTAGAATGCCTGGTTTGAAACTTTTGCAAGTTTTAGCTCCAAAAGGCCTATTTTGGGGTTTTGACGGACCAAAACACCGGATATCGGCCTACTAACCCCAAAATCCCATCACACACCAAAAAAATGATAAAATAGACTTGCACGAACTTACAGTAATCGGTTTGGATGCCCAGTTTGAAACTTTTGCAAGTTTCAGCTCCAAAAAGGCCTATTTTGGGGTTTTGACGGACCAAAACACTGGATATCAGCCTACCAACCCCAAAACCCTATCACACACCAAAAAAAATGATAAAATCGACTTGCACAAACTGACGGTAATCGGTTCGGATGCCCGGTTTGAAACTTTTGCAAGTTTCAGCTCCAAAAAGGCCCATTTTGGAGTTTTGACCTACCAGAACACTGGATATCGGCCTAACGACCCCAAAACCCCATCACAAAGCTAAAAAATGATAAAATAGACTTGCACGAACTTACGGTAATCGGTTCGGATGCCCGGTTTGAAACTTTTGCAAGTTTTAGCTCCAAAAAGGCCCATTTTGGGGTTTTGACGGACCAAAACACCGGATATCGGCCTACCAACCCCAAAAACCCATCACACACCAAAAAAATGATAAAATAGACTTGCAAAAACTTACAGTAATCGGTTCGGATGCCCAGTTTGAAACTTTTGCAAGTTTCAGCTCCAAAAAGGCCCATTTTGGGGTTTTGACCTACCAAAGCACCGGATATTGGCCTACCGACCCCGAAACCCCATCACACAGCTCAAAAATGATAAAATAGATGTGCACAAACTTATGGTAATCTGTTCGGATGCCCGGTTTGAAACTTTTGCAAGTTTCAAGCTCTAAAAAGGCCCATTTTGGGGTTTGGACCTACCAAAACACCGGATATCGGCCTACCGACCCCAAAATCCCATCACACAGCTCAAAAATGATAAAATAGACTTTCACAAACTTACGAAACTTGGTTCGGATGCCCGGTTTGAAACTTATGTAAGTTTCAGCTCCAAAAAGGCCCATTTTTGGATTTTGACCGACCAAAATACCAGATATCAACCAAACAAGCCGAAAACCCCATCAAACACCTCACAAATGATAAAATTGACTTGCACGAACTTACGGCACTCAGTTTAGATGCCCGGTTTGAAACTTATGCAAGTTTTTGCTCCGAAAAGGCCCATTTTGAGGTTTTGACGGACCAAAATGCCGGATATCGGCCTAACTATCCCGAGACCCTATCAAACACCTCACAAATGAAAAAATAGACTTGCACAAACTTACAAAAATCAGTTCGGATCAGTGGTTTGTAACTTATGCTACTTTATGTCGTTCTTACTATTTATGCATGCAAAAAAAAAAAAACTATTTACATTCTATATTTCATATATATTTAATAATTGTTCTAATATATACCATTTGATCTTTATTTTAGATTGATAGGGATTATTGCATCACCGTCTTTATGTTTTGCATCTGGATTTATTATTTTTATTTGTTTTTTTTTTTTCTTTTCATGGACATCTGTAGTTATATGTTTTGAGACAATTTTTATTTTTCTATTTAGTGTTAAATTGTACTTTTACAAATGTATGTAATTAGTATAATATATATATATATATATATGAATGTATTTTTCTTTTTTAATATATTCATTTCAGAATATTTAGATTTTATTATATATCAGGATGTTGGATACAGGTTTAAATAGGAATAAAACAACAAATAAAACAAAGCAAATATGGTTGAAAAAAAAAAAAAAAATTTAGCGACGCACAGAAAGGCGTCGCTAAAAGTAAAGAAATAACAATGTTAATTCACTATTAGCGACACACACTGAGCATCGCTAATAGTAACCTTTAGCGACACACACTTTGTGCGTAGCTAAAAGCTACTATTAGCGACGCTCCTGTGTGCATCGCTAAAGGTTACTATTAGTGATGCTCAGTGTGCATCGCTAATAGTAGCTTTTAGCGACGCCCTTTGCGTCCATTTGTAATATTTGCGACGCCCATGCTCAATTATTTGCGACACTATATGTGCGTCGCTAATAGTTACTTTTAGCGACGCCCAAAGGTGTGTGCGTCACCAATACTATTAGCGACACGACTATTTGTGGCGACGTTAGTGACGCCCATTTGTGCATCGTAAAAGAGTTTTAGCGATGCATTTTGCCACTATTAGCGACGCACACGTGTGTCGCTAATAGTGCCTTTTCTTGTAGTGTATACTCTAATTCTTGTTTATGTTGATGACATTCTTTTGGTAGACAATGATCTCTCTGACATTAATGGCTTCAAGACCTTACTTGGTAAAAAATTCAAGCTCAAGGACCTTGGTAAATTAAAATATTTTCTTGGACTTGAATTTGCTCACTCTCCAACGGGCATCTTTCTCAACAAACAAAAATATGCTCTTGACAGCCTCACTAACAGTGGTCATCTTGGTGAATGTCTTGTAACATTTCCAATCGAACAAAACCTCAAGTTCAGTGATACTAATGGTGATCTCCTCTCTGATCCGAGTTCCAATCGATATCTTATTGGCCAATTGATCTATCTCACCATCACATACCAAGACATTGTCTTTCAAGTGAACATTTTGAGTCAATTTAAACACCAAGCAAGGACAACCGCATTATGATGTTTCCATTCGCATTCTTCACTACTCTGACTCGGATTGGGCTAGTTGCCTGCTCATTCGCTATTCCACCACCGGCTTCTTCATTCATCTTGGCACTAGTCCCATTTCATGGCGCACCAAGAAACAACTGTTGTATCTCGTTCCTTTGTTGAAGCTGAGTATCGGGCACTTGCGTCCACTACATGCAAGCTTACCTGGCTCAAAACTCTTTTATCTAATCTTAGTGTGCCTTATCCTCAGTCCGTGCTCTTATATTATGACAACCAATCGGCTCTTCATATTGCTCAGAATCATGTTTTTCACGAACGTACCAAACATATTGAGATCGACTAGCATGTCGTTCCTCAAAAGTTACGGGTTGGTCTTATATCTATTGCGCACATTCCTACCCATAGTCAACTTGCGGATATCTTTACTAAAGTTTTGGGTCATAAACCTTTCCAAGATTTATCGCGCAAGTTGGACATTACGGAACCTAAGGGGGAGTATTAATTAACCCTAATTAATATTTTATTTTGTATGGAAGTTAATTACTTATGTATATATTCTCCCTCTCCTCCCACACTATTCCTGTAAATTTCTTCCCTTAAAACAATGTATAATAAAATAATAAAATTACGTTATACTTCTTTTTTTTTACCAACGTATTTCTCTGTTGGTTTTATTCAAATCACTTTATACTCTCTCCTAACTATATATTTTGATGACAATATACATTTATACTGCATTAGAATAATAATATTACTATCCGGGGTGTGATCTAGCGGTTAAAAACGTTGAAAATAAAATTTAAGCGTCGCAAGTTTAAAAGTCTCTTTTACGCTAGAATCTTTGATAGATAAAATTTAAAAAATGAACCTAGCTGTCATTTTTATAATTTTAAAGATACATGTTTTTAGCAATCAGAAAATCACTAAAAGAGTCTAATAATAATAAAATTTATACTAATTATAATAAAGAAGTAAAAGAAACTTTAGAAAGAAAAATACCTTACCAATATTGGATGAAAACAATTAACCAAGAGAAGTAAAGAAAATGGGAGGACCTACTTAATCCATTGAAAAACATGTTAAAAAAAAGATTAGGAGAGATTTAAAGTATTAAAAATTATACTTTAAATCAGAGAGTTGCTAAACATTGTCATAAAAAAAACACTAGCATTAACACATGATGCACAGATTGTTACAAAAAGAAAAAAACAATTTAACATATAATTACAAATTTATAATATAACCCTTACTTAATCTGAATACAAAGCTTAAAATTTACCTAATTTAGTATAAACTAATACAAATTTTAAAAAAAATTGTGTTAAAAAATAAAGTACAAATCTTCAATAATACAAAAACTCAAATTCAATTCATAATATTTAATAATGCTAAAAAAGATATCTAATGTCCTTAAAGTAGTTTTGAAAACTAAACAATAATTATTATAAATTAAAAAAGGTGATTATGTTGCACTTTCTTCGTTTGAAGGCTTCTCGTCCTTAGCTACCTGTGTCACGCCCCAAATTCCAGCGAACCCGAGGCGTGAGCAACGAGACAAAAAGAAATAAAATAATAAAGAAATGAAAGATAATAATGACATTCTCATACATTCCGTACACTGTTCTGATACATATATAAGGTCTGGTCCATTGGTTCACAACATACAAAATAAAATACAGTCTCGGGCTTATGCCCTTACACAATATCAAAAGAGCCCCTTGGGCCCAACATAATTCTCAATCAGACCGTCTCTATGTCTCGTACAGCTGGGACATCATCTAAAATGTTTGCCCCACTAAAGGGGTCAGCTCAACATGCTGGTACAATATAATGCTAATGCAAGAAACAAAACTAAGGTCGTGGCATGTGCAAGTGTACAGTTATTTCTATATGGCATTCGATATCATGATGGCAGTATATAAACAGTATATAGTATATGAATAGTATGCGTGACACACCCATGCAACTCTATGCCACCCATGTCTCATGATACGGTCATTCTCCGCTGGCATGAGTACCGCCACTTATGTCTCGCTTCACAGTCCGGAATCCGTCAGGCTTGCAAGTACCTAATGGCCGATTTTGGGTTTTTCACCACAGGATCTGCACCCTCATAATGCAAAGCACCAAGTGCTTACCCACGCCATGTCCAAGGAATCACACCATGCCAATATGCTCTAATCTCATCATGTCATAATGCAATCTCAATGATGCATCTCATTGATACATAAAACATGTTTTCAAGTACATATTTCATAATGTCAACAGTTCTCCAAGCATGTGATTCACACACTACACTAACACATTCAATATACACATAATCATCTTCCACATCATCACCCAACATCAGTAAGATAGCATGGAACACATAGGCATGTGAACATTCAAGCAACAAGTGAACAATCAAGGCAGCAAATCAAGTATTCCTAATCTTAATTCTATTTCTTACTTAGCACAATATATCGTACCTGGTAATCGATCTCAAACCGGAAAAGTATACTCGTAGTAAAGTGAAACCACCGTAAGAACACCGAAGGTCAGGTCACCTAATTCAGAGTTCATTTGACTGTATTTCAATTCAGGGGTATTTTGGTAATTTTATATGTTGCTACGTGTCTTTTATTTTTCGGGACCCCGTCTCGTAAAACAGACCTCACCATTGGTCTCAGAATGGCCGAGATAGTCAAAATACACTAATGACTTGTCCCATTTGGACTCCGGGATATTTTAGAATATTTAATTAATTAAATTAATTAATTAATTAATTAATTAAATTAGTTTAATTAATATTTTATTAATATTTAATTCTGGTGGGCCTAACTGTAATTTCTCCAAAGTTCAGGGGTTAAAATGTAATTTTCGAAAGTTCAGGGTCAAGGTTCAATTTCTAAAAGGTTCAAGGTTCAAATTGAAATTAGTTCAATTTACTATCCCTAATCAGGTTAACCAAACAGGGGCTTATCCAGAACAGGGATAGGATATCCCTGTTCCTATTTTAATTTAAAATTTTTAATTTCTTATATCTGTAACCAAACGCCCCAATTTAGTTTTTAATTTAAAACCAGTGAGCGACACGTGGCAGGGGCGGACCGGCCCAAGCCCGACCCGACCCGAACCGACCCGACCCGGACCCGGAACAGTGCCCCCTTCGTCCCCCGTTTTTCCGGCGAAGCTCCGGTCGCCTTCTCCGGCGCCGGTGGCCGAAATTTCAGAAAATCAAGTTTTCAAACTTGATTTTCTTGGTGTTTTTGAAGCCTCTTTCAATTCCAAATCATTCTAAAACATTTTTGGAACCTTTTAACACTGTTTTGAAGCTCCCAATCACAATGAAAAGCCTAGACTCCCCCCCCATGGCCGTGACCTGCACATCCCTTTTTCTCCCTCATCTTTCAACCGTTTTGGTTGATTCTTGTCCCTAAATTCTCCATATTTCATGCACTATAAGTCCCAATAATCAAATCCAAACAATAGGCTACAAAACAAGTTTGAGATACATGAAATTTCTAAAGAGAGAAAGTAAGTGGGTTTCGGATTCTTACCTTAACAGTGATGCCTTCTCTCCCCTTAGTTGGTTTCTAACTCCCCTTTGGTGCGTCTAGAGTGGGTCAAGATCACATGCACCCTCCCTTTCTCCTTCTCCTTTCTTCTCTCTTCTCTTCACAGTTCCCATTCTCTCTTTGCCTTCACTTTCTCTCTCTCTCTATCTCTCTCTCTCTCTCTCTCTCTCTCTCTAATTTCACGATCGGCCTGCTCCTCTCAACTCCCACCACACACACATATACATACAGACTACACTCACACACTTCCAACCACCCTCTTACACACACCATGTCTCCCATGTCCCTTGGAGTGTTTTACACTCCATCGCTCACTTACTCACTGCACATTCCCACCCACACGGCACACACAATCAAATTTTATACATATATATATACACATTTAAATACACACACTCACATGTATACACATACACACACCAATTAATTTAAATTATATATATATATATATACATACACATCCATCATAACAATAATAATAATAATAATAATTAATAATAACAACTTGAAAATTTTATTTATTAAAAAAAAAAATTTTCAGGTTGATTACATCCTTCCCTCCTTACAGAAATTTCGTCCCGAAATTTAAAATAACATAAAGCAAAAGAAAATACATCACTAATCAAACAACTCGGGATACCTAGCACGGACCTCAGCCCCACGCTCCCAAGTAGCCTCCTCGACCCCATGATGGTTCCAACGAACCTTGACCAAAGGGATGGTCCTGCCTCGCAAAACCTGGTCCCTCGAGTCCAATATCTCCACAGGTCTCTGGTCATAGGAAGCGTCCCCCTCTAACTGGAGATCTACCCAATCAACTACATGTGAGGGGTCGGGATGGTACTTCCTCAGCATCGATACATGGAAGACGTCGTGAACTCCAGATAGTTGTGGTGGTAAGGCTAGCTTATAAGCCACCTCACCAACTCTCCCAAGAATCTCAAAGGGGCCAATAAATCGTGGCGACAGCTTCCCACCACGTCCAAATCTCCTCAAGCCCCATCTGGGAGACACCTTGAGGAACACATGGTCCCCCACCTCAAATGCCAAGGGCCGCCGCCTCCTATCAGCATAGCTCCTCTGGCGACTCTGGGCTGTCAACAAGCGCTGCCTGATCACCTGTATCTTGTCCGTGGTCTCACGGACTATATCGGGCCCCAAGGCAGCTGTCTCTCCTACCTCAGTCCAACATACTGGGGAACGGCACGGCCTGCCATACAACGCCTCAAATGGTGCCATCTCTATACTGGACTGATAGCTGTTGTTGTAGGCAAACTCGACTAAGGCAAGGTGATCCTCCCAGCTACCCCTGAAATCCATGACGCAAGCCCTAAGCATGTCCTCAAGGATCTGAATGGTGCGCTCTGACTGGCCATCTGTCTGAGGGTGAAAGGCAGTACTAAACTGGAGCTGTGTCCCTAAGGCTGTCTGGAGACTCTGCCAAAACTGGGCAGTGAAACAGCGGGTCCCTATCTGAAATAATGGATACCGGCACCCCATGATGTCGTACAATCTCTCGAATATACAATCTACTGAGGGCCTCTGATGAATCAGTCACTCTGATCGGCAAAAAGTGAGCAGACTTCGTCAGTCTGTCCACGATAACCCAAACTGCATCATGGCCTCTCGGTGACCTCGGAAGACCCATCACGAAATCCATAGTCACGTGCTCCCACTTCCACTCGGCCACTGGCAATGGCTGCAACAATCCCCCAGGTCTCTGGTGCTCAGCCTTCACCTGCTGGCACGTGAGACATCTCGACACGAACTGCGCCACATCTCTCTTCATCCCCACCCACCAATACTGACGGCGCAGATTGTGATACATCTTAGTGCCCCCTGGGTGCACTGCCAGACGTGAGTGGTGGAAATCCCTAAGGACCTCAGCCCTGAGAGACTCTGGGACAAAAACTCTACCCAAATACCTCAGACTAAGGTCAGAATGCACCGTCCATCCCGCAAATCCCTCGGGACTAGCAATCCGTACTTTGATCTGATCTGCCTCAACATCCACTAGCTGTGCCTCTATCACTCTAGTCAAAAGGGTGGGCTGTGCACACAAGCTGAACAGAGTGGCCTGTCCCTCAAACTCAGCAATATCTAGATCAAACTCGCCAATATCCCCCATCATCTCCCACTCCCTGATGGCAATACTGGCAATAGTACCCCTCGACCTCCTGCTGAGTGCATCAGCCACCACATTGGCCCTCCCTAGGTGGTACTGAAGGTCAAAATCATAATCCTCCATGTACTCCATCCACCTCCTCTGCCTCAGATTCAGGTCCTTCTGTGTGAAGATATACCTGAGGCTCTTGTGGTCAGAAAATACCTCGAATCTCTCCCCGTATAAGTAGTGTCGCCAGCTCTTCAGTGCAAAGATGACGGCAGCTAACTCCAAGTCATGTGTGGGGTAGTTCCGCTCGTGGTTCTTCAACTGACGAGAACCGTAGGCTACCACTCTGCCATCCTGCATCAATACACAACCTAGTCCCTCTCGGGAAGCATCACAGTACACAGCATAGCCCACTCCCCTCTCAGGTATGATCAAAACAGGCGCTGAAGTCAATCTCCTCTTCAGCTCCTGAAAAGACTGCTCACAGTCATCTGTCCATAAGAATCTGATGCCCTTGCGCGTCAGACGAGTCATCGGCAGCGGCAAGACGGGAGAAACCCTCCACAAATCGTCGGTAGTATCCGGCTAACCCCAGAAAACTCCGAATCTCAAATACATTGCTCGGTCTCTCCCAGCTCATGACAGCCTCAATCTTGGAGGGATCCACATATACCCCTCCACTAGATACTACATGTCCCAAGAACTGTACCTCTCGAAGCCAGAACTCACACTTCGAGAACTTGGCAAATAGCCGATGCTCTCTCAAAATCTGTAGTACAGTCCTCAAATGATAGGCATGCACATCCTCAGTAGGTGAATACACTAAGATGTCATCTACAAATACCACGACGAACTGATCCAGGTAAGGACTGAAAATGCGGTGCATCAAGTCCATGAATGCCGCTGGGGCATTCGTCACTCCAAAGGGCATGACCACAAACTCATAGTGACCATAGCGAGTGCGGAAGGCTGTCTTCGCTATGTCCTCCTCCCTGACCCTCAACTGGTGGTAACCCGATCTAAGATCAATCTTCGAGAAGCATCTCGAACCTCTCAACTGATCAAATAAATCGTCGATCCTCGGCAACGGGTACTTATTCTTGATAGTAACCCGGTTCAGCCTCCTATAGTCTACACATAATCGTAGTGTCCCGTCCTTCTTCTTCGCGAACAGTGCCGAGGCACCCCACGGAGAAGTACTAGAACGGATAAACCCCTTCCGCTGGAGGTCAGTCAACTGCTCCCTCAGCTCTCTCAACTCAGCTGGGGCCATGCGGTAAGGTGGTATGGAAATGGGTGTAGTGCCAGGAATGAGCTCTATAGTGAACTCGATCTCTCGTCTAGGGGGTAGACAAGTCAAGTCACTCGGGAAGACGTCGGGGAACTCATCCACAACTGGGGGTAACACAATCTCTGCAGTCTCAAAATCACCCGCAATCAGACTAGCCAACATATAATTGTGGCCTCCCCAGCTCCTAGAATCACGCACTGGTGGAACCAAGAAATCCCCCCTATCCCCTGTGAAATAAAAGCAGTCTCCCTCCGGAGTGCATACAGTCACCCTCCCCCTGTAGCAGTCTATACTCTCCCGATAGGTGAACAACCAATCCATCCCCAGAATCACATCAAACCCAGACATATCAAGTACAATAAGATCAAAGTGGAGAATACGATCAGCTATCTCTATCGAGCAATCTCTACAGATCCTCGTCAGTACTACAACACCCCTAACTGGCGTACCAACATGCAACGGGGGGTCCAACCAAGCTATATCCAGACCCAATGACATGGCAAGTGCAGTAGAAATGAATGAATGTGATGCTCCTGAATCTATCAATACACTAGCCCATGAACTGGATATGAGAAATGTACCTCGGACTACTGACGGTCCGGCAACAGAGGTCTCCGGGGTGGCTACTGCGTAGACTCGGCCCTGTATGGTCTGGCCCTGTCTGCCTCCCCCTCTCTGTGTCTGCTGGCCTCCTCCCCTAGGTGCTGGAGCTCTGACGCTCTGCGCGGAGGGTGTAGGCTGATGATAGGGCGCTGGGAGTCCCTGAACTGACTGTGGCTGTGGCAGAGGCACCTGTGTATGCTGATAATAGTGTGACCTCGGCGCACTCTGCGAAGTCTGCCCCTGAGGGCAGTTGGCCCTAACATGGCCAGGCTGCTGACAAGTGAAACAAATCGGCGGGGCCCTCTGACTCGGTGCCGGTAGAGGTAGTGGAAATGACCCTTGATTGGATCCGACACCCTGTGCACTGCTAGGTCCCCTCAAGGGACAGTCGGCCCTCCTATGGCCAGGCTGCCCGCAGGTATAACATGTGCTAGGTCGCTGTGACCCTCCTCCCCTAGGAGTAGATGGCAAGGCAGGTCGGGGAGCTACCGAATGAAGGGGTCCGGCTGGTGGCTGTGAGGAAGAAGTACTGGCTCGGTACCTCTTCGGCTGTCTATATGTCGGGGCAGGTGTAGAGGTCTGTACCGTGGGTGCCCTGCCCTGTGCTCTGGTTTCTCTAATCCCTCTAAGATCAGCCAGCTCCCTCTCCACCTTGGAGGCCCTGATCACTGCCTCCTCGTAGGTCTCTATAATATGGCCAGCCAGTCTGTCCCTGATAGAGGTCTTCAACCCCTTGAGGAAATTATACACCCTCAAATCCTCCTGTCCAATAATGTGCGGGGCAAATCTCCCCAAAGCAGTAAACCGTGACTCATACTGAGCCACTGTCATGTCCCTCTGAAGGAGTGCCTCAAACTTCTCTCTAAACCCAACTCTGGCAGATATCGGGAAGTAGTGGTCATTGAACATGGCCACAAATGCATCCCATCCCTCTCCGTACCGATGTAGTCTGTCAGCAGCTACCTCCCACCACTGACTAGCCAAGTCTGTAAACTGGAATGTAGCGCATCTGATCCTCAGGTGGGGCTTAGTGATCCCCTGTGAATCCAAAATTCGAGTAATTTGTCTCAACCACTCCTCTGCAACAAGTGGGTCTGGCTGCCCGGCAAAGGTAGGTGGTCTCATCCTCTGGAACACCTTCATCACGAAGGTATCCCTGGTCTCACCGCCAGTGGTCCGCGCCTCCATCACGGTGCGGAGACACTCCTGCAAAAGGGCCGCCATATCTCTGGCGCCAACCATCTGCTCTACCTCCTGTGCTGGAGCGGGAGCAGGAGTAGGAATAGGGGCAGGGGCGGGAGCAACATCCTCCTCAGCTACACTGTGCTTTGGTGTGTCAGCCGGGGCAATAACCTCCTCAACTATATCGGGAACAGGGGCAGCAGCTCTAGGTCTGCCACGACGAGGCTGGGCAGCGCCTCTAGGCCTACCCCTACCCCGTCTGGGTGGTCCAGCTCTCGTAGGAGCTCGTCTGGGGGGCATATCTACAAGTTCAAGAGAAAAATTTCAATATCACTTTTTTTTTCACATTCCAACGTAAGCATCTAAATGTGATCTCAATCAAGTTCTCATCAATAACCTATACTTTAACGGGTAGCATATGTAGGAAGTCATGATATATACACTTAACAAGTTTTTCACACATCACACATGTCATGCCTCCAACATAACATAAATCAGCACGTAACCACAATAAGTCATGCATCAGGACATATAAAACCACATAGCACACAAGATCCTATCACATGCCGCTAAAGGTTCACACTAAGTCTCATTCTTTTCTCTAGGGTCTCATGGTGTTAAACAACACCCCACGGTCTCTAGGTATTCGAACCTAAGCTCTGATACCACGTTGTCACGCCCCAAATTTCAGCGAACCCGAGGCGTGAGTAACGAGACAAAAAGAAATAAAATAATAAAGAAATGAAAGATAATAATGACATTCTCATACATTCCGTACACTGTTCTGATACATATATAAGGTCTGGTCCATTGGTTCACAACATACAAAATAAAATACAGTCTCGGGCTTATGCCCTTACACAATATCAAAAGAGCCCCTTGGGCCCAACATAATTCTCAATCAGACCGTCTTTATGTCTCGTATAGCTGGGACATCATCTGAAATGTTTGCCCCACTAAAGGGGTCAGCTCAACATGCTGGTACAATATAATGCTAATGCAAGAAACAAAACTAAGGTCGTGGCATGTGCAAGTGTACAGTTATTTCTATATGGCATTCGATATCATGATGGCAGTATATAAACAGTATATAGTATATGAATAGTATGCGTGACACACCCATGCAACTCTATGCCACCCATGTCTCATGATACGGTCATTCTCCGCTGGCATGAGTACCGCCACTTATGTCTCGCTTCACGGTCCGGAATCCGTCAGGCTTGCAAGTACCTAATGGCCGATTTTGGGTTTTTCACCACAGGATCTGCACCCTCATAATGCAAAGCACCAAGTGCTTACCCACGCCATGTCCAAGGAATCACACCATGCCAATATGCTCTAATCTCATCATGTCATAATGCAATCTCAATGATGCATCTCATTCATACATAAAACATGTTTTCAAGTACATATTTCATAATGTCAACAGTTCTCCAAGCATGTGATTCACACACTACACTAACACATTCAATATACACATAATCATCTTCCACATCATCACCCAACATCAGTAAGATAGCATGGAACACATAGGCATGTGAACATTCAAGCAACAAGTGAACAATCAAGGCAGCAAATCAAGTATTCCTAATCTTAATTCTATTTCTTACTTAGCACAATATATCGTACCTGGTAATCGATCTCAAACCAGAAAAGTATACTCGTAGTAAAGTGAAACCACCGTAAGAACACCGAAGGTCAGGTCACCTTCTCTTTGCCTTTCCGTGTCCCTAAAATTCATAACATGAAACTCAGTTTAATTGTCACTTGAATTATACTATTCATCAAATTTTACGTCTTTATCTTATAAGCTTCTACTTTGCTAAATTAAACTCTACTATTGAATCCGGGACGTTAAAGAAAATAAGTTTAGGCTTTCGTAGAATTCAATTCGGGCACCTGGGTTAAAAAGGGCAAAACAGTCATTTTGTACTTTACACGGGTCCTTACATTTCGTGACCTCTTTTCACAAATCGGACTCCACGGTTGAGTCCGGAATGCTCGAGACAATAAAGTTTCACTATTTGTTTACTTAATTCAGAGTTCATTTGACTGTATTTCAATTCAGGGGTATTTTGGTAATTTTATATGTTGTTACGTGTCTTTTATTTTTCGGGACCCCGTCTCGTAAAACAGACCTCACCATTGGTCTCAGAATGGCCGAGATAGTCAAAATACACTAATGACTTGTCCCATTTGGACTCCGGGATATTTTAGAATATTTAATTAATTAAATTAATTTATTAATTAATTAAATTAATTAAATTAATATTTTATTAATATTTAATTCTGGTGGGCCTAACTGTAATTTCTCCAAAGTTCAGGGGTTAAAATGTAATTTTCGAAAGTTCAGGGTTAAGGTTCAATTTCTAAAAGGTTCAGGGTCAAGGTTCAATTTCCAAAAGGTTCAAGGTTCAAATTGAAATTAGTTCAATTTACTATCCCTAATCAGGTTAACCAAACAGGGGCTTATCCAGAACAGGGATAGGATATCACTGTTCCTATTTTAATTTAAAATTTTTAATTTTTTATATCTGTAACCAAACGCCCCAATTTAGTTTTTAATTTAAAACCAGTGAGCGACACGTGGCAGGGGCGGACTGGCCCAAGCCCGACCCGACCCGGACCCAAAACAGTGCCCCCTTCGTCCCCCGTTTTTCCGGCGAAGCTCCGGTCGCCTTCTCCGGCGCCGGTGGCCGGAATTTCAGAAAATCAAGTTTTCAAACTTGATTTTCTTGGTGTTTTTGAAGCCTCTTTCAATTCCAAATCATTCTAAAATATTTTTGGAACCTTTTAACACTGTTTTGAAGCTCCTAATCACAATGAAAAGCCTAGACTCCCCCCCCCATGGCCGTGACCTGCACATCCCTTTTTCTCCCTCATCTTTCAACCGTTTTGGTTGATTCTTGTCCCTAAATTCTCCATATTTCATACACTATAAGTCCCAATAATCAAATCCAAACAATAGGCTACAAAACAAGTTTGAGATACATGAAATTTCTAGAGAGAGAAAGTAAGTGGGTTTCGGATTCTTACCTTAACAGTGATGCCTTCTCTCCCCTTAGTTGGTTTCTAACTCCCCTCTGGTGCGTCTAGAGTGGGTCAAGATCACATGCACCCTCCCTTTCTCCTTCTCCTTTCTTCTCTCTTCTCTTCACAGTTCCCATTCTCTCTTTGCCTTCACTTTCTCTCTCTCTATCTCTCTCTCTCTCTCTCTCTCTCTCTAATTTCACGATCGGCCTGCTCCTCTCAACTCCCACCACACACACATATACATACAGACTACACTCACACACTTCCAACCACCCTCTTACACACACCATGTCTCCCATGCCCCTTGGAGTGTTTTACACTCCATCACTCACTTACTCACTGCACATTCCCACCCACACGGCACACACAATCAGATTTTATACATATATATATATACACATTTAAATACACACACTCACATGTATACACATACACACACCAATTAATTTAAATTATATATATATATATATACATACACATCCATCATAACAATAATAATAATAATAATAATAATAATAATAATTAATAATAACAACTTGAAAATTTTATTTATTAAAAAAAAAAATTTTCAGGTTGTTACAACCTGTCAAGAAGGCTTTCTGTCCTTGGCTACCTGTCAAGAATCTGAGGTCAGAGGGTCACCGGGAAGGCTCCAGTGATAACTGCTCCGATGATAAAGTCAGTAAAGAAATAAATGCAATAATTCAAGAGAAAAATTGAACATAAATTAAAAGCGCATCTTATGGCCTTATGTTTAAGCTGTAGATCTTGTAAATTGAATAGGATTAGGACTGGTAAAAATAGGAATTTGAAAATATCTTGAAGATAGTAGTTGTCATATTGAACTCTGTTTCCTTATTCTGAGGCCGGTAAGTTATTGAAGGCGATGCTAGGCTCTGAACCTAATACCTTTGAATCCTCTGTGCCTTGTTGACATGAATAAAATAAAATTTCCTAATTTGTACCCTAAAAGATTTTGTACGAACATGTGTCATATATTTGTCACTTTATGATATATTAGGTGAAACTACTATTTCTTTAATAGAATAATATCTTAAAGCATAAATGAAAAAAAATAAAAAATAGTTGAAATAAAAAATATTAAACCAGTTTATATCTTTCCATTATTGTTCAAGTTAAGGCAGTTTCATAAATACTTGAAAAAATAAATTACTATAAGTAGTAAGTTGTTTCTTAAATTGTGAAATATATAATTAAAAAATTCACAAATAAGGTAGTCAGGTTTTTTGTTTACTTTAGTCGAAAGGATTCCAAATTGAATTGATTTTTGATATAATTTTAAAATTGAAGTGAATTGTGATACATATTAAAAATTATATTTTTGGTTTAAATTTCAATTAAGATTTCTAAGTTGAAGATTGCTAAGTTTAAAACACCTTAAATTAAATCCATTTATGATAGAATTTCTAAATAATTAAATTAATAATTCCTAAAGTGATATTTTATTATATTTTTGCCAACTAGATATTTTAATTCTTGCTTAAGGAAGTTAAAACTGATAAGTCACATAATTTGTATAAATTTATTTAATTTCAATTATAATGATATATTTATAACTACCCGTCATTTGGTTTCTCTAACCTAACTAATATTTGCAATAATAACATTTACAAAATTTTAGGAAGTTAAAAAAAAAAATTATAGTTTTTTTTTTTGTTGACTTTAATCAAGATTAAGAATTCTTAAATTGAAGTGATTTGTGATCAATATTAAAAAAATGATACTTTTTATTAAAAAAAAATCAATTAAAATTTCTAAAATGATGCTTCCTAAGTGAAAAGGATCCCAAATTTAATTTATTTTTGATAGAATTTATAAAATAATTAAATGAATATTTCCTAAATTCATAATTATGATATTTTTACTAATTATGTATTGTGTTTCTTGCTAAGGAAATTAAAAGTGATCGAGAAGTCGCATAATATTTTATAATTTTTTTAAATTTAAATATTAATGATATTTTGTAACTCTGATTGATATTTGTAGTAATAACTTTTTTTTTTAAAATAGTAGCGCGCTTTTTATATTTTTTTTTGAAGTAAGTAAGGTTTCTAAGTAATTTAAATAAAAGTGATTTGTGCCCTATTATGTCATATTATTTTATTTTGTATGGAAGTTAATTACTTATGTGTATATTCTCCCTCTCCCCCCCCCCCCCAAACACTATTCCTGTAATTTTCTTCCCTTAAAACAATGTATAATAAAATAATAAAATCACGTTATACTTCTTTTTTTTTTTTACCAGCGTATTACTCTGTTGGTTTTATTCGAATCACTTTATACTCTGTCCTAACTATATATTTTGACGACAATATACATTTATACTGCATTAGAATAATAATATTACCATCCGAGGTGTAGTCTAGAAGTAAAAACGTTGAAAATAAAATTCAAGCGTCTTGAGTTCAAGTCTCTTGGTAAAAATGTTGAAAATAAAATTCAAGTGTCTCGAGTTCAAGTCAAACATTGAAAATAAAATTTAAACGTCTCAAATTTAAAATTCTCTTTTACACTAGGTTCTTTGACAGCTAAAATTTAATATTTAAAAAGTAAACCTAACTCTCCTTTTTATAATTTTAGAGATACATGATTTTAGCAATCAGAACATCACTAACAGAGTCTAAAAATAATATTGATGCTGCACTTTTTGACTCGCAATAAGTGTGGGCTCCGTGACCTGTACAACACTCAGAAAGATGATCAGAGGACCACCGGATTGGCTCCGGTGGTAGCCGCTCCAATGCTTAAGTAAGTAAAAGGAATTGAAAGATGGTATTGAAAGCCAAAAGAATGAGCATGAAAATAAAGCGTACCTTTAGAGTTTAATTTATAGACCGTGGCCTTCCTAAGTTAATTAGGATTCGGAGCCATGATTGTAGGGATTTGATCATCGGAGATTGCAGTTACCTTGTTGAATATTGCATAGAGATAACCATAAATGGTAGTTCCCTTGTTGAAGACTGTTTCCTTGTTGAAGACTGCTTCCTTATTCCCTGCTCGGCATCTGCTAATGCAGTGACGAGGTCTGGAGTGTTGGTCTGGACCCTGTGATCAGTTCTGAGACCCTTGTCCGGATATATGTGCTCTGAAGGCATATGTTCGATCACTTCTAACCTTTTGTGCTGATCTGGATGCTTGAGCTTTTAGTCATTGGCTGAGCGAGAGCCGCGTTAGCCGAGTACGAGTTGGATTCATGGTCATATGTGTCAAGTGCTGATTGGCCTGCTCTGTTATAGTATATCAGTTACTCCCCCCCTCCCCCCAAGTCCTAGTTTGATGCTAACAAGCAACTAGGGCTAAGTCTTTTTCGGAGAGTCATGTGTCCTGCCTGTTCACCTTCCAAGGTAACTGTTGGGGCGTCATTTATTGCGCAGCCGGAGATTAGGTCTTTTCAAGATCATCATTGTACTGGGCCGATAGTTGGGTTTCTTGAAATCATCATTGTTCCGAACCGTCATGGCGTTTGGGCTTGGTGGGTCCCTTCTGATACTGTGCTTATAAATACGGGGTGAGATTTTGAAATGACCTTTTCTCCGTCATTTTCACTGTGCTAGAAGATTTCATCCGCCATTGTTGGTTTGTGCGACCTTGAAGAACACCGATTTTCTGAATTAGAACAAGTTCGACCGATCTTTTCTCTTCTCTTGCTTCTTTCTTCTTAAGTCCGGGAATAATGTCTGCTCCTTTTGAATCCCCAAATGTAAGTGAGGGAGTAGGAAATCCTTCTGAGATGGCTGTACCGTCTCCTATGGAAGATGTTGGTAACCTTGCTTCCGAAGATATTAGGGAGAGGCCTGTTGAACCTCCCCCTAATCCTGAGGTTAGAATAGTTAATGCCTTTGAAGAGCCCCGAGACAGGGCTGGGGAGACCTCTGGTAGGTCTTCCCATAGAGAAGAGGGTGAGAGTGCTGTTACTCAGAGCCTTTTGGACAAGTGGAGGGTAAAATACAATTTTCCCCCAAATGTGACCTGCAGAGTGCCAGGCCCCATGGATCGTCCCCTAAAATGTTGAAGCGGGGGAGATTTGTGTTTATCTTGCCTGGTTCGAAATGGGCTTGAGACTCCCATTGCCGGATTTAGTCAGGCAATTCTTTTATTGGTACAAGCTCTGCCCTGCCGACCTGAATCTCAATAGCTGGCGGCAGCTTTTAGGGTTTGTAGTGTTGGGACACCAAAACGAGGTGGATGTGTCCCTGGACTTGATCCGTAGCAATATGGATCTGAAGTTCAAGAAGGCAGAAAGCCTTTTCTATATGTCATTTGAGAAGGGGTTCCGACCCCTGTCCTCCGTTCCTACTTCCAATAAAACGTGGAAGAAGTGGCACTTCTTCGTCGGAGGAGGATGGGAGCATGAAGACTTCCAGGATGGTGAGGCCTCGCTATTTCCTTGTGTTACGGGTCATAAGGGTGAGGCTTATTTCCTTAGGTTTGCTTTAGCTTTGTTATGCCTTCCGAACTGATAATCTGATATATCATTCCTTACTTATGTGCAGTCAGGAGTGCTTGGAAGAGGCCCGAGTTTACCAACGTACTGCAAGATCAGTACCGAGTGCTGCTTTCGACTTCTAACCGGGCTCATTCTGTCATTATAACTCTGGAGAACTTGATGGCTGCTCGTACTGCAGAGCTCAAGAAGAGACTGACGTCGAAGTGGGCAGCGGCGGAGGCCCAAGTGGTGGGGGAGGCTTCCTCCTAAGCTGAGCCTGATACCCCTCTTGAAGTAAAAAGGAGGAGGTTGATTTCTGGCTCTCCCGAGCCAGCCCCTACCGAGGCTGAAAAGGAGGCCGAACCTGCCGTTCCTGTTTCGGCCGTTCCTCTTGCTCCTTCCGGTCCGAGCAGAAGGACTAGAAGGGGAAAGCACCTGCTGCACCGTCCGAGCCGTTTGATGAGTCGGACTATCAAATTGTCAAGAAGGCTTTTGATCAAATATGGGCTCAAGGCCCTCATCGATACAGAGGGGACGACCCCTCAAAGCTGATGACTGAGATGATGAATCTCCAGATGAGGGTAACTCTTGAAGCTTTTCTTGTCTTTTCTGTTTGTTTGTTTGTTCAATCTAACTTGTCTGTCTTGCCTTGTGTAGAGCATGCATAATTTGGCTGCTCTGATGGTGACTCCCATGAGCCTTGAGGAGGCTGAGAAACTGAAGGCTGAAATAGACGAGATGAGGTTGGAGCTTCGGACAGCCCGATCCAAGGTTTAGACTGCTGAGGAGGGTCTGAAGGAAGCTAGCACCAACCTTGCCGTGGCAGAGTCTGAGAAGGACATATATGCCCGGCAAGTTGAGGGGCTTCAGGCGGAGTTGGTTGAGCTCCGAAATTCCTTTGATCAGAAGGTTCAGGATGCAGTTGACCATGCCAAGATTGAGACTGAGACGGAATTGAAAGAGGAAGTTGAACAGATGGGTGATGACCTGATCCGGTTTGGTTTTGAAAGCTTTCGAACTAGATTCCAAGCTCAGTTCCCAGATTTTGACGTGTCGTCAATCGTTCCTCCTAAACCTGCCTCGTCTGGTCCTGATCCGTACAAGACGGCTGGGGCTACTGCCCTTAATTTGGAGGAGGACCCAGGCCCTTCTGACAAGGCTTGAGGCTTTTATGGGCTTTTTTATTTTTCTTTGTTTTTTGCCATTTCCTTTTGATGTAATGAATGTACACTTTTGATCAGTAAAATTGACTTTCCTTTAGATTCTTCTTGTGTTCTTTCCTTCTGTGAAATTTGTCGCAAGTGTAGCTATTCTAAGCCTCTTGCATGTTAGATCAACTGTCCACAGTCAATAGTTGCCTTCTGAGCTTCGATACTTGTCATTGAATAGTGAATGTAGATTAACTTCAACTGTCTCATCATAATAAGATAAGAAAAAAAGCAAACATAATTAAATAGACAGAGCCCAATAGAGTGGGAGTAAACTTCTGTAGAGCTCTAAGATAGACAGCTCTGAACCAAGGGCTTGTGAAGATAACCAGGCAGCTTGTACTTGTCATTATGATACTCGGCATACTGTTTTCGAGCACTCAGGATCAGGATATATCCGAGCTGTTTGGCCTTTGTCATATGACTGGCCTGTCATAAAATAGTTAAGACTAGAGGGTCTAAGCCTCGGATAGGAGGCCTGTACATTTAGACTTTGTCCCCCTCTCTTTATCAATTCAGAAGCTTCAGTGCTGGACTATGGTTTTTGTTCAAAGAGTTCTGTACCCTGTCTCTTGGTATGCCAAAGAGGCAGGTTTAATGCATCATTTATTTATACGACTGTCGTTTGGGATTTCGAGGCCAACCATTCTTTTAACCGTTGCGATGGTTCAGTTGGGTGGCTTTTGGACTTCAAGGGTCTATATATATGGAAACAAGGGCATACGGTTGCGCTTAACCCTCTTGTTCCCAAACTGTTCCTTTGTAAGAGAGACTCTAGATGCTGCCGGAATTTTGCCATTCGCCCATAAATGATGGACGATTCTTTGTCTGAGTTAGGAATGACTAAACTGTGGCCGAGAGTTATCCTCCCCTTTGATTCAGTCTCCAAGGAAGGATTAAAGGAGGCACAAGTCCTCTTGTCCCCCTTGGCATCCGGTCGAGATTCCTCCGATTAGTGGTGGTCCTTCCTTGATTCAACTGAAGCTTGGAGCGTTGGTGATGAAGACACAAGTGGGGTGCCTCCTTTTCTTCATGTTTTGGCAGAGACCCTTGCTGCAAATTCGGCTGGGGTGAGACAACTGGTGTGAAGAAGATGAGTGGAGGTCCCTTGAGACCCAGAGCCCTCATCATCCGTTGGTCGTGAGATCAGTGATAGTGATGATGAAATGGCCTGGGTGCTCCTTGCTACTGATTGGGGTTCAGGATTCCTTCCTTTCAAATCAAGCCGGCGGCGGCGGTAATGGAAGTTTGGATCCTGTGCCCCTTTATCATCCGAGGCAAAGAGCCATGATGTTGCAGATTGTAGCTTCTGTAGTAGCCTATGTAATGATATCTTTATTGTAGCCTCTGTTTTATTTTCAGTTTTTGTTGTACTGATGTAAATCTTCTGAATCATCAATGAAATTGAGTTCCTTCTTTTAAGATCTGATGTTCTTTTCTGTTTGAATGTGCTTTTTTGAGTTAGATCACTCTTTTGTGCACTTCTGATAAATAACTCTTCTGTATGTCTCAAGAATAGATCAAAGAAACTTTGCACAAAACTTGAAGTTTTCGGAATAGTACTCTTTAATTTGTTCGGCACTTGTACTGTTTGTTGCTTGTTGGTAGATAAGCAAAATAAGCTAAGTGTCAGCTTTAAGGAGTTCAGATCTGGTAGACTTGTGTGAGTTTTGGTCGAAGATGCTTAGAACTTCTGCCTTTGGATGGACTGGATCATAAAGTCTGCTAATTGAAGATGGGTCAGGCTCGGAAGGCCTGTGCATTAGGGTGGTCCAGGCTCTGGAGGCCTGTGCATTAGGAGATGGACCAAGTACTTAAGACCTGTACATTATGGACCAGGCTCTAGAGGCCTGTGCATTATTGATGGACCGAGTACTGAGACTTGTACATTATGGACCAGGCTCTAGAGGCCTGTGCATTTATAGATGGACCAAGTGCAAAGACTTGTACATTATGGACCAGGCTCTAGAGGCCTGTGCATTTATAGATGGACCAAGTGCAAAGACTGGTACATCATGGACCAGGCTCTGGAGGCCTGTGCATTATTGATGGACCAAGTACTGAGACTTGTACATTATGGACCAAGCTCTGGAGGCCTGTGCATTATTGATGGACCAAGTATTGAGACTTGTACATTATGGACCAGGCTCTGGAAGCCTGTGCATTATTGATGGACCAAATACTGAGACTTGTACATTATGGACCAGGCTCTAGAGGCCTGTGCATTTATAAATGGACCGAGTGCAAAGACTCGTACATTATGGACCAGGCTCTAGAGGCCTGTGCATTTATAGATGGACCAAATGCAAAGACTTGTACATTATGGACCAGGCTCTAGAGGCCTGTGCATTTATAGATGGACCGAGTGCAAAGACTCGTACATTATGGACCAGGCTCTAGAGGCCTGTGCATTTATAGATGGACTGAGTGCAAAGACTTGTACATTATGGACCAGGCTCTGGAGGCCTGTGCATTTATAGATGAACATTCTATGGAAGTAAAAGAAACGTCTCTATTGATAATACTTCCGTAAGTGTTCCACGTTCCATGGCCTAGGAACAAGCTTCCCAGTCATGTCTTCTAGCAAGTAGGTGGTAGGCCGAACAACCTTTGTTACTTTGTAGGGGCCTTCCCAGTTTGGTGACAACTTTCCCATAGTGAGATCCTTGGTGTTTTGAAAGACTCTTCTTAAGACAAAGTCTCCGACTTGAAAGTTGACTGTCTTGAGTCCTACCTTAGATTTGTTGACCATTCTCTGTTGATAGGCTTCCATTTTGACGCTAGCTTGATCCCTTCTCTCTTCGAGCAAATCCAAGTTTTTCATCAGCTGCTGATCATTGGATTCTCGCTCAAAGGCTTCTGTTCTCAGGGTTGGCATACCGATCTCAACCGGAATTACTGCTTCTGTCCCATAGGCTAGTGAGAAGGGAGTTTCAGAGGTGGGATTTCTTCTGGTTGTTCTGTAGGCCTAAAGAACTCCAGGGAGTTCCTCTACCTTTTCCTTTTGCCTGTTGCAACCTTTTCTTTAACCCGTCGAGGATTGTTCGGTTGGTGACCTCTGCTTACCCATTTGCTTGTGGATGGCCTGGAGAGGCGAAGTGCTGCCTAATGTTGAGATTTTCACAGAATGTCTTGAAGCCTTTACCAGTGAATTGTGTCCCATTGTTGGAGATAATCACACGTGGTATGCCGAACCTGCACACAATGTTCTTCCAGGTGAAGCTCTCAACTTCCTTTTCTGTGATATGTGTTAAAGGCTCAGCTTCGGCCCATTTAGAGAAGTAGTCAATGGCCACCAATAGATATTTCTTGTTCGGAGGTGCCTTTGGTAATGGACCCACGATGTCCATCCCCCATTGAGCAAAGGGCCAAGGACTAGGAATCGAGATGAGCTCGTGATGAGGCTGATGTTGATATGGGGCAAATCTTTGGCATTTGTCGCACTTCTGAACATACTCCTTAACCTATTTTAGCATGCTAGGCCAGTAATAGCCCTGAGACAGAGCTCAGTGAGCTATAGTTTTGCCCACATTATGATTCCCGCAAATTCCCTCGTGTATTTCAGTCAAGACATATTGTCACTCTTCTGGAGCTAAGCATTTTAACAGAGGTTGAGAATACGACCTTCTGTAAAGCTTGTTGTTCAGGATCAGGTACCGAGCCGCTCTAATTCGGATTCTCCTGGCTTTATTTTTATCTTCTGGGAAGAGCCCGAATCTTAGGTACTGAAGGATTGGAGTCAACCAGTTCTGGGGCTGTTCATTAATTTGAGCAATTTGGGCTTCCTCAATGCTAGATCCTGGCTGAAAGGAGATTTTTATTGTGGAGTTTGCTTCAGACTTGAGGCGGGAGGCCATGTTAGCCAGAGCATCTGCTCTGCAATTCTGGCTTCTCTCAATTTTCCAGATAGTAAATGTCTGGAAGGAATGCCTCAAATGGTTCACCAGTTCGGAGTACCGGAGCATCCTATCATCTTTAATGGAAAATTCTCCCAAGACTTGGCTCACCACCAGTTGGGAGTCAGAGAAGACATCGAGGTTCTGAGCCTCGCATTCCAAGGCAAGCTTCATGCCTAAGATTAGGGCTTCATATTCTGCTTCATTATTAGAAGCTTTGAATCCCAAGCTGACTGCTTTTTCTGACGTGAGCCCATCAGGGGACTGTAGTACCAGGCCTACTCCTGAACCTTGATCGGTTAACGATCCATCAATGTATAGCAGCCAGGTTCCTGAGGTCTCGGTGAGTTGTGCCTTGTTTTGAAGTGCCGGGGTGAACTCGGCAACAAAATCAGCCAAGGCCTGCCCTTTGATGGAGTTTCGGGGTACATATGATATGTCGAACTCCCCTACCTCCACAGACCACTTCACCAATCTTCCCGATACCTCAGGTTTCCTCAGTATTGACTTCAGAGGATAGGCAGTTGGGATCTCGATTGGATGGGTTTGGAAATAAGGTCGAAGCTTCCAAGCTGATATGACCAAGGCATAGGCCAGCTTTTCTACTTCAGGATATCTCCTTTTCGTGTCAAGTAGTGCCCTACTGACGTAAAATATAGGCCTCTGCACTCCCCTGTCCTGTCTGATTAATGCGGAGCTGACCGCGTTTTCAGAAACTGCAAGGTACAAGAGTAGCTTTTCTCCTTGTACTGGTTTTGATAGGAGCTCTGGAGAGGCTAGATACTCCTTTAGTTCTTGAAAGGATTTCTCGTATTCTTCCGTCCACTACAAAGCTTTGCTGCCCTTCAGAGCTTTGAAGAAAGGTAGGCAGCGATCAGTGGATTTGGATATAAATCTGCTCAGTGCCGCAATTCTGCCATTCAGTGCCTGAATTTCCTTACTGGTTCTTGGTGACTTCAGTCGAATCAGAGCTTGGATCTGAGTGGGGTCTGCTTCGATACCCCTCCGAGAGACAATGTATCCCAAGAATTTTCCCTTCGTAACTCCGAAGGTACATTTCGAGGGGTTGAGCTTCATCTTGTGTTGTCTGAGGATATCGAAGGTCTGGGCTAAGTGCTGGAGGTGACTGCCTTTCTGCAGACTCTTTACCAGCATGTTGTCGATGTATACCTCCATGGTGCTGCCGAGCAGTGGGCTGAACATCTTGTTCACCAACCGCTGATAAGTGGCTCCAGCGTTCTTCAAACGAAAGGCATTACTCTGTAGCAGTAGAGCCCTCGTTCGGTTATGAAGGCTGTCTTCTCTTGGTCTGGAGGGTACATCTGGATCTGGTTGTACCTAGAGTAGGCATCCATGAAGCTCATAAGCTCATGCCCCGCAGTGGCGTCAACCAGTTGGTCTATTCTTGGCAGTGGAAAGCTGTCCTTGGGGCACGCCTTGTTGAGGTCTGTATAATCAACGCAGACTCTCTACTTGCCATTTTTCTTCTTGAAAAGCACGGTGTTGGCTAGCCACTCAGGATAGAACACTTCTCGTATCATCTTGGCTTCCGGCAGCCTTTGGACTTCTTTATTTTTAATCCGATGCCGTTCAGGAGCAATTGGTCTTCTCTTCTGTCTGACTGGCGGGTGATCCGGATCCACCATCAGCTTGTGAGTTATAAGATTGGGATCTATTCCCTCTATGTCTTTGGTTTCCCAAGCAAAGATAGAGAGGTTGTCTTTCAAGAACCTGACTATCTTTTCCTGCTCGGTGTGTGTTAGGTCTGGGCCGATGTATAAATAACGCCCCTCTGATTCTGAACTGACCAACACTTTGATGGGCTCGCCAATGGGTTTGGCTCGGCTGTCTCGTCCCCTTGGGCTCAAGGGTTCTTCAATGCTGGATGGGTAATCCTCCACCTCGGGAGAGTGAGTGAAAACTGGATCTGCACAGTCCCGAGTGTACTGTAATTGCTATTTAGGAGCCTTCTCCTTGAGGGCAATAGCGTGGCACTCCCGAGAGGTTGGCTGACACCCTCTGACAGAGTGAACGTTCTGGTTGTGGACGTATTTCAGACACTGATGGAGGGTCGAAGTGACTGCCCCTATCTGGTGCAACCAGGGTCTTCCGATTATGACGTTGTAGGGAGATCTCATGTTTAACACCATGTACTCCGAGATGGCGGTCTTCTGCCCTTCAACCTCTCCTACAATAGTAGGAAGGTCGACTCTCCCCAATGGGGTGCTGAGATTGCCATCAAAAGCTGCCATCACGGCAGTAGTGGGCTTGACGTTGTCATGGTCCATCCCCATCTATTTAAGTGGCTCATAGAACAGTATGTTGACGAAGCTGCCAGTATCGACCAGGACTCTCCTGATCTCGCAGTTGGCGATTTTGAATGTGATAACAAGGGCATCACTGTGAGGGCAGTGTACCCCTGCTAGATCTTGTTCAGTGAATTGGATCTCCGATGCTGGCTTGAACCTCTTTTCTACGTTGGAGATCTGTAATACGTTCGGGGCAGCTTTAGCCTTCCGAGCATATCTCTTTCTTGCCCTGTTGGACATTCCTGTGATAGGGGAGTCAGCATGGAGGACGTAGATGACGTGGTTGTTCTGCCTCTGAGGCTCGTTTCGTCCCTCCCTCTGCTCTTGCCTCTACTCAGGCCTCTGGTCTGGCCGTTGTTGAGGCTTGTCTTCTTAGGGTTTTTGCCTTCCGTCCTGCTTGACGAACTCCCGAAGACGCCCCTTCTTTATGAGCTGCTCTATCTCATATCGGAGGGTCCTACATGTGTTAGTTGTATGTCCATGATCTTTATGGAAATTACAATACTTACTTTGGTCCCGAAGGCTGGGATCTCCTTTGATTGGTTCCGGCCACCACAGGTTCTCCCGATCTCGGATCTGCCGGAGTACCTGGTTTAGTGTGGTGTTTAAAGGTGTGAAGTTGGTGAACTCCCTTGGTCCGAAATTGTACACAGCTCTGGGTGCTGTTCTCTTCTTTGGGCTCCTGGCCCTCTTTTTGTTGGAGTCTCTTCTGTGATCCTCCTTCTTATGGTCATCCCTCTTCGGATTGTCCCTCTGGGTCTGATCTTTGCCCTTCTAGGATGTGCGGTTGGCTTTTTCCAGGTTGATGTACTTTCTGGCCCGATCCATTAATGCCGCCATGTCGGCTGGAGGGCTCTTTGTTGAGGAGTCTCTGAATCCACCTTGGGCAAGCCCAGTAGTTAGGGCTGCTACAAGGAACTTTGGGCTACAGTTAGTGATCTCCGTGAGTTCGGTATTGAAGCGCGCAATGTAGGCTCTGAGGGATTCCTCCCTAGTCTGCTTGACATTTAACAGGAATTCTGGTCCCCTTCTGAGCCTCCTGCTGGTCATAAACCTGTCCAAGAACTGTCTACCAAGCTCGTAGAAGCTGGTAATTGAGTTCGGAGGGAGGTTGTGGAACCACTTCAGAGCAGTTTCCTTCAAGCTGGTGATGAAAGTTCGGCACATGAAAGCATCAGAGGCTCCGTGAAGGGCCATCGTATGCTGGTAGTGCGAGAGATGATCTCCTGGATCTCCAGATCCATCATACAGGGTGAACTTGGGCACCATGAACTTTCTGGGCCTCTCTTCTGACATGATGGCATGAATGAACGGGGTGGCCAGTCTTCCGAGCAGCCTGGCCAACTCGTCTTGCTCTGGAGGGTTCTGAGGTCCTCTCAAGGCGATTGTTCGGTCCATAGACTCGGCAATCTCCTCTACCCTCCGCGGGTCTCTGAGTCTGACATCTTGCGAACCCTGCCTGACAGCCTCGGCTTCAGGGTAGTAGGGTTGAGTACGCCCTTCGGACGGAGGAGGGTTCCGAACCGGAGGGACTGGTGCTGCATGGGGATGAGGCTCCTGCAGTGCCGGATGTGCTCCCGAGGCCCTTGAAGTTGGGGCCTGAGTAGTGCTCCGGTAATGGACGTCAAGAACGAAGGTTGATCTTCCTCAGCCCGGAGTTGCTGACGGTTGTGGATCCTTGCCAACGCGAGCAACACCCTGGGGGTGCCCGTGCTGGTTATTTGGAGCCTGATCATGGGGTTCCTCATTCTCATTGATGACAGGAGGTTGTGTTCCTACAGCGAAGTTGACCAGCGGGTTAGGAGAACCCGCTGCTTGGTTTTGTGTGAGTGTTGCCAGCGTTCTAGTGATGGCAAGCAACTGTTCCTGTACCAGTTCATTGTGTCGTTTGATCGATTCGATCTCTTGTCCCATGGGATTAACCGCTGGTCCCCTTGTACGAGGAGCAGGCGGCTGACGTTGAGAGTTTTGCGAATTCTGAGTATTCTGTCGCGGTCGGAGATTTGGTGCCATGGTTTTCCGGTGAGGAAAGAGATGAGTTTATGAATAGAGCACTTGGAGATTAGTCGTTTCCCACAGACGGCGCCAAACTGATGCTGCATTTTTTGACTCGCAATAAGTGTGGGCTCCGTGACCTATATAACACTCAGAAAGATGATCAGAGAACCACCGGATTGGCTCCGGCGGTAGCCACTTCCGATGCTTAAGTAAGTAAAAGGAATTGAAAGACGGTATTGAAAGCCAAAAGAATGAGCATGAAAATAAAACGTACCTTTAGAGTTTAATTTATAGACCGTGGCCTTCCTAAGTTGATTAGGATTCGGAGCCATGATTGTAGGGATTTAATCATCAGAGATTGCAGTTACCTTGTTGAATATTGCATAGAGATAACCATAAATGGTAGTTCCCTTGTTGAAGACTGTTTCCTTGTTGAAGATTACTTCCTTATTCCCTGCTCGGCATCCGCTAAGGCGGTGACGAGGTCTGGAGTGTTGGTCTGGACCCTGTGATCAGTTCTGAGACCCTTGTCCGGATATATGTGCTCTGAAGGCATATGTTCGATCACTTTCGACCTTTTGTGCTGATCTGGATGCTTGAGCTTTTAGTCATTGGCTGAGCGAGAACCGCGTTAGCCGAGTACGAGTTGGATTCATGGTCATACGTGTCAAGTGCTGATTGGCCTGCTCTTTTATGGTATATCAAATATAATTTATACTAATTATAATAAAGAAGTAAAAGAAATTTTACAAAGAAAAATTCCTTACCAATATTGGATGAAAACAATTAACCAAGAGAAGTAAAGAAAATGGGAGGACCTACTCAATCCATTGAAAAACATGCTAAATATTTTAGATGTCTATTTTTAAATCTATAAAGTTCATGAAATAAATAAAAAGAAATAAGAAAGTAAAAGAATAATAAAAAAGAAAAGAAAAAATACCTTTTAGATGAAAAGAGAGAAGAGGCATGTGTGGTAGCGGATGCAGAGAAAGAGAGCATAAAAATAATAAGATTTTATAACTTTTTTTAAAAAAAATTTTGAAATTTCCTAAATTAAATTATGACTAAATTTTAAATTAAAGGAATCTATTCTTAAATTTTAGATTAAAGGAATGAAGGGAAAAGGAGTAAAACATGAAACATTGAAGAAGTGAGTGCCAAATTTTTTTTCTCAATTTTAAAACTTCCCTAAATGCTCCTGGCTAAATTTTAAATTAAAGGATTGAATTGCTATAAGAATGCAGTTGATAAGAGTAAACACAATATTGCCAACCCTCATACAATGTCAAAATGTATTTCCAATATATTTTAAACAAACAATGCAACATCATGTGCTGTGTGAGAATATGAACATTGTGAAATTTCTTTATGATGAAGAACAGATTGCAGAATAATTCAATTCCTAGCACACAATTGCGTGCAATGCCAGAATTGTCAGAATTGCGTGAAATTCGGTGGGTGACTTGGAATCGATGTGTTGATCAATACTCCTCGCTTTGTTAGGAGATATGCCGTTTTTCGGACAAATTCCTTCGTTTTGACCCTCAAAAGTGCGTTTTTGCTATTTTGGCAAATAATGTGTTGCTTAATTTTCTAGAGCTGCAATTGTCGTTTGGAGTTGTCCTTTTACCAGATTGCTGTTTTAGTTTAGGATTTTTGATTTATACTTTTAATTAGAATATTTCTATTTTTGAAATTTTTAGTATTTTTTCTTATTTTAATTATTTCTTTCCTAAAGTTATAGTTCTAGTCGAATTAAGAGTTGTAATCATAGACGAATTAGGTTTTGCAGCCTATATAAAGGCTATTTCTTTTCATTGTAAGGTTAACTTTCATTCAATAAAGAACTTTCTTTCCGAGATCTTATTTTCTGTGTTCGTGGATTTGAGTATGTTACTTTTGTTCGTGAATTCGAGCGATTTTTCAAGAAGCAGGCGGTGTCCCTACTTCTTTATAAGTTTCCGTTACGTCACTCATGTAGAAAAGTAAAAGTAAATTTGTTTGTTATTGAAAAACATGCAACTGCTAGTTTGAATTGATTTAGACTCTCAAATATTTGACTCATTTGAGTATGAAACCTATCACAACTCTAGGTAAATTTATATAAGCAAGCTCACATACTTAAGAATCTGTAAAGTATTTGTCTCTTCACTTACAAGACCACTGTAATGTCACTTAGAAGGCTTACCCTGGTCTTGGACTTGGGGTACAAAAGTGAGGGTTGGTAATTCTTTAGAAAAAGTTGATTCCCTGCACATATATGAAAAGCATCAAAACGAAGCATTGTTATCATACCACGTTCTATTTGCTTCAAACAACGATAACTTATGACAAAAATCATCATTGTGCTCATACATGGGGGAATAATATTGTGTATCATCATTGACGTAAAATCAATTATATTATTATTGAAACAACGCATCAAACCTAACTTATAGTCATCACATAATTGAACCAACTTTGTATAATCACTCTTGTTATTATAGTTGAATATATTTTTTACCGGATCAATTCCAAGAGTATTGTAGGCATTCCGTACAAATTCATCAAAACTAGTATTATTGTCCACGGTAATTAGGTCAATTATACCTCTTTTATAAATAACATGATTGTTTTTAGAATAAATTACATTAATCTTTACTAAGATTATTAAAAATTATACTAATTTCTTATGAGATTTTTAAAATTATACTGATTTTCTCTACTTCACCTGACAATATACAAATACTCCACTTGTCAAATTTTTCTTTAAAATGACAAAATTGTCTAATTTATGTTTTTTTTTTTTAAATTTTTAAAATTGCAACCAATTTCTTTTTATTTTTTCAAATAAATATTGATAAAAATCTTAAATTTATTTTATATAAAATAAAAAAAAAAGTAGAAAAATTTGGTCAAAATTAAAAATTACAAAAATAAATAAATAAAATAAAATTTTTTTCATTTTGAAAAAAAGTTTTGACATAAGAAGGGTATCTGTATATTGTCAGGTAAAGTAAGAAAAATTAGTATAATTTCAGAAATATTAAGAGAGGTTAGTGTAATTGTCAAAAACTTTAAAAAAAATCAGTATAATTTACCCTTGTTTTTAACTTTCTTTCTCTGCTCCAGTTGCAATAACAAGACAACTCCTTCTAACTAAATTAAGTCATTTAAGTCTTACTACTAACAAAATACGCATAAATCATTAGTATATTTAAGTCATAACAATAACAAATATAATTGTAAAATGGAAATAAAAAGGTCCAGATTATGTGTATATTAATTGGAGTTGCAACTCATTTATGCAATGCAACAACTGCATATTATTTTTAAAAGTGTAACGCTCATAATATTTAGTATAAATCTTTACAATATAAAGTATAACTCACCCTATCATTTGTTGTCATTCATATAATACTGAATCATTGACTTACAACAAAAAAAAAAAAAAAGAAAAAGAAACAAGTTTTACAAATTTCAAATTACTATTTCAAAGATTTAACAGAACTACATTGGAAAGTACAATTCATTCTTACAAAGCAGCAAATAAGGTATGTAACTAAGTCTCAACTTTTTTTTTCCAAAATAAGTGCAACTTTAACAATGTTTGATAAAAATCTTTACAACGTAAAGTATAACTCGCCATAATATTTAGTGCAAGTCATATAGCACTAAATCATTGACTTATACACACACACAAAAATTTAAAATATATATATATATATAAACCACACGAGTTCAAAAGTAAGATTTCAAATATTTAACAAATTTATTATGGAGGTGCAACTTATTTTTGAACCACAACGTGAAGTGTAAATTAAATCATATAACATTGAATTATTAACTCGCACAACAAAAAACCAAATAACACAACATGAGTTCAACAATAATATTTATATAAATTAATAGAATGTTGTCCCCATGTTTTCAAACAAGATGTATATATATACACCCACACACATTGTTTATATATATATATATATACATATATATGTGAAAGTGTGTATTTGTTTGTGTATATATCTATAATTCAAACGAAAAAGAGACAGGAAAGAGAAAGATAATGAAGAAAAGTTGACAACGCGGGAATAGATATTACTTGGTTCACACTTGGAAATGAAGAAAAGATGACAACGAGGGAAGAGATATGACTTGGTTCACACTTGGACATTCATCTTTGTAAACCCTTGTCTCTCACCAATGGACTTTTCTTAAAAAAAAATAGATAAAGAGCTTGACAATTTAGGGTTGTTTAACTTGGACAAAATATATATTTTACAGACTCACTAACAGTTAGTTTTGAACCAAAAGAAGTTTAAACAATAAAATTTTATTTATTTTATCATTAAGATGACATTCTCCTAATTTTGTGAATTTTCTTGCTTGATTTGTAAATATAAATGTTAATTCTCTAAAAAATTAAAGAAATATTAGAAAAAAGTTCTCAAAAATAAGATTTCAAATATTTAACAAATGTACAATACTGGTACAACTCTCCTAATGTTTAACACAAATCTTTACAATGTAAGGTACAACTCACTCTAATATTTGGTGCAACACAAATAATATTTAATCATTTACTTACACAAGAAAGAAACAAGTTTTACAAGAGTTTCAAATTACTATTTCACTGATTTAACAAAACTATATTGGAAGTGCAATTTATTTTTACAAAGCAGAAAGTAAGGTATGTAACTAAGTCTCAATTTTTTCCTAAAATAAGTGCAACTTTAATAACATTTAGTGCAAATCTTTACAATGTAAGGTGCAACTAACCATAACATTTGGTGCAAGTCAAATAATATTAAATTATTGATTTACATGAAAAAAAAAATAAACTACACAAGTTCAAAAATAAGATTTCAAATAATTAACAAATTTTATTATGGAGGTGCAACTCATTTTTGGATCACAACATCAAGTGTAAATCACATAACATTGTGTAAAGACTTGAAATTTTGGGAATGAAATTTTTATTTTATTATTTATTTATTTAATTATGGTTCATTCATCCATTATTTTTAATTATTATTATTATTATAATTATTATTGTTATTTTGTTGCATGGTGTGTATATGAGTATATGTAATTATGTTGTGTGATATACATGTATGTGTATGTAGTATAACATGCCTAATACATGCATGTGATTAAGTTTAATATATATATATATATATATATATATATATATGCTTGAGCCCCCAAGTCAGCTTGCATTTAATGCAAGTCTGATCTAGAATAGATAGAAAGCTGGAGGAGTATGGCAAGAGAGAGAAAAGAGCAGCCGGCTGAGGTGACAAGAGAGCTGAGTGTGATGTGTGTATGCCCGTTGAGTTAGAGAGAGAAAGAAAGTCAGAAAAGTAGAGAGATTGTGAGCATTGGAGAGAGACAGGGAAAGCCATAGGAAGATCCAAGAAATTGGAACAAAAGCAAGGAGGGAGAGAGGAAGAACAACAGGAGAAGAAACTCAAAAAGGTTGGTGATATTAATCCATTTCTGTTTTGATTTTTTTTAAAAAAAAATAATAATAACATGTTTAGTAGTTTGAATGCTAGGACCCTGTTAAGCACGAAATGTAGGATATCATGAAAAAGAAATCACATGAAATGGGTAAGAAATGAAAGAGAAAATGGGAGTTGCAGGTCGGGAACAATACTCGGGTTTCGTATTTTTTTGGCTTAAAAACGTTGGTTTAGCTTTATGGAAATGTTGCTGGATAGTGTGGAAAACCATTAGAGATTGGTGGGAGTTGAAACCATTGAAAACCAAGCTTAAAACCGTGAAAACACAGTTGGCCGGAATCTGGGTAGGCTGGCCGGAAAAACCAGGACACACGGCTGTAACTCACCTTTTCACCGTCCAAACATAGATGAGATTTGGTTTTGTTTGGATATATGAAATCCTCATAGGAACAGATGTCGAACCGTGCAAGATTTGCAAGAAACCGTGGTCAAAACACCCCCGCCGTTGCCGGAAATGGCGACGGGACAGCGCTGGGTCTCCACCGGAAGGTCGGGGAAGACGGCTGGGGTGATGGGCTGACTTGGGCCTGTTTTAATTAACTTATTGGGCCTGCTTAGTCTTAAAGAGAATTTGGGCCGTTTTAACTTGAGTGGGGTTGGGTTCTGTTTTGAAGAAAAATTTGAAAGGGACTTTGGGCTTGATTTGGTTTTGGCCCAATGACTTAAAGAGATTCAAAAAAAAAAAGAGAAAATGAAGGAAAGAAAAGGGGGGGTGTGCCTGCCGAGACTCGAACTAGGGGCGTGCGCGTGGAGGAGAGTTACGTGACCAAGTGGGACGGTTACCAACCGTACCCACTGTGCGCAGAGAATATATATATGTCATGCCTGATCTTATTTTCTTTGTGATTAAAATTTATTTAATTAAATAAAATACTCCGAAATGGCCCGACACCCAAACGAGACAAGTCATATATGTTTTCTAACTATCTTGGACCTACTAAGACCAACGGTGAGGCCTGTGACGTGATACGACGTCCCAAAAATTAAAAGACCCGTGGAACCCTTAAAAATTACCAAAATGCCCTGAGTCAAAACGCAGTCAAACAAAACTCGATTTAAATAAAAAAATAGTGAAATCTTATTATCTCGAGCATTTTGGACTCAACCGTGGAGTCCGATTTATGAGGAGAGATCTCGGGAAATGGGAACTCGTAAAAGTACAAAATGACAGCATTGTCCTTTTGAACCCAGATGTCCGAATTGAGTTCTACGAAAACCTAAACTTATTTTCTTCGACGTCCTGGACTCAATAGCAGAGTTTAATTTAGCAGAATAGAGACTTATAAAATAAAGACATAAAATTTGTTGAATAGCATCATTTAGGAAACAAATGAACTAAGTCACTTGTTATGATTTTAGGGACACGAAAGGCAAGGAGAAGGCAGTCTGATCCTCCCACATTCTCACTACTAGCCACTACATTACGAGCGCAGTTTACTTGGGTTGTGACTAACTCGTCAGGTATGGTGTTTTGCTAATGTTAGAAATGAAGTTAAGTTAGGAATATTTGTGAATGATTGGAATGATTTATGTGTTTATTTGGAACGTGTTTACTTTATAATTTGATGTCAGTTGTTCACATGTTTACGTGTTACTTGCGTTCTTTGAAAGTTTAGTAAAGTGAAGAACATGAACTGTGATGTATGAATACATGAGATATACAAGCATATGAAACTGACTGATGATTTATATGTTATTGCCCGAGCATGCTAGATTATTGAGAACCATGTTCATTGATTGCACTAGCATATTGGCATATGATGAATCCTTGAGAACATGGTGTGGGTTGAGCATTTGCATTATGAGGGTGTAGATCCTGCTGTGAAAAACCCAAAATCGACCATTGCATTAGTACTCTGTTCCCATCGGGGAGTACCCGTAAATGAGACATGGGTGTGGCATAGAGTTGTGCATGGGTGCGTCATGCATACCATTCACATATTACTGCGATGTTTTGAATGACATTTAGATATAAATGTACACTTTGCATATGCCACGCCTTAGCTTTATTTCTTGCATTAGCACTTCATCATACCAGCAGTTGAGCTGACCCATTCGTGGGCAACACTTTTTAGATGAGGACACTCCAGCCATTTGAGACCCAGTGATACTTTGATAGGGTGAAGCACTTGGCATATTTTTGGTCCATGGGACTTATTTTTTGTAATGTAAGGGCTTAAGCCCGAATGATCTATGAACAATGCAGATGTGAAATGTACATTATGTTATTTTGTGTATTGATGGGAATGGAAGCATGTTTATTTAAATTTAGTTTAGGTTGTCCTTTATTTACTTTATTTTCTGTCTCGCCAGTCACGCCTCGGGTTTGCAGAAATTCGGGGCGTGACACATTGAATCATCAATTTACACAATGAAAAACCAAACAAAACAACATGAATTTAACAATAACATTTATATAAATTAAAAGAATGTTATCTTCATATTTCCAAATAAGATGCACGTATATATAATGTAGCTTTTGTGTGTGTGTGTGTGTGTATTATACGTACGGCGTTTAATCATATCTAGTGTGTGAGAGTATATATGTGTAGATATATACGTTATACGTATAGCGTAGGTACACACACTACATTACACCCACACACATCATTTGTGTTGGATTTGGTGGAATAACATAAAAGAGACAAGAAAGAGAGAAGAACGAGAGAAAAGAGAAGAGAGAAGAAGGGAAAAACCCAAAGAACTACATTTTATTAGACTGAATTATATGAAACTATACAAGAGAGCTCCTTATATAGGAGGGTGATAAGGTTGTACGTGGAAAGTGTAAATAAATGAAATAAACCATGAAATTATAAACCTACTAGAATTACACAATACTATATATGTAAACTATAATAATACTTTTAACACCCCCCTCAAACTCATGGTGGGAGGTAGACCAACTTGAGTTTGCAAACAAAATCTGAATGTGGACTGGTTGACTTGGTGGCGTTGTGGCTGAAATGTAGGGGTAACTCAAGTTGACATGGCGGTGGAGTTGGACCCTTAATAGAGTTCATGATGATGCAGGGAAGCGCGAAGCTAGGAACTGAAGGCGTCGCATGGAAGCGCAAATGATGGGGTGCACAGCAGAGAAGCAGTGATGGTGAGGAGCAGTGACATGGTCACGACTGAGCCAGATGGTTTATTAAATGTTGATGAACAGAGACGTTGCACTAATGATTGACAGATGTGACAGAAGTACAAGGCGGAGATAGATTGTTGCGGGTGTGTGATGGTGAGAGTGGAGAAGATGACGGCATGGCTAGAAGATTTTGTACAAAGATGAGAAGATACAAATTGTATATGTATGAAAGTGTGTGTGTATATATATATATATATATATATATATATATAATTCAAAAAAAAAGGGTCATCGGGAAGGCTCCAGTGGTAACCGTTCCAATGATAAAGTCAGTAAAGAAATAAATGCAATAATTCAAGAGAAAAATTGAACATAAATTAAAAGCGCACCTTATGGCCCTATGTATAAGCTGTAGATCTCCTAAATTGAATAGGATTAGGAGTGGTAAAAATAGGAATTTGAAAATATCTTGAAGATAGTAGTTGTCATATTGAACTCTGTTTCCTTATTTTGAGGCCGGTAAGATATTGAAGGCGATGCTAGGCTCTGAACCTAATACCTTTGAATCCTCTGTGCCTTGTTGACATGAATAAAATAAAATTTCCTGGTTTGTACCCTAAAAAATTTTGTATGAACATGTGTCATATATTTGTCACTTTATGATATATTAGGTGAAACTAGTATTTCTTTAATAGAATAATATCTTAAAGCATAAGTGAAAAAAAATAAAAATAGTTGAAATAAAAAATATTAAACCAGTTTATATCTTTCCATTATTGTTCAAGTTAAGGCAGTTTCATAAATACTTGAAAAAATAAATTACTATAAGTAGTAAGTTGTTTCTTAAATTGTGAAATATATAATTCAAAAATTCAAAAATAAGGTAGTCAGGTTTTTTGTTTACTTTAGTCGAAAGGATTCCAAATTGAATTGATTTTTGATATAATTTTAAAATTGAAGTGAATTGTGATACATATTAAAAATTATATTTTTGGTTTAAATTTCAATTAAGATTTCTAAGTTGAAGATTGCTAAGTTTAAAACACCTTAAATTAAATCCATTTATGATAGAATTTCTAAAATAATTAAATTAATAATTCCTAAAGTGATATTTTATTATATTTTTGCCAACTAGATATTTTAATTCTTGCTTAAGGAAGTTAAAACTGATAAGTCACATAATTTGTATAAATTTATTTAATTTCAATTATAATGATATATTTATAACTACCCGTCATTTGGTTTCTCTAACCTAACTAATATTTGCAATAATAACATTTACAAAATTTTAGGAAGTTAAAAAAAAAAATTATAGTTTTTTTTTTTTTTGTTGACTTTAATCAAGATTAAGAATTCTTAAATTGAAGTGATTTGTGATCAATATTAAAAAAATGATACTTTTTATTAAAAGAAATCAATTAAAATTTCTAAAATGATGCTTCCTAAGTGAAAAGGATCCCAAATTTAATTTATTTTTGATAGAATTTATAAAATAATTAAATGACTATTTCCTAAATTCATAATTATGATATTTTTACAAATTATGTATTGTGTTTCTTGCTAAGGAAATTAAAAGTGATCGAGAAGTCGCATAATATTTTATAATTTTTTTAAATTTAAATATTAATGATATTTTGTAACTCTGATAGATATTTGTAGTAATAACTTTTGTTTTTAAAATAGTAGCGCACTTTTTATATTTTTTTTTGAAGTAAGTAAGGTTTCTAAGTAATTTAAATAAAAGTGATTTGTGCCCTATTATGTCATATTATTTTATTTTGTATGGAAGTTAATTACTTATGTGTATATTCTCCCTCTCCCCCCCCCCCAAACACTATTCCTGTAATTTTCTTCCCTTAAAACAATGTATAATAAAATAATAAAATCACGTTATACTTCTTTTTTTTTTTTACCAACGTATTACTCTGTTGGTTTTATTGGAATCACTTTATACTCTGTCCTAACTATATATTTTGACGACAATATACATTTATACTGCATTAGAATAATAATATTACCATCCGGGGTGTAGTCTAGAAGTAAAAACGTTAAAAATAAAATTCAAGCGTTTCGAGTTCAAGTCTCTTGGTAAAAACGTTGAAGATAAAATTCAAGTGTCTCGAGTTCAAGTCAAACATTGAAAATAAAATTTAAACGTCTCAAATTTAAAATTCTCTTTTACACTAGGTTCTTTGACAGCTAAAATTTAATATTTAAAAAGTAAACCTAACTCTCCTTTTTATAATTTTAGAGATACATGCTTTTAGCAATCAGAACATCACTAACAGAGTCTAATAATAATATAATTTATACTAATTATAATAAAGAAGTAAAAGAAATTTTAGAAAGAAAAATACCTTACCAATATTGGATGAAAACAATTAACCAAGAGAAGTAAAGAAAATGGGAGGACCTACTCAATCCATTGAAAAACATGCTAAATATTGTAGATGTCTATTTTTAAATCTATAAAGTTCATGAAATAAATAAAAAGAAATAAGAAAGTAAAAGAATAATAAAAAAAAAAGAAAAAGAAAAAATACCTTTTAGATGAAAAGAGAGAAGAGGCATGTGTGGTAGCGGATGCAGAGAAAGAGAGCATAAAAATAATAAGATTTCATAACTTTTTTTTTTTAAATTTTGAACTTTCCTAAATTAAATTATGAATAAATTTTAAATTAAAGGAATCTATTCTTAAATTTTAGATTAAAGGAATGAAGGGAAAAGGAGTAAAACATGAAACATTGAAGAAGTGAGTGCCAAATTTTTTTTCTCAATTTTAAAACTTCCCTAAATGCTCCTGGCTAAATTTTAAATTAAAGGATTGAATTGCTATAAGAATGCAGTTGATAAGAGTAAACACAATATTGCCAACCCTCATACAATGTCAAAATGTATTTCCAATATATTTTAAACAAACAATGCAACATCATGTGCTGTGTGAGAATATGAACATTGTGAAATTTCTTTATAATGAAGAACAGATTGCAGAATAATTCAATTACCTAGCACACAATTGCGTGCAATGCCAGAATTGTCAGAATTGCGTGAAATTCGGTAGGGTGACTTGGAATCGATGTGTTGATCAATACTCCTCGCTTTGTTAGAAGATATGTCGTTTTTCGGACAAATTCCTTCGTTTTGACCCTCAAAAGTGCGTTTTTGCTATTTTGGCAAATAATGTGTTGCTTAATTTTCTAGAGCTGCAATTGCCGTTTGGAGTTGTTCTTTTACTAGATTGCTGTTTTTGTTTAGGATTTTTGATTTATACTTTTAATTAGAATATTTCTATTTTTGAAATTTTTAGTATTTTTTCTTATTTTAATTATTTCTTTCCTAAAGCTATAGTTCTAGTCGAATTAAGAGTTGTAATCATAGACGAATTAAGTTTTGCAGCCTATATAAAGGCTATTTCTTTTCATTGTAAGGTTAACTTTCATTCAATAAAGAACTTTCTTTCTGAGATCTTATTTTCTGTGTTCGTGGATTTGAGTATGTTACTTTTGTTCGTGGATTCGAGCGATTTTTCAAGAAGTAGGCGGTGCCCTACTTCTTTATAAGTTTCCGCTACGTCACTCATGTGGAAAAGTAAAAGTAAATTTGTTTGTTATTGAAAAACATGCAACTGCTTGTTTGAATTGATTTAGACTTTCAAATATTTGACTCATTTGAGTATGAAACCTATCACAACTCTAGGTAAATTCATATAAGCAAGCTCACATACTTAAGAATCTGTAAAGTATTTGTCTCTTCACTTACAAGACCACTGTAATGTCACTTAGAAGGCTTACCCTGGTCTTGGACTTGGGGTACAAAAGTGAGGGTTGGTAATTCTTTAGAAAAAGTTGATTCCCTGCACATATATGAAAAGCATCAAAACGAAGCATTGTTATCATACCACGTTCTACTTGCTTCAAACAACGATAACTTATGACAAAAATCATCATTGTGCTTATACATGGTGGAATAATATTGTGTATCATCATTGACGTAAAATCAATTATATTATTATTGAAACAACGCATCAAACCTAACTTATAGTCATCACATAATTGAACCAACTTTGTATAATCACTCTTGTTATTGTAGTTGAATATATTTTTTACCGGATCAATTCCAAGAGTATTGTAGGCATCCCGTACAAATTCATCAAAACTAGTATTATTGACCACGGTAATTAGGTCAATTATACCTCTTTTATAAATAACATGATTGTTTTTAGAATAAATTACATTGATCTTTACTAAGATTATTAAAAATTATACTAATTTCTTATGAGATTTTTAAAATTACACTGATTTTCTCTACTTCACCTGACAATATACAAATACTCCACTTGTCAATTTTTTCTTTAAAATGACAAAATTGTCTAATTTATGTTTTTTTTTTTTTAAATTTTTAAAATTGCGAACCAATTTCTTTTTATTTTTTCAAATAAATATTGATAAAAATCTTAAATTTATTTTATATAAAATAAAAAAAAAGTAGAAAAATTTGGTCAAAATTAAAAATTACAAAAATAAATAAATAAAATAAAATTTTTGTCATTTTGAAAAAAAGTTTTGACATAAGAAGGGTATCTGTATATTGTCAGGTAAAGTAAGAAAAATTAGTATAATTTCAAAAATATTAAGAGAGGTTAGTGTAATTGTCAAAAACTTTAAAAAAAATTAGTATAATTTACCCTTGTTTTTACCTTTCTTTCTCTGCTCCAGGTTGCAATAACAAGACAACTCCTTCTAACTAAATTAAGTCATTTAAGTCTTACTACTAACAAAATACGCATAAATCATTAGTATATTTAAGTCATAACAATAACAAATATAATTGTAAAATGGAAATAAAAGGTCCAGATTATGTGTATATTAATTGGAGTTGCAACTCATTTATGCAATGCAACAACTGCATATTATTTTTAAAAGTAAGTGTAACGCTCATAATATTTAGTATAAATCTTTACAATATAAAGTATAACTCAGCCTATCATTTGTTGTCATTCATATAATACTGAATCATTGACTTACAACGAAAAAAAAAAAAAGAAAGAAAAAGAAACAAGTTTTACAAATTTCAAATTACTATTTCAAAGATTTAACAGAACTACATTGGAAAGTACAATTCATTCTTACAAAGCAGCAAATAAGGTATGTGACTAAGTCTCAACTTTTTTTTTCCAAAATAAGTGCAACTTTAACAACGTTTGATAAAAATCTTTACAACGTAAAGTATAACTCACCATAATATTTAGTGCAAGTCATATAACACTAGATCATTGACTTATACACACACACAAAAATTTAAAATATATATATAAACCACACGAGTTCAAAAGTAAGATTTCAAATATTTAACAAATTTATTGTGGAGGTGCAACTTATTTTTGAACCACAACGTGAAGTGTAAATTAAATCATATAACATTGAATTATTAACTCGCACAACAAAAAACCAAATAACACAACATGAGTTCAACAATAATATTTATATAAATTAATAGAATGTTATCCCCATGTTTTCAAACAAGATGTATATATATACACCCACACACATTGTTTATATATATATATATATATATATATATACATATATATGTGAAAGTGTGTATTTGTTTGTGTATATATCTATAATTCAAACGAAAAAGAGACAAGAAAGAGAAAGATAATGAAGAAAAGTTGACAACGCGGGAATAGATATTACTTGGTTCACACTTGGAAATGAAGAAAAGATGACAACGAGGGAAGAGATATGACTTGGTTCACACTTGGACATTCATCTTCGTAAACCCTTGTCTCTCACCAATGGACTTTTCTAAAAAAAAAATAGATAAAGAGCTTGACAATTTAGGGTTGTTTAACTTGGACAAAATATATATTTTACAAACTCACTAACAGTTAGTTTTGAACCAAAAGAAGTTTAAACAATAAAATTTTATTTATTTTATCATTAAGATGACATTCTCCTAATTTTGTGAATTTTCTTGCTTGATTTGTAAATATAAATGTTAATTCTCTAAAAAATTAAAGAAATATTAGAAAAAAGTTCTCAAAAATAAGATTTCAAATATTTAACAAATGTACAATACTGGTACAACTCTCCTAATGTTTAACACAAATCTTTACAATGTAAGGTACAACTCACTCTAATATTTGGTGCAACACAAATAATATTTAATCATTTACTTACACAAGAAAGAAACAAGTTTTACAAGAGTTTCAAATTACTATTTCACTGATTTAACAAAACTATATTGGAAGTGCAATTTATTTTTACAAAGCAGAAAGTAAGGTATGTAACTAAGTCTCAATTTTTTCCTAAAATAAGTGCAACTTTAATAACATTTAGTGCAAATCTTTACAATGTAAGGTGCAACTAACCATAACATTTGGTGTAAGTCAAATAATATTAAATTATTGATTTACATGAAAAAAAAATTAAACTACACAAGTTCAAAAATAAGATTTCAAATAATTAACAAATTTTATTATGGAGGTAGCAACTCATTTTTGGATCACAACATCAATTGTAAATCACATAACATTGAATCATCAATTTACACAATGAAAAACCAAACAAAACAACATGAATTTAACAATAACATTTATATAAATTAAAAGAATGTTATCTTCATATTTCCAAATAAGATGCACGTATATATAGTGTAGCTTTTGTGTGTGTGTGTGTGTGTATTATACATACGGTGTTTAATCATATCTAGTGTGTGAGAGTATATATGTGTAGACATATACGTTATATGTATAGCGTGGGTACACACACTACATTACACCCACACACATCATTTGTGTTGGATTTGATGGAATAACATAAAAGAGACAAGAAAGAGAGAAGAACGAGAGAAAAGAGAAGAGAGAAGAAGGGAAAAACCAAAAGAACTACATTTTATTAGACTGAATTATATGAAACTATACAAGAGAGCTCCTTATATAGGAGGGTGATAAGGTTGTACATGGAAAGTGTAAATAAAAGAAATAAACCATGAAATTATAATCCTACTAGAATTACACAATACTATATATGTGAACTATAATAATACTTTTAACACCCCCCTCAAACTCATGGTGGGAGGTAGACCAACTTGAGTTTGCAAACAAAATCTGAACGTGGACTGGTTGACTTGGTGGCCGTTGTGGCTGAAATGTAGGGGTAACTCAAGTTGACATGGCGGTGGAGTTGGACCCTTAATAGAGTTCATGTTGACGCAGGGAAACGCGAAACTGGAACTGAAGGCAGTCGCATGGAAGCGCAAATGATGGGGTGCACAGCAGAGAAACAGTGATGGTGAGGAGCAGTGACATGGTCACGACTGAACCAGATGGTTTATTAAATGTTGATGAACAAAGACGTTGCACTAATGATTGACAGATGTGACAGAAGTACAAGGCGGAGATAGATTGTTGCGGGTGTGTGATGATGAGAGTGGAGAAGATGACGGCATGGCTAGAAGATTTTGTACGAAGATGAGAAGATACAAATTGTATATGTATGAAAGTGTGTGTATATATATATATATATATATATAATTCAAAAAAAAAGGGACGAGGAAGAGATATTATCTAGTTCACACTTGCATCTTCATCTTTGCGATAATGGACTTTTGTAAATAAAATAGATAAGAAGCTTGACAATTTAGAATGGTGTAATATGAGCAAAATAGATATTTTACAAACTCACTAAAGGTTAATTCTGGAACAAAAAATTTTAAACACTAAAACTTGATGTCTTTTTCAATTTTGATGATCATGAAGATGACATTCTCCTAATTTTATGAATATTCTCTCCTGATTTGTAAATAGAAGTCTTGACTGTCTAAGAAAAGTTAGAAAAACTTATCCTCCCTGGCAATTCAATACTTTGTTAATGGCATGATTCAAACACGCGTAAACGTGGCATGGCAAGTCCCACCTGTACGTGACAGAAATGGCTATCTTTATTTCAAAGATAAGCCAGATTCCCTTAACAAGAAACGTAATAAAGCAATGCTCTACTGAGCACACCAAAAGCCCCACAGACTGAAATTATTTCCGGCAAAGTCATGTCCAACCCCCGAATGCCAGCTCAAGCTTAGCATCACAGACTAGTCAGCAGCCTTCATCACCTTACCAATCAAATAAACATCATACCCCACCCCCATGTTCTTAAGGTCGACCTTTACATACAAACACACACAAGAAGATAAACACACCACGCACTCTCCAATCTTTCCAATCACTCAAATACCAAATCTACTGATTTAATACTATTACAATTGTGGTCATAACAACCCCATAAATTAAAAATCATATATACACCCCACGTGCTTCTATACAAAACTTTTATTAATAGCACCGGCCAATAATTTCAAAAAAAATAAAAAAGAAAGAAATTCCCAATTTCAAAAAGACCAACTTCTCCTTTCCTTCGAAATACAATTACAATGAAGGACAAGAGAAGAAAAAGAAAAAAAGAACAAAACAAAACAAAGTGAACAAACAGAGCCAACAAAACTCTTCTCCAGCCTAAAACAAAAGAAAAGGACCTAAAAAAAGAGAGTGACTTGGCTCTCTCTTTCATTTATTGGATCCACATCCCTCTCATCGCCTACATATTTTGATCTTTTCTAATACAAAAACTCAAACAAATGATATATACACAACTAACTTAATTTATAGTGGAGTAGTGTTTCAAATATTACTCTTTATAGTGTTCTTCATCTGTCTCAACAAAAAAATCACCTCTGTTGTTCCTCCTATGGTCTTTTGAGTTGGAGTTCCTATTTATGCTACAGCAGAGATGCGGCCATCACGGCTCAAGCAATCAAACCCTTCTATCCTCACTGCAGCCTGTGTCTGCCCGAATTTCATCCTAGCACATGCTCCTCCTCTACGTGCAGCCGAGGATGGAGATGTTGCACGGATTGGTGCTGGTGGTCTGAGCTTCTCGCCCCCAAAGTGGACGTCTTGAATTACAGGGTTTGAAGCTCTGCTCGGCGGAGAACCGCAAAAAAATGGTGGCGGCGATGAAGCCACGTGAATATTAGATTTATCTGCTCCATAATTTCCCTACAAAAAAATAAGAAAGAAAACTGTTAATCAAATTAATTTTGAAGAAGTAGGTCGATTTGAATCATCTTATTTATAACCATTCATTGATTGCTGAGATAAATGAAGAAAATAAAGGCTAAGTGGATGTTTTTTTTTCTTCTCAGCAACCAAACAGGGGTTTAGATTCGATCGTTAGTAAGTATATAAATATTTTCTCATGAGTCATGAACAAGCCAATCGAATTGAATCATCAAATAACTTTCCATCGCGTTGCTGAGGAGATCAAGCAAAATAGTTTGCTTTATGTTGCAAAATAGTTTTTACTTCGTAACTTTTTCTCAGCAACCAGACGGAGCGTTAAAAAATTAAAAAACGACATCAAATCAAATTCGAGAGAGCAAGAGTACCTTGGTGAGAATGATGTCCAGAAGCTCCGTCCCAGCTCTTGAGTCACAAATCTCTCTTTGCTGACTGGTATTATTTAGGAAAAAAAAAATTAGATTTTTTATATAAATTAATATAAACAAGGAAAAAACAAAGTAAATTTTAGGGATTGGACGAATAAATACTTGATTTGCCATCTTGAAGGTCTGATATGGTCGTTCATGGAGGAAATCAAGAAGCCAAGTCGACGAGGTTTAGGGCAAAGGACGGAGTCAGAGACAGAGGTGGAGGGTCCACTCATCTCTCCACGGGCTGCGGCGGCGTTCTGCTGATATGCACACTGATTCATGGTTTTGTTTACAAATCAAGATTCGCACGACAAGCGCCTGTACACAGAAATATAAACCCAAACCAAAAGTTTTCAGATCATCTTCACAGTTAACGTTAGAACTTGGATCTGATCTATATATATAGAGATACATACACATGCATATATATATATATATAAGACAGCGAATATGAAATCAAATAGAGACAGAAAGAGAAAAATGACCTGAGCTACAGCCTTGGGGGTTCCTCCAGGCCTTTAATGGGAGGGAAAGGGAGGACCGAACGCGAGAGATAAGGAGTGCGTTAGCCGAGTACTTAAATAGTACGAGGGGGAGAAAGAGAGACCAGTCATGGGATGAGCTACGCTAGGATATCTTCGAGTGTGCTCTGTATTTGGTGAGGTCGCGTCTGTATACCGTTGGATACATTTATTTCCTCGATTTTTGTCACGGATTTGTTGCACCAATGTATGATGATAAAATATAAAGAAATCAGATGCCCCCGTCAGAATTTCCGCATGTCTAGAATAATATAGATGGTGGCGTGGGAACATGTTTGCGTCAACTTTTGCGGAGAGTTTATCTATTTTGGTTTATTAAAATTGGTCTAAAAATAAATTGAATAAATCAAACTAACTTATCTTCTAATTGGATGCCAACTTGGTCGACTAATTCGAATCAACTGAAAGTTGACTAAAAATTTTTAAGAATTGAGTTTTATTTTTTAAGTTTTGTATTGGAGTTAGATAAAAAAATTTAAATTTAATTTAAATTAGATTGAATTTGAATTTAGATTTTAAAATTTCAAGTTGAAGTCTAACTCGAATTTGAATTTAATATTTTATATATTATATTTTATATATTTTACTTAATTATTATTAAATTAATAAAAAAATTAATAAAAATTATTATTTATATTTTTATAATTTTACTAACTTGTTTATTTTTAACTTTTTTTTCAAATTAAATAATATTGAAGGAATTATTTTAACTGTTTCTTATTTCTTTTAGAAAGAGAAATTATTAAAAAATTTAGTGTTAATCAAAATAGAAAAAAAGAAAGTAATTTATTAAAGAAATCGTATATAAAATTTAAAAATTAAAATTAATAATCGGATTCGGACTAATGAATTTTAATTCGAGTTGGGACTCAGGTTGGATTGTTCGACTTCAAAGTCGAGTTGATTATTTTAGAACTTGAGTTGAACTTGGATATGACTTAACCTGAACTCGACCCTTCCAAATTGTACCCATATCCTATAGTTTCTAATAATTACAAAAATCTCTCTTGAGATTTTTAAAACTATACTACCCTCCTTCATTTTTGCTTTAAAATAATCAAAGTGTTCCTTTTATTTTGTTTTCAATTCTTCAATTTCTTAACCATAATTTTTTTTTTATTGATTAAAACATTCTCTATTAAAAATAAAAATTCTTTTGAAAAAAGATAGAAGAAATTAGTCAAAATTTAAAAAATATTTTAAAAAAAATATTCTTGTCATTTAAAAAAAATAGACAAAAGCAGAGGTATGTATAATTTATCAATAAAAGTACACAATATTATTTGATTGTTGGAGATGTCTTTGTAATTGCAATAAAAGTACACAAAATGAAAAGTGTAATTTCATAAATTTCAAGAGACGTCTTTGTAATTTCAAAAATCTTAGAGTACGTCAATATAATTTATCCAAAAATACTTGATTGTTGGACCAATTTGTTTAAAAAAATTTAAAGTGAATTTATTTTTTAAAAATGTACAAAAATGTATTTGTTGCCATTCAATTAAATTTTTAAAATTATTTTTGTTTTAGTTTTATTTTTCAAATATATAAAAATATTTTTGCAAAATAAAAGAATAATTACACTAAGTTCCAACGAGTTATATGATAATTGCAACGATCTCTATGTTTTATGAAATTATATTGACTTTCTCTCAATTATATTGATATTATATAAATTCTTCTCTATGTTTAAACTTTGTTATTGACAATGTTAGAATTTTAATAAAAAAGTATATTACACTAACATTTTCTATATTTTCAAAAATTAGAAAAGATCATTGTAAGTATCAAATATCATTTATTTATAAGAGCAAAATAGTAAATTCATACTTTCTTTTAACGTCGACTTTTCGACAATTTTAACAATAGAGATCAGTACATATAATCACAATAAAAAAAATTAATTCAATTCTTCTTCTTTTCTTTTTTCAAATTTACTCTCGTATATTTAGAGAAGCAACTCCTAATATTGGTAGAAAATAATGTTAAGTGTTTTTATTTTATTTTGTTATGTTTTTTATTATTTTAGATAATATATGATAACCGCAAAAAAGAAGCAGATATTTAACATTAAAAACTAATAAATTTCCAGAAAAAACATCTTTGGAGTTGAATTATACAGTGGCTTAGTGTTTAATGACGACACTTTGAGAGGTAGATGAGATGAATCTTGTTTATGCTAAGTAAAGTTACACAATAAGTCATTATCAATTGTCCACAAGTCTAATTGGGTGAGCGTGGCGTCGTGTTATGCTTTTGAATTTTGGAAACTTGTGCTTAATTCATTTCATTTGAATTTGGAACTCTGAACATAATGCCAAATTGAGCTCATTGATAAGTCAGAGGTGTGCAGCTTCTAGGCAGCATCCTCGTTTGCGGCTCTAACCAGGGGAGCAATCAAGTAACCTTTATCTGACTGTAATCCAATGGCTTTTTACAGTCAGCATTATTTTTAAATAATAATACTAAACTTTACTTAAAAATTTTATTAAAAATATTTATCTTCATAAGTTATTAAGTATTATATTAATTGAATATCATATCATTATCATATGATGATGTGATATTCAACCTAATATAATACTGTCAATTCATGAAAATAAATATTTTTGATTAAATATAAAGGTAGGACTTAGCATTACTCATTTTTAAAATACACTTTAGGTGGTGTAATGAAATTAACTTGAAATTCTTGATGACTTAATTATGATTTGAGATGATGTAATAAAAAAGATTTGATTTGTTTTTATTTTTGGGTCTGTTTTATTTTTTATGTTTTAATTTATTTATATAGGCTATGTTTGAAACCGCAGGATAAAAGAGTTTGATAAGATAAATGTTATCTTATCTCGTGTTTGGTGTTTTCATTGGATTTGGAATTTATATCCCGTGAATCATTTATATCCTACTTGAATTAAATATAACTTATCACAATGGAGTGGTGGTATTAGAGTTATCCCATCTCATTGGATTTGGAATTTATATCTCATGAATTCATTTATATCTTACTTGAATGCAAGTATAACTTATCACAATAGAGTGATGGTATTAGAGTTATCCCTATCTCACTAAAATAAATATACGTCATGTCATCAAAAAAATTACAACATTAAAATATAAAGATTTTTTTCACTGTTCAAATGTTTTTTAATATGTTTCAAATTTTTTAATGTATTCTTTTCATTAATAAATGGACTATTATATATATATATATATATATATATTATTTTATATATGTATGAAAGTAATCATTGATTTGGATGCTTCTTAGCAATGTATATCATAATTTTTTTTGAGTCACCTCGAAATTGAAAAAATATTATATTTTGAATGATATGTACATAATCACATTACAAAATATTATGATTATGATTATTAGATTTTGCAATTCATTTGTAAATAAAATGTTAATTTTAAATACCTCTTACTGCATATATTTGAAAAAAAAATTAAATGACTTTCATAAAAATAATTTTTGAAGACCGAACTTTATATTCGAATCTTATATTTGGTAGGCACCCAAACATAAGAATTAGATATAACAACATATTTATGCCTTATATCCGAGTCAGTTCCAAACATTTGATTAAAATATTCAATATCCTAAGGAGATTTTATATCCTAATCTGATTCAAATATATCCTATCTAAATCCCATCTTTTTATCCGGTCGTCCAAACACGACCTAAGGGTATTATCTTTTAGGCCATGTTTGAATGGCAAGATAAGACAGTTGGATATTTATATCCCATGAACCATTTATATCCCTAAGAGGATGGTGATATTAGAGTTATTTCATCCAATTGAAATAAAAATACAACCGCACATAATAAAAAAAAAAAATACAACATTGCAATATATAGATTAAAAAATCAATTTTTTATGACATTCTTTCTTCTTATTGAAAACGGTTTAATATGATATTTTTTAACTTATTGCACTACATAATGCATGGGCATAGAAAATTTAATCATAATAATAATAATAATAATAATAATTATTATTATTATTATTATTATTGTGAGCCCACAAACGAAAATTTGGTAAAAAAATATATCGAATGACCACGAATATTAAAAACTCCCAAAACGACATAAATGAGACTTTTAATGTGCATTGTTAAAAGGAAGTCAGCAACTTATTTTTTTTCATTTAAACAAGAAAAATTGTACAACCCATTTGAAAGGACTAAAAATTACATTTGCTTTGGTCCTAATTAAAATTTAATTTCAAAATAGCTTACAATTCGATGAAAAGAATACAAAGAAATTGAAATTACAATCACATAGATCTGGGAAAAGTTGTTAGGCACCCGCTTTTGACCCTATGAGTTGACCTCAATGTCCATTCTAAAACTCTTTTTGTTTCTCAAGTTATAAATAATATAGGGGTGTAACTTGGACAAGCTAACCCAAACCTGACATAAAATTTTTAAGACTTGCGTTTTATTTTATTATATTTTGAGAAGAGGCCTGAATTTAATATTTTATATATTTAATTTTTATACTTTAATTATTCACCTATTAGAATAGTAGAAGTTTCGTACAAGAATTACTATTTACATTTTTTATATTTTAAAAATTTGTTGACCTTTAAATTTTTTTCAAAATTAAATCATGTTGAAGGAATTATTCTAATAGTTTTTTTTTTTTCTTTTTGAAGGAGAATTAGAGAGAAATTATTGGAACTTTTAGTGTATAATTAAAATATAAAAAAAGACAACAATTAATTAAAGAAATTGTGAATAAAACCTAAAAATTTGAATTAATAATTAGGCTCGGGCGGGACTCGGGTTGAACACGATACTAATGAGTTTTAATTTGGGTTAGGCTAGGGTTGGATTTTTCGGGTTCAAGGTTGGGTTAGGCCGAAACTCGGGTCTACTGTTTTAGATCTTGGGCTAAGATGGACTTAGACATGATTTAACTCGAACCTGTCCCTCCCAAGTTGCACCCCTACACATATAACATGCATTCACTTAGATTTGCATACATAAGATGACTGTGTATTTAATCATTCTCTTATCAATTTTCATAGGGTTTTGCATTTAATGTTACACATACTTTATGTGTTTTTTTAGTATTGAATAAAGGTTAGAAAGACCTTAAAATGTGTTATATAAGTAACCTTTAGGTACTTGGTTTGGTTTTGAATTCGTTCAAAATTAATCTTCAAAAAAAATTACTTCAATTGTCTGAGCTCGTCCTCAAGACCTTTCAAATGATTTTGTTACCTTTGAACGCATGTTCTGAATTTGAGAATCTGATTGACAGGTAAATCCAAATTCTATTAGGGTTATAACTTACCTATATAAAAGTGTTATTTTCAGATCATATGAATACATGAGAACACATGAAAAATATAAGAAAAAGATAGTGGAGAGAACCTTTTTACATCCTTAGATAGTACAAATGGCGCTGTAGAATTCTTGTGAGTTTTATTCACATTCTTGTGAGTGGATATAGCTAGTTTCTTTCGCAAAGGTTTTTGTAAGCCTTGCTAAAAAAGTTATACATCAAATATAGTGGATCTATAGAGGCAAATTATGATTGGAATACGGTGTTGTTGTGGTAAAGAAATATGTTGATAAATGCAACTAATAAAAAGTGACAGTAAGTGCATCGCTGAGGGCACAGATGCCAGTGTAGGAGTTCAGGCTTATTTGAGCAAGGTCTTAACCCAGAATGTCAGGGAGCTCAAAATGTAGGTAGTTTGGGCTAATGCTGAGCTGGGCTTGACTTGCAAAAAAAAAAAAAAATCAGACCAAGTAGGTTGGGCCACTTTTGCACCTCTAATTGTTTAATTTGTGTATTGAAATTGTAGTAATTTATTAGTGGATTATTCCCTAGCAGTAGAGTGTGTTTTTTAACCCGTGAGAATTTTCTCACTATAGATCTTGGTGTCTCTCTTAACCTATGATTGTGTTTTATTTTAATTATGCTTGATTTAGTTTTGTGATTGATTATTAAGCATTTGTCCTCAAGATTAATTAGAAATCTCAATTAATTTCTAGGATAACTTGGTCACACCACTTAAGATCAATGATTCTTATCTAATTAATTAAATAAATAATTTGAGACTATTAGCATTGACTCAAAGGGATAATTAATCTTTATTAATTAGTCATTAGCCTAAATTTGCCTCAACTTTAACTACCTAATAAACACCCTATTATCTTAAAAAATTATTTAAAATAAAAATAAAAATGACATGGAACGATCAAGTTGAAGTCTACCAAAGTAAACCAATCAAGTTCAATATAAACCTCATTTAACCAAAAAAAGAAGAAGAAGAAAGACCTAGTATTATCATTCCAAATTATTAAAGGGCCCTCAATTAAGTTAAAAAGCTACCAAAATGCTCTCAAAGCATCAAAATAATCAAATTGTCCTCCATGGGGTAACAAAGATTCCAAAATTACCAAAGTACCATTCAGTGTAAAATAATGCTAAATTTATGAAAATTCCCTTGAAGGGTGGAAGATGACCAAAATACACTCCCAAGTCGAGATGACAAATTGATCCGCCCTATCGGGGACCTTGGGGTGAGGTCAAGATAAGCTTTTTAAGACCCATTCGGGTTTAAAGTAGGGTCGGAGGATGGTTACCCTGCCCTGTTTATATATTAAAATTTCTTTTTAATTCCTAAGTTATACTATTTATACTAGTAAATCGTTCTATATAAATTGATTTTAAGGTTTCTCATACTATTTTTTGTGTTGGTTATTTTTATAATAAATTTTTAACTTACCTTCCAAAAAATTTTTTAACTTATTTTAGGAAAAAAATTTGGGGTTTGGAGTGAGGTGAGGTTAGGGAATATAAATAGGGTTAAGATAAATCACTGGCAAGGTGAGGCAGCGAATGTAAACAGGGTCGGGGTTGGGGACCATTACTGCTCCCAAAGATAAGAAGGTTCCGCAATTAAAAAAATATCCTTAAAAAATAAAAAAAATCTCTAAAATTTACCAAAACACTTCTAAAGGATAGTACCATATCGAAATGCATGCTTTGAAGTAGGAAATGACCAAAATGTCCCCTTAAAGATTGAAGTATATAAAAATCATAAAAATGCTCTAATATTTGAGACTCCCTTGGTAAATGATCAAAATATCTCTAGTTAAGAATATATCATTGTAACCTCACATAACTACCCTCGATTGATGAATTTACCGAATGTGCTAAAAAATGACTAAAATACCTATTGAAATCCTAAGATTTTACAAGTAAGCCATAAAAAATGCTAAAGTTGGCTATAAAGTCAATGATCACAAAATGAGGTACGCACAATCGTAATAACTATAATTAAATTGAATTGCTAATTGGAAAATTCATACTTGTATAATTAAAATATTCCAAATAGTAATAGTTGGTTTGATTCATTATCTAAAATGATATACCATAAAGTGACAAACATATTCAAAGCACAACATGTGTCTGTACAGAGCTTTTTAGGATACAGATCAAGAAAGATTGTTTCATCCAGATCACACCGGCACGGGGGGTTCAGAGATATATGGTTCAGAACATAGCACTGCCTTCCATATCCTACCGACTTCAGAATAAGGAAACATAGTTCAATATGACAATTACTATCTTCGGATATCTTTAAATCCCTAGTTTTATAGCTCTTAATCCTACTCAACTTAGGAGATCTACAACTTATAAATAAAATCATAAGGTAAGCTTTCAAGTTATGTTTAATTATTTTTTTTAAATTACAGTCTCTTACTATTTACTAACTTTATCATCGGAGCGGCTATCACCGGAGCCTTCCCGGTGACTCTCTGATCTCACATTTTTGACAAGTAGCGAAGGACGAGAGGCCCTTTTGATAAAAAAGGAGTAACATCAGTTTGACGCCTGTTTGTGGAAAGATAATAGTAGCTCTTATTATCTTTTCTTCAAAAAAACAAATCTATTACCTTTTTCTTCAAAAACGACGATGGCCCCCCGCCTTCGTCCTAGAAATAACTCCTAAAACCCTCAAAATTAGCCTCTTGCTGGAAGAGGAGGGGGACAAACACCCAATCGTTTACAACAATAGCTTGATCGAACTCAACTACAGTCTGATCAGATGTAGGAACAACTCATTGCCATGTTGTAAGCTCTGCCTTCACTAGCTCAGAACTAGTAGAGCAACCCTCCTCCTCCTCCCACTAACAGTTGTTCATGAAGGACTTTAGCCTCTCGTTACCACCACAGAAGGAGACTCCCCCAACAAAGAGTTGCCTAACATGCAACTAGTACACCCCCATGATACCATTCATTTGGGGGCTGATCCCCAGTCGTCAATAGCTGTGGGGAGAGGGATACTCACATTTCATCCTGCTGTCTATTACTAGAGCAGAACTAGGATACCAATTCCAATGGCCTCTAGAGCCAATCTAGTGCCGCAGAAATTCCAACTTCCCGAGACTACAGTGCCCCTAGTCTTGGGAGATCAGCATCCTCTTGCTAACACTTTACAAATTCCTTCCGTGAATCTAGGACTTAGAGGCACAAGATAAGATTAACAACAGGTACTGACCGCACAACAAGTCATACCCAAAGGTCCTCAAAAGGTAGGGAGATAACAGACTCCCAAGATCAGAAGATCTCAACCAAAGGGTTCCATGCCCTTCTAGAGCAAGACGAGCTAAGTAAATTTCTCGATAGGTTCCCCATGCCATTTACCTCTGCCATAATAACAGAAGAATGATCTCAGAAGTTTGTTGTTCCAAAATTTACCATCTATGATGGGTCTGAAGACCTTGGGGACCACCTATCTCACTATAGACACACGATGGCTTTGCATAGAGCTACCGATGCCTTCATGTGTTAGACTTTCGTGATGAGCCTTAAGGGTACCACCCTTAAGTGGTTCCACAACCTCCCCCAAAAATCGATCAGCAATTTTTACGACTTTAGCAAGCTAGTTCTTGACCGATTCTTAACAAGCAAGAAGTTGAGAAAAGGACTAGAATTCTTGCTAACTGTGAAGCAAACAAAGGGAAAATTACTTCGGGAATACATAGCTCGTTTTAATACCGAGCTCACGGAGATAATTGATTATAGTCCAAGTTTCCTAGTAGCCACCCTCACTTCAGGCCTTGGGCCTGGACGCTTCCAGGATTCGTTGACTAAGAATCCTCTTATCGATATGACAACACTCATGGATAAAGCACGAAAGTATATTAATCTTGAAGACACACAAACTTCTTTTTGAAAAGTAAAAGAACAAGCTCAGAAGGATGAGCAAGTCCAGAAGAGGGATAACAACACTAACAAGAAGAGGATTAGGAGCCTCAACAAGAGAACAATACCCAGAGCCTAGAATAACTTTAACTTTGGGAGGTATGGGACTTATAACCCTCTGAATGCTTCTTTTACCCACATACTCCAACAAATTCAGACTCATGAAAACCTAAGGTGTCTAGAGCCACAAAAAGGCCACCCCGACTCAAGAAATTAGAACAAATATTATGATTTTTATAAAGAGAACGAACATACAACCGAGGAATGCAAGCCTCTTAAGCAAGAAATAGAGCATCTCATCTGGAGAGGACGACTGAGAAAGTTTGTCCACTAAGACGGAAGGCAGAACCCCCATGACAAAAGGCCACTTCAAAGAAGGCAAGAGCAAAGGCCTAAACCAAGGGAGATTCGAAATGATCTGCAACAACAAAATAATCAAGTCATCTTCGTGCTTCATGCTGACAATGCGATGATAGGTGTCATGACCCGAAACCCACCCTACGCGGATCTCGAGGACAGTGATGCTAGTTGGTCACCTTATCAGTTTTTCTCCACCAACAATGTAACCAACCCAAGGCAACTTCACAATGAATTACATTCTAAATGTAGGGTCAAAACAGCAGAATTAAAATCTTTTTGAATTAAGAATGCAACTCATCCAAACATATCAGAGCACGTCTAGAATCAGTCATCAAATATCTCTAAAGTATAATATACATGCTCTAATGCAACCATTCTATATCAATGAATTACTTAAAGCGGAAGTCACACCATGAAAGTTCAGCTAGTTAAACTCATCTCCAATGATCAACAATCATAATGTCTCCAAGTACCACTTAATCATAATGATCTGACATACTAGGCAAACCTCATCACTAATGATGTAACATTATAATGCATAACCTTAAAGTTAACCTTACAGTGTTCACGTTCGATCTTTAACTTGAAGTTTATATCGTCATTGTCGTTCATTGTGCATCACTAGTTCCACTAGTTATCTCATTGCATTTCATCCCACATGATGTCACCTGAAAAATGTTAAATAAATGGAATGAGCTTAAACAAGCTCAGTAAGTAAATTCCTAACTTTGCCATGGGTCAGGGTTAGTTCACAAGAATAATAGAAGAAAGGGATAACAGATATCCAACAACCGAATGAGTAACAAGAAATACATAGCCAGTCACCAAGATGTACAACAATGTCCCGAGGGTCCAAAAGGCTTATCCCAAATAAGATACAATAAGATAATAATAATGAATCCAACAACCGGGATCTAGCCAATCATGAAAATCTGCTGCCACAACAATTACGATAGCCAATCAAAAGTATGACATGCTTGCATAGAATATGAACATCCAACGAGTATCAACGATATATCATCAACGAGTAAAGTATAACATGATCGCAATAATATGATCATTCACAGGACATAGAATATGATCATTTAATGAATACCAAAGATATATCGTCATCGAGTTCTAATAACCCAGATATGCGTGAATCACCCGAGGCCCGGCATACCCCACTAAAACGCATGCTCAGATCCGCCACAGTTCCTCGGGCTCTCTGAAAAGCGTTAGAGCTTTTTTCTCACTGGTCCCGAAGGACACACAACATGTCCCGAAGGACACAACAGACCCCAAAGGGCCTTTCCCCTACGCAATCTGTGAATAGATGGGTCATTGTGACTGAGCACAACCCCAGGTACAAACCAAATATCATGACCAATAAAATCCCACACAGGATGTACAACCGTACAAAGCAATTGATATCACAATCAACAAAACACGAAGTATGTGGAATAACAAGATTTCTATCAACAGCATATATCTCAAGACTAGGTTATAGCATGATAGTGCAATGATGCTCAAATATCAATGATCAATTTCACAATGATGTAAGCAAGCAAGTCAAATCCAAAGAACAGGCATAATCGATAACCACAAGTCGATTGGCTTCAAATCAAGTACATCGGGTAGTGATTGAGTACAAGTTTGGCAGCATATGAGGATAAATGTGACTGGCTGGGAATAACCACATAGCAAAGTTCAGATTTACTTACCTCGGTTTCTTAGTGTCATATTCTCCATTTACAAATACTCTGATGATCTCCAGATACTTCAGGCGTATCCTTGCATAGCGTGAATAATCATCATTAATTTCAGACAGATTAGAATTCATTCATTCATGTCTTATTCATTATCATAAGAGTCTATCAGATGGCCTAATTAAGTTCATTGGCCTAGTACCCACTCATTGGGTTTCAACTTATGTTATTAAATTCCTTAGATAAGCTTAGCTGTTGTCCGAATAATATTTTAAGTCATTTTGGCTCCAGTCGTTATCAATTAAGCACTTGTTTGCCCTTAGGGGCAAAATAATAATTTTTCCATTCTTGCCCCGGACCCTATCATGGTCCTCATAACAGTCCACATATCGTATATATAAATTTTTAAGTCCTTTGGACTTCATTTGATATCTACTTTTGATCATCGGGACACATCGGTCATTTTTTATTTTATACGTTGACTATTCTGGAGTCATATTTAACCCTGCGGTTGTCATAATTATGCTTATGATAATTTATCAGTCAGTTTGACCTTTATTCGACCTCTACTTTGCACTTACCGTGCTCAGGGGTATTGTGGTCATTTTACTGTTTCGTGTGATTCTGACCCCGATTCATCATTTAACCATATATATGAGTCCACAAGTATTTGGGCTTCTATTGGTATCAATTTTGTCCAATTTGGACTCCATTTGGACTTTGTATAACATCAAGGGCATTTTGGTAATTTCACAAGCCATAGCTAAATTTTTGGGACCCCGGTTCATTAAATGGACCTCACCATTGAGTCCAGAATGTCCGACATAGTCAAAATAGACTGTCTTTTATTTTTATTTGGGCCTAGGTATCATCAGGGGTAGTACGGTCATTTACCACTTACAGGTCTGTATTTTTCGGTACTGAATTTCCCAATTTGGACTGTACCATTGAGTCCAGAATATTTGAAATAGTGAAAATACACTATTTATTTAATTTATTTGGACTCCGTTTGACATCTTTAATGTCTAGGGGTAAAATCGTAATTTTACTTATTTAATAAAATAATTAAAATAATTATTTTATTATTTAATTTATTTACCAGGGCTTAAATGTACAATTTTTCCAAAATATGGGCCACTGTCCAATATTCAAAACTGTTGGGGTTGATCCGTAATTTCAGAAAGTTTCAGGGTCAGAATGTAATTACATAAAATTGGGGTTCAAACCATAGGGTTCTAAGGTTCAGTTGGCTGAACCGGTTCAAATCACTGTGAACCAACCGGTTTGGTGACCCTCAGAAAATCGGGATAACATATCCCCCCTATTCTCAAATTGACCTTTATCCACGTTTCAGTTGCCCCTATCCGTATTCTGGTTAACCAAATTCCCAATTTTAATTTACAAAGCCCGTAACCAAACAGGCCAGATTTGGGTTTTAAATTAAAACGTCCAACCTCAAACGGTGCCGTTCTGCTTATAAGACAACCCTCCGTTGCTCAACACGTGTCCTAGAGTCAACTCACCAACTCGGTTGGAATCGCGAGTTGACTCCGTCTTCCCTATCGTCTTTCAACAGTGTCGCCCTAATTCCCGAATTATTTCTTTTCAATTTCGTGGGTTTTCAAGGGCTTTTTCTCAACATGTTTTCATTCCAAAACATCTCTGGGAGTCATTCCAACCTTTTGGCATGAATTTAGAGCCTCGAATCTAAGGATCGAGCTCTACGTAACCAATTATCGTGAGGAGATTCAGTTCGGTCGTGTGGCCTCGTTTCTCAACCAAAGTTCACGATGCTTGGTTGGTTGTGACCGTACGTCCATGGGGGTCAACATCCCATTCTTAGATTTTGGTTTAGAGGCCTATTTTCGAGTTTGGGTTCCAATGGCCGAGACAATAGGTTCGGTTTTGAGGGCCTTCCCATGCGATTTTGGATCGCGGAACAGCGTGTTTGGTACCCTAAGAAGGTCTAGATCAGTTCTAGACGATCAGAATTCGGTTTTATAGAGGTAGAATCAGACCCAGTTTTGGAGGTGGTCATCCATGGTGGATGGGCCACGGCTTTAAGTTCTCTATGCCTATTCGACCCTCTCAGTGATTCTATAACCATCACAAGCCTCACAGTAACTCACACATTCAGTTTATATAGGTCAAAGACTATCAAAATAGTGTCAAAGTTTAAACAGAAAATTTTTCAGTTTTAAAGGGTTACCTTTCAAATAGTGACAGTTCTCCTCTTGGCTCGATTCAGGCCTGTTCATGGCTTGGTCCAGGTTGCCCCAGTGCAGTCGTCTGTTGCTGAGTCCTCAATCCCCTTTGGTGCATCTCTAATGAAACACACCATGCACACACACAAGCTTGTACATACATGCAAGCCTCACATGTTTCTCTCTCTAGACTCCCCTACCCGAGCACACACACACCAGCCACTCAGTTCACACTTTCTCTATTCTGTTTTACATACAAGACCTCTTTTGTGATCAAGGTCAATCACAGCCATTATGTACAATATATACACCCTTCCACATATATATCTCTATTTATGTGTATATCAGTGAGATGACTGAAAATCAGAGAGTGATGTAGGATGATGGGGCTGAGGGGAGCAATCGTGTGGGGTTTGCATGGGTTGCCATTGGTCAATTTGGGTGGCAAGCTTGGGACAATTCAGTGTTATATACCATTAAGTTGTGTATACAAGCACAAAGGTGTTGGTGGCCACTTGGTTAAATTTTTGGGTGAGATTCATTCCTTCCATAGGTCAAGGGTTCAATTCCCTCTTGACCACCAATTTGGCCATTTTTCATCATTTTGGGCTAAGGCCCTGTTTGGCTGTGCATTAATTCAGTTTCAATGTTTGTTACTGAACTTTCATTCCGTAACTCATTTTTCGATGCGATTTGTTCCGTGAGTTTCGTATTTCAGTTATCTTCAGTGTCAGAGGTTCCGTGTCATGTATCATTTATTTTGGATTTTCGTAGTTAGCTAATTCGAGTTCCGTCAATGTTAAAACGACATTATTTCACCGAATTAATTAGAAATCAGCTTCGGGCGTCACACCCTCTTCTCCAGATATGTTTATTTATTTTATCGGTCTATCGCTGACCGCCGAGCTTATGATTAATTCCCTTAATTATCCTCTAAGCCGGTACTAATTAATAATTAGCAAACTAATTATTAATAAATTAGGTCAGGTGGTTACAATAGGGATGTCTAACCAAGCCAGGAAAAGGTATGCTCGGGAAGCAAGGGCAAAACCCCATATCATCCAGATCTCGGCCATTGAGAAAAGATAAAGTCAGAAACCTTAGATCTAGTTCTTTGAATTGGACCTCATTGGACTACATTGTCTCCACAACGATGCTTTTGTCTTCTCCCTTAAAATCGCTAATTTTGAGACCAGAAGGGTTCTAGTGGATACTGGGAGTTCCACCAATGTATTATTCTATGAACCCTTCAAACACATGAAGGTTAACTCTAATGACATCAGAGCTACCGTTGCTTGTCATGGTAGGATTTGACGAGAATCTCAGCATCCCAATAGGCAGAATTGATCTACTGACCACGATAAGAGAAGGGGACGGATAGAAGATACTGATCTTTGAATACATCGTCCTAGACACTAAATTCTCTTATAATGTCATTATTGGGAGGCCTTGGATCGACCAGATGGGAGTTGTTACTTCAACCTTCCATCAATGCTTGAAATATGTCCACAACAACAAAGTTCTCACCATCAAGGGTTGTCAACCCACTACCTGAGAATGTCATGCCCTCGCACTGAAAGAAAAGCCCTCCAAATAACAATTATAGAACCCTCATGAGAGGGGAACTTCCTCATTTTCCAACCTTTATGAGGTAGAAGAATGTCTTTTCAAAATTGACGAGCCACTTAAGTTCTAGAGGAAGAGATAACGCAGTCAAACCAATTAAAAAGCCTATCAAAGTGCTCATCAGCACTGAAAAAGAGGGAAAATACATACAAGTTGGCAAGAGGATATTGTTAAATTCCTAAAAGACAACCTTTTGGTATTCTCTTAGGAAACTAGAGATATGGAAGGGATAGATCCTGATTTCATCTCTCATAAACTAATTACAGATCTAGGTCATCCCCCAGTAAAAAAAAAATGAGGACGTTTGCCCCTGAACGCCACAAAATCATCAATGAAGAAGTCCAAATGTTACTAAATGCTGGAATGATAAGAAAAGTATTGTACCCAAAATGGTTTGTCAATACAGTTCTTGCAACAAAAAAAAAAGAACGACAAATGAAGGGTCTGCGTTGACTATACCGACCTAAATAAAGCTTGTCTTAAAGATAGCTTTCCTTTTCCTAGAATCGATCAACTTGTCGATGCCATGGCAGGTCATGGATTCATGAGTTTCATGGATGCTTACTGTGGATACAATTAAATTCAAATATATCTTCCAAACTAGGAGAAAACAGTCTTCATATCAGAACGAGGTCTCTATTGTTATAGAGTGATGCTGTTCGGTTTGAAGAACGTTGGAGCTACGTACCGGAGGCTTACAAACAGAATGTTTGGCCCCCAAATTGGGGATACAATGGAAGTCTACATCGACGATATGCTTGTCAAAAGTATTCGGAAGGATGACCACATCTAGCACTTGAGCCAGACATTCGACATCCTATAGAAACATAGAATGAAGCTTAACTCATTAAAATGTACTTTCGGGATCACATAAGAACAATTCTTGGATTTTCTAGTTTTCCAAAGAGGAATTGAGGCAGATCCTTCACAAATCAAAGCTCTGATTGAACTAGAATCACCTAAAACCAAGAAAGATATCTAGGGGCTGAATGGAAGGATAACAACACTGAATAGGTTTATCTCTAAATCTACGGATCAGTGCCTCCTGTTCTTTAAAGCCTTAAGGAAGAGTAAGGCCCCAGAATGGACCTTTGAATGTGAAGAAGCCTTCCAACAACTCAAGCAATACTTAGCTTCCCCTTAGTCCTAATCCGAGCTTGCTCATGTCTTTCTTCCAATAAGTTTAGATTCTCCGCAAGTTGTTGATTGTTGGCCTCTTAATCAAAGCAGTCTGTCTTAAGGGTTGGCATACCAATTTCGACAGAAATGATTGCCTCGATGCCATAGGCGAGTGAGAATGGTGTTTCCGCAGTTAGGGTTCTTCTAGATTTTTTTTTTCAAAATGACAAAACTACCCATTTTATGTTTTTTTTTTCAATTTTTAAATTTGAACATTTTTTTATTTTCGAAATAAATATTGATTAAAAACTTAAATATATAAAATAAAAATAAGTTATTTTACCTTAAATTTATTTTATATAAAATAAAAAATCTTTTTAAAAAGTTAGAAAAATTGGTCAAAGTTGAAAAAATGTAACAAATAAAATAAAATAAAAGGGACAATTTTTTTCATTTTGATTGGAAGGGGGGAGGTATTTGTATATTGTTGGGTAAAGTAAGGGAGGTCAATATAATTTCATAAACCTCAGAGGAGGTCAGTGTAATTGTTTGAAATTTCAAGAGAGATCGGTATAATTTACCCTTTCTTTTAGGTGTTTTAATCATCAACCTAAAGCTTGCATATATGTGTCCCAAAATTCTCTTGTAATTTTGCCATCATCCTTGATTAAAGGTAATTTTTTGTGTAGTACTAACGTTTGATTTAATACATTTGTGCACTAATTTACTCAAAATTGTTTATATATTAATTCTTAATTAACACTACTTAGGGTTGACATAAAAATGCTCTTGTCATCCAATTTACGTGACTATGATACACACGTGCCTGTGGTATCTCATTTCATGGTCTAATTGCTTCAAGCGATTCACCCGTTATTTATTTAGGGTTAGTCTTTATTAATAATTATCTTTATTAATAATTATCCAATAATAGTATGTCGGGATGTTATAAATATTGTTATACTCCTTTAGTGGCACCCACTATGCGCCGCTAAAAGTACCTTTTTTTATTTTCAATCATTTTTTATATTAATTTATTTTAATATTTACTTGTACATGTATTATTAAATTTTGTATCATCAATGATATAATACAATCTCATATATTATAAAATTGAGATATAAAATAAACAATACATTTAACTCGTTGAATTTAATAACAATAATAAATGTACTATTTTTCAGTAAATTAAAAATTAAAAATTGTCTAAAATACATGTAGAAATGTTTGACTAAATGGTAAAGTTATCCTATCCCATTCAAGAATGTTACCACACCTAAATATGCACTAGGAGAATAATATGAGATCGTGCCAAAATCTCCTCCAAATGGAAAGAAGCATACGCTACTACCTGCAATATGAATTTTTGCATTCCCAAACTATCTAACTCTAAACAAATTAATAATCAATTTTCATATAGACAACCCCAATCATGAATGAATTAAGCAAAAGAATGCATGAGTGCTAAAAACAACTCTTGAATGGGATTAGAGTTATATGAATGCAACTATACATTGACGAGTCCTAAAAATGACTATCGTGTAAGATTAAATGGTCAAACACAAGAAATTTTAAACACCATCTTGTTATTAGTAGCCCAAACACAACAATTTAATAAACTTAAGCCCAACAATTATTTAAGCCCCATCCACACATTTAAATAACAACAGCTCATATAACGTTAAGCTTAATGCATATAAAATAAACCTAACTTGGCCCATTTATTTTATTTATTTCTTATTTTTTAAACCAAGCCCATTTTCAAATTGGCCCGATAGTTCTTTAAGTTAATTGTCAAGCGCAAGCTTTTAAAACCCAAAACTTAACCCAACTATGTCAGTCTATCAATTGAGAATCCACAATATAAATTATAAAAAAATTATACTCATTGGTTTGTAATCAAATAATTTAACAAAATTGACATTTGTGATATTTAATTTGTAGACTAATGATTTAAGTTCCAAATAGGTGAGCCCACAACAGTTTAAGTCCAAATTCCCATCAAATTAACTTGCAACATACATATAAAACAAAGGAAGCATATCAAAGGAAGCATTCATTGTCGAAAATTTAACTCAATCAATATTTATTTTAATTCTCATTTTTCATTTATTTGAACCATCAATATTTAAAGACTTATCATATCCCAACACAATCACATGTAACACTATTGTACACCACAACCCAAAAAAAAGTAATTATACAATAATAAAGGCACTAACATTGATAATTATTATAAATAGAATACTAACATTAACTAAATTCAAATATTACATTTAAATCATACATACATTTAAACAGATATATACATACATTTAATAACAAATATACATGCATTTAAACCATCAAAAATATATATAACTACACATATATGCATATATTTAAACATATATATACACACAATTAAACAACGCTGCGAGAACTCATAAATACATACATATATATATATGTGTATATATATATATATCTCTCTAAAAACAAAAATGAGAGAGAAAGAGATGACTATATATATACATGGATATATACATGCATTTGTTTCTTGGTCTACAATAGAAGAGACCAAGAAACAAAAATAAAAAAACATGAAAGAGATGGAGAGAACTCATCATGAGATAGAGAGATGACCTTGGTAAGAGATAAATAGAGAGAGGGTCTGGTAGCGACGGCGACGGCGACGGCGACGGCAACGGCAACGGCAACGACAACCAGAGGTGGCGATGGCAGTAGTAGTGGCAGGGGTGTGTACCAGTGAGAAAGACAAAGAGATTGAGAGAGAGTGAGAGGGGTCGCTAGGAATTGAATACTGATTCTGTAAAGGTGCTTTTGAGCATCGTTAAAGTTAATTTAAAAAAAAAATTCTCACCATTTTTTTATATAAAAAAATAAACCATTAATGATGCACACGTGTGCGTAAATAATAGTCTCATCACCATTAACGACGAACAGTCATGGGTCACTAAAAGTTTAAGTTTATTAGTGACATATGTGTGTCCTTAAAGGTTTTAGAGTGTCACTAATACTTTCCCCCGTGCGGCAACATTATTTTTTCACAACTTATAGCAACAAACGTCATGTGCATCACTAATAATGAGTGTCACTAAAAGTTTCTTGTAGTGTTTCTCATAAATATGTTACTTGAGAATGCTAGAGAGAGATTCCATTACAAAGAGGAAGAGGAAGAAAAAAAAGACATAAAGGGTCTCCTTGTCCCACCCTCTACTTCCTTAACAATTAAATCCTTACAAAGAACCACTGATCTTGATCAAATATCCCACAACAGAACTGCTCAATTCATTGCATGACCATAGGAACAAATATAGATAGTTATTACTTAATAATTGAATAATTAAGTCTTTTCTTATTATTGTTTGAAGGTTGGTTAGTAGCTTCAATGCTAATAATTGTATGCAAGCCAGCGGAATTTCAATCTAAGAAAATCAGTAATTTTTTTTTCCATTTTATAAATATCAATGATAATAAGCACATGATCTATTTACCCACAAAAAGAAAAAAGAAAAAAATAAGCACATGATTTGTTTTTCATTTTTTACTCCACTTTTCTTCCTTTTTTTTTTCCCTCTCTTTTTCTTTCTAGGTTTGAATCATGTGATTACTAAATTTTAAATTTCTTTTACATGTTAAATCACCAACTCATTTAAAAGCTTAATCTTTTAGATAATGGTTTTACTAGGCACCAACGTAGGAAAAATGTTGTGTTTAAACCTCACCATTACTCTAATAATATGAAATGTGCACTATTAACTCAGTTTGACCACATGTGGGGGACTTGTTAGAGAATATAATATTAAAATTATACTTTCTTTAACTAGAGATAACAAGTTAACCCACCCCGTTGAGTACCCGCCAACCCCACCCCTAATGGCACGAATTTGAGGGAAGTTTTTCTCACCCCGTTAGGATTTGGGGCGGGTTGGGGGAGAAGGCACCCCACCCCGCACCACCCTATTTATATAAAATAAAATAAGAAAGGAGTTTTACGCTACATAGTTAATATTTATAATGATATTTTTTAGTCACTCAATAAAGTTTATACAAACTTGTTAACAATATATGTGTATTGTAGTTAGGGCTTACTGACTGTGTATAACAGCTAGAGTTTATGCATTGCTTGTTTAGCTCTAGGGTTTCCTTTTTTCTTTATTACCTTTTCTTCACTCTTTCCTTTTATCTTACCTTCCTTTTGTATGCCCTTCCTCTCCTATATAAAGGAGGTCTCTCTTCCTTGTAAGATATACAATATAATACAATACACATACATTATATGTTTACATTATCTCTTTCTCTCAACATGGTATCGGAGCCATAACCATTCGGCGGCCATTTCTAACAACCCTAAGTGGTGAATACTATCACCACTAACCTTCTAGAGGCCTTCATTCACCAACCTTATGTGGCGACTACTATGATTACTACTACACTACATTACAAATACACTTATTATGCCGTTGTCATCACCATTGATCACTATCATTGTGATTCAATACATTGCCCCTAGTTTTTTTTTTAAGTCAAAATAGAAAAAAAAAAACTACATAATCAGAATCCTCTCAACGAAATGATTCAAATGCCGTAAATCGGAGCTCTATCTGACGCCACTCACGCCTTTACACACGCCACCCGAAGATTCTGCCCACAGTCTTACGTACCCCACGTGCCAACATCCTTGATCCTACATGCCACGTCAGCACACACGTCAGTCTTAATCCTTGTCACCTAACTGGTTCAGCAGAACCGGTCCAAACTACTACAGCTTTCCTTTGGCTGGTTTACCCCTTTTTTGACCAATTCAAGATCGGCTCAGACCGGTTACCACACTATTTCGTTGAGTTGATTCCATTTTTGGCCTCGATTTTACCAAAAACTGATTCTTTTATTTCATCATACCTTTTCCTTTCTAGACTGCCACCATGAGCAAATTTGAAAGCTCTCAACCCATTCCCACCATGTTAAATGGATCCAACTACTACCTATGGGTCTAAGCCATGCGAAGTTTTGTGAAAGGACGCCGTCTTTAGTGTTATGTCATTGGTGAAATTAGTGAACCAATGAAAGAAAAAGAAGAGGATGATGAAGACTTCAGTGACTACATTGAAGCTTGGGGGAGTAAAAATCACCAAATCATCACTTGGTGCCATGGTACATCCATACCTTCCATTCATAATCAATTTGGTCATTTTGAGACAGCAAAAGAAGTATGGGATTACTTGGCCCAACGATGGTACACTACTGCAGATTTAGCTCACTAGTACCAGTTTTGGAATACTCTTCACTCCATGAAACAAGATTTAGGACAATCTATCGGTGATTTTTTTTTCCTCTCAAATGCATTCTGTTTGGGACCAATTGACATTGTCAGAACCTTCATGGGATACTATTGGTGATACCTCCAAATTCACTACATACCGAGACCATCTGTGCCTCATTCAGTTTCTTATGGAACAAATTGCTGATTTTGAACCTATCAGAGCTTCACTTCTCTATCAGAATCTGCTACCTACCCTTACCATTACAATTGTTGAACTCCTCTCTGAAGAAACATGCATTGGTACTGGCAAATCTTCGCACCGCTTCGATGTTGTGCTTGTTGTTTCATCTCGTTCTTATCAGGGCAACTCTTCTTCCACAAGTTAGAAAACTTGTAAATACTGTCACAAGCTTGGTCACATTCTTTTTGAGTTCCCCACCATCATCTGTCGCACATGTTAACAAAAAGGCTACATTGTCGACAATTGTTTTATAAAAACTTCCGTTGCTGGGCCTTCTTCTCTTGAGTGTCGCTACTGTCACAAGACTGATCATGTCATTGAGAATTGCCCTACTAAACCACCCAACCGATTCAGAGGAAACTCATTCCAACTTGGTTCTTCCTTACGATTCTATTATTGTCCTACCATTTCTACTACCACTAATGATAAACCTTCATCTCAACCTGGTTCTTCTCCACTGCCAATTACTACTAATGATATTGAGGTTGTGGTAAAATAGGTTCTCTCTAAACAAGTTCTCCCACACACTGCCTCATTTGCTCTCCTAGGTACTACTTCTTGATTTTTTGACTCTGCATATTGTAACCATATGACCCCTAATTTACACTTTTTTCATCCAAATCTCTTGATCCTCGTGCACCTACTATTTATACTACCAATGGATCTCACATGTCTGTTAGTTATAATAGTTATATTTTTACCCAAGAACTGTCACTTCCTCACACTTATCTCATTCCCACACTTACTTTTAATTTAAATTCTATGGGTCAATTATGTGATCTTGGCCTTGACTTATACTTTTCTTTCTCTGATTGTTATGTGCATGACCCACCGACGGGATAGATTCTTGGGACAAGTCGTAAAGTTGGGCGTCAGTTTGAGCTCATCTCTCTCCATGTTGCCTCTCGTTCTTATCCTTGCTTATCCTCATTTCAGTTTGCCGCATCAACCTCTACTAGCTTTCCTCTTCAATTGTGGTACTCTCGTTTGGGTTATGCGTCAATTAGTAGTATTTGTCCTTTAATTTTTAATGGTCATCTAGGGCCTATTAGTAGTGAGTCTATTACTTGTCTACCTTGTCAACTTGCTAAACAACCAGCATTATCTTTTAATAAAAGTGACATTATTTCTCTTGTATATTTTTGACTTGATTCATTTTAATGTATGGGGTCTTTCCCCTGAATTCTATTATGGGTTCTTTTAAATATTTTGTTATCTTTATTGATGATTATTCTCGTTTCACTTGGTTATATCTTATGCATGCTAGATCTGAATTACCCCAACTTTACATTTCCTTTGCCACTATGGTCAAAACTCACTTTTCCAAAACCATAAAAGTCTTTTGTACTCATAATGTTAAAGAATATCTTGAGTCTACTCTTCAAACCTTCCTTTACCAACAAGGCACCATTGTTCACCAATCTTGTCCAAGAAACTCTCAACAAAATGGTCAAGTAGAACAGAAACATCGTCAAATATTGGATTTTGTTCGTGTTTTACTCATCTCATCTTTATGTCTAACATGTTTTTGGGGAGAAGTCTCTTTTACTGCAATTTACACCATCAATCGGGTTCCCTTGTCTGTCATTCATCACCAATCTCTTTATGAACGCCTCTATGGTACTCCTCCCCCTTATAACTTTCTAAAAGTCTTTGGTTGTGGTTGTTTACTTTAGCCACATGAGCATACTAAACTTGAAGCTCGTGCACGACTATGTTGCTTTCTTGGGTATGGCATCGAATATAAGGGGTATCGTTGTTGGGATCCCATTTCGAATCGTCTTCAAATATCTCGACATGTCGTCTTTTGGGAACACACTATGTTTTCTTTCTTGCCCCCTTTTCATCACTCTACTACACAACATATCTCATTTTTCACTAATCATTCTGTCCAGTTGTTTCCTCCTAACATTGATGTAGGTACTTTTGGTAAGCCTCATTCAAATGTCCCCATGACCTCTCCCTCAGAAACTGTTCCATCTACAAGTCCTACTCCAGACCTTCTTGAGCTCTTTCCGTCATCTTCTAAAATCCCAAATTTTTCTTGTAACATCCCGACCTAATTGCTGGATAATTAGGAATGCTTAGTAAGCTTTAAGAGAACATTAGTGTACAATTAGATCATGGCAATAATGTCGTAATGATAATTCTTGAGTGAATTGAGATAGAAGAAATTGATATGAAAGACAACGATGTAATTACAAATTAATTGTTAAAACGATATATAAATATTAAGCCTAAATGTTTAAAAGTTAGCATTATAGATAATCATGCCTCATTAACTTAACTACATGAAAAGAGAAATCTTCATGAACATAAAGAACCACCAAGTAATTAAGAAATATACAAATTAAGTATACTCAATGAATAAAATATTAAATAAAAGTGTAAAATTATCCACCAACACAACAAAAAGAAGAAAAATAGAATATAGACCAAAAAAGTTGGCCCAAGGAATTAAACCCAACACCTTGAACCATAGAGAGACTTACCCAAAGTGTAAACCCACTAGGCTATTAGCACTTGTGTGCTATGATAACCAAAAGATATGTACATACGATGGAACTAGGTGGGAAAATTCTAAAAGAAGTGACGTGTTATCAACCCATTGCACCAAACACCTAGCCAATCAAAACACATGCACTTAAGCCTCATGATGCATGTCAGCTTATAAGTATAACAGACCTTAAGTGTGTTTGTGAGCAATCAAACATGCGTGTATAAAATGGTGTATTTCAGAAACCACAATGTGTATTTCGGCTAGAGAGAGAAAGAGAGAGAGAATAAGAAGAAGAATGAGAAGGAGAAAACCTACCTTGCATGGCTGTTTGGACTTAAAAAATATAACCAACCAGACCAAAGAACCAAACCAAAAGAGGACAAGAAGAGGAATAGAGAGAGAGACCGAAGCTTTCAAAAACTAACAAGCAAGAGGTAAGTAAATCGAATCTCCCCAGTCTAGTTAAATTTATTTTGAGGTTTTAAGCATGGTAGGGTGTTTTAAGTTTAAGCCAAACTAGAACCGTTATTAACGACCATTTTGAAGGTGGGTCTGAATCGACTTAAGAAAAATCGATCCCTGCCACTTGGGTTTCAAATTAGGCATTACGAGGGTTTTAAAATGCCAAAAACTAAATCAAACGGGTAAGGCATCATAGAGAAACTTAAAGTTGCAGACCACAAGTTTCAAATCGACCCTCACAAACCGAGCTTTAAACCCTAATTTTTGAACGAGATATGGAAGCCCATGGTGACACGGTCACAACAAGCGAAACCACACTGGTTTTGGTGCAAAAATGAGCATTTATGAATGGATTATTCAGAAACTCTATTAAGGCGTTACCAAGTTTTTTAGCGTGTTTCAACTCCCTAATGCCAAAACCTTGGTTTAACTTTTAGAAGTTGATTTGAATCTAAAATAGGAATAAACTGCACCTAGAAACCCTTAAATCTTGATTTGAAATTTGCAAAAAATTAGGGCTATAGTGACGTCTCTATGAGAGAGACGATGAATAGTGTCAAGCTATAGACCAGGTCTTCAGATTTGGGTCTGGTCCTGACCCGCTTAAAATGGATCCTAAGAATAAAGGAAACGCTTTCGTTTTGTTTAATGATTGTTGATGTCAGCCTGATGTCAGCATGACGTAGTGAACCAATATAAACTAGTTAGTTCTTGACTTTTGAACCAGTTCACTTGGAACCTGAACTGGATCGGACAATTTTGAACCCTTCTTTTCTAAAATTCCATTTTGACCCCCCAAAATTTTTGTTATTTACAAATTGACCCAAAAAATTAATTTTAAATCCTTTTTAAATTAGAAAAATTACTAAAATGCCCTTAAGCCTAAAATTGGCCAAACGAAGGCCAATGAAAATGCAAGAATAGTCTAACCCAATGTTCTTAGACGTTCCAGATTCAACGGCGGAGTCTGGTTTTTGAAATTAGACCCCAAAAAATATGAACGGACAAATGGAATAATTCTAATTATATCCTAATGTATTAATTAAGCTTTCAATTGAACTCCAATGACTTTGAAAATACCTACCTTAATATTTTTTAACGTTCTGAACCTAATGGTGGGGCTCGTTTTATGAAATGAAGTCCCAAAGATATAGACACGTGTAATGTAAAAATTACCCATATGCCCTTAGTGACATAAAGCTGGTTAAATGTCAGAGAGGGTCTATTCTGACTTTCTTTAATAGTTCAGACTCAACGGTAAAGTCCATTGTAGTAAATGAAGCACCAAAAAATATGACACATGAAATGTAAAATTATAAAATCCCCCTAGGCTTAATATAAGCTATATATATGCAAATTAAGATCCAAAAAAGCCTAAATTGATTATCTTTGATACTCTGGACCTAACGGTGATGTCCTTTTGAGAAAAATAAGACCACGTAACAAATTAAAAAATGATCATTACATCCTTAAGACTTAATAAAGGTACCAGAAGGGTATAATTAGACTAGAAAGAGCTCTAAGTTAATGATTAAATTACATAACACTTTAAACAACTGCATAATAAGATCTTGAATTGTGTTATAGGGACCTTCGACTAAAGAAAGGATTTTGGCATAAGATTTTTGGAAATAGTTCTTTGAATATCGATCTCAGTCAGTGAGGTTCTAATTTTTTTACCATAGAAGAGGAATTTATGGGCTTGAACCCTTGTGAATATCGTATATGAACCATGATTGAACTCTGAACCATCGAACTATGATATTGTTTATCGAACTATGTTATTGAACTATGACAAAGATTGAACTATGATATTGACTATTGAACTATGTTATTGAACTATAACTATGATTGAACTACGATATTGATTATTGAACTATGACTAAGATTGAACTATGATATTGATCATCGAACTATGACTATGATTGAACTATGATACACTACAGGAAAAGACACTATTAGCGATGCGCAAAGGCATCGCTAATAGTAGTAATGTGCGTCGCTAATTCTCTTTGGTGATGCACATTTGGGCGTCGCTCCATGCATTGCAAATAGTCGTGTCACAAATATTATTAGCGACGCTCAGATGTTTGTGCGTCGCTAAAGGTAACTATTAGCGACGTGCAACTGGTGTCGCTAATAATCAGGTACGGGCGTCGTTAATACTATAAATGGACGTAATGGGCATTGCTAAAAAGACCCTTTAGCGACGCTTATTGTGAGTCGCTAATGGTTACTATTAACGATGCACACGACGCGTCGCAAATAGTGTATTGTTCCAACCTTTAGCGACGCTCGATGTGCGTCGCTAATGGCATTCTTTTGCGACGAATATGAAGCGTCGCTAAAAATTAATTCCTTTGCTATTAGTGATGCCTTTTTGTGTGTCACTAAAAGTTTTTTTTTTTCCTGCACCTGATTTTGACTTGTATTATTTGTTTTTATTTTTGTTTTATTCCTGTTCAAAACCTATATCAAACATCCTGATATACAATAAAATCCAAATATTCTGAAATGAATATATTAAAAGAAAAATGCATTTATATATATATATATATTATACTAATTACTTACAATTGTAAAAGTAAAATTTTTCAATAAATACAAAAGTAAAAAATAGTATTAGAAAATGTAACTACAGCTGTTCATTAAAAGAAAAAAAACAAATGAAAATAGTAAGTCCCGATGCAGAATAGAAAGACAGCGGCGCAATAATCCCGATCAATCTGAAATAAAGATCAAATGATATATATCAGAACCCTTATTAAATATATATATATATATATATATATGAACATAGAATGTGAATATATATTTTTTTACATGCATAAATAGTAAGAACGGCATAAAGTAACATAAGTTTCAAACCAGTGATTCGCACCGACTGCCGTAAGTTTGTGAAAGTATATTTTATCATTTGTGAAGTGTGTGATGGGGTTTCGGGGTAGTTAGGCCGATATCCGGTATTTTGGTCTGTCAAAACCCTAAATTAAGCATTTTAATTAGGAGTAAAAAGTTGCATAAGTTTGAAATAGGTGATCCGAACGGAGTGTCGTAAGTTCGTGCAAGTCTATTGTATAATTTCTGAGGTGTGTGATGGGGTTTTGGGATAGTTAGGCAGATAGCCGGTGTTTTGGTCCGTCAAAACCCCAAAATGGGCTTTTTTGGAGCAGAAACTTGTAACAGTTTCAAACCGGGAATTCGAACTGAGTGCCGTAAGTTCATGCAAATCTATTTTATCATTTGTGAGGTGTATGATGGAGTGTCAGGGTCGATAGGCTGATATCCGACACTTTGGTCTGTCAAAACCCCAAAAAGAGGTATTTTAGAGCGAAAAGTTACACAAGTTTGAAACCAGTGATCCGAACCGAGTGCCGTAAGTTTATGCAAGTCTATTTTATCATTTTTGAGGTGTGTGATGGGGTTTTGGGGTCGGTAGGCCGATATCCAGCATTTTGGTTCGTTAAAACCCCAAAAAGAGGCATTTTAGAGTGAAAAGTTACACAAGTTTGAAACCGGTGATCTGAACTGAGTTCCGTAAGTTTTTACAAGTCTATTTTATCATTTGTGAGGTGGGTGATGGGGTTTCAGGGTCGGTAGGCCGATATTCGGTATTTTGGTCCGTCAAAACCCCAAAATGGGCCTTTTTGGAGCTGAAACTCACAAAAGTTTCAAACCGGGCATCCGAATAGAATGCCGTAAGTTCGTGCAAGTTTATTTTATCATTTTTGAGGTGTGTGATGGAGTTTTAGGGTCGGTAGACCGATATCCAGTATTTCAGTCTATCAAAACCCCAAACTGGGCATTACAACTGATGAAATTAAGTTCGTGCAAGTCTATTTTCATATGTGAAGTGTGTCATGTGGTTTCTAGGCCGTTAGGCCAAAATATTTTTTTTTTTTACATAAAATTTTCTATATATAATAAATACACCAAAGTAATTAATTTTAAAAACTTACCAAGGCTGAACAGAGCCTCCTTACTGGCTGAGGACTGACTGCATAAGAGCCTCTAGCTAGGTTTGGCAAGCCTAGCGCTTTGTCATCCTCTACTCCAACTCTGCATTCCTTCTCTCAGCTGCCTCAGCTCTCTGGGTGGCCTCATGAAACCTGGCATCGCTCTTAATGGTAGAGGACGATGTCGTCGGCGCCATCCCACTCCCTAAGCCACGCACATAGCTGTGACTCTTGCCCAGAACAATCTCCCGTATCTGGTCATCGGTTGACGGATCCTGACCCTCAGTTGCCGGCTGAGCACCCAGCTGGACCGTCTCCTCCTATAAAAACATAAATATATGTTACTACTTTTATAACTTTAGATTCATATTAAATTAGTAATACTGTGGCAAGTTACATAAAAAACTTACATAAAGCCGCTGTGCTTCACGCCCAGTCCAACCCTTCTCGGGGTTTAGTACGTCTTGTGCCACAAATCAATGGGGTTGGGTGGTGCACCGGTCTCCAAGTCTTGCTAGAGCAAATAAATAGTAGCTTGTGAAGATTGATTTCATGAATAGATTATACAATAAGAACTTGATACATTTATTAACTTACTATATCATGCCTATACCTAACAAAAGAACGTGATCTACCACAGTGGGTCACCTTTTGCTTGCTTCTGCTCTCACTATTTTTCTGCTAAGTTCCTACACTTGGCCAAAACAAAGAAGGTTAATATAAATGATAATGATTTATCAGACAACAAAAGTAATTTTGACAATTTTTACCTAGAATGCATCACTAGCGAATCGGTCGCACAGTAACATCCAATCCTCCATCGTGACCCCCTGTAGGGTCTGTCGCGAGGCTCTCTACCGGCTTCCACCTCCGCCTCGTAGTGCATGTGGAGCCGGTGTCGATAGTCCCTAAAATGGACTCCCAGGTAACGGTCCACTACCTTTACGACGTGAGGCAGGTGGAGATCGATGTCAAACTTTTCCTGTAAAACATGTCATTGTCAAAACATTACGGCATTAGATATGTTAAAATTTAGTTCAACACAATAATAAAAGACATACTAGGATATGCGCATGAATATCCCCTCGTTCCTCCTCAGTGACGAAACTCTAGTCACTAATATGGAGTGGGGCGCATAGTCGGAAAATGATGCCGACTTCTATGGTGAAATGCTGTCCCACCCACCAACGGGCTTCAGCAAGCCCTTAGGTAGCTCAATCCGAAGTCCCGAGCCCCCTACTGCCTCCATCTGAGCCTGCAAACTCTGATTCTTCGACTTACCGTGCCCTCGTCTAGAGGTGCTGGCCGAAGCTTTAGTAAAAATAAAATAGAAACAATTAGTACCATATTAATATAATTATTAATACAAAGTGGAATTATGCATACCATCAATGGCAGGATTGGTCGACCTTGTAGAGGAAGGGGAAGGGGTCGATGGGTCCGCCAAGACTGTGCGTCTGCGTGAGCCTGGTCCAACCATATCTAAAAAGAAAGTTTAAAAGTAAATTCCATTACATCATAAAAATTAAAATCCATTACATCATAAAATTGAATATCCATTACATCATAAAATTGACAATCCATTACATCATAAAATTAAAAATCCATTACACTTGATCCTAACACATGTAACACCTATTACAATTATGCATCTGAGTTTGTATCATCTTCTGTTCTTAAAATTTCTTCATTCTTAGTACAATACTCTAACAATGTATCATCATCAAAATCACTTTCCTTGTCATCATCATCATTACTGAAAGTTGCCTTATGGGGATCTAACTGTGTGGCATTGGTGAGGTCGGAAGCTACAACATGATCTGGTTCTACATCAGTTCTATTCAACCGATACGAAGTAACATCTTCTTGATCATGGCCGACAATACCATCGTGAGCAGATTGAGACTCTTCTTGTAGTACCTCCTCAATCCTCTCCAAATTTTAATCTCCCTCGCCAACTTCTAGTACATCATAAACATTTTTAGATTTAATTTTTTGGACAACATGCGAATCACCTCTGATTTTTGTGTCCTTCAAATAGAAAACTTGTTTTGCTTGAGATGCCAAAACATACGGATCATCTTTAAATGTCGTACGTGACGTATTAACACTTATGAAGTGCTTATTGATCTGCATTCCAGTCTTCTTATTACTTACATCCCACCAATCACATTTAAACATATACACAGAATGACCATAGCAATAATGTAGCTGTATGATGTCTTGTAAAACATCATAGTACTCTACAGTTTGTCTTGCGCCACCATCTCCTTGAACAACGACCCCGTTATTCAGTGTTCGCTGACTTACCTCATGTTCCCTCGTGTGAAATCGAACACCATCAACAATTAAGCCGGTGTAGCGGGATATCTTTTGATTAGGACCACATGCTAAGGAATATAATTGATCGTACACCTCAGGAGATTGTTGGTAGCCTAATAGCTTCATCTATTAATTCAATACAAGTACAAAATTAATTGAATACAAATGCATTAACTAATACAATTACAATTAATTGAAACTTATTCTTACATGTTCTCCGAACCACTTTGGAAACAAATTTTGTTGTCTTTACTCTAGATCAGAACTAGATACATATTCTCTCTGAAGCTCGATCATATGCTCACTGCATAAGATGAGATATGTATATGTAACTTACAGTTGTGTACTAACGTAGAATTGCAATGATTTTGATAAACTTACTTAAAATATGGCAATGTCTCATTGCAGTTGTTGAGCACGGTATAGTGAGTTTTTTTCAATTCATGAGGATAACACCATTTATATATATGGGCACTTATTGGCCGCACATTTTGATTAAACACCGCAAGGCTAGTTCATTGCTGCCCTAGACATCTATCAAAATTTTGATCTTGATGATTAAACCTTGTCTCAATATCTTCAAGATGCATAGAGCAGAAGGTGAGACATTCAGCATCAACGTAAGCCTCAGCAATTGACCCTTTCAGTCGTGCTTTGTTACGCATATATTGCTTCAATGTGTGCAAATATCTGTTTTAATAATTAATCAGTTATACATTAAAATAGTTAGGATTGATAGATAAAATAACTCATAAAATTAAATGTACCTTTCTATTGGATACATCCAACGGTATTGGATAGGTCCACCAATTTTTTCCTCATGAGGAAAATGCACAGCTAAATGGATCATTACATCAAAGAAAGCTGGAGGAAAAATATTTTCTAACTTGTAGAGGATCACGACAACATCCTTTTCGAGCATTTCCAGTACTTCTAAATTCAACGTCTTCGCACATAATTCTCTAAAGAAACAGCCCAACTCAATTAATGTAGTTGATATGTGATCGATGAGATATCCACGTAATGCAACTGGAAGAAGCCATTGTAGAAGGTCATGTTAGTCATGGCTCTTCAATCTAGATATTTTCCCATCTATAACATTTACACACCGAGATATATTCGATGCGTATCCATCTGGGAACTTCACCGATTTAAACCACTCGCAAATCCTCATTCGCTCTGCGGATGATAACGTATACTGTGCAGGAGGCACAATATATTTATCACTACTACGTATTAGGTGCAACTCTTTTCGTATTCCCAACTCCTACAAGTCCAACCGGGATTTAACAGTATCCTTCGTCTTCCCTTCAATGTTCATTAAAGTTCCCAGCACATTATCATAGATATTCTTCTCGATGTGCATAACACCCAAATTGTGCCTCAACTGAAGGGTCTCCCAGTATGGCAAATCCAAAAATATGCTCTTCTTTATCCAATTTAACTCCACATTAGTACGCTTCCTCTTTTTAGTACCTAGTATCTTCCCAAACCTCACTGGTTGGATGAGTGCCAATTGTGCCAACACGTCTTTGCTAGACAACAATGGAAGTGACAATTTGCACTCAATTTTTCCATCAAACAGATACTTCTACCGATTTCGCCAAGCATGTGATGGCGGTAGAAAACGATGATGGCACATGTAGCATATCTTTTTTTCATTGGACAAATGTAGGGAACATGCATCCTTATTGCAAACCGGACATGCTAGATACCCCTTAGTGCTCCATCCAGATAAGTTCCCGTATGCTAGAAAGTCATTTATGGTCCATAGTAACACTGTATGCAATTGAAATGTCTCATTCTTAGAGACGTCGTATGCCTCCACTCCCACTTCCCACAATTCCTTTAACTCATCCACTAAAGGACGCAAGTACACATCAATTTCATTACCAGGAGACTTCGGCCCTAGAATAAGGAACGACATGAAGATAAATGATTTTTTCATACATTTCCATGGTGGAAAATTATACGGCACAAGCAACACCGGCCACATGCTGTAGGCATTACTCATGTCACCAAATAGATTGAAATCGTCGCTAGCTAGCCTAAGTCGTACATTACGCAGCTCATTTGCAAACCATTCATGATTTCTATCAAACTCAGCCCAAGATTGAGAATCTACCAGATGCCTACATACATTTTCCTCAGCAACACGCTTCTCCTTATGTCACAGCATATCTTCTGTTGTCTTCTGAGACATGTACAACCTTTGTAGCCTAGGTTTTAAGGGAAAATATCTCAGCACCTTGTGCGAAATTATCTTGCTCTTTCCTTTATTCAGCTTGTACCTGGGTTCATGGCACACCGTACACTCCATACATTGTTCAGTCTTCTTCCAAAATAACATGCAATCATTTTTGCAAGCATGTATGGGAATACACCCGAGGCCCAAATCTCTTAATATTCTATTCGCCTTGTAATATGATTTCAGAAGGGTCTTCCTAGTAGGAAGCGCTGCTTTAATCAATTCAATGACCATATCAAATGATTTGTTACTCCATCAGTTGATGGTCTTAATATGAAGGAGTTTCACGAGAAAGTCCAATTTCGAAAACTTATCACAACCCGGATATAATGGCTGCCTTGCTTCCCTCAACAAGGATTCAAGCGCTTCCGACTATCCTGTGTCACTCCTGTGACTACTCACCCCAGTTGTAGCCCTTGCAAGTGTGCCAGCATTTGTGGCAAGCCTTCGTAACCAACTCCAACATTATCACCACCGTCATCATCGTCGTCTTCTTCTTTATCCTCAAATACCACTCGTACGTCACGGTGTTCCCTATGAAATTCCCAACACGTATACCTCTTGTCCGTCTTGTGTAGGAGTAGGTGCTCTTTAGCCTTATCTATGTGCATATAATTCCTATTATTGCACCTCCTACATGGACATCTTATCCTATTTCTCCCATCTGCAAATGCATGAGCAAACTCAATAAAATCTTTGATCCCCTTCACATACCCTGGAAAATGCCTGCCCCTCAAGTCCATCCAACTCTTATCCATTTTCGTCTACCTAATACAAGTCAAAAATGATACTCAGTATAAATATGAAACATGAATCCTATCACCTCCAACTTCTCTCTAAAGGGTAAGGTGGTCCTATCCCATTCGTGAATGCACAATCTACATTGCAACCAACAACAAATCAAATGCTTGATTCCACTCATACAAAATTTCGGCAGCATCTCCCTACGGTTCTCCAAGTATACGAGATAGATGTTAGCACGCCTAAATATATACCCAGAGAACAATAGGAGACCGTGCTGAAATTTTGTCATAGTGGAATATTCAAGCATGCGCTATTGATTGCAATGCAAATTTATGCATTCCCGAACTGTCCTCTCTAGAAAATTCAAGAATCGATTTTCATACACACTAACCCAATCACAATTAAATTTTGCGACAAGATTCACATGTGATGAAAATGACTTCCAAAAGGGGCTAGGCTTACATGAATACAATTACTAACTTACAAAACAATCACCAATTTTTTTTTTTTTTCACGAAGTAATCCTTTAGGCCACGCTCACAGCGACCCTACTAAAAAGGCGCATCAGCATGAAATATAGGAGAAAAGAAAACTGGAAGCTCTTCTAGCCAAAACTCATCTAACAATAACGAACGGGCCTTGACACATTACTTTTCACATTTAAAGGGAAGAAATGGATTGGTCTCTATTTAAGAAGACCATAATGGGTTCAATAAGGTCATGGGTTGTGTGGGATATATTGTTGTAGTTGAATTACTTATCAAAAATATTATTAGTCAATATTATTTTTTTTATACTTTTGTAAATTTTATAATTTATAGATCAAACATTAAATCAAATTTTGCCCCCCTCACCTAAATTTTTGGTCTCGTCCTCGGCTCACATTATTTGAAAAACTTTTTTAAACAATACTTTTGAGTAGAGTAGCATTAGTTCTACCATGCTAGGTCTTTGTTATTCTTCCCATGTATATGAATTAAATAAATGGATGCAGTTTTTTTTTTTTCCCAAAGCAAGATCAGATATTAGGATCTACTCTAATCTCATTTTATCCTTTTATCACATGTATCATTATAGGTAATCTATTTTATGTGTTTTTTACATTACGAACTAAATGAGCATGTTAGCAAAAAAAAAAAAAAAACTGTCTATTCAAACCAACCTGTTGAAACTAATTCATCAATTGACACTTTTTCTTTTCTACTTTGTTTTTCTAAATAAGAAATCTTTTTTCATTTTTTATCAATCAAAAATAATTACAAAAATACCACTCCACCGGGATTATATTTTTAAATTATATAAAAAAATTTCAAAATTTTTATATTATTTTAAATTTATATAATATTATTGCATATAAATTGATTAGTTTTAATTTTTAAATCGGACGAGAACGAGATTTGAAATTACAGAACAAGGACTAACTAGAGAGCAGAAACGAAGAGGTTTACTTTTGAACAGGGTAGTACTATCGTATCATGAACTGTAAATTGAAATAAGAATAGGAAAAAGAGAGAAAATCCATTTGTTCCTATAAAAAATTACTCCATGCAAAACAAGGGCATTTCATAATGAAAAATGCTAAACATAATCAGTGCTTTTGAAGGAAACAACTGTCAAAATAAGTAGGCAGAAGATCCACCAATGGATTCTCATTTCTTTTCCAAATTTTTCTCAGCAACCAAAGAAAATACTATGCAATACTTGTCCTTGGATATGAATACTAGATGGTACAATTCTTTCCATGCACCGTCTTAATATGATTTACCCAAACAAGACCCTTCCAAATGCATTTAAACGGATTATTCAGATTGGCAATCAAGATAATGAAATCCATACCAGGTCTATAAACTGAACAAGATAAAAAAGTACAACAAATTCATTTTACAGCACAATGATAAAAACAATCATAATCCATCTATAAGAACCCAAGGACAATCTTAACCATTAAATGGTTAAATTAGTATCATACTATTCTAAATGCATTAAACAATTGGTAAAAGATTCAAAAACTGCTGTGCATACCCTTACAGGAATGTGCAAATCATTGGAACAATCATCAAGAGCTTCACGATCACATAATGACATAAAATTGGGGAATTCATATATGAATAAATTCACAGAAAAAATTATTGGAATATTCAACCAAATAAAAAAAAAGAAATTTCATAAAATGACAAATCACAGGTTACATAATTCATGAATTATTTGACAGAGATTAGAAATTCCATACCTGTAGAGTGCTTGAGAGCTGTGCCACAAGCTTGATTGAGAGATAGAGAGAGAGATAGCGCACTCTATGGAGACTGTGCGTCAAAAACCAAGAGAGCAAGAGAGAGATTAGGGCACGACGCTGATAGGGTTTTTGTTTAGAGGGTAAATCGATGGAATCGAAGAAAGTTTGCTGCTTGCTTCCTTTCTCTAAATTTTTCCTGAGAGAGAGAGAGAGAGAGCTCTAAGATCGCTAATGGCAGAGAGAGCAACAATGCTTGAGAGAGAGAAAGAGAAAGAGCGTCTGAGAGAGAGAGAGCGATCGAATTGGGGAATTGAGACATAAGGATTATTAGTGGTGCACGGTGTGCATCATTAATAACTCTATGTACATCGCTAACGTTATGAAATACGACGTTATTTTATTAATGCATACTATTAGCGACTCATAGTTGTGCGTCGCTAAACGCATCAAATTTTAGCGACACGTGTGCATCGCTAATGGTCAGTTGTGTGTTGCTAATAGGTTCGCGCCAATTTTTTTCACGCGAGAAACTATTTTTTTATTAATTTTTTTCTATTATTAGCGACGCCTCGGTGTGCGTTGCGAAAAAGGCACTTTTAGCGACGTATTTTGTGCGTCGCTAAAAGTGTGCGTCGCGAAAAGTAGATTTTTTTGTAGTGATATTAATTATTGAACTACGACTAAGATTGAACTATGATATTGATTATTGAATTACGACAATGATTGAACTAAGAACTATTGAAAATGAATTTGGTACTATTCATTGAATTCTTGTGCTTTGATTTAATTATAAACTTGGATGTGACGTATTTTATTTCTAAATAAATATGGACATTTTAGTATAGAACTACATTGTATTTTTCAAACCCTTGGCATGTTATGAAGTTCTCATGGAGCCGCCAAACTCATTATAGATGTTTACCATATTTTCAAGTAAGGGTTAGACAGGCTTGTTTCAGGAAATACAAGCTGAGTGCTTAAAGGAGGAAACGAGTTCTTTTTATAAATCTTTAACTAAAGATGGATTAGATAATTTTTGGTTAGGTGAATTTAGACGTGTTGTTATCGAACTAGTTCAGTTGTGTAATTCAAACCTATTCACTATCGCATTGTGTTATGGAAACTACATTGTTCGGAGACAATGGTTAAATGACTGACCAAGTTATATGGTTTACTTTATGAAAAAAAATTATTTCTCTGTGTTTGATCAATATATAATTAGAAAGATGATTTAATCAATGGTAATTAGAAAGATGATTTGATCATTGAAAATCCTTGGTGGCCGATCACAGGCCCTAATCCGTATAGGCTGGGTTTCGGGTTGTGACACTTCTTCCTTTCTGGTCCATACCTGGTAGCTTTCCACACAAGTAAGAGAACCATTTGTCCGCCTTCGTGATTTTTATTGTTTCTCTACCCTGATTTCCTTACATGAGCCTCAGTCTTTTCATAAGGCCTAGTATAACCCTTTGTTGTAACAAGTAATGACTAAGGAATTATAGGCTTTGGAGAACACTCATACCTAGGATTTGGTTGATCTTCCACCAAAAAATGAAGCTATAGGTTGCAAATGGATCTATAAGATTAAGACCCATTCTAACGAGTCTATTGAGCAATACAAGGCTTGACTTGTTGACAAAGGGTTCACTCAGGAATATGGTATTGATTATGAGGAGACATTTGCTCCCGTTGCCCGCCTTACTACTGTTCACAATCTCCTAGCAATTGCTGCAGTCGATAAATGGCACCTTTTTCAAATGGACGCCAAGAATGCCTTCCTTAATGGGGATTTGCGCGAAGAAGTATACATGTAGCCCCCACATTGTCTTTCCCATTCTCCACACCAAGTCTGCAAACTTCATCGTGCTTTATATGGCCTTAAGCAAGCTCATTTGCATGGTTTTCCAAGTTTAGTAATACTATTAGTCATTCTGGGTATACTTCCAGCTCTCGTGACTCAGCCCTCTTCATCTACAAATATGAGCGTGGTATTATTCTACTTTTGATCTATGTTGATAATATGATAATCACTGACGATGATATTTCTAGTATCTCTGACATTAAACAATTCTTTAATTAACATTTTTTAATTAAGGATCTTAGTTCTCTTAACTATTTTCTAGGTCTTGAGGTTATCTCTGCTTTTGATGGGTACTATCTATCTCAGGCCATGTATGTCACCAATCTGTTATCCCGTGCTATTCCAATTGACAACAAGACTACTTTCACTCCTTTTAAACATTATCTTCATCTCACCCCATTAGATTGTGATCTTCTTCGTGATGCCACTCTTTATCGTCAGCTCGTTGGCTGCCTTGTTTATCTCACTATTACTCGTCCTAATATTGCATATGCGGTTCATTTGGTTAGTTAGTTTATGTTTGTTCCACGCTCTACCCATTTTATTATAGTTCTTCATATACTCATCTATGTCAAAGGCACCTTATTCCATGACCTTTACTTCTCTGCTCATTCCTCCTTTATATTACATGCTTACTTTGATGCTGATTGGGTTGGTGATCCTACTGATCGTCACTCTGTTACTGGTTACGACTTCTTTCTTAGTGATTCTCTCATCTCTTGGTATAGTAAGAAGCAAACTGTTGCTACTCGATCTAGTACAAAGGCTGAATATCGAGCACTAGCCGACGCCACAACTGAACTACTCTAATTACGATGGTTACTCGAGGATATGAGTGCTCCTCAATCTTCTGCCATTTTGCTACATTGTGACAATCGTAGTGCCATTCAGATTGCCCATAATGATGTTTTCCATGAGCGCACCAAACATATTAAACTGAATTGTCATTTTATCCGTTATCATTTACTTTATGGTACTCTCTAGCTAATACCTTTTACTTCTGCTACTCAAACTACTGATTTCTTGATCAAAACTTATCCTCTTAGATGCTTTCAGTGACTTGATTTTCAAACTCAAGTTGGCCTTTGTAAGAGGGTGTTAACAATATATATGTATAGTAGTTAGGACTTATAATTGTGCCTGGTGGCTAAGGTGTGTACATTGCTTGTATAGCCCTAGGGCTTCTTTTTATCTTTATTTCCTTTTTCTCACTCTTGCCTTTTCCTCTCTTTCCTTTTATCTTACCTTCCTTTTATATGCCCTTATCTTCTATATAAAAGAGGGCTTCTCCCTTGTAAGATATACAATATAATACAATACAATACAATACACATATACATTATATGTTTATATTATCTCTTTCTCTCAACAAAACTTAATAGAGTTTATATTTGAAAAGGAAAATAATATCATTCTAATTCTTTATTTATGTGCATATTTCTTATTTTAACACATAATTTTTTTTACAACTCGATATCCGACCTTCGGGCTAACTAATCTGAGAAACCAATTCCACCGTCCACTAGAAGGGGACTCGATTAAAGTCAGATCAGCGCCCCGTATGGACAAGCCCCAAGAGAAAATGACATCCGCTGAGTTTCGACATCGAGACCTCCGGAAGACAAACCCCTTAATTGCTATCTATAACACACTCGGCCACCCTCATTGGGGTTGCATAATGTTTTCTTTGAAATGTGTAAATTATAAATAAATAATAATAATTTAAAAATAAGTGGGACCTCGATGAAGATCCGTCCCCGCTCATCACGGGATTTGAACGGGCTTGGAGAGAAACTTTTTTTCATCGGATGGGATTGGGGAAGGAGTCCCCCGCCCTAAACTCGTCCCAAACCTGTAAGTTAAAATTTTAAATGAGTTGGTGATTTAACATTACATGCCATGTCTTTGTGTAACAAATACTTAAGAAGCTAGTTTATCTAGTATGAAGGTGATACTGCACTTTTTGGTTGGTAGGGGCTCCGAACTCCGTAGCCTGAGAAACACTTAGAGAGAAGGATTAGAGGGCCACCGGATTGGCTTCCGGCGGTAGCCACTCTGATGCTTAAGTTAATAAAATGAATTGAAAGACTGTAATTGTAAACCAAAGAATGAGCATAAAAAATAAAGTGTACCTTTAGGGTTTAATTTATAAGCTGTGGCTTTCCTAAATTGATTAGGATTTGAAGCCATAGAAATAGGGATTTGATCATCCGAGAATAGTAGTTATCATGTTGGATACTACGCTTGAGAGATATCCGTGAGTAACAGTTTCCTAGTTGAAGACTGTTTCCTTATCCTCTGCTCGATAGGAGGTTTAAGGCGGTGGTAAGGTCTGAACCCTAAAGGAGGCTCTGAAGGCCTTATGCTCAAACCTGTGAGCTCTGAAGGCTAAGTTCCCAAGCCTGCTCTGAATGGCCAAGTCTATTCTGTATGGCCAAGCTTTATCCGATCTGTAATCACACGTGTCACATGGGGACTAGTCGTCACTTTGTGGCATATCAGTTACTCCCCCTCAAGTCCTAGTTCGAATTCAACGTGCAACTAGGGCTACGTGCTTTCGAAAAGCCATGCGTTTGGTTTGTCCTGATTTTTAAGGTAAGTGCTGTCGTGCCATTTATTGCGCAGCCCCCGATTAGGCTTTCAAAGCCATTATTGCCTACAACCGTCATGACGGTTTGGCTTGTTGGGCCCCAATTTTTGAATATGTATATAAAGATAGGGAGAAGCTAAGTTCCCCTTCTTCCATCGTTTTCATTGTAGGGGAAAAAGAGGGATTTCACCATTGTTGAACCAGAACATTCAGCAAACCTTGAGGAGTGCTCGTCACTTGCAGCTTCTCTTTCCATTGTCTTTTAGGTTTGACTTTGGTCCCTGCTTGTTTTTCTTCTCACTTTTACTATTCTTCTTCTTCTTCTTCCTTTTTGTTTCTTGGCAATGTTAGCCTCTACTTCGTCTTCTAGTACTAGTGACGGCACAAGAAGCTCTTCAGAGACGATTGTGCCGTCTTATATAAAAAATGTAGGTAGTTATTCCTCCGGTGATGCCAGGAGTTAGGTAGGTAGGATCCCCTTCTAGTTCTGGGGTTAGGATAGTAGATGCCTTCGTAGAACCCAGAAATAGGGTTGGGGAGGCTTCTGGTAGGCCTTCCTAAAGAGAAGAGGGTGAAAGTGTAGTTACCCAGAGATTGATAGATGAACTGAGGGGAAAATATAAATTCTCCTCCAATGTTACATGTAGAATGCCGAGCGCCTTAGATCGCCCATATGATGTTGAAGAGGGTGAAATCTGTGTTTATCTCGCTTGGTTCAAGATGAGATTGAGGCTTCCTCTCCCTAACTTAGTTAAACAATTTTTCTGTTGGTTCAACCTTTGCCCTGCCAACCTGAATCTCAATAGTTGGCGGCATCTTCTAGGGTTCTTAGTATTAGGGCACTAGAATAATGTAGACGTGTCCCTCGATTTGATCCGTAGCAATATGGATCTGAAATATATGAGGTCGGAAGACTTCTTTTATATGTCTTTCGATAGGGGGTTCAGACCTTCTTTCCTCTATACCCACTTCCAATAAGACTTGGAAGAAGTAGTACTTCTTCATAGGAGGAGGATGGGAGCTCGAGGACTTCCAAGGCCATATATCAACATTCCCTCGGAGTACGGGGTTCAACGGTGAGACCCCTTTTTCTTGTGACTGCTTTGATTTTGTTTTATATTTTTACCTCCGAACTGCTCTACTAACCACTGTTTTCATGTCCTTTGTGCAGATAAGAGTGCTTGGAAGAGGTATATTTTTACAACTGAACTCCAGAACCAGTATCGGCAGCTCCTTCAGATCCCAAACCGAGTCCACACCGTCATAGTTACTCCAGAGAATCTGATGGTGGCTAATAAGCGTGCGGAGGAGATCAAGAGATCCATCTTGGGCTCATGGGTTCCCGAGCCTTCTAGTCCTTCAGAAGATGTTCCACCTTGAAGAGAAAAGGGAAGCTCCCATCCTTATATCAATGGTCCCTCCTACCCCTGCTGTCCCGAGCAGGCAAACAGGAAAGGGGAAGACGGCTGCCCCAGCCCCTCAATCGTCTGAGGACCTAGACTACTTGATCATCAAGAAGGCTTTTGATGATATCTGGGCTAAGGGTCCTCATCGGCATAGGGGGAAAAAGTCAGAAAAGCTGATGATCGAGATGATGAATCTCCAGATGAGGGTAATTACTGAACGTTTCGCTTTCTCTCTTTTACTTATTTGTGTTATACTTAGCATGTTCTGAACTGTTTGCTTTATATTTTGTAGAGTATGCATAGTTTGGCTGCTCTGATGGTGACCCCTTTGAACGTGGGGGAAGTCGACAAACTTCAAGCTGAGCTGGATGAGGCCAGACTACAGCTCGGGACAGCTCAGTCGACGGCTCATGTTGCCGAGAAGAAGCTGAAAGAGGCTTCCAACTCTCTGGCTATCTTAGAGTCAGAGAGGGATCTTCTTGCTCAGAAGGCAGACGAGCTTCAGAGAGAGTTGTATGATATTTGATATGTCTATGACTAGAAGCTCAAAGATTCAGTCGCCTTTGCCATTGCCTATACCAAAGTTGAAACCGAAGTGGAGATGAAGGCTGAAGTCTATGGAATGGGTTAGGAGCTTGTCCAGTATGGACATGACGCCTTCAGGTCCAAGCTCCTTGCAAAATTTCAGACTTTGATCTATCATTGAACGAAGGTACTGAAGCCCCTTCTCTTGATGCTGAGGTTCCGAGCAAGGATGGCGACACAATTCCTTCTGAACTGCCTCAAGTAGAATAAGATCTTTGTTTTGTGTATTTATCTTTGATCACTGATGTACTTGAATATATCTATCAATAAAAATTAAATTTCTTCAAAGTTTGCGTGTTTTTACCCTTCTGAACAGTAATATTTGTAAACTCTGAGAACTGTTGTGGATGCCAAGTAGATTTAGTATTGATTTAAGTCCTTATTGCTTTGTAGTATGAACTTGGGCTCTAGCCCATTTAGCTCATAGCTAATGTAAAGAGAGATATTTATGAGCTGAGTATATTGTAGAACAACCCTTTAACTGATTATGATAAGAAATTGTCTTTCGAGCAGAGCATCTTGAACAATTGAATCAGAACTTGTTCTGAGTAGCTTTGACCAATAGGACTTGCGAAGATTGTGGGATGACTTATGATAACCAACCATTCATAATAAGAATTTGTGTCCACCAGGACTTAATTGAGCTAAACTTTCATGAGCAAGGTCTATCCATCAGGACTGATAATAATTGGGTAAGAAGACATACAGTAATTGAATTGATCAAAACTTTTGCTCATCAAAAAGAGTAAATAACACGTCTCCCAAGATCAAATCTTCTTTAGATTAGGCTTGAACAAGAAGCTTTGTAATGACTGAACCAGAGTAGGTAGTAATTGATCTGCATCTCTTGCACAAGCTGCAAGGTTTTTATCGGTCTGTTCTTTACGATGGACCAGACTAGGAGATCTGTGCATTGAATGGACCAAGCCTAAAGGGCTTGTAGTGAATACAAAGCTTCAGAGGTTAATATGCTGGACCAGACCTGGGGGTCTGTGCATTTAGAGGACCAGGCCTGATAGACTTGTAATGGATACAAGGCTCTAGGGGTCAATACGCTGGACCAGACTTGGGGGTCTATTCATTTAGAGGACTAGGCCTGAAGGACTTGTAATGAATACAAGGCTTCAGGGGTCAATACGATGGACCAGACTTGGGGGTCTGTACATTTAGAGGACCAAGCCTGAAGGACTTATAATGAATACAAGGCTTCAAGGGTTAATACGCTGGACCAAACCTGGGGGTCTGTGCATTTAGAGGACCAGGCTTGAAGGACTTGTAATGAATACAAGGCTTCAGGGGTCAATACGCTGGACCAGACCTGGGGGTCTGTGCATTGAGTGGAGAATACTTGTTTGAAAGGATGTAAGAGAGAAAAGCTTTATTGATAATACTTCCGTAAATGTTCTATATTCCAAGGCCTGGGTATAGGTTTCCCAGCCATGTTTTCTAACCAATATGTGGTAGATCTGACAACCTTTGTTACTCTGTAAGGGCCTTCCCAGTTGGGTGACAGTTTTCCCATAGTGGGATCTTTAGTATTTGGGAACACCCTTCTTAAGACGAGACCTCCAATCAGAAAGCTGATGGGTCTTAGCCTTAGTTTAGAATTGTTAGCCATCCTGTGCTGATATGCTTCCATCTTGATCCCTCTATTCTTCAAGTAAGTCCAAGTTTTCAGCAAGTTGCCGATCATTGCTCCCTTGGTCGAAAGCTTCAGTCCTCAAGGAAGGCATACCGATCTCAACAGGGATCACCGCTTTGGTACCATAGGCAAGGGAGAAAGGAGTCTCAGAGGTAGGTGTTCTTTTGGTGGTTCTGTAGGCCCAAAGGACTCTAGGGAGTTCTTCAACCCATCTTCCCTTGGCTTCTTCTAACCTTTTCTTAAGGGCATCCAAGATTGTTCGGTTGGTAACCTTTGCTTGCCTGTTGGCTTGGGGATGGCCTGGAGAGGCAAAATGTTAACTGATGTGCAGGTCTTGGAAAAATTTCTTAAAAACTTTCCTTACAAACTGTGTACCATTGTCTGAGATAATAACACGTGGTATGCCGAACCTGCAAACTATGTTCCTCCACGTGAAGTTCTTGAATTCTTTCTCTGTAATGTGCGTTAGTGGCTCTGCCTCTGCCCATTTGGAGAAATAGTCAATGGCCACTAAGAGGTATCTCCTGTTCGGTGTGGCTTTTGGCAGTGGGCCTATGATGTCCATCCCCCACTAAGCAAAGGCCATGGGCTAACAATAGGAATGAGCTCATGGTGGGGTTGGTATTGGTAGGGAGCAAATCGTTGGCATTTTTCACACTTCTGCACGTAATCTTTTGCTTGTCTCAACATGTTTAGCCAATAGTAGCCCTGTGTTAAAGCTCGGTGGGCAATGGTTCTGCCCCCATTGTGGTTGCAACAAATTCCTTCGTGTATTTTTGCCAGGACATACTTGGATTCTTTAGGAGTCAAACACCTCAGTAAGGGTTATGAATAAGATCTTTTGTAAAGCTTCACATTCAATATTAGGTACCGAGCTGCTCTAATTCGGATCCTTCTGGCCTTGTTCTTATCCTTTAGAAGGAAGTCCTCCTTCTAGGTAGTGGAGGATGGGAGTCATCCAACTCTGGGTTTGCTTTGTAACTTGAGCCATTTGGACCTCTTTTATGCTTGGTTCTGACTGAAGGGAAATTTTCAACGTGGATTCTCCTTCGACCTTAAGGTGGAAGGCTATGTTGGCTAGTGCGTTAGCCCAGGTGTTTTGACCTCTCTCAATTTTCTAGATTGTGAATTTTTGGAAGGATTGCTTCAGTAATTTCACCAACTCTGAGTACCAGAGCATTCTGTCATCTTTGATGGAGAACTCTTCCAAAACTTGGCTCACCATTAGTTGGGAATCAAAGAAGACCTCGAGGTTCTGAGCCTTATATTCTAGAGCTAGCTTCAATCCAAGGATGAAGGCCTCGTATTCTACTTCATTGTTAGAAGCTCTGAACCCCAAACTTACTGCATTTTCTGCCTTAAGCCTATCAGGGGATTGTAGCACCAAGCCGACGCCAGAACCATGATCGGTGGAAGATCCATCACTATAGAGTTGCCATGTACCAGAGCTTTCGCAGAGCTGTGCCTTATCTTGTAGTGTTGGGGTAAACTCGGCGACGAAATCGGCTAAAGTTTGCCCTTTGATGGAGGTTCGTGGAACATAAGATATATCAAATTCCCCCAACTCCATTGACCACTTGACCAGTCGTCCTGAGACTTCCGGCTTTCGAAGTATTGTTTTCAGTGGGTAAGCCGTTGGGATTTCAATAGGATGAGCGTGAAAGTAGGGTTTGAGCTTCCGTGCTGAGGTTATTAGAGCAAAGGCCAATTTCTCAATCTCTGGATATCTTTTTTCTGTATCCAATAGCGCCCTGCTAGTGTAGAATATAGGCTTCTGGATTCCCTTGTCCTGCCTGACCAGTACAGAATTGACGGCGTTTTTCGGAGATAACAAGGTAGAGGAGTAGCTTTTCCTCTTGGACTGGTTTTGATAAGAGTTTAGGCGAGGCCAGATACTCCTTTAGCTCTTGAAAGGATCTTTCACATTCCTCTAACCATTGCAGGGCTCTGTTACCTTTCAGGGCTTTGAAAAATGGTAAGTAACGATCAGTGGATTTGGAGATAAATCTAATCAGAGCTGCAATTCTACCGTTTAGAGCCTGAATGTCCTTTTTGTTCTTCGGGGATTCTAACCCAATCAATGCTCCATTTTGAGTGGGGTCTGCTTCTATACCTCTCTAAGAGACTACGTACCCTAAGAACTTCCCTTTGGTCACACCAAAGGTGCACTTCGAAGGATTCAGTTTCATCTTATGTTGCTTCAGGATGTCAAATGTCTGGGTTAAATGTTAGAAGTGGCTACCTTTTTGTAGGCTTTTAACCAGCATGTCGTCAATGTAAACCTCCATAGTGCTGCCGATCAGAGGACTGAACATTTTGTTGACCAGACGTTGATATGTTGCCCTAGCATTTTTTAATCCGGATGGTATCACTCTGTAGCAATAGAGACCTCGTTCGGTTATGAATGCTGTCTTTTCCTAGTCTAGAGGGTACATCTGGATTTGGTTATATCCAGAGTAAGTATCCATGAAGCTCATGAGTTCGTCTCCTGCTGTAGCATCAACTAGTTAATCTATCCTTGGCAATGGAAAACTGTCTTTTGGGCAAGCTTTATTGAGGTCTGTGTAATCAACACAAACTCTCCACTTTCCTTTCTTCTTCTTGACCAGGACCGTGTTAGCAAGCCAATCTGGATAGAATACCTCTTGTATCATCTTGGCGTCTCACAGTCTTTGGACCTCTTCGTTAATGATTTGATGCCGCTTTAGAGCGAGTGGCCTTCTTTTTTGTCTCACTAGGGGGGTGATTAGGGTCCACCATCAACTTGTGAGTGATGATGTATGGATCTATACCTTCCATATCCTTTGTTTCCCAAGCAAACACTGAGAGGTTGTTTCTTAAGAATCTTACCATCTCTTCCTACTCGACAGGCGTCAGGTCCGGATCGATCTATAAGTAACGCCTTTGTTCTTCTGAGCTGACCAATACTTTAATGGGATCTCCTAAGGGCTTAGCCTTGTTGTTTCTTCCTCTAGGGCTCAATGGCTCATCAATTCTAGAATGGCAGTCTTCCGCCTCGTGATGGTGGGTGAGGTCTGGTTCCCTGCCTTCATGAGAGTGTAGTAATTGCTATTTGGGGGCCCTCTCCTTGAGCACGAGAGCATGACACTCTCGAGACGTCGGTTGACATCCCTTGATGGAGTAAACAACATGATTGTGGACGTATTTTAGGCATTGGTGGAGGGTCGAAGTGACTGCTCCCATTTGGTGTAACCATGGTCTCCCAATTATGACATTGTAAAGGGACTTGGCATTTAGGACCATGTACTCTAACATCGTTGTCTTCTGTCCATCTCCCTTTCCTATCGTGGTTGGGAGGTCAATCCTTCCTAGCAGAGTACTAAGGTTCCCATCAAATCCTGCCACGATAGCAATGGTGGGCTTGATGTCATTGGGATTGAGCTTCATCTGTTTGAGTGGTTCATAGAACAACACAGTTCGTAGAACTCCCTGTGTCCACCAAGACTCTTCAGATCTCAAAGTTGGCAATTTTGAGGGAGATAACGAGGGCATCGTTGTGAGGACAGTGTACTCCAGCAAGATCATGATCTGAGAACTGGATCTTCAGGTATTGGCCTCAGTCTTTTCTCGACATTGGAGATCTGTAGGATGATGGGAGTATTTTTGGCCTCCTGAGTATACCATTTTTTTGCTCGGTTGGACATTCCTGTCGCCAGGGTATCTGTATGGAGGATGAAGATAACCTGAGTGTTCTGCTGTTGAGGCCCATTCCATCATTCCCTTTGCTCCGGCCTCTGGTTGGGCCTCTGGTCAGGCCTTCTCTACTGGGGTCTGTCGTTGAAGGGGTTTTGCCTCCCGTCCTGCCTGACAAACTCTCGCAGTCGTCCTCTCCTTATGAGCTGCTCAATTTCATGCTTAAGTGTCTTACATGAGTCGGTGGCGTGCCCATGGTCCTTGTGAAAGTCACAATACTTGCTTTGATCCCGGAAGCTGGGATCGCCTCTTAACGGCTTTGGCCATCTCAGGTTTTCACGTGATTGGACCTGCCGAAGTATGTGAGTCAGGGAGGTATTCAGAGGAGTGAAGGTAGTGAATCCCCTTGGGACGGTGCTATTTGGAGTTCTAGGAACAGCTTTTCGGTCTGGGCTTTTGACCTTTTTCCTGACTATACTGGAGTCTTTCTGTTCATCCTACAGAGCTGGTTCTTTAGTTTTTTGAGTCGGGCTCTTTGCTTCCTCTAGATTTATGTATTTCCTAGCTCAATCCATGAGGGCTACCATGTCGGTAGGAGGGCTCTTTGTCAAAGAGTCCTTGAAGCCTCCTTATACGAGTCCAGAGGTCATAGCAGCTAGCCAAAAAGCTTGGGCTGCAATCTATAATATCCGTGAGCTCAGCATTAAAGCATGCAATGTAGCCTCGGAGGGGTTCCTCTTTGAACTGTTTCACTTTAAGAAGGAATTCGGGGCCTTTCCTTAACCCCCTACTAGTCATGAATCTGTCTAGGAAGCACCTTCCGAGCTCATAAAAGCTGGTAACTGAGTTCAGTGGGAGGTGGTGGAACCACTTCAAAGCTAGTGCCTTTAAGGCTGGTAATGAACGTATGGCACATGAAGGCGTCGGAAGCCCCGTGTAGTGCCATAGTGTGCTGGTAGTGAGAAAGATGATCCCCCAGGTCCCTAGTCCTATCATAAGGGGTGAACTTTGGGACGACGAACTTCCTCGGCCTCTCCTCAGCCATGATAGTAGGGGTAAACGGTGTGGCAAGCCTTTCGAGCAGCCGGGCCAACTCATCCTGTTCTGGAGGGATTTGAATACCCCTCATTACAACAGTGCGGTCCATGGAGTCCGCAATTTCTTCAACTCTTCTTGGATCCCTAGGCGGGATTTCTTGTGAGTCTGGCCTTGCAGTTTTGGCTCCTACTTGAATAGGATGGGCATGTCCCATGGCTGAAGGAGGATTTTGGTGCTCCTGTGCTAGAGGGACTAGGGACGCTTGAGGCTGAGACTCTTGCGGCCCTGGATTAGCTCTTTAAACCCCTGGGGTTGGAGTTCTAGTGGTGCTTCTATAATGGATATCTGGGATAAATGTTGATATCCCCCTGCCTGCAACTGCCGATGGTTGCGAGTCTCCGCTGATGTGGACGACACCTTGGGGGTACACTGGTCGATTATTGGGAATCTCTTTATGAAATCCTCCGCTTGTGGCGGCAGTAGGAGGTTGTGTCCTTTGATCAGTCGTGTTGACAGGTGGATTTAGAGGATTGGTTCCAAGGTTCTGGGTGAGTACCGCCAGAGTTTTAGACATGGCAAGCAATTGTTCTTGTATTAACTCATTTTGTCGTTTGACTGAGTCAAGCTCTTGCCGCATGAGATCTGTTGTTCGTCCCTTTCCTCGTCCAGCAGGTGGCCGGGGTTGAGGGTTTTAAGGATTTTGAGCATTCTTCATCGGTTGGAGATTGGCAGCCATGGTCCTCCGGTGAGAAGGAGGGCGAGTTCGTTCGTAAGTAAAGTAGTTTTGTTGACAGATTGATTATCGTTCCCACAGATGGCGCCAAATTGATGCTGCACTTTTTGGTCGGTAGGGGTTTCGAACTCCGTAACCTGAGAAACACTCAGAGAGAAGGATCAGAGGGCCACCGGATTGGCTCCGGCGGTAGCCGCTCCGATGCTTAAGTTAATAAATTGAATTGAAAGACTGTAATTGTAAACCAAAGAATGAAGCATGAAAAATAAAGTGTACCTTTAGGGTTTAATTTATAGGCTATGGCTTTCCTAAGTTGATTAGGATTTGAAACCATAGAAGTAGGGATTTGATCATTGGAGAATAGCAGTTCCCATGTTAGATACTGCGTTTGAGAGATATCCGTGAGTGGTAGTTTCTTAGTTGAAGACTGTTTCCTTATCCTCTGCTCGGTAGGAGGTTTAAGGCGGTGGTAAGGTCTGAACCCTGAAGGAGTCTCTGAAGGCCTTATGCTTGAACCTGTGAATTCTGAAGGCTAAATTCCTAAGCCTACTCTGAACTAGCCGAGTCTGTTCTACATGGCCGAGCTTTATCCGACCTGTTATCACACGTGTCACATGAGAACTAGTCTGTCACTTTGTGATATATCAGAAGATATAGTGATTTGATAAGATACCCCTCGTTCAGGTTGACATATTTTTTCAAATATACATATATAATATGTCAACACAACTTAACACCCAAACTCTTGTATAGAGATGCACATGAAAGAATCAGCGAAACCAGCCCCTCTGTCTCGTAAATTTTTTCTTTCTCACCCTATATGATATCATTTTCAGTTTATTATTGTAAACAAATTTTATTACCTTCGCGGGTTATCTCTTCAATTGGAAGGGGCCGGGGAAAATGACACTCATCAGTTTTTAGACTAGTCCACGTTTGTAGGCGAGTACAACTGTTACACATTGCTAATTTGAACACGAAGATGGTTTCCAAGAAACACTGGTAGAATGTTATCTTAGAAAGATTCAATAGCATTTAGCATTTTACATTGACTTCCATTGTTCTGAGTACAAAATTTCTTGTGGGGTTGGTTTAGATCAGTAAGTTTGGTGGCACCTAGGTCATAACCACTACAAAGAGAGGCTTAAACGGTTACTTGGAAGTTTATTTCCCATAAAGTATATGAATACGCTCGTGCGCGCGCACACACACACACATATATATATATATATATATGTATGTATGTATATGTATGTATGTATGTATATTTCAGAGAGAGAGAGAGAGAGGTACAGAAGACGTGGTACATGAAAGTTCTTGTTAGGATGGAAAAATGGAGTCTGTAGAACTAAAAAGGAAGGAGATGAATGGAGAGAGTATACAAAATCAATGCTTAAATAAGACACAGTCGTGTTGGTTGGTGACCATTTTAACCACTCCTAGTAATCTTTGTCCATAAAAAACAAATCACCGACGGCCACGAAAGAACTTATACCTGTTTTATACCTGTTTATAATTTTCATAATTTTATGCATCTGTAACATAATTAAATTAAAAGTTTAAAATTAATAAAAGTGAAACTCAAGCTCCTAATTATATATGTTTCTAATAAAATTCAAAGTTTAACTTCACAAAAAAATCCATATATAAATGCTCCACAAAAAAATTCAATTTTATTGGTATAAGTTTAGACATGAATAACTATTTTTTATTATTTAGTTTTTATTTTTGTAAATTTTAATACTAGAGTACTTTTATTATGTAAGAATTTTATTAATAGAGTTTTAATTAACATCTATATCTCTTGAATTAGAATATTTTTATCTTACTATATATATATATATATTTATATTGGAAATAAATCATTAAACGCATTTATGTATATTTTATGTATTTATTAAAATTTTATTTGTATTTTAAATGGGGACTCTTATAATATAAATTGTTTTAAATCACATTTTTTATTAAAAAAACTACCCTTTTTGCATCTCAAAAAGCAAAAAGAAAAATTAAAAAAGTTATCATTTAAAGTTGTCGTCTTGGACCTCAAATTGTCTTCAACCAATTTTGATCGTGGTTGCAGTATAGCAGCATTAATAGTATCAAGTCATCTGTAACAAAAATCAAAAACCATGATTATAAATTTTCTTCAAATAATAGTAAACCAATTACAAGTCATGACCGAATATAATGCACATATTTTGACAATAATTTATAACATTTTAGTAATTTTTACTGTTAATTTTCTATTTTCTCAAGCCTAAGAAGGTTTTTTTACATGTAATAGTATTTGATTATTTTATATGAATTTTTTTAAGTTAAATTAATAGGAGAGTATCATTTGATTTTAATGACATTATAATAACTAATACAAATAATAACAAAAAAAAAAAGACTATAAGCAAGAAATTTAGTTTAATGCGATTTATTATGGAATAAAAATAACTTTTAAGACTTGAGGCCAAGAGGCTTTTTTCTGAAGCCCTATCAGTCCAAAAATTTTAGTAACACGTTTCAAAATTTTGATTATTTTGTTATGCATTTCTCTTGGACTATTTATATTTCATCAAAATAGGATTATTTATAAGAATTCTATCCAAAAAAGAATCTCAAAATAATCATAACAGTCTTATAACGATCGTCACGATCCTATAATAACCCATAATAGCCATATTCACCGATACATAAGATATCGGATGATACAACTACAAGTTTTAATTTCACTTATATATCGACGTATATTAATATTCGAGAATCATCCAACAAATTTCTTGGACAAATCATGCCATCAAATGAAGTTTAAAAATTAATCTAGCTAGCTTAGGGTATTAACATATATAATAACACGTCATGTCATACACACACTAAAAATTTCTAATCTGTATTATTTCTAATAAAATAATTGTTATAGCTCATAACAAAAAATTATAAGACAATTCAAGCTTCACAAATACACAATTAAGTGAGTTGCAGTACTAGAGAGATGAAAATGATCATGGCAGCTAACCAGTGTCAATAAAATATTGATGGGTATGTCGGCATTGGACCAGGTTTGGTTGGTAGAAATGGGTGAAGGTGGTTGGACAAGGCTAGAATATGAATTATCAACTATAGGCTGCTTAATTAGTGTAACTGAAACTCAACCCTCGTGCCAAAATGATTGCCAAAAGGTAGTTTACTACCAAAGTTAGCTATTTAATTAACACAATGTCGTATCTGCTTCTCATAATCTTCACTCATAGTCAATGTCATTGGTGAATGATTTTCTTGTAACAATATCCCATAAGCTAGCCTAGTAACAATTACAGGTTTGGTCCGTTTGGATAAGACCATTTTAAATAATGGATTATCAATTTTCTTGTTTGAATTATTTTAACCAACAAAAAAAAAATATCAAGAAAAAAAACTTGAGTAATTAAATCTGTTTCTCTAATTTGTTCCAAAATAAAGAGCTTTGGTGCGAGAAAAATTAAAGTTCATTTAATAATTTTTTTAAAAATATTAAATATGACCTTCAATTCATAATAACTTTTTCCCCCAAATTCATAAATAATGTTAAGGTATAAATATAAATAATTATTATCAATTCTTTTCTTTTCTCTCCTAGGTATAATTCAAACATGGATGATGACTTTCTTTTCGTTTTTATATATCCTAAAAATTCAATTGAATAAACATTTTCTTTGCTTTTCTTTTTCTTCTATATTAAGTATTATTTTCTTTTTTTCCCCTCTAAGATTTTCAAAGAAGCTGCAAAGAAAAATCCATTTTCTAGTCATGCAGAGTCGTGGCATTTGGGTAAATTCATCTACATTAGAAAAATCTAAATCTCCACGAACCATCTTTGTCAAAGTGTTAGCTGTAATTATAAAAATAAAGAAAGACTAGCCATGGGTGCTTCTTCTTGAAGGGTGAGTAATAACACACAAGCAAGCACCATTTAATACGTGAACTCCGTCCTTCCGTACTTAATTGGTTCCCATTGCATGCCCTTCTGCTTCAAGAAATCAAAATCTGGTCAGCTTTTATCAGAGTCATAAAGATGGAGGAGAGTCTTCCTCCAGGGTTCAGATTTCACCCAACTGATGAGGAGCTCATCACTTATTATCTAACTCACAAAGTTTCCGATTTTAATTTCACCTCGAAAGCTATAGCAGATGTTGATTTCAATAAGTGTGAACCTTGGGACCTCCCAGGTATCTTAAAATTATCATCTCCTTCTGTATATAAAGTTCTATTGATTTCTATTTGTATTTCTATTATATATTCCTCCTTACAAAATAAGATTCATTGAAACCTCATGATCATATTGGCTTGTCAGTGATTTTATTTTTGTCTTTCAAATCATTTTGTCTAAAACAAGATTCATAATTTTCTTTCTTTCTTAACTTCCTTCAATATTGAAATTCAGATATTTTTTATATTCCATTTAGTTCCACTTCAATGTTGTTTTGGAGTATGAGATGTAGCTTAAGCCTTCTTTTGACAATTAGTTTCAAGAAAAATAAAAAAGAGAAGAAAAAAAAATTCTAAAACAAGATTCATAGTTTTCCATTTGCTTTCCATCATTTTCAAAATTCAGTTAGTTCATTTCATTTGCTTTCACTTCAATCTTGTACTAGGGTATGAAAGATAGCTTAGGGCTGTCTTTTTGACAATTGACTTCGGGAGAAATAAAAATCCGGGTCTTGTAGTGTAAAATGTTTTCCTTAACAAAAATCATTTCAGTTTAGTCTATCTTCAAGACAAACTGTATACCCTCTTTCTGTTTCTCATTTTTCTATTCGTTTTTTGCGAACATAAAATATGCACTCCAGCAGTATATCACTATATCTATAACAATACTTCGCAAGGTAAAAAGCCAAACACGATACATTATTGATAATTTCTGGCAAATATACATTGCTGTAATTGATACTGTGTCTAACTTTGTTTCTAATTAGCTATTCTAGCTCTACTAATGCTCCTAGTTGAATAAGATTGACCCCTCTCTCTCTCTCTATCCCCAAATTACAATTGCATATCTTTGGTGGAAATGCAGTCTAGCAATTTATGAGAAATGTCATTAAGGCTCTTTATAACTTACACGCACAATGCGCACACACGAAGTGTAGGTTATGAAATTTCAGTTTTTCCATTTTTTGATATATCTTTAACAATATACAGACGGTAAGATCGATGACCTTGAATTTGAATTTTCTGTAGCCAAAGCATCCATGGGAGAGAAGGAATGGTACTTCTTTAGCTTGAGAGACCGAAAATACCCAACTGGGCTGCGAACCAACCGCGCCACAGAAGCAGGCTATTGGAAAACAACTGGCAAGGATAAGGAGATCTATAGTGCCACTGCCACAATCTTGGTTGGAATGAAGAAAACCCTGGTATTCTACAGAGGTAGAGCCCCCAAGGGTGAAAAGACCAACTGGGTTATGCATGAATACAGGCTCAAAAACAAGCTTCGGACCAAGGTAAATTAGCATTTAACACTGTATAATTACACCCTTTAATTTAATGACTCTTCATTAGGTAACCCTTAATGATTTTTTTGAGTGGTCGTTTTTGTTCTTTAGGAGGAATGGGTGGTTTGTAGGGTCTTTCAAAAGAGCACAACGGTGAAGAAACCACAGCAAACACCATCCTCGCAACAATCTCCTGACTCTCCTTGTGATACTAACACAATTGGAAATGACTTCGGGGATATTGAGATACCAAATTTAAATAGAATTGCTAGTTCTTCAAGTGGGATAAGTAATGTTTCACTACAAAATTACAACAACATGAACCTGAACCTGAATGCCAACTGGACAGCTGCAAGAGAAGCAGCAAGTCTTCCATCACTCCCTGCTTGGCCGTCTAGTTTGCTAAGCTCAAATCTTTCAGTGAATTCCTTGCTTCTCAGGGCATTGCAACTTAGGAGTTATCAACCAAGAGAAGCTACAAGTACTGACTACTCATTTCTGTCACAAGGGATTTCTCATCTTGGAACTGATTTTAGTTCGAATTTCACAGCTTCTTCCTCTAAGGATTTAGATTCTGTGCAGCAGCAGCTGCCGCCGCCGCCGCAACCGCCGCTGCCGCCGCCGCAAGAGCAACCATTCAATTTGGACTCCATTTGGTGAAGCTTCATCTGAAAGTGTCAGAACTAACTTCTTTTCTGCTACCATCGGGTAAATTAAAGGGGTTGGAACCATGACTCAACTTTGGGACCTCTTGCATCACAATCAGTAGGTAGCGGGGCTAAGTTCATGTAACAGGTTTAACATTGAAATAATTGTGAAGATGGTGTAGTTAGATGTAGATATCTACGGAAAAATCCCTAGTCCTTGTTATTTATGTTCATGTTCCATTCAGAATTCATGCTTCCATGGGCTAATTGCTCTCTTCCACGTTTTAGGGTTATAATTAATTAATTTAATTTAATTTAATTAATTAATTATTTTACAGAATAATGCAGACAACTTTAAATTACTTTTCTAACTAATTAAACAAAAGTTGTGAACTTAAGTAAATTAATCAAGTATTCAATATAGATATTAAATATCAGAGTCTTATCAAAATTATGGACAAACCCTAAATTAAATCACAGCAATAAACACAAAATATAAAAAGTAAGAGACACCGATCTTACGTGAAAAACTCTCTTGAGAAATAAAACCAACAACACTGCAAGAGAACAATCACTACAAAATCAATAAGTACAAAGAACATCATATCACTGATTATTAACTTTCTACACTACATTGTAGACTTACATCATTAGTCAATTCTTCAATACATAATCATATTCGTAATGTTCTTCTCCATTGACTGCATCTTTAAGTTGATCTCTTCACAGCAACTACTTTAGACACAATTTGATAACTTTCAAATTAATCCACGCATTCTAATGTAGTGGTATATTATAATTGTCTTAAAATGCTCTCTTAGATCCAAAACCTTCATAATTACATTTGTGAATACAAATCATAAAATAGTATAATCAAGCCCAAACATTTATAGAGTGCCTAAGTGTTCAACAAGAATATATGTAAGGCTATCTCTCTATAATGCAAAATTCGCAACTTGTGATGAGAAACTCACATAATGAATATTTATAGATAACCCTAAACCTAATTAGATTCAAAATAGGAGAATCAATTAGAATATCCAAAAACAGACACATGTTCAGATAGAGAAGGCTTTTCCATTCGAACGGTACTTCCATTCGAAAGCGATTTTTGCTTTGTTCGGACTAGTACTTGCTGTTTTTGAATATTTTTCAAGTTTCAAATTGTAGCATATTTTCAAACCCATTAAGTGTCTAAAGAACATACTAAGACATATTTTAAGTCACTTTGAAGCTTATAGTCAAAACTAAAAAGTACCTAACCTATGTTCAATTAAACATAAGTCCCAAGGAGACTCATAACATAAAAGATTTAACACATGCACATCTTACAAATACACCTAACATGGATGCATAATAAGCATGTGTGTTTATACATTTCTTATGGTAGATCTGAAATATCAAAATGTTGTCAATAATGCTCATCTTCAAACATATGAAGCTATAATCCAAATATGGCACGATCAAGTCTTCAAAGAAGTGATTGACTAATGTTGTAACAACAACGAGATCAACTTAATCTAACCTAACAATTATAAACTTAATAAAGATTGTTAGAATAAATTGCTAACACATATAAAAAGAGAGAAATTTCACAAGCCTTGTAAGTCTAATTTCTTAACAATCTCCCTCTTTGGTAATTTCATGACAAAATATAAGAATAAATTTACAATGATCAACCCATGAAATGTTGTCAAAACCACCAAATCCGTTGAGGTAATAATCCACAAAGACTCAAAAACTACTAGTACGAAGATATATGTTATCTGCATAATACAATTAAACAAATATATCATGAGTAGCATATGTGCTTTGATAATAAAAAAAGTATCAAAAATACTTAAAGAAGTAAATAATAATCATTTAGAACAACACTCCCCCCTACTTAAAGCAAATGGAATTAAAAGTTTATAGTATCTCTCCATTTTCTCATAAAATGGAAAAGTTACGCATAAAAAGTAGAGATAACTAGATGGATTATACCATGACAATTATACATAGGCATACCAAAACATGTAACATGTACCAAATATGCCAAGTAAACCATCAAAAAAGAAATATATATATATATATATATATAATAATTGGTATGTATATAAAAAATTGTACTATCATATATATGGAAAAAATGTATAAAGGATTTAGATGCAACAAAGATAATGAAATGAATATAGGTATCTAATCCAAACTAGACCTAAAAACATCTATTGAGCTCTATCTTAGGACTGCGCCTCCTCAATATAGTCAACCTCAACATCCTTATCATCATCAGATCCATGCTTGATTGCTCTAGTGTCAGCATCACCATTAGGATCATAAAAGGCATTGGCTGGATCAAACTAAAAAACTCTATATAATCCTTCAACTTGATCTTGCAAATCTTAAACTATATCCTCAAGGCGAGCCAGTTTGGTGTGGTCTGTTTACAATTCTACAAGCATAAGATCAAAATCAATTTGAATGGCCCATGCAATAGACAGAGGAGCTAATGTAGAAGGTCATGTCTCATTAGTAGTAGTAGCATGAAGTGGTGGTTGCTCGTCCTATCTGAGTGGTCTATGTATTTGTGCCTTAATACAAGCCATCATAATGTTCGTTACCCTAGTCATATGAGTAAGTTCACTTCCTACGAGCTTTAGATTGTAGTGGTACCTAATAATCCTAGTCAAAAGAATTGAAAAACCTAAACTAACCCTATGTTATACATGAATTATGTTGAATATAAGCTGATAAATAAGGGTAGGTAGGTCAATAATTATGCCCCGAGCTATGGCATAGAGTGTCATGTTATCTTATTCATGAGATGTGACATAATGCTTGGAAAAAAATTAATCGAGACACAAACCTATGTAAAAATCTAATATGACCTCTCAGACTAGAAGTAGCAAGGTCAACTAGTGAAAGACCATCTACTCCAATCAAGAATTGGATGAACCTATCTAGAGGCTTATAAGTAAAAGGAAAAACACTAAGTGGATCATCTGTTAGGTAGTGTGAATCTCGATAAGTATTGGACACTAGCTCCTTATCCGAATTTTTCTGAGGGTATTTTTTGTATTTCACATTATATCCTTGTTGTCCTAATTCTATGTATTTATAGTTAAAGAGTCGCATCTTTTTGTACTGAAATTTTGTAACTCTTTTAGAGCGTTAAAACTAGTTTGGTGGTTATATTCCTAACAAATGGTATCAGAGCATTAGGTTTGAGTGGGAGCGATGGTTGTAGATAAAGGAAAAGTAAGAATCGATAAATTTAATGGTACAGATTTTGGGTTCTAGAAGATGCAGATTGAAGGTTATTTGTATCAGCCTTTTTAAGAATAGAAATCAGAAAATATAAAAGACACGGAGTGGAAACGCCTTGACAGAAAAGCGTTGGGATTTGTTCATTTAACATTGGCTCATAACGTTGCATTCAACATAGTGAAAGATACAACAACAGCAAGTCTTATGAAAGCCCTTGCGAACATGTATGAAAAGCCTTCTGCCTCAAATAAGGTATGTCTTTTGTGTGGGTTATTTAATCATAAAATGGCAGAAGGTGGGTCTGTAGCTCATCATGTGAACGAGTTTAACATAGTCACAACTTAGTTGAGTTCTGTAGAGATTAAGTTTGATGACGAGGTTAGGACTTTGATTCTTCTATTTAATTTTCCAGAAAGCTAGAATGGTACTGTAACGACAATGAGCAACTCTCCAGGTTAATAAAAATTGAATTATAATGATATTCGTGACCTAATTTTGAGTTAAAAAATTCACAAAAATGAATTAGGAGAAACGTCAAGGTCTGTTCTGAATATAGAACTTAGAGGAAGATCAGTCAACAAACACTCAAATCATAACAGATCAGCAACTAAGCACAAAAGAAAGTCAAGATCAGGAGAGGGACGAAGTTGCTAGAACTATGGACAGAAAGGATACTTGAAGGCAAATTGTTCGGTACCAAAGAAGAAACAAAGCGATCAGAATCAGAATTTTGTGAATGCTGCAACAAAAAAGATTTCTGATACCTTAATCTTGAGTATTGACAGTCCTCTTTAGTCTTAGATTTTAAATTCTAGGGCGTGTTTCAATTCATCCTTACATAAGGAAATCATTGAAAACTATGTAAGTGGTGATTTCGGGAAAGTTTATTTGGCTGATGATGAACCTTTGAATATTGTAGGTAAATGGGATGTGAAAATAATGTTGTTAAACGGGTCTGTATAGAAAAAAAATAGAATGTCAAACATGTGTCTGGATTGAAAAGGAATTTGATTTTTGTGGGACGGCTTGATGATGAAGGTCATGTAGTAACCTTCATAGATGGGCTGTGAAAAATTTCCAGACGAGCTATGGTTGTTGCTCATGGTATAAAGACAGACACTTTTTATGTGACAACAAACAACAAGAATGTAGTAGCAGTTGCTAATAAAAATGAAACTCACACTTGTGGCATCGTAGGCTTGGAAAAATGAGCGAGAAAGTGATAAAGGTATTTTTGTCGAAAGGGAAACTGTCAGGTTTGAAATCAGTTGATTTTGATTTGTGCGAAGATTGTATTTTTGGTAAGCAAAAGAGGGTCAATTTTTCGAAAGATGACAGATAATTGAAGACAGAAAAATTAGAGTTGATTTGTATTGATGTATGAGGGCCTTCACCAGTTTCATCTCTTGGGAGATCATATTAATATGTCATTTTTATCGATGATTCAACTAGGAGAGGTCTAGGTTTATTTTTGGAAGAATAAATCTGATATTTTTGCTACTTTTAAAAAGTAGAAAGCCTTGGTGGAGAATGAAATACATTTGAAAATCAAGTATTTCGGATTAGACAATAGAGGGGAGTATGGAGACAGGAAGTTCAAAAAGTTTTGTGTTGATAATGGAATAAAAATGCAAAAGACAGTTTAGAAAATACCCTAGTAGAATGGCGTTGTAGAACGCATGAATTGAACTTTAAATAAACATGCTAGAGCCATGAGGATACACGTATGATTGCTAAAGATGTTCTATGCAGATGCAGTCAACATAATAGCATATCTGATAAATCGTGGTCCATTTGTTCTCTTGGATAGAGGATTGCCAAAAGGAGGCCCGGAGCAGAAAATAGGTAAATTTTTCACATTTGAAAGTTTTTTACTGCGTTTCATATGTGCATATAGATTTTTCTGATAGAAGCAAGTTTGATCCTACATATACTAGATGTACTTTTATTGGGTATGACATTAATAAATTTGGTTATCGGTTTGGGATGATAAAAATTGAAAAATAATTAGAAGTAGAGATGTCATATTTAATAATAAAGTAATGTATAAGGATAAGTCTGTTGTGGAATCTGATAATTTTGATCAACATATTGAGTTAGAAGAAATCACTAGAAGTGATGTAAATAATAAGGTTCAAGATAATCCTAAAAATATTATTTCGCAAGTGGAACCATGCATTCCATGTACTCCTGCTCTAACAAGAAGGTCCACCAAAGAGTCTATGCCTACAAAAATTTATTCTCCTTTATTATATTATTTGTTATTATCTGACAATGGTGAGTTAGAGAGTTATGATGAGGCTTTGTAGGTTAATGATTCAACCAAGTGAGAGTCAACTATATAGGATGGGATGGATTCTCTCATAGAAAATCAGACATGTGAGCTGACTAAATTACCAAAGGACAAGAAAGCTTTGTATAAGAAATGGGTTTACAAGGTCAAAAAGGAACATGATAGGAGTAAGCGGTTCAAGGCTATACTGGTTGTGAAAGAGTTTTAGCAAAAGAAAGAAGTCGACTACACTAAAAAAATTTCTTTAGTTGTGAAGTTGACAACAATCAGACTTGTGTTGAAAATTGTGGCTGCTGAGGATTTACATCTTGAGCAAATAGATGTGAAGACAGTTTTCTTCCATGGTGATTTGGAAAAGGATATTTACATGAAGCAACCACAGGGTTTCACTCATTATAAGAACATGAGCCATATCTCTAATAAGAATAGATAACTTGTAGATCCTATTGCCCTCACATTACCTTCCTTCTCTTCATGACAACCTCATGAAAGTCTTTCCATTTATGCCTTTCTTTCCTTAACCTCGTAATCAAATAAATTGATTTCCAATACCTTCACAACTTTTGATGGCATCTTGATTCCTTGCCACATTAGATTTGCATGATCTCACGTTGGAACTAATCGTGGGTATAGTTACGACCACATATGCCATATAAGTAGAACGAAGACAAACTTCAACAGATTCAAGATTCTTTTTAAAAAAACATCTTGAAATTGAACATGTTCTTATGAAATTGACTCACAATAGAAATCATGATAACATGAGGCAATTAGAAATGGAGAGATATAGATGTACATTGGTAATTAGGAAATTGTGTATAATGGTGTGTATCGAGTAGTTAAGAATTTGAATTATTGTCTTTTATGAGTAATACTCTTTGTCTCAAATTTAGTTACCAAATTTTACATTTCAAATGATGTGGCATTACACTATAGATGGTGGTTTAGGTACATTATAAATATTTTGTGACTAATCTATTACCACATCATTTGTAATGCAAGTTTTGATACAAAAATTTAAAACATCTTGAACTACTTATCTGTTATTTAAACTCAATTAAGGGCACGTTTGAAATTGAAGATAAGTTCTAGAATGTATAAAAGTTTAATAAGTGAAAAATTGAAGATGAATTTTAAAACGTTGAAAGTAGTTCATTTTTATATATGTAAAATTGAAGATGAATTTTAAAACATTGAAAGTCTTAAAATAACATGTGCAGAATTATTATTATTTATTTATTCACAATTAGATAACCACATTAGGTTTTTTATTGAAAATAAATAAATATGAAATAGAGTTGGGAAGAGTGAGAGTTCAAAAGAGCGAGGAATAATAATAGAATTCTATGAGAGATAAATAGAGGGCCACATAGGATTTGTGCTTCAAGAAAAATAAGAATAGAGTCACACGAAACTATATTACTATAATATAATAGATAGATAAGTAATTAGCATGATCTTTATAATTTTAACTTCAAATTGTTATCATATTCATACCATGATTAATGGTTGGAAAATAAACATACCATAACATATTCTCATTTGGAGACATGTGAAACTGTAACCTCTTTTATAAGATTTAAGGATGGCAATAAGATGGGTTTGGTTAAGGATTTCTTTCCTAACCCCACCCCACGAAAAAATTACCCCCAAACCAATTTAAACCTCATGATGGGTGGTGGCAGGTCCCATGGGGTATTCATTTATTTTAAAATATTTATTTTATTAAATTAATTACAATTAACACATTTCAAATAAGACATTACATGTGTTAAAATGAGACATACATGTCAATAGAGAACTATGATATTATTATTTTATTTTATTTCGAATGTATAACTTTATTGAGTCTATCTAAACTTCTAATGTAACTCAACTCAACTCAACAATGCCTTATCTTAATTATTTCGAGTCAGCTACATGAATCCTATCTTACCATTCTTCGTTGTTTAAGGCCATTCTCTCCATTAAACCACACATTATCATTTTTTTTACTACCTCTACTGAAGTTATATTTGGTTGCCCTCGCCACCCCTTAGTATGACCCTCAATATTAACTATGTCACTCTTCCTTAGGTTTTCAACCAAGGACAACTCAATAATTTTGATCATAACAAGGCATTGTCCTTGTGGACTAATGTTTTATCTAGTGATAATGAAAATAGGCCATCTAGGTCAAAGAAGATCGTTGACTAAGAAATGACAAACTCCATCAAGCTTAAGGACTCCACTGGAAGCACAAGCTTCGAAGCCAAAATCCAATCAAGTGAATGTTCTTATGATAATCCAAGCAAATGGACACATTCAAACCTAGGGAATTAAGACAAGTCAAAAGAAGACAATTTTTTTCTTATTTTGGGTTTTGAGTGATTTAAGATTAGATTGATCATTAGTCGTTAGCTCTTACTATTTAAAATGATCAACTAGTACAAATCCTAAAATGATTTTTCAAAACAACATATTTCTATACTTCAAGTTTTAAAAAATCAAAAGATCTTGAAAATAAAACACTGTGAAAAATAAGCAAGAAAGTCATTTCTGTCAAAACCAATCGACTAGTTCCTAAAATCAATCGACTGATTCTTAAAGCTTATTTTTACACTGAACAAACTAATCGACCAGCTCCTAGAACCTATCGACTTAGTGATCATTTCAAGTACATAACCTGAACACACTATCTAAAATAGTTGACCTAAATGCATATTAAGTCGACTGACTTTTAAAAGCCAAAATAGTGTACAACAGAACCAATCGTTTGACTTTAAGAACTAGTTAACTGATTGTTCTTGAACACATGAACCTCAAACCCTCTAGATAAATCAATTAAGCTGATCAATCCACTAGATCTTGATCCAGTCGATTGATTGGTGAATTCGATCGATTGATTTTGTCGACCTGACAATTAGAAATTCAAATTTTGAATAAATGAAAAATGGAGGAATGACTCTATTTTAAAATGCGACGGCCACATTCATTTGAAGGCTATAGATAGAGGTTCTTTAAAGTATTTATTACTATCTCTTTAGAGGCTTACACTTTTACATCTCTATTTTAGACTTTAAATCTCACCATTGAAAACCTAGGTCTAAAAGTTTTACCCATCTTAAATACTTTGAGCTTACACTTGATCAATCTATAGAGAGTGAGCATTTATTGCACCAATCTACTATTAAAGAGAGTGTTCATTGGTAAACAAATTTTGTATTTCTCATTGCGGTGAAATTTGCAGGTAGGTACTACCCTTGTGAGGCAAAAGGGGATATTTTTTTGGGTAAAGAACTAGAAGCTTTTGTTGTAAAAGTTTGATCTCTATTAGCCCTAAGGGTTTTCAATAAAGAAAATCTTAGTAATTTTGATTATGATAAGGAATTATTCATGTGGACTAATGTTTTATTCTAGTGACAATCTTAGTAAGTTTGAGTCTACTCTTTTATTTTAAGCTATTTACTTTATGTTTTTTTTTATTTCATTCATGTTAATCTCTCTCTCTTTACTCATTTTTTTGGTTTATTTACTTGATTTATTCCATTTATTTTATTCCTTCATGTCATTATTATAATTATCTCTGAATGTTCACTCTTTCTCTTGTTTATGTCTAGGAATCTAAGCCTTATGGATGAACACTTGATGAGACCAGTCTATTTGGACTGGGCGGGATGGGTGCCTAACTCCTTCCCATCTTATACCTTAGTTCCCAGATTCGGAATTCTTTGGTTTAATGTAGTTTAGTTTTGTTTTACTTTATTTCAACCCATGTCAAGGGATTTAAAATGTAAATAGAACTAAAGCATTGTAATTTTAGTTTTCTTTGTTATTCTTTTCATATGTATTCTTCATGGGTTGTATCAGGTTGGCTTGTTATTTAGCCCAAAACAAGCTGGTAACTCCTTTGTGTATTCATGTACACCCCAATCCAAAAAAAAGGTTTGTTCCTCTCCCACCTTGACGAAGCAGACTTTAAAAGCCGTTTAGGGGGGGATTGTTTGACACTCTTCTAGGGAGTAAGAGAGCTAAACTCGTTACTGTGTTCATCTACAAGGCTTTCATTGTTGTTGTGTATTTTAATTCATGTATTATCTTGTTTATTTACTACTTGAATAGATAATTGGATATATTTAACTCATGTACTAATGAATTTAATTGGAATACCAAACACACACTTCATATCATGACATATGCATATGCACTACATAACTTTCTACCCCTGGATGGCCAGTAGCCCGCACCCCAGTTCATTCATTACTACTGGGAATGCCGGTAAAAGCCCTACACTCATTAACCTATTACCAGTTTCACCACGGAAAGCCTCTGATAGTACCCTCGGAGGTATATCAAAAGGATTGTCACCGTACCATTTAACCATGATTCATTTCCTAAACGACCACAACAGGTATATAACACATCCTGGATGACACACTCTCTGTGTGCCAATCAACACACAGTGAAGTGTCATCCTGCTTTGCAATTTTGCAAATTTTTTCTAAAGTTCCAAACTTTTTTCCAAGAAAACTTTATTTTTCTCACTATTGGGCCTACAAATCAAACTTTTTTGGGGCTTTCAAACCATTGATGGATCATTAATGTTAGTACTTTTCAATCAATCAGATCAGATGATTCCAATTGGCTTAGAAACGGAATAGCCAAGGTAGACTACTTCAAGCCTATGATCTCCCATCTAATTCAAAGAAAGAAACTACAGTGAACACAGCTCCTTTGACCATGGATCAAGAACAGCTGCTCTAGATGCTAACTGAGATAAGGAAAGACATCTCCGATCAATGGGAAGAGTTGCAAAGACTTGCCCGAACCTTTCAGGAATTCACACAACAGAGGCTACCACCACCTCCAGTTTCGATGGATCTAAACAATGTGCCACCAATCCCTCCTATACCATGGTCAGGATGTACCTTAACAAGATCTACTAGTTCAAAACATAGTGGGTCTATAATACATTTGATTGGACTGAGCAATATGCGCCTGTAGAGAAAGAAAAAACCTTAAAATGAAGTCCTCTTGAAAAGGCTTGAAAAGATGGAAACACTTATCTACAAATACAACCGACGGGGCGAGGACATGATTGACATCCACAAGTTGTCTCTCTACCCCGAGGTTTGCCTCTCTCTAAAGTTCAAGTTTCCCAACTTGGATAAGTTCAATAGGACTACTTTCCCAAAACCACATCTAAAGCTCTATGTAAGAGCAATGCAGCCAATAGGAGCTAACACCAACATGTTGTCCCAAATGTTTCATCAAACTTTGACAGGCACTGCCCTGCATTGGTTTCTTAACCTAGAAGATTCCTTATCCAAAGATTAGGAAGAATTGTGTAATGCCTTCGTAAAGCAATATAAGTATAACAATGAGCTCAACATTACCTTGAGAGACTTAAAAACCACCAAAAAAGAACCAAGAGAAAGTATGTCAGCCTTTATCACCCGTTGGAGGAATAAGGCAGCATAAATGATCAACCGGCCTAGTGAATCGGAACAAGTGCAAATGGTAAAGAAGAATTTGCTTCCTATTTACCAAGAGCCTCTATTTGCCAATTACTATGATACCTTCAAAGCATTAGTAGGGGCTAGAACTTAGGTTGAGACGCTATCCATGACAGCACTCTGAAGTCAAGTGATCTTAGGCCACGGAAAGTCATTCCCAACACCAAGCCCGAAAGACCAACTCACATAAATAATGTCGTCAACACTTCTTAGCCATTCTCTTGGTCCACTCTACCAAGTGCACTCCAACAGCACCCACAGAGGAAGTTTCCTGACTTACCAGCTCCTGATGAGTGTGCGAAAGTGCACTCTAAATACTCTATTATTATATTAAAATGCTAAAATGTGAATAGAAATGTTGGGATATAATTTATATTATTAAATTTAATTTCTATTTACAGTGAGATATGTTTGAGAATTATTTTATAATATTTTAAATCTCAAATATTGCATTATTTGTTAGTGAGAGATAGTTTATAATTGTGCTTAACACTTAACATTTTTTAAACTTTACTATTCGGATTGTTTATTTAAATTTATTTTGATGGCAACTGCATTGCACTTAATTGAGCCTGACTCATTCAGCATAATACCTCAAAGCAACATATTTCAAGATTTATGGCCCACAACCCCACACGTTCACACGGCCCGTGAGCTTCAGTTCAAGTCGTCCAGCCAAAACGCGCAAGGAAAGAAAGGAAGTAAAAGACCAAGCACAAGGCAAAGAAAGAAAAGAAAAAAAAGTCAAAAAGTGCGGTGCTGGAAAGGCTAGGACGCAAGGCCAAGCAGAAGAAAAGAAAAATAAAAAAAGGAAAAAAAAGAATTAAAGGGGCGTGTGGCGCTGGGTTTTAAAAGGAAGCAAAGAAAAGAATAAAAAAGGGGAGGCTTGTGCGGCGTTGGAGAGAGCAAAAAAAAACGTGAGGTGCTGTTTTCGAGAAAGCGGCAGGAAGGAAGAAGAGAAAAAGCTGGCAGCACAATTCTTTTCCTTGAGATTTATGTTGTCCATTACTTGTATGGGTAACTAAATTCTCAAGTAAGGCTAGGGATGAACTTGCACATTAGATGGTATTTTTAATTTATTTTTGATTCATGTACTTGATTTTCATTTATTAAAATTCTTTGTTTTATCATTCTCAATTTGTTGTTAGTGTTTTCTTCTCCAAATAATCATAGAGTTTATTCCGTTTATAGATTCAGTCATGCTTTTTCTATTGAATGGATTAGTTCTTTGATTATGTTTGGATCAATTGATTATTTATATTGATTTAATTCTTTGCTGCAATATTGCTCCCTGGGTATATTGTCGTCATTGGGTTCTCTCAATGTGGATAACAATTTGCGTGATTTAAAAGTGATGAATGATTTTTCAAAATGTTACATTTGGTTTAATTTTGGTTGATAATTCTATATCTTTCGATTGGGATTTTTGGAATTAAATTCTCAATTGAGTTATTAATGAATTAAGAATAATTAAAATACCGGATATGTGTAAGGGATTCCCGATGCTCTGTTGTTCGTTAATTCGAGTACATCTTTCCGTTAATCACTTTATTTAATTTTAATTTGTATTTAAAATCACTTTTTATTTTCTCGTTAATCATTGAATATTTTCTTTAATTTCTTTATTCTTTCTATTATTCTTTTAATCTGTTTTCCTGTGGAATCGACACCCCAAAGCTGCACTACAACTACAGCGTTATTCTTTGGGCGTAATCAAATTTTAGCGTCATTGCAGGGGAAACGGTAAAAGAATCATTAGATAGTTTTTCTTTTCAGCAGTTTGTAAAGGCGGTAACTTCGTTCCCTCTTTTTACTTGCTGCATTATTATTTATTTTATTTTATTTTATTTTTATTGTTATCTTGCATGCGTAATAGGTATAAGGATGCATTAGGTCGATTTGCTTGTAGGCCTGTGTTAGTCAGATTCAGAGTCTAATTTTTCTAATTTCTTGTTTGATAATTCTTCAAATTCTGAAAATATGAAGTGAACACGAGGATCAACCCACTAGGACCCTTCAGGATTACCTCCACCCTACACGCACAACCATACCATCATGCATCATGTTTCCACCCAATACTCGTTAACTCGATGTTAAAACGGGGGTGATACAGTTACTCCCTACATTTCATGGTTTGGAAAATGAAAATCCATATGTGCACATAAGGGAGTTTGAAGATGTAGTTGCGACTTTCCATAGTCAAAATGCAATAGATGACATTGCGAGACTTAAGTTATTTCCTTTCTCTTTGAAGGATAGAGCTAAGAGTTGGCTATACTCACTGAGACCACGATCGATTGGAACGTGGAATGAGATGACTCAGGTCTTCTTTACTAAATATTTTCCCTAACATAAGAACAATGCTTTAAAAAGACATATCTCCACCTTTGCACAAAAGGACAATGAGACTTTGTATCAGTCTTGGGAGAGATTTAAGCAATTATTGAGTGTGTGCCCTCACCATGGGTATGAGAGTTGGCGCTAATGAGTTACTTCTATGAGGGACTTACACCTAGAAAGCGCCAATTTGTATAGATGATGTGTAATGGTGAGTTTTTATAAAAAGATCCTGATGAGGCCATAAAGTACTTCAATGAGCTTACTGAAAAAGCTCACATTTGGACAGGACCCAGTGCTCCTAAGAGCACAAATAGGTCACGACCTACAGGGAACCAAAATGGTGGTGGAATTTACCATCTCAAGAAGAAGGACAACTTGAAGGCTAAGGTGGAGATACTCACTAGGGAGTTAGAGGTGTTAAAGGCTAGGGACTTAAAGCCAACACACTTGGCTAATCATGTAGAGTCTTTTGAACCATGTTTGGTATGTGGCGGAGTAGATCACCTCGCCCAAGAGTGTCCCACATTAGCTGAGATGAGAAGGATGTATGAGGAACAATGTAATACCTTAGGTATGTACAAGAAGCCTTTCACACCCTTCTCTAAGACCTACAATCCAGGGTAGCACAATCACCCCAATTTTAGCTAGAAGTTTGAAAACTAGCCACCTGCACAACCCCCTAGATCATACCCTGCACCATATTATGCACCTTCATCTTCTAGGAATTCTTTAGAAGACACTTTACATGCTTTTATTGAAGCACAGGGTAAGACTAATCAAAAGTTTGAATCTTTGATTAAGCAAGTTGTGGAAGAAAACAAGAAGATAAAGAGCCAAGTGTCCAAATTGATGAGCTCTTTGAGTGTGAATGAGCGAGGTAATTTCCTTCCCGAGCGAGATCCACACCCCATGGTCAACACATGGCACAAGAGAATTTGAAGGATGCGAACGCCATTGTGAGTCGAAGTGGTAAGTCATTACACATCCCAACAATGGACAAATCAGTGGATGTGAAAAAGGATCAAGATAGTAGTAATGCCGAGCTGCCAAAGGAACCAAAGGTGACAAAGAGCCCTGTTAAGGTACCATTCTCACAAGCTTTAAAATCAAGCAAGCGAACTTTGGATCCTAACAATGAAATCCTAGAGAATCTTAGGCAGGTAAAAATCAATCTTCCTCTTTTGCATGTGATTAAATAAGTTCCTACTTATGCAAAAATTCTTAAAGATTTGTGTACAGTTAAGAGGAAACACTATGTGAAGAAGACGGCATTCCTAACAGAGCAAGTTAGTACTCTAATTGAGTAGAGGATTCCTCTCAAGTACAAGGATCCTGGTTTTCCAACCATTGTATGCAGCATTGGAAATCATGAGTTTGGGCAAGCTTTGCTTGATTTAGGAGCTAGTGTGAATTTAATGTCGTATTCTACTTATTTGCAAATGGGGTTAGGAGAAATCAAACCAACTTCTGTGGTATTGTAATTGGCTGACCGTTCAGTCAAAGCGCCACGGGAGGTGGTAGAGGATGTTCTGATTCAAATTGATAAATTTTATTATCCTGTTGATTTCCTAATCCTTGAACACTAGCTCTGTTGTTGACTCTACTTCAAAAATTCCTTTGATTTTAGGTAGGCCTTTCCTTGCCACTGCTAATGCTCTTATTAATTGTAGGAATGGGCTCATAAAGCTGTCTTTTGGAAACATGACTCTCAAGGTGAATATCTTTTATATTGCAAAACAGCTAGAATATGAGGACGAGAGCTGTCAAACGTACATGATTGATTCACTCATGGATAGGGGAGTTCCTGCAACTCATGATTTTGATCCTCTTGAGCTTTTTCTTGTTAATTATGAGTTTGATTAATTATATTACTAATTCATCTGATGTGGTTGATATTTGTGCTATTTTTGACAGAACTCAGGATTATGGAGTACGGGCATGGCAACGGAAGTTTGAGGAGTTGCCTATAAAAAGTGAAGAGCAGATTCCTTCAAGTGTGGAAGCACCAAAAGTTGAATTGAAGCCTTTGCCCTAAGGGTTTAAAGCATGCCTTCCTTGGTCCAAGTGATACTTTTCCTATTATTATCTCATCTGAATTGTCTGAGTCTCAAGGTAAGAAATTAATTCAGACCCTAAGTAAGCATAGGTCAGCCATAGGTTAGAGCATTGCTAATATAAAAGGTATTAGTCCCCTGGTCTGTTCTCATAAAATCAATTTAGAGGAAGGAACTAGCCCTCGTAGAGACCCCTAGTGTAGGCTTAATCCCACTATGAAAAAAGTGGTGAAAAAAGAAGTGTTGAAACTATTAGATGCAGGAATCATATATCCTATTGCTAATAGTAAATGGGTTAGTCCTACACAAGTTGTCCCTAAAGAGTCAGGGGTTACTATGGTGAAAAATGACCTAGGAGAGTTAGTCCCTACAAAACTTATGACTGGATGGCAGATGTGCATTGATTATAGAAAATTGAATGCTGCCACCCAGAAAGACCATTTTCCTCTCCCTTTTATTGATCAAATCCTTGAGCGTGTGGCTGGTCATCCTTTTTATTGTTTCTTGGATGATTATTTTGGTTATTATCAAATTGAAATTGCATTAGAAGAGCCAAGAAAAAACCACTTTTACTTGTCCTTTTGGTACTTATGCTTTTCATAGAATGCCATTTGGATTGTGTAATGCACCTGCTACTTTTCAACGTTACATGATGAGTATTTTTAGTGATATGGTTGAAAATTGCATGGAAGTTTTTATGGATGACGTGACTGTTTTTAGATCTTCTTTTGATGCATGCCTATTGAATTTAGAGAGAGTGTTGACTCGTTGTGAGGAAAAGGAATTGGTTTTGAATTGGGAAAAATGCCACTTTATGGTACTTTCAGGTATTGTCTTAGGGCATATTATTTCTTCTAGGGGGATAGAAGTTGATCAATCTAAGATTGAATTAATCTCTTAATTACCTATACCTAGGACAGTAAAAGATGTGAGATCCTTTCTTGGTCATGCGGGCTTTTATAGGAGGTTCATACAAGAATTTTCCACCATATCTAGACCACTATGTGACCTCCTAGCTAAAGATGCCCCATTTGAGTGGACGCAAGCTTGTCAAGAGGCCTTTAAAACGCTAATTGGCAAGCTTACCTCAGCACCCTATAATACAGCCACCTGATTGGACTTTGCCGTTTGAGATTATGTGTGATGTCAGTGATTATGCTGCAGGTGTTGTTCTTGGACAGTGAATGGAGAGGAAGCCCTTTGTCATTTACTATGCTAGTAGAACTTTAAATAGTGCTCAGATGAATTACTTTACTATTGAAAAAGAGTTGCTAGCTATAGTCTTTGCTTTGGATAAGTTTCGTGCTTATTTAATTAGTTCTCCTATTCTTATTTTCACAGATCATGCAGCCCTTAAGTACCTTCTCACAAAGAAGGATGCTAAAGTGCGACTAATATGGTAGATTTTACTTTTACAGGAATTTGACATCACCATAAAAAACAAGAAAGGAGTGGAGAACGTAGTGGCTGACCATCTCTCGAGGCTTATATTTGAGGACACCTCTAACCACCTACCAATCAGGGATGATTTTCTCGATGAGCATTTACTTTCTATTACTTCTCTACCATGGTTTGCTCATATTGTGAATTATTGGGTTGCAGGTGAGATACCGGTGGATTGGAGCACTCAAGATAAGAGGAAGTTCATGACTGAGGTACGTAATTTCTATTGGGATGACCTTTTTCTTTTCAAATACTGTCCTGACCAAATTTTAAGGCAGTTGCATCCCTAATGAAGAGATTATTAGTGCCTTAGAATTTTGTCACTCCCCAAACTTGTGGGGGCCACTTTTCAATGAAGAAAACCACTGGACAAAATTCTGTAGTGTGACTTTTATTGGCCTACCTTGTTTAAGGATGCCAACACCTATTGTCACTCATGTGAAAGGTGTCAAAAGTTAGGAGTTATGTCCCGTCGTAATATGATGCCCTTAAACTCAATTTTAGTGATTGAGATTTTTGATTGTTGGGGCATTAATTTCATGGGACCATTTCCTCCTTCCTTCGGATATCAATATATTATTGTGGTAGTAGATTATGTATCAAAATGGGTAGAGGCAACAACTTGCAGGAGTAATGATAATAAGACGGTGATTAAATTTCTTAAAGAGAATGTGTTATCCCAGTTTGGTACACCACGTGCTATCATTAGTGACCAAGGCACACATTTTTGCAACCTTTCTTTTGAGGCTCTAATGAAAAAATATGGGGTGATACATAAAATCTCTACTGCCTATCACCCCCAGACAAGTGGACAGGTGGAACTTGCAAACAGGAAAATTAAACAAATTTTAGAAAAAAGCGATCAACCCCGATCCCAAAGATTGGTCTTTGAGACTAGTTGATGCACTTTGGGCCTACTGTACAGCTTTCAAAACTCCCTTAGGCATGTTACCTTATAGGCTTGTTTTTGGAAAGCCTTGCCACTTACCTGTGGAGCTTGAGCATCGAGCCTATTGAGCTATCAAGCATTTCAATTTTGACATGGGAGAAGTAGGTAAGCTAAGAAAATTGCAATTGACTGGGTTAGAGGAATTGAGAAATGATGCTTAGCACTCTAGAATCTATAAGGCTAAAATGAAAGCGTTTCATGATAAAAATATTTTGAGAAAAATGTTTAAAGCCTAATGATCGAGTGTTCTTATATGATTCTAGACTCCATAAGCACCCAGGAAAACTCAAGTCTAGGTGGATAGACCCCTTTGTAGTGAAGAATGTTTTTTAAAATAGGGTAGTCGAAATAGAGGATCCCAAGGATTGTCGAATTTTTAAAGTCAATGGTCAGCGCCTTAAAATTTTAATTGATAGGCAAGTTCTGGAAGTGGAAGACATTCCACTTATAGACCCAGTCTATCAACCTTGATCACGCCATGTAGGTATGTTTTCTTTCTTTCTTTTGTTTGTTTTGTTTTGATTTTGTTCTCTTTTATTTTCGTTCTTTTTATTTTTGTTTGCTGCTGTTTTCTTTGTTTTTATTGGCAGGTTAATTTCATTTTGTCAATTCAGGTTGCCATCTTTGGTGCTTAACATGCTGCCCATGTCACACATCAGGTGTATTCTACCATTTTCAGTACTCTCCATTCAATTTTGATTGTTAAACATTGAGGACAATGTTTCATTTAAGTTAGGGGGGGTGGTGGTGCAAATTTAACATTTAACATGCATGCTGGAACTCTATGACTCATGAAATTTTAAAAAAAAGAATTGCATCACACATACATCTTTTTCACACAAGTACTCATTCTCATTCACATCCATTTTCGTGAATTCACCGAATCCACCATAATCATTCTGCTAAGGCATTCACAGAACTTTTAATGCACTTATTCAAACTTTGTAGTAAGATGATCGTTTGACACATGTAGCTAGAGGACTTTTTTGCTTAAGTATTCATGTGAGTTTTGGAAAGAATTGAGAGCCTACAAATGAAAGAAATTATGATAAGCGTTCATTGTTCTATTGAATTGGGCACTTCTTTTGAGAATATCATTACATGGTTGGTGGTATGACTGGAGGATATACTTGGGATATGAGGAAGGTCAACTTAGGATTAACGTTTGAGCCTTTCAAGCTAGCCCTAGACCCTTAGTAGCCAACTTTGAGCCAACAAACACATATAGTTTTTTTTCTTTTCATGTGCCCACATCATCCATTCTGCTCTACATTAGAGTATAGACTATACCCTGATTTCCTACCTTTTTTGCTTCCAAGTGTGTACTAAGGGTGGAATTTGCATTTCTTTTCTTTTGTGTTAAATTGGAAAAAGAAGAAAAATAGAAGGGAAAGAGTACAAGTGCAAAGTGTTCAATTAAGTGAGCATAAAAGTCAAAAAAAAAAAGAGAGAGAGAGAGAGAGAAGAGAAGGAAGAAAGAGAAGTATTGTTATTCAGTGATCTGAAAAGCTGAAGAGTACATCAAGTGAAAAGTTTGGTTTGCTATGATTTTTAATAAAATTTTCTTAGTATGTACTTGGAAGTTTTTGAATCATTTTTATCATTTTCTTCATATAGCCCCTAACCCGAACCACATTACAACCTTTTTATGTTGATCGTTTTGATCCTAAGTAAGTCTGTGGAAAGAGTGGTGGAAGTCTCGTTTGTTAGTGCTCCAATTATAAAATCAATGTTTGCTTGTTGCTTGTACATAATTGCCTAATTCTCCATTGAGCGTGTTCACCCCTTGTCAACTCCAAAGAGAGAACCCCTATATGAAACACTTTTATACCCGTTAGATATGGAGTTGAATTGCTATAAGTGGATTGATTGTTATAGGGTTATTGAATTCTTGAAATTGCTTTGATATGTGAATCTGAAAAGTGTGATTAAATACCTATTGTATGTGATCTTCTTTAGTCTCTTTTGCCATTTTTACATGAAAATTACTAAGGACTAGCAATGAGCAAGTTGGGGGGTGTGATGACTACGCGAAAGTGCACTCTAAATACTCTATTATTAGATTAAAATGCTAAAAAGTGAATAGAAATGTTGGGATATAATTTATAGTATGAAATTTAATTTTTATTTACAGTGAGATATGTTTTAGCATTATTTTATAATATTTTAAATCTCAAATATTGCATTATTTGTTAGTGAGAGATAGTTTGTAATTGTGCTTCACACTTAACATTTTTGAAACTTTACTATTCGGATTGTTTATTTGAATTTATTTTGATGGCAGCTGCATTGCACTTAATTAAGCCCGACTCATTTAGCATAATACTTCAAAGCAACATAATTCAAGACTTATGGCCCACAACCCCACACGTTCACACAGCCCGTGAGCTTCAGTTCAAGTCGTCCAGCCAAAACTCACAAGGAAAGAAAGGAAGAAAAAGACCAGGCGCAAGGCAAAGAAATAAAAGAAAAAAGTCAAAAAGTGCAGCGCTGGAAAAGCTAGGGCGCAAGGCCAAGTAGAAGAAAAGAAAAAGAGAAAAAGAAATAAAGGGGCGTATGGCGCTGGGTTTTAAAAGGAAGCAAAGAAAATAATAAAAAATGAGAGGCTTGTGCGGCGCTGGAGAGAGCAAAAAAAACGTGAGGCACTGTTTTAAAGAAAGCGGCAAGAAGGAAGAAGAGAAAAAGCTGGCAGCACAATTCTTTTCCTTGAGATTTATGTTGTCCATTACTTGTATGGGTAACTAAATTCTCAAGTAGGGCTAGGGACGAACTTGCACATCAGACGGTATTTTTAATTTATTTTTGATTCATGTACTTGATTTTCATTTATTAAAATTCTTTGTTTTATCATTCTCAATTTATTGTTGGTGTTTTCTTCTTCGAATAATCATAGAGTTTATTCTGTTTATAGATTTAGTCATGCTTTTTCTATTGAATGGATTAGTTCTTTGATTATATTTGGATCAATTGCTTATTTATATTGATTTAACTCTTTACTGCAATATTGCTCCCTAGGTATATTGTCGTCGTTGGGTTCTCTCAATGTGGATAACAATTTGCGTGATTTAAAAGTGATGAATGGTTTTTCAAAAGGTTACATTTGGTTTAATTTTGGTTTATAATTCTATATCTTCCGATTGGGATTTTTGGCATTAAATTCTCAATTGAATTATCAGTGAATTAAGAATAATTAAAATACCGGATATGTGCAAGGGATTCCCGATGCTCTACTGTTCGTTAATTTGAGTACTTTTTTTCCGTTAATCACTTTGTTTAATTTTAATTTGCATTTAAAATCACTTTTTATTTTCTCGTTAATCATTTAATTTTTTCTTTAATTTCTTTATTCTTTCTGTTATTCTTTTAATCTGTCTCCCTGTGGAATCGACACCCCAAAGCTGCACTACAACTACTGCGTTGTTCTTTGGGCGTAATCAACTCCCATGGGAAACATTTACAATAATCTCCATGAAAAGGGGCTCCTTCGGCCTCTAAAGCCTAAACTGTCTCAAATCCATTGCCAAAAGGATATAACCCCAACCAACATTGCACTTATCACCAAGGCAATAGACACAATATCAATTAGTGCTGAGCTTTGATACATGTCATCCAAGATCTCATTGATAGGGGAATCATTGGGGTTCCATCGTCGAAGCCTAATGTGACTACTAACCCGTTACCAGCTCATAACAACTGCTTTAACATCAATATGTTATGCCTCGAAAATGGTGATCCCACTGAGTCCATCACCAAGTGCAGTCATTCTACGACAAATATCATAGTCATTCTAAACTGTAACATGATCACTTTGGATGAACTCATGGGGAGCAATCATCAAGCCAGCCCGACCAATGCAATCCACGTCACCCAAGGGGGCCGACCTTTCAAACCCAATCACTTGCAAGCAAATGACCCTGTGACTGAATTTCTAAAAAGCAAGCAGCCGGCCGAAACTCCACCATAGGCCCCCATTGAGGATGAGCTCCTCAAGTAATTCAAGAAGACTCAGGCTAATATTTTTGTTTGGGGTTTGCTCACCTCTTCGTTTGCACAGCGACAGGCTATTTTAAAATAGCTAAATGAGTCTCAAGTTCCCACCACTACCACCTCTAAGCAACTTACTCAGATCATTGAAGGGTGCAATTCAACGATATCATTACATTCACGAACCATGACTTACCAAAAGGCGAAGCCAGCCACACCAAGGCCCTGCACATAACCATGGATACCCTAGGAAAGAAAGGACCTATGGTGCTCATTGATAACGGATCAACTCTCAATATGTGTCCTTTTAGGACCGCAAAGTGCCTTGGTTTGGAAATATTTGATCTAGCACCATCAATGTAAACAGTACGGGCATATGACAACACTCGGCGAGAAGTGGTCGGAGTCATGAAACTCACTAGGAATTTAGGCCCAGTTGAAACCACTACACAATTCCAAGTGCTAGATGTTCTGGCCTTATTCAATCTGCTACTAGGCTGACCATGGTTGCATGAAATCAAAGCTGTAGCTTTCTCTCTCTATCAAAAACTCAAGTTTACATGCCAGCTCGGAGTAGTCATCATTTATGGAGACACTGATCCCACTCATGATCCGGCTTCTATCTTAGAGATCCAGCATGGATTTGATGACATGGCACTCACAGATTTTAGCCACATTGGAAGTTTAAAGACCAAGCAAACACCTGAGGGTGACGTTTACAAAGGTTCGGTCCTACATATCATAAAGCTCATGGGGTACGTGCTCAGCAAAAGTCTTGGTCGTTACATACAAGGCCTACCTACACCACCCCAATAGCCAAAAAGGGAGTACACATTCAGCCTCGGTTATACACCCACTGAAGAAGACTTCCGAAACAAAGCTTTGGTCACCCGAGCCAAGAAAGCTACAAGAGAGCAAGGGTTGCCCCCAAAGTTGATTGAAATTAAACCATATTTCCCCACCTTGAACAACATTTTTGTTCAGAAAAGGGAAGAGCACCGCTATTATGGCTTCCTAAAGCCCGGTTATGACTAAGAAGGCAAAAATCAAATTCCCTGGTTGGGAAATGTTTGGGGACTGCACTTACGGCTATAATGAAGTCATGATATCCGCTCCCTAAGACCCTCCGGCTGAGGATTGGGCGAAAAAACTTCAAAGGCTATCTGAGCTCTTTGCTAAGAAAGAGCAGATAGAAGACATGATGGGGATGGTCAGTGAAATCCAAGCTGTAACACCGACAGACAACTAGTACATCATTAGGGGATCACAGGCCTCAAGGGACCAACTCAAGAAAGAGTTCTGCTATTTCAAGCAAAATGATATAGATTCTGAAAACCTCTACTATTCTAACTCTGATGAGTTATTTAATTTAAATTTTCTTGACTTTGATGAACTTGCAGACTATGTTTTTCCTGATTTTATTTTCAATGAAATAAGTGCTTCTTTTAAGTATCCCCTAATTGGAAATAATGAACGTGATTATGAGAATGATCCTTTCCAAAATCTTGATCTAGAAGATAGGAAGTTCTTAATAGACATCACCAAACAAATCACCAAAAAAGAAAATAGGGCTCAACCGATTATGGAACAAACATTAACCATCAACTTAGGGTTAGAAAATGAAACCAAAGCAGTAAAGATTGGTGTCACCCTAGACCAAGCTGAAAAAGAAGCTCTAATTGAGCTATTGAAAGGATTTCAAGATGTCTTTTCATTGTCCTACAAGGATATGCCAGGCTTGGACACAGACATTCTCCAACACATAATCCCTACCTACCTTGAGGCCAAGCCGGTCAAACAAAGGCTCATAAAATTGAGATTCGAATGATCTCTCAAAGTCAAAGATGAGGTTGAAAAGAAATTAGCTATAGGAATTCTAACCGTGGTAGAATACCCCAAATGATTGGCTAGCATAGTGTCCTGTGCCCAAGAAAGATGGGAAGGTCCGCATGTGTGTAGACTATAAGGATCTCAACAAAGCCTATCCAAAGAACGACTTCCCTCTGCCCAACATAGATCTATTAGTGGACAACACAACCCATCATGACATGATGTCATTTGTTGACAGTTTTGTGGGTTATAATCAAATCAAAATGCACCCCAATTACATGGAAAAAACTACCTTCATAACACAATAGGGCACCTTCTGCTACACTGTCATGCCCTTCGGACTAAAAAATACAGGGGCTACATACCAAATGACAGTAATCACTATCTTACATGACTTGATCCATAAAAAGGTTGAGGTGTATGTCAATGATATGATCATAAAGTCCAAAGATAGGGAGAGTCACCCTACTGCCCTTAGAAAATTCTTCAAAAGAATTAAGAAGTACCAAATGAGGTTGAATCCTCAAAAATACACATTTGGAGTTACATCTAGCAAGCTCTTAGGCTTCATGGTGAGCCGAAGGGGGATCGAGGTCGACCTTACAGAGGTTAAGGCAATCATTGAAATGCCTGCTTCTAAAATCAAAAAACAAGTAAGGGGTTTGGGAGACTTCAATACAGTAGCAGGTTCATATCCTAATTGACTACCATTTGTGAACCTATCTTCATACTCCTAAAAAATGATTCCCCAAAAACGTGGAATGTTGCATACCAAGAAGCCTTTGAACAAATCAAAGCCTACCTAGTCAGTCCCCCAGTATTGGCTTCTCCTCAACAAGGCATTCCCTTGTTATTATACCTCACAGTAATAGACACAGCCATAAGGGCTATGCTAGCTCAAAACCAAATGCCAAAAGAGAAGGAAAAATTCATTTACTATGCTAGCTAAAAGCTAATCTCATACGAGCAGAATTACAATGCTCTCGAGAAAACTTGCACATCTCTTGTTTAGGTCACTCAAAAACTCCTCCATTATACGATGGCCTACACCATACACTTGGTATCTAGAATGGACTCTATGAAGTGGCTTTTCAAAACTCTGGCCTTGTCAAGCTGCACAGCTCAATGGCTCTTGCTCCTCTCCGAGTTTGACATAATCTATGCAACACAAAAATCCATCAAAGGAAAGGTCATGGCCGATTACCTAGCTGACTACTCGGTCGAGCGTGAGGCTGTCAGAGAAACAGAATTCCTAGATGAGGACATCATGTAAACCCAACAGGATAGATGGTGCCTATACTTTGATGGTGCCGCTAACAAAAAGGGCTATGGCATTGGCATACTCTTAATAGCCCCAGACGGAGCCCACACGCCTTTAGCCATAAAGCTTCAATATCTTTCCACAAACAACATTGTGGAATATGAATCATGTATAGTCGGCCTGCAGGCTGCATTAGAACTAAAAGTCAAATACCTTGATGTGTACGGAGACTCAGCCCTTATCATTGGCCAAATTCAGGGAAGGTGGAAAATCAAAGAAGAAAGCTTATGCCTTATCATCAATACTTAGAAACAGTGATGGTTGGCTTTGAAGATGTTCAGTTTCACTATATACCTCGGGCCAAGAACAGTTTTGTAGATGCCTTGGCCACCCTAGCCTCTATGATAGATGTACTTGAAGAAGTAACTGTCAAACCACTCCTGGTTTAGGTTAGAGAGACTGCGGTGTACTGTTGCAACATCAATGAGGTCATAAGCGGGCTAAAACCCCCTACTTGGTACACCGATGTTTGGTTATTCATCAAACATTTACAATACCCTAAAGGATACACCAAAGGGGACAAGGCCACCCTCAGACATTGGGCCACCCAATTAATTATATGCAGAGAGTGCCTATACAAAATGTCATTCAATGGTATCCATCTCTATGTTTGGACAAGCTAGAAGCTGAACGTGTCATGACGAAAGTCCACAAAGGAGTTTGCGGACCCCATATAAATGGACACATGTTGGCCAAGAAAGTAATCCGTTTGGGATATTACTGAAACACCACGGATGAGGACTGTACTAGCTTCATGAAAAAATGCCACAAGTGCCAAATAGATGTTAACCTGCTGCACCTCCCCCCTAAAGAATTTTATAACTTAACATCTCCATGGCCATTCGCCGCGTAGGGAATTGACATCATTAGTGGGATCACACCAAAAGCTACAAATGGCCACGAATACATCCTGGTGGTTATTGATTATTTCACCAAATAGGTAAAGGTGGCTTCATATGCCGTCCTCAATGCAAAAAAAAAAAAAAAAGTGGCTCAATTCATTCGGACTAACATCATTTTTCGATATGGGGTTCCTTACGAATTGGTCTCTGACAATGGCCTACACTTTTAGAGGGAGGTTACAAAAGTGGAAGAAGAATTTGGAATCAACCGACACAAGTCCTCACCTTATAGACCACAAACCAATAGGGTAGTTAAAGCAGCCAACAAGACCCTAAAGAATATCCTGAAAAATGTGACAGACACTAGCAGAAATTGGTATTACAAGTTGCCCTTTGCCTTATGGGGATACAGGACCTCTATCAGGACACTTATTAGGGAAACACCTTCGCCCTCACATACGGGATGGAGGCACTTTTACCCATTGAACTAGAAGTGCCCTCACTCAGGGTGCTTCTTGAAAGTCAATAGCCAAAACAAACTAGCTGCAAAACCACTTCAACGAGTTAACATTATTGGATGAAAGATGGCTCAAAGCCCTTTATCAAACACAAGGTTATCACTGTCAGATAGCCTGAGCTTTCAACAAGAAAGTCAGAAAAAGAGGAATGAAAGTAGAGATCTAGTGCAAAAAAAATATCACGGCCCTAGTGCTCGACCCACGAGGGAAGTTCCGACCCAATTGGAGTGACCCTGTTCATCATCAAGTCCATGGCCACTGGAGGAGCAGCTTGGCTCATAGACATAGATGGAAATAAGTTCTCCTTACCCACTAACCTAGACCAACTAAAAACATATTATGTTTAAGGGCTAGACTTACTATAATAGAACTAAGATGACCTGACCCCCTAGCAAACAAGGTTACCAACAACATGGGGGTACGTAGGTAGCTCACGAAGTCACTATGCGTGAGGCAAAATTTCATTCTTCTAAACCGAAGTAGATGTTCGATACTTTATTTCATAATTAGTTAAAACCTAATCCGATTTGGTGATAAGATTTCTAGACAAGATTAACTACCTTAAAAAAAAAAAAAAAAAAAAAAAAACCATCATCATTAAGAGATCACTCTCATAATTACAAAGGGATCATCCTCTCTTCTCCACTAACTTTCCTTCAAACTCAAACTCTTTGCTTGTCCTTTTTTCCACAAAGTACAAGAGGCCTTTCTTCTCATTAATTTGAAAGTCAAAGCATCCAAAGTTCAGTTTTCCTTTTTGACACAACACCACTTGAGGGACCCTCGGGTACCCCCTCTTCCTCTTCAAGCCTCGAACTTCTTGAGTATCTCCTTACTCAAGTTCAAACTCTGTCAAATCCTTGTCATAATTCTTTGATGAAATGGAAATTTCATCAAATTTTGCACTTAGATCTAGCTCCATAGCAAACACTGTCTCTCTACGAAGGACACCTACTTCGAGATTCTCCCGATTACTCACTTCCTTATAAAGCTACCTCAAATAATCTTCAGTCATGTGTGTCTTCCCACAAAAGTCTGTATCACTAAACTCAGAAAGATAAACCCCCTTCCAAAGGCTGGTCAACCTGCTTACAATTGAATGAGTCAATTTATCCACAAGATAATGTGGGCCCCAAGTTCATGGCCTAATTTGCTCGAGTCTAAATTGACGAAAAATGTGAATGAGGTAATAAAAAGATGTCGCTCTAAGGCCGGCTATGCACACACATGAATAACCTACAGAGCGCAAAATAAGGGTTCTATAATGCCAATGCAAAGTGTTCCAATCAAAATCACTAGTGCTCAAGGTTACTCAAAAGCCATACCATGCTCGCTCATCAGATTGAGTCACCAGAAGCTTCCACAAAAAATAGTATTTGGGTCGGTACGGGCAAAGCTGCAAACTTGCGCCAAATTGTCTTTAAGCCATATCATCAACAATAAGGGGCTATCGCTGTGAGCGTAGGTGTCGAAAAAAATTAAGGATTAGTGTCAAACAAACCTCGCCGCGGCTTTAAAAGTTCGCTCCCTCAAAATGGGAGAGGAATACGCCTTCTTTTCGAATTGGTGTGTACATGAATACACAAAGGAGTCGTCAGCTTGTTTTAGGCTAAATAACAAGCAAACCTGATACAACCCATGAAAAATACATGTAAAAAGCATAGCAAGGAAAATTTAAATTACATTGCTTTGGTCCTATTTACATTCTAAACCCCTTGACATGAGTTAAAATAAAGTAAAGCAAAACTAATCTAAAATGAACCAGAGGATTCTGAATCCGGGAGCTAAGGTACGGAGATGGGAAAGGGTTAGGCAACCATCCCACCCAGTTCGAATGGACTGGCCTCAAGTGTTCATCCACAAGGCTTAAATTTTATGACATAAACAAGAGAAATAGTGAATATTAAGAGACAATGATAATAATAAAATAAACAAATAAAATAAACGGAATAAATAAAGTAAATAAACCAAAAAAGGAGTAGAGAGAGAGATTGACATGAATGAAAATAAGAAAAAAGCCATAAAGTAAATAGCTTAAAGGAAAATAATAGACTCAAGCCCATGAGACGTCCCACGTATCCATTCAGATAATGGAATTAGAGCTAACGTAGTTCTCTAATTCAATTTATTTTATCAAGAGTGATAGGATGAATTGGATTAGGAAAAAAAGTAGAATGGTTTTAGAAAGCGTACCTAATTGATTGGGTTGAATCATACAAGTCTTTAAGCTTAAACTCCTTAAATTGATTCTTCAAAGGTGTGGAACTCTTCCTTCAATGGATTATAACTATTACTTGTGTAGAACAAGGCTTCAAGAAATATGAAAAAAGAAATATGGAAGAGAGAGAAGGATTATTGCTGTAACATTTGGCTTCTTAATTTTTCTCTTCTAATTATGACGCGGAACCTTAAATTATGGTAGCCAAGGGTTTTGTTAATAGGGAAATAGTAAGGAGGTTTGATCCAAGGACTCACAATAAATCCTATGGATGAATGTCTAAGATTAATTCTTAATGTGCTAGCAGATTAGATATAGAAATTATTCTGTGCACAAATCTAGGGTAAATCCATTTGGATAAGGAAGGAAGGGAAATAGGAAAGTATTTGATAGACAAACCTATATGTATTATATGACCCCTAATTCGGTGGAGAATTTAAGGACAAAGACATTACAAAAATTTCACTAAGGCATAAAAAATTCAAAATTGTCCCTAAGGACCAAAATTACCAAATTAACCCTATATAGGTAAAATGTCATAGAAATTACATGTATGCCCATGAATGACCAAAATAAGCTATATGGGATAGGAATATTCTACAATTACCTAAATGCCCTCCAAATGGCAAAATAACATCAATATTATAAAAATGCCCTTAGAATGTGGGGAAACCTCTAGTATTTACCAAAATACCGTTAGTGGGTAATATGACTAGAATACCCTTAAGGGTCCTAATGTGTCAAATGACCAAGATGTCCTTAATGGGCATAATGACCAAAATGTCAAAAATAGACAAAATGTCCTCTATAAACAAAATGACCAAAATGTCAAAAATACCCTTTATGGACAAAATGACAAAAATGCCCTCTATAGGCAAAATAACCAAAATCCCCTCTACAGACAAAATGTCAAAAATGCCCTCTATGGGCATAATGACGAAAATGCCTTCTATGGGTGAAATAACTAAAATTCCCTCTATAGACAAAATGTCAAAAATGTCCTCTATGGGCATAATGACAAAAATGCCTTCTATAGGCAAAATGATGAAAATGCCCTCTATAGGTGAAATGAGAAATTACTAAAATACCCTAGATGAGACATATTGTAGCAACTTACCAAAAATGACAAAACTAATTTTATGCAATCAAGAGTCTCAAAATGAGGTGTCTACAACCGCCAAATTCATGGTCCAAGCCATTATACACCATGTCCAAGCCATTCAAAGTATCGGCTAAGACTAGACCCATGATGTTCCTTTCCTTGCCAAGGTCATCAACAACTCCAATTAAGCGATCATCAACCATAATTAGATTAGTCAAGAGTAAGAAGTGAGAAATCATGCATAAAGCTAAGGCATCCAGCTTAGCACGACTTGGCTCTTGGCTCTTAAAGCAGTCCATGACAGGTAAAAAAAAAAAGCTCTCACCTTGTACTAACAACCTCACCTCTACAGCATTCAATGACAACAAGTCTGATAAGAGGGCAGAATAACCTCTTTGAACATTGGGAAAGATCATCTTGCTTTAGACAGTCACATCAAGGATAGCAAAAATTCCTCAAAAGTTTGGCAAAGCTCGTCCATGTTAAAGCGAAAGACATGATCCACGGGTTCCTAAAATCTTACTCAAGCTTTTAGAAATATTTGTTCCATCACAATATTAGTCATGAAAAGAAGAGATTTCAATTTGAATGATCCCAAATTGATCTTCTCTAACGGCGTAAGAGAGACCATTCATGAGTGGAGCTCGCCATTAAAAGCATTCGCGCTAGCAGCCATGAGAAAGACAATACCTCAAGGGGTTGTGCAGATCAAAGAAAACTGAGAAAGATATATAATGGGAGGTCTAAGGCTCTTTCTATAATCACAAAAACCCACAATTTCGTCTCCAAGTTAGGTTAGGGAGTCAAATTTTGGAAAAAAAATGCGATTGTTGCCAAAACTGGATGAAACATGCATGTGGTACCGAATGGCACTAGTGCCTAGAAAATACCCCCCTTAGTATGCCAATCGGCACATAGAGGATTCCTAGGCCATTTTTCCCAGTTTTACATTTTTGTGATTTTTTTGGCGCACCAAGTGTCAAAATCACTCATTTTTTGACTTGAAGCTAGGTATTCCCATTAGGAAAAAAGTTTTATATGTGTTCCAAAATATTTGTACAAAAATACGAAAAAAAAAAAAACAAACATTGCTCATGAAATTCAAAAAAAAAGGCTACACAAACCTAACAGGCGTCCGCATCGTGTACCCTCATGTCGCCTCAACTATCTCGGTGGTACCACTTCCTCCTCCTTATCCTTATCATCGTTAATAGGCCCAAAGTTCCTCCTAGTCCTAGGGGCTAGAGCCTGAGAGCTCCCAGGTTAGTCATTGTTTCTCCTTCTCGAGCCTTTTCCTTTTCTTCTTGTCGAGACCTAGCCACCGGCCTGTCTAGAGGTTGAGCCATCTGCTCTAGCCGAGACACCTTGCTTGCTTGAAGTTTCATCAAAATATATGTTAGGAAGCAATATAGACAAGGCACAATCATCAAAAGTAAACGCCTTACAATGTTCGCAATAGTCCGATAAGTGGCCCTCCACCACGACTTGATTGTGACTTGCGTCACTTTGTGCTTCAAAGTCGTGATGTAGACACAAGCCTCTTGATAGATTAATCGGGCTACCTAAAAACCACCAAAAGGATTAACAAAACCTTTAGCAAAAAATCTAAAAACATCAAAGGGTTAGATCTTACCCCAATCAAATGGTCGGGTGGAAAAAGTCCCTCAATAATGCATGTAGGCCTCATGAGCTCCTCGAGGTGAAGTGTTCCATCCTCGATCATGAATAGCACATTGAACGTAGGAAAGACCACAGGAATGCCCATCTCAGCGGCCCCGGTCTTAGCCTCTTGAAAAGAACAGTCACTGGCACTAGGCCGACCAATTCTCACAGAATGAGGGGTTCCTCCAATCAAAGAAGGTGTAAGTCCCCCCAAATAAGTCCCAAACACTGTGAAGCAATTGAAAAATCACTCCATTGGTATACCATCCAAAATTTTCAAAAACTAGGCATCATCGGGAAGACTATTAAGCTCTCTCATATGCTCTGGAGGAGCCGCCGGAGGAAAAAAGGTTATCCACATTGTCCACTTGGCGGACCACCTGCTCGCCCAAATAAAAAAACCTGCTCACAGGGGCCTCCAAAATCAAGCGCTTGCTAGATATCCCCACACTTCTTCCCACCAACGTAGGGACCTCGCCCCATGGGTTCCACTTAGGGCTGTAAACAGATCGGATTCAGACCGGATCATAGATGATCCTAATCCAATCCGTTTAATATAAAACCCAATCCGATCCGATCTGTTTATCTGATAGATCATTCAAATGTTGATCCATATCCGAATTTGTTAATAATCGGATCTTCGATCCGTTAATCCGGTCCGATCCGTTTAAAATTATAATACTTTACATGACTAAAAATCTGTATTAAACTAAAATCTGTTATTTAAATAATTATTAAAAATAAAAACTGCACTAACCAACCATAATTAAATAATAAATCATTCATAAAATTATAAAAAAATAGTTATTTAAAAATAAAAATATAATAAAAAACTATCATGTCCATAATATTAAAACATAACAAATCCTTGCATAAGACTGAAATCAAGAAGTCCACAATATTCAAACTATTTATTATATATATTCATATATATATATAATATATATTAATATATATATAAATGGATCGGATCAGCCTATATCATATTCGGTCCGTTTATATCTGGGATAATCAGATTCGGATCGGATCGGGTCACGGATCACTATTTCTAAAACCATATATGGACTTAGCGGATTAGATCTCGGATTGGATCGGGTCGCGATCCGTTCTATTGACAGCTCTAGTTCCACTACACCTGTCAAAAAACACACAATATAAGTCCTCATCATAGGCCAATAGTACAAAAAATGGACAAGTCGTGAAAATAGTATAACCATGCCCGCCTGGATCAGGTTAAAGGCCAGTCGGAACTTGCGGATCGCATTGGCATCCTGTCGGGCCCGCCGTTTGTCCCTCCTCCACCGCCACATACGGGGAAATACATCTTCCTATGATGTAGCCAAAAGGTACGAGAGTAGTCCCAAAACCTCATAAGCCCAAATCTGTACAAGAAAACCAAACAGAGGTCAAGTAAGGTCCACACATGAAAAAATAACAAAAAAAAAAATCAAAAAGGGGAAAGCATACCTCCCACACCACGTTGAAGCCTCCGAGTCCCTTTACAACCCCTCGAAATAGTGAGCACATCCATTGCTAAAGCACCGCCATCACCGCACCGTCCTAATTAAACTGGCCAAAGTTGACCATATCATTCAATTTCGTAAGTCACCAAAGGTGGACCATGTCTCCACCATTGAAAAAAAGTGTCTGCCCAAAAACAAAGAGCATAAAAGCTCTAGTCAGCTAGTCTTGAGTCGTCGTGTTGTGGCACTCCTTGTGTCAAAAAGTCTCCCAAATATGTTTCACCTGGGCCGCACCACCTGAGGCAAACTAAAAGACCCATCTTAACATTCTTTAAATCTTCATCGGCCAGTGGTGAATGTCACTATCCTATGGCACTCGTTTGCTGACCACCAGAATATCGGTGATCATAGAAAAATCCAAAGGAGTGAGCGTAACCTCCCCTGAAGCGTAGGTGGAATGTGTTTGTAGTATCCCACCACCAGTCAGCCAAGGCATAGAAAGCCTTTCAGTCTCTATCTGCACGAAAGTGGCAGTCAAGAAATGATGTAAAACCTACCTTGGTAATGTGACCCTTACACCGTGGCGGCAAGTTGGCCCACCATTCGCCAATGTCGGCCGCCGAGCCGCGAGCCCAAATCTCTAATTCCTCCTACAAAGGAAATGATTGGGACAATATTAGAAACTCATAAGCATGCCAAACCCAAAGCAAAAATTCAAGAAGACACCAAAGATAACAAAGAGATGCTATTAAGGCATTTTGTCAAGCACATGGTGTGCACTCTCCAAAGAGGCATGTAGGCGAAGTGTCTATACATGGCCAACCTCTATTTTTACATAAAATTCATGTGCATATCATTTCATCCAACCAAGGGGGTGGAATCAAAGAAAAATACCCAAAAATAATCGGAAGAAAACACAAAAAACTCATACCTCTCCATTACGGTAATAGTGAGACAAGTGATGAGTCAGTTCCCAAACCAAGCTCGTATCATTTTGAGCACTTTGAAGGGATTTGTAACATTGAATAGCCCCAAGCACCGACCTAGGTGCCACAAAATCTTTGTCCAAATCGAACATGGCGTCTGAATTATCAAAACTTTCGCTTGCCATTTCTTTATAAAATCCCAAATCTTCTTGCAAAAATCACATTGTTTGAAATTATCGAGGCTCGATCTAGGCTCTAAAATCTTCAATCTAAGTCCCTACACAATTTATCACAAGTTGGGTAAGGATGGTTAGAGAAAAAATTAAGAGAAGTGTGAAAAAAATCAAAAAACCGCTGCACTTAACAAGCTACCCATGCCCAATCCCCCAGTGCTAATCGACACTCACGGGGGTTGGTCAGCACACAGAGGGTGGAAACCCCCCCTTTTGTTTGTCAATCGGTACACAGTGACTGGGCGGGCTGATTCTGGCCCATTTTTCATTTTTGGCCCATTTTCGCCTATTTAAAGCCCATTTTTTTGTGTTTTCAATCTATGATTGCCAAAACATATTCACAAATTCATCATGAATCCATTCTGATCACAAAATTAAAGCGGCTATGATTCAAAAAATCATAAAGGGCAATTTGGTAAATTATCAACATTAACTAAAGATAAATAGGTAATTAATCAATGATGTGTCATAATAAATATGAAATCAACTAATAAAACCTTAGTGTCACATTGTGAGGCTAAGTGAGATTTTGGTAAATTATTCGAGACTGGTGTGAGTCATAGGACTACACAGTCATTTATGGGTTGTAGATAATTATGAAAATTCAAACGATTGAATTTTGAGAGACAGACAACATATTTGGAGTTAGAGGATCGATATTAGCTAAGGTGCCAATTTTGGTACAATTCTGAGATAGTTCATGTTCAGATGCGTGTGCACGCATATTTAGCCAACTAGTTACGTGACGCATTGGGAGGTGTGCAAAGCTTCCTCAAAAAGCTTGGTTGGGTTTTTCTAGGTAATGACATGTGTCCTATTTTGATTAGACCAAATGGGATCCAATGTTGATGTATTATCTAGTGTGGGTGCGGGTGCCTATTAAGGGGGCAAAATTGGCTTGATGGGATTTGGAGGAGACAAGTCACATTTTCCCTCCCCTCCCTTTTTCCCTCTTATTTTTGATCTCTCCTTCTCTTCCTCCCCTTCCCAACCAAGTGTGAGAGAGTTGTGAGTGTGTGAGAATGGGTGTGTGCGTGCCAGTGTGTGTGTATAACACACACACACTATGTGAATTTCAAAATAGGAGAGAAGAAGAAAAGAAAGATAATAGAGAAAGCGTGAGTTTGTGTTTTTGTGTGTGTGTATACATTGTGGGGTGACAGTGTGTGAAAGTATGTGTGTTTGTATATGTGTATGTGTTTGACACACCATGAGAAACTAAACCAGAAGTAGAGGAAGAAGAAGAAGAGAGGAATGGTGAAAGATTGAGCCAAAGGCTGATAGCCATTGAAGCTCAAAGTTGAGCTTTCTCTCTCCTCAACTTTCTCTCTTTAGACCACGGCAGATCAGGTAGAGATCTTTCAACCTTCTAAGATTCTGTTTAAGTATTTAAGATCTTTGAATGCTTGGAGGTGTGATTGGGTGCATGAATGTGTGTGAACACAATGGTATGTGTTTTCACTATGTATGACCATAACATACCCATTCTAGGTCTTGACCATGAAGGATATTTTGATGGGCTTTGTTGTGTTGTGTGGGTTCGTTTATATTCTAAAAAGATGAGGGAAGGAAACTGGGTGAAGGATGGTGACAGGGAGTAGAGATTTGACGAGTTACAGCCCCTTCACCGAAAAATTATCTTTCACCAAAAATCTTTGTTTTTGGTTGATTTGATTCATGAAAACCCATTAAATATGTTGGGGAAGATGTTTAAAATAGTTTAGAAAGAAAGAGGGTCAAAATCAGTAAGAGAAAACCCATGGAAAAAATTTACAAAAAAAACTGTAGTTTCTGGCGAGGGTTCCGATGAAACTGCCAGAGAAGACGATCGGAAGTTGGCTAGCGGCAGTCAATGAGTCAATGGTCAAATCGAGTCAGGTCTCAGGTCGTGGACCGGGTCGAGCCTTAAATTCGAGCTGGTCTAATAAGCATCTGTTTGGGTATAGGGAAATTGTAAACCTGATTTTGAATTGAAATTAGAATAAGGTTAACCCTATTCCGAAAATTGTGAGAAAAATTCAATTCGGCCTGTTTGGTTGTAAGATTAAGAAATTGAAATTTCAAAAATTTAAAAGGCGCAAGTTTATTTGAAGTTATTTATAAATCAGTGAACTAATTTATGAAAAATTACGAAAAAGCTTGCATGTTTATAAAATTAAATATAAAGCCATTTAAAATCCAAGAAGAGGCATTCTTAAAGTTTTTGGGCATTCCGGACTCAACGACGAAGTCGGTTTGGACATTCGAGAATTCGGGGTGGTCCCACATGAATATAAAAAATTATAAAAATACCCCTAATGGTAGTTTAAGAAACTTAAAAGCTAATTAAAATTCAGAAGGAGCTATTCCAAAGTTGTTGGATTCTCAGGATTCAAATATATGATCAGATTGAACAAATGGGGACCCGATGATCGTTCCACATAAAGTGAGAAAATAATAATTATACCCCTAGACTTAGATTAACCAATTGAAAGTCGAATTAAGATCCAGAAGAGGCGTTTTCAATGCTTTTGGATGCCCAAGACTCAAATATGATATCAAAATAATGAGATAGGGACTCGGGGTAGTCCCACATGAAAATGTGAAATTACTAAAATGCCCATAAACATGGAACAGATACCTAGAAACATTGATAAAATATAAAGAGGATATTTTTAGGATTGTTGGACCTTCTAAATCTGATTCCAAGGTCAATTTTGAGGGACAATGTCTTGGTAGACATGAAACTTGTCTGATAAAATTATAAAAATACCCTTATTAGTTTAAAAAGGCATTCAAATGACTTAGAAACTTTACGATGAGACCTCTTTAGGGTTTTTGAGGCACAGGGAACATTTTTTTTATATATCCGTTTGGGGCAGCAAACATTCGGTGTGTAGACTAATGCGTAATTAACTTAAGAAAAATTGAAGAATCACTAGGGAACCTTAGTGTTGAGAGTTAGAGTGGTCCCAAGAGTTAAACTTGGAGTGTGTGAGTTATCTAATACACATTGTGACAGACACAAGTAGTGTCTCCTTATAGTCGGGTGGCGACTAGGACTAGGATCTGATTTTGACTGATTGGTATTGTATGCTTCTCGTGATTCTCATGATATGACTGTTATTACTTTGATGCTTAATCATTGTCTGCCCTTTTTGTCATGATTGTTATTATCATTAGAATGCTTTATGATTCGTTATACTTGTACCTTAGATTCATGTATGGACACTCTATGGATTAAGTGATTTTTGTAAATTGAGATGTCAGGTACTGCATTGTATGACTGTTGATGTGAATGTGGTATGAGCTTGTGTGGCCAACATATTTATTGTGAGACGGTAATGGAATAGATAAAAATGAAATAGTTGAAGGCCTGAGAAAAGAGAAGTTATGAATGGGCCCATATAAGTTAAGAAAGGGGAAGTTATGAATGAGATAGATCCAAGTTGAGAAATGGGAAGATATGGATATTACCAGGATTTTGTGACAAGGATTGTGTCTCCCATCGATTTCAAACCATAACCCCGCACGGGTGGTGGTATGTTTCCATCGGGTTAGTAGCCCGAAAAGCACTCAAGATTTACTGGAGCCATTAAGTAGTCTTGAAGGATTGTGAAAGAAGTAGAGAGAAGTGTAGGTTAAGGTTTGACTTATTATGTTGTGAATTGTGTTTGTTATAGACATGGATTGTGTAGTGAGTACACTTGTTGCCTAATCATATTATTGACTTGTATTAAATACACTGTTATTGAATATCATTATTCTGACTGAATTGAACGGGAAATGAAGGTGTTTTGTGAGGTTTGTATATGTTCATATATTTGAATGCTTTATCACTGTTGTTGTACCACACGGAGTGGTATCTTATTTTCTCGATTATTATGTTTATACCTATGATCTGATTAATGATATTGTTGTGTGTTTGGGATTGCATACTGGACATTAGAAATTTTCCTCATCGGATTTGCATTAGTTTTTACACGTTGCATGCTTGTGTGTTTTGGGAAACCCTACTGAGCGTTATGACTCACCCTTGCTATTCATGGGAATGGCAGGTACCGGATTGGTAGAGAACAGTTGTTAGAGCAACACGAGAGGGACAGATATTTGAGTAGCATTGGTCTCAGATAGTTGTATTCATTCATTGTATATTGTAAATGGTGCATTTACCCGTCTTTGACATAACGTTTATGTTGTATATTGACCGTTGGAGTCAGCTTTAAACTTCACCTTGTTATGCACTATTGATGAATATTTTTAGTTCAGTTGCACTTTATTATGATTTATTTCATTAAATCTCGTTACAGGACTTGAACAAGTATAAGCATGTCAACGAACCAAATCAAATTAAGGGAAAATGATTTGAAGAGAATAAACTAATAAAAAAAGGAACTATACTTTATTCATTTGGCTAGGATGATTAGTCTTAATCACCTGCCTATCTTATAGTTCAGGGTCCCAGTGACCCCTCAATCCGGTCCATCTGGGATTAGGGCATTACAAGCTACATGTTGGCTTATACAAAGGTTCGGCCTGTTTGATCAAAACTAGCCAATTCATTTCATTTTTCTTAAGACAATCACACGGATACTCCAAGAAACCGTATTCTCTCATTCAAGGCCAATGAATGGCATATGAATCCACTCTTTCCTATAGAGTTACACAATAGTTGGTCATCTCGACGAGCCCAATCTGAGTCATCTCACCAATAAGATACACCTAGAAGTCAAAATCATTAGTGAATCTCAAAACCTATTATGATCTTATTTTTTTTAGGTAATCTGCCTATCGTAACATTTCAAAAATCTGTAAGGATAACCTTCCTTTTAGATAAGTCATTTATCGTAACATCTTAAAACCTATTAGGATCGCATTTCCTTTTAGGTAAGCCGTTTATCTCAACATTTCAAAAATCTGTCAGGATAGCCTTCCTTCAGATAAGTCATCTATCGTAATATTACATGAAGCCTATTAGGATAGCATTTCCTTTTAGGAAGACTACCTATCTCATGAGGGGCGTAACCTCATGAAAGACTTATTAAGATGGCATTTCCTTCTAAGTAAGGCGTTTGAGGATGCGAGTTCATAAAACCTGTTAAGATAGCATTCCTTTCAGATAATTCGTTCGATGATGCAATTTCACAAACCTATTTGGATAGATTTTCCTTTTACGTGATCCTTTTGAAGGATAGCATTCCTTCTTGATCCCTTTATACTATTCATGAACTACATACGGTCTTATTCACCTCAAGGTGATACGTAGGAATCTCATATAGAATAAGTTTGACCACACCAATTCCACAATCAAAGTCCCAAAATAATGGGCATCATTTTCTTGCGCTGACATTCTCTTGCTTGCAAGCTCTACTAACGAGGGGCTATTTATAAACACATCATTTTGAGACCCTTGATTGAATGAAGTTGGTTTTGTCATTTTTGGTAAGCTGCTACAATATGTCCCATCTATGAGTATTTTAGTAATTTCTCATTTCGCTTATAGAGGATATTCCCATCATTTTTGCCCATAGAGGACATTTTCGTCATTTCGCCCATAGAGGAAAATTCTAACATTTTAGTTATTTTACCCATAGAGGGCATTTTGGTCATTTCGCTCATAGAGGACTATTTTGGTCATTTTTCCTACAACGAACATTTTGGTCATTTTGTCCATAGAGGGCATTTTGGTCATTTCGCCCATAAAGTGGGCATTTCTGTCATTTTACTCATAGAGGGTATTTTTGACATTTTGGTTATTTTGTCCATAGAGGACATTTTGGTTATTTCAACCATAAAAGGCAATTCTGTCATTTTGCCCAGAGGACATTTTCGACACTTTGGTCATTTTGTCCACTAAGGGCATTTTAGTCATTTCAAGTGTTTCCCTACCCATTAGGAGTAGTTTGGTAAATATTGGATGTTTTCTACCTTCTAGGGGTATTTTTGTAATATTCGTATCATTTTTTCATTTGGAGAGAATTTTGGTAATTATAGCATATTCCCATCCCATAGAGGCTTATTTTTACACTAAACAAATCAGTCGATCAATTCTTAGAACCAGTCGATTAAGTGACATTTTCAAGAACATAGCCTAAACATACGGTCCAACACAATCAACTTAATAGATGATGCAATCGACTAACTTTTAAAGGCTAAAATAGTGTACATTTAAATCAATCGATTGATTGTTCTTGAACACTTGAATCTCAAACGTTCTGAAAAAATCAGTTGGTATAACTAGTCGACCAGATCTTGATCTAGTTGACTGGTTGATGATTCAATCGACTGATTTTGTCGATTTGGCAATCAAAAATTCAAATTTTGAAAAGACAAAAATAGGGGAACGACTTTATTTTGAAATACAATGACCATATTCATTTGAGGATTATAAATAGAGGTTTTTTAAAGCATTTATTGCAATCTCTTTATAAGCATATATTTCTACATTTCTATTCTTGACTTTAGATCTAACTATTGAAAAGCTAGATCTAAAAGTTCTACTAATCTTAAATACTCTGAACTTACACTTAATCTATCTATCGAGAATGAGCATTTATTGTACCAATCTACTCTTGAAAAGAGTACTTGTTAGTATATAAACTTTGTATCTTTTCATTGTAGTGAGATTTATGAGTAGGTGCTATCATTGTGAGAAAAAATTGGATATTTTGCTGGGCAAAGAATTAAGAGCTCTAAGTGTGAAGGTTTGACTTCTACTTGTAAGGAGACCAAGATAATGAAAAAACTTAAATGAGAATACTTGAGTCGAGAACGTAGGAAGTTTTCTAAACGTTGTAAAAATTATTAGTGTTTTCTCTTTCTTTCTCTATCTACTTTTTTATATACTTCTGTATTTCTTGTATATATTTTTAAATTTTGTAAAAGTTGTCAATATTTGCTGAATACTCTATTCACCCACTTTTAGGGTAAATATCTAGGCGAACAACCTTCGCTTGCAAAGGGATCAAGATAATAGAAAAACTCAAGTGAGGATGCTTGAGTCAAGGACATAGGAAGTTTTCCAAACCTTATGAAAATTGCTCTTTCTTTCTCTCCCTATTCTTTTACGTGTCCATTTCTTACATTTATTTTTAAAGTTTGTAAAACTCGTCAATATTTATAAAATATCTTATTCCAACAAGTGTATTTATTGGTATTCGTTTTACATGATTATGCTACTTTAACTAATATTCTCTCATTTTATCTCTTATGGGTATTAGTCCTAGCATCTCCCGAATATGTTTATTATTAATTTTATCTTTTCTTGTCTTAATACATATCAATCTTATTATTCTCATTTCGGCTATACTAATCTTATTAACATGTTGTTTCTTAACTTTTAATATGGGATTAGAAAAATATCATTACAAATATTAATTATATAGCACAAAATTTAAGTGCCTTCACCCTAAACCCATCCCAAACTCTAGTGAGTTGACATAAGTTTCTCAATTTCGTTTCATTAAGAACTGACAAATTTCTAACAAATCAAATTAAATTATCAATTTTAATAAACTCGACCACTAGAAGTGTCTGCGCCTTAAGTTTATTATAAATAAGGAAAACTTGGAAATCCAATTATTGATGTGGAAGAAAAGTTTTTGTAATTTTTTTTTAATAGGGCTACACATTTTAAAAATTTATTTTAGATTTATACTTTAAATGATGTGTCAATTACATGATAAAATTTTACTTGTAATTCATTAATTATATGATTTAAAATATTATTAATATTATTGTATCATATCATTCGAGATATAAAACTTGAAATAAATATTTAACAAGTAAAGCGTTAATGTTTTTTTAAATCTACCTAGTCATAATTTTGGGCCAAAATCGCCGACTCCCAAGGCTGAAGGCCCAGCGAAAAGCACTAACCATCTTCATCACGTAAGAAACCCCAGACTGCAATCGAAATTGAGGCTTCTCTCAGTGTCTACAGAGCAATGGCGGGAAAGCACATCGCCGTCGACGGCGTATCGCCAAGTCTGGCCGGAATGTCGAAGAATCAACTATACGACATCATGTCTCAGATGAAGGCAGAACATTCTTTTTAAAAAATAAAAAATGAAAAATCCAAGTTATTCTTTCCTTTGTTTTCTTTTTTCCAATTTTCTTCTGTAAACACGGTTTGATCACTAGTAGAAAGAAAGATTAACCAATCAATTATATGCTCAGTGTTTTTCCGTTATCTGTGCAGACACTGATAGAACAGAACCAGCAACAAGCGAGACAAATTCTCATCCAAAACCCGCTCTTGACTAGAGCTCTCTTTCAGGTATTTAGATAGGTCATAGGGTTTCAAATTCGTATTATGTTCAGTGGTCTTCTTGCTTCTTCTTTATTACCCAATGCAACTTTTTTTTCTTCCTGTTTCTTTGATGTGACTCGGTGAAAGTAGGGTTTGATTTGCAGTTAAACTGTGACAACTTTGAATTTTGGGATGGAAATTAGACGTCTATTGTTTAACTTGTTTGTTGCATTCATGCAAAACGTTTTAGTTTCCAGTCTCACGCATGGTTTGTTTGAAGGGATCTATAAATTATGCAGACATGAATTTAGAATTGTTAACTATGGATTATATTGATATCTAATAATGAACGGTTGCTGTGTTTTAGACTCATTTTTTTTTTTGGTAATGATGAAGTACTCGGTGGGTGGCTTGCTCCTCGAACGTCGCTAGCCCCCTGCCTTAGTGGCCACCAAGTTAGGAGCTGCATGCCACTAAGGTGTCGAAACTAACATTGAGCTCTATTCCAACTGTTTCTGGGAAGAATGGATTGTCTAATAAGCTCTATCGGCTTAGCCTCGCTACAATAGGGTATAGATGCTTGCATGAGTTGCATCAGCCTAAAACTTTCCCATGGTCATCAAGACATCTAAGCTAGCATACCTTATGGACCCTTTGGTCCCCAAGGCACTTTTCCAATTTATGTGTCATAAGTAATCGATCTTGTGAGGGCAGACCTTGGTGCAGTTGTAAGGTTGCTTCATTGTGTTATGGAGGTCACGAGTTAGAGTCATGGAAACAACATCTTTGTTTGCGGGTGTAAGGTCAAGTACATTTAATTTTCTCTAACCCTACAAAGGCAGGTGTCTCATGCATTGGGACGATTAATAAGTAAACATTTCTTATCAAAAATTATTGGGATGGGATTTTTTAGCAAGTGGAATGAAGAACACGTGATATGCCACACACTCTAAAATGTCGGTTGGATTGGGGTTGGTTTATGTACAATACATGGTTGGATTGTATTGAGATATTCTTATATGTGAAAATAGTTTCCTTTGACAAGTAGATGATTAGAAAAACATAGTTAGGTTATTTTGGGAATGGTGCAGGAGTTGCCTATTTATTTTGGGAATTTGGAATTAATTATGATAAAACATAGATATCATGTATAACTTGAGCTATTGATATGCTATGGCTATTTCCTTGAATCTTCCAATAAACAATCTATCTTATTAGAAATTCAACTTATTATTTCTTCTTATATGGAAATGGGAAGAGATTATTGGATTGCTATCTTTGGGATAATTGATGCCAAAGAGTGACATTTTTTTTATATGACAATTTTCTTACTACTGAAGCTTAATTATTGGTAAATAGAGTGATTGAGGGGGATATTACCCATATATTAGAGCAAGATGGCGGAGAGCTAGATTGCTCAATTATCATGTGATCTATGTTTATCTATCTAATATCTACTAAAGGGAAAGTTCTAAGTAGCTATAAGATGATCTAGTAAGGGAAAGTTTTAAGCTAGCTATAAAATGGTGTGGTGCATCCAACAAAGAATCGAAATTGTATAGTTTAGGCTTGAGGTGAATAAAGTTGGAAATGTTGTAGGAACATAGGAAAGATCAATATAGATGTGAGCTAAGGTGGTGAAGGAAGAAAAGTTGATCCATGATTTAACAAGTATAACCACCAAGCACCAACTATCAACTTGATTGGTATCTCTTGTCATCCCATATGGGAGGAAGGTGTAGGGTTCAAGTTCTAATTGGAACAAGGGTGTGTATGTGGTGCTTGGTAGAGTGGAGTAATGATATTTTACTTATCAAAAAAAGAGTGGAATAGTGATATTGGTAGCTGACTCAAATGATTGGAAGTTTGGAACAATGATTTTTTTTTGGGGGGGTCCATCATTCTTTGGCCTAGCTTGGTCACGTTATCTTCAACATTGTCCATCTCTAAATTGCACTTGATGCCTTAACCTAATGCGATGATTGTGTGTGAAGTAAGTTGCTTGCCAAAAGACACCACTTGTCTTATTTCTGTTGCAATTCCTTGCAATTAAGGGCATGTGCATTCTTTTTATTTTCCTCTTAAGAGAAAAAAAAAAGTAAGGAAAATTACCAAGGTAACTTACCAAACCTCGCTTACCTCATTTGAAAAGTTGCTACTAATAGACATACCTGGCTTACCTCATATGCTAAGTTGCTACTAGTTAGACAAATTACTACCTTTATAAATGTTGTTTAAGTAAGGAAAAAGCCTCGGGCTCTTATGAATTGCGAACAAGAGACTAAATCGTGATTATTGTTGGTCTTTATAGTCAACTATGGTAACTCTAGGCCTGGTAAACTACATAATATTACATCTCACTACCAAAATTTAACCCAACCAACACATATTCACTTTAAACATCATAATCCTCTAAAGTTAACCCTATGCAATATAGTAGCAACATAACACCCAGATTCCTAAAACCATCAAAAGAATTTTTTAAAAAATGAATGAAAGTGCAGTGATATTCTTAGGGAACTTCTATTGAGGTTAATGACTAAAATTAGTCAACTATAGTTTCAAATTCCCATGGTTTCATGCTTTTTTGTTTTTTACTTATTTATTTTCTTTTTCGGTAGAAAAAAGTCTTCAAGTTTCCAAGGAGACTCGAACCTAAGCTCTGGTTTTGCTATCAACATGACTTACTAGCTATGCTAGTTGTCATTTTCAATAAGTTCTGCAATTCTTGAGGATTGAGATAATATTTGTATCATGTACTATCCCATGAACTAGCACCCTCAGTATAGACCCATAATTCCAAGTGCAATATAGGGATAGGAAAATGTTTGAAACTACATATGAATCTTTGCATTACTCGGTGCCAACGAATGGACAGAATCCTGCAGGAAATTCAAGCCTTTGACTTGAAGGAACAGAATTGTGATTTGTCAGAAGAAGAGAGAGTGTGTAAGGATGGAGTTGGGTTTTTTGCTGAAGGCTGAAGAAGTTTCTTGAAGGTAGAAATCGCGAGTTTTATGATTGAAGGAGGGAGATCTCAACACGAAGTTCTTCCATAGAATGGCTAATTCCCACAGGAGATCTAATAGCATCAGCAAGGTGAAGATGGCTGGTCTGTTATTGAGTGATGAACATGAGGTTGAAAGAGGTGTTTCAGAGTTCTATAAAAATCTATACCGTGAGGAGTTTCAGTGGAGACCGAAATTGGAGAATTTATTCCTTGGCAGTTGAATGAGGAGGAGGCTAAGATGCTGGAACAACCTTTTCCAGAGGAGGATGTCCCTGTGGCTGTGATGGGGACAAAGGCCCAGGACTGGATGGGTTTGGCCTTCTTCAGACACTGCTGGCAAGTGATTAGGGAGGATGTTTTGGCAGCCTTTCACTATTTTCATCAGTTTGGCTGAGAGCAGTGTTGGCAATACATGATTTCTAAGAGATCTCTTCTTTTTTTTTTCCAGTTGATAGCGTACATAAACTTTAGGATAAACGATTGAGTTTTGGAGTTAATTAGGTTACCTTAGGACAAATATTTAATCATGCATGGGATCTTGTTTTGGAAATTATGTCAATATAATCCATACAGTTCTTTTGTAAATTAGTTTCAACTTTCGGGGTGTAAAAACCTGTGACAATCTAGATGTTGCTTTCTAGAAATGAGATCAAATCCTACTACACCATTTTGGCAGTTGATTTGTGTCATAGTTGGTGTGTGCTTTGATTAACTTTTGTTGTGCTTGATCAACATGCCTTACTGTCAACTGCTTCTATTTAGCTGCTGACATTGTTCTTTGATTCCCATCTTCCATCAGGCACAAATTATGCTTGGAATGGTTCAGCCCCCTCAAGTAGTATTCTTTTGACCTTGTGAAAGTCTCCCTTCACATTTACATTTATGCATCTGTATAAGTACTTATTTCAATCTCTGTTATATTCTGAACATCCAGCTGGCAGTATCGCAGCATCCTCAGCAATCAGCACAGCCAACACAACAGCCAAACATTCAGGGTGCTCACTCGTTGCCAGGTCAAGTTGGTTTGCAGGACCAAACAAGTACATCCCAGACACCAAATTCTGTAATAAAGCCACAGCAAAACCAATCTGTGACCCCAATCTCATCTGTTGTAGCTCCTCCTGTAAACCTTCAATCCCACTCCTTGCCTTCACATCCCTTACAGTCAGTACAACAGCCTATGGGACATTCTAATGCCCAGGCATCTCAAATATCACTTCCACAATCCTCTCAAATTCCTAGAATAGCTCCACTTCCACTGCATTCCTCTTTGCTGCCACCTTCACTTCTCCAACCCCCAATGCCCACCTCCTCCACCCAGATGCAACGGCCATTACAAACAAGTGGCAATCTGCATCTGCAACCTCCACTGCCTCCACAATCCAGACCACCTTCAGTGCCAGCTCTCCCACATCAGCTTCACACACAAATGGGGCTGACTGCAGGTTTCCAGCACCCTGGTGCACCTCAGCTGCATCATTCACAATCCACGTTTCATGTAAGCTGTGGAGTGAAGTTCATCAGTTAATTAATTGGGTTTCGATATACCACATTTGAATTACTTCTTTGTTTATTGTCCAGTCACGTGCCAAACCTCCACCTAGCATGGGGCCTTCATTTGCGCAGGGGCAGCTGCCACTTCCAAATCAGCCACTGCCTCAGTCACTGTATCAGGTATGCCTTCACCGCCTCTCTCTCTCTCTCTCTTGGTTATTGGATTTAATGGATGCAACCTTGTTAAGTTGCTATGGGTTCTTTCAGGGCTGGCTAGCCTGCTGAGTACCTAAGTGTGGTTGCTTTCACTAGTGCTTCTAATGGACTCATGAGACTGCCTTGAATTTGGGCTGATTGGTAGGTGCCTTGGTCAGCCTGATTATGCCTTGCTTATGCTGCATGTGCAACTCCATCTTGTGTGTCTGCTTTGGACTGAAGGGTTCATTATCAAGCAATGGGGTTCCTTGCCAACTTTTGTGGCTCCTATGCTAACAGTTTTGACTAGTGGATTGACTATGTTTGTTAACATTGATGTGTGTAGGGTGGGGACATTTTCCTTATCATTATGATGAGGTTCGTTAATTGTAATGTGTTTAGTTACTACTAGGTTTTACGTAGGCATTCTACTGCTTATCTTCGTATTAACACAAACTTTGGACATCCAATCTTTATGGTAACACATATTTTCAGTCATGTAGTAGACATTATATAGGTCATTACCTAGTGTTGGTCCCACCAATGCGCGGCCGCACGGGGTGCTGGAAGGGATGGACTTGCTAAACAAACTTTGGACAAAATTTTCACATAAAGACTATGATCAGATTATACCATTGTATTTTGTAAGGCGGCAGAAGATCAGCTCCGAATGCTTATGTTGCTGTGTTTTGAAGCAGGGCCTGGATTTAAAATCAATATCAGTAAGGCGGAGATAATTTTAGTAGGGGAACTGGGTGAAGTGGAGGAGATGGCAGGAGCTTTGGGTTGCAAAGTGGCTAGCTTCCTGACAATGTATCTAGGTTTGCCATTGGGAGCTTCTTCTTGTTCTTCACGGATTTGGGATGCGGTACTAGAAAAATTTCAGAAGAGGCTTTTAGGATAGAAGCGCCAATATTTTTCCAATAGTTTTTTTTTTTTTTTTTGGGGGGGGGGGGGGGATCACTCTTATCAGGAGCACATTGGAGAATTTGCCTACCTATTATGTCTTTTTTCAAGATTCTGGCTCGAGTGAAGAAGAAGCTAAAAAAGATACAATGGGATTTTTTGTGGGGGAGTAGTGAGGAAGAAAAGAAGATTCACTTAGTCAAGTGGGAGAAAGTGAAAGCTTCTCTAGTAGGAGGGGGGTTGGGGATTAAGTATTTGGGAACGTTTAATAAAGCTTACATTACTGATCAAAAATAATAATAATAATAATAATAAAGCTTTGTTAGGAAAATGGATGTGGCGGTTTGCTATGGAAGACAAGGCTTTGTGGAGAAATGTGGTTGGCGCAATGTATCGATGCGAGAAGAGTGGGTGGCCCGGTGGCTGCCTCGGGATTCAATAGGGCCTTATGGTTGAGTAGTTTGGAAGGCTATAGGAAAGGGAAAAGAAGGCTTTATTCCATGCATCAAATTCGACATTGGGGATGGGTCGAGGATGAGTTTTTGGGGAGACTCGTGGCATATGGAGGGGATTTTGAAAAATAAGTTCCCAAATCTTTTCAATATTGCATTGGATAGGGAAGCTATAGTGGCGGATTGTATTGAGTTAGAGGGAGGGAGAAGAGTTTGGAGTCTGAAGTTTAGAACACTTTTTTTCGACTGGGAGGTTGATGAGTTATTGGCTCTGTTGAGTAAGGGTGGAGTTAAGGGACGATAGGATAGATGGGATGAGTTGAAAAGGAAGTGCACATGGTTCCTTCTCGGGTCGGTCTTTCTATATAGACATTTGGTGGAAGTTAAGGAATCCTCCTTTCCATGGTGGTTGATTTATAAGTCTAGAGTTCTAAAAAAAACTTTTTTTTTTGCTTGGGGTGCCATTTTGACGGGGGATAATTTGAAGTGGAGAGGATATCACCTTCCAAGTCGATGTGCTTTATGCAAAGAAAAGGGAGAAATGGTGAGCCATTTACTATTGCATGGCAAAGTAATGTGGGATGTTTGGAATTTTCTCTTTAGCATTTTTGCCTACTTATGGGTTATGCCGGCCATGATGAATTTTTTATTTGTTTTTGGGTTGGACATGTAAGAGAATTAGAAAGGGGATGAAGATTGCATGGAGCATGGCTCCCATTTGTCTTGTGTCGTGTATTTGGAGAGAAAGGAATAGTATGGTGTTTGAAAAAAGGGGGGGGGGGGGGGGAATCTCCAACGTGGAAGTTGAAAGACATTTTTTTGAAAACATTGTTTTTTGTTTTTTTGGATAAAAGAAGAGTTTCCTATGTATTTAGATAGGCTTTTGAATGTTTTGGGGGATCTTAGGCTTTGATTTTTATAGCCAATACTTTTTCTTTGTATATTGTGGGGTGCCTTTCTCAGGCGGCCAGGCCCCTTGTGATTAATACAAACAAATTATTATTCCTAATTAGAAAAAAATAATGACTATGATCAGAATTATAATTTTCCTTCTCATGCTTGACAGCCCAAGCTTTACAATTGCACCAAGCAGTGGCCTCTACATGGGAGGTAAAATTTTCAAAAGAGAACAATTCTTATGTAGCAAATACATCTCCTCAACTAGTGAATTTTCAGTTGCTAAAGGATTTTCATTACCACAAACAGAGGGATGGGAAGCTTTTCTTTATCTGATTGTAGGTTTAAATAAGTGTTGATGAAAAGCTGAGAAAACTTTCTCGTTCTCTTTGGATAAGCATATGGTTGGCATAATAGAATCTAGACATTGTTAGAACTATGAATTTACACTGAACTACAAATTTGCTCTTCCCATTACTGGCTGGCTTCGCTTGATTCAGCATTTTTTGCTTTTCAGCTTGGCTGTCCGTGATCATGTGGATGGGAAGCTGTTTCCCCCCCATACGTCGCCTTCTCTGTCAATGCTGAAATAAAATAATTTGATGTGATGCTCAGTTGCATATTCTGGAATTTGACCTAGTTTACTATTTGACAACTCTCTCCGTTTTGTTTTGTTTTTTGTTTTTTGTTTTGTTTTGTTTTTTTTTCGTAAGTAAAAATTTCTTTAAAAGTTCTGAGGGGGCAACTCAAAATACAACAAAAACAACAAAAAGAAAACACCACATGCCCAGATTAGTCAAAAAGTCCAAAAGTTGGCCTAAGTACACGAATGGAGCCCCCATAACTCGACAAAACAAGCTACACAAAAAGAAATACTTATAGTCCACAACGGCAGCTCGCCCCCTCAAAAGTCCTTCATTTCTGTTCACACCAAAGTCACCACCATAAGCATAATGGAATAATGCACCAAGAATGCCTCCTATGCTTCATAAGCCGCACATCTCGCCAACATAAACGAACATCAATCACTTGTTGCAGAATGACCCACTTAACCTCAAATGATGACCACACTACCACGCAGAACCCTCTAGCAACCTTATAATGCAAAAGTAAATGACCCATAGATTCGTCATCTGCATAAAAAGACAACACCAATTCACCATAATAAAGCATCATGCATTTAGATTATCAATCATAAGTATCTCCACCAAGCTGCTACCCACTGAAGAACACTACCTTTAATGGAGCCTTGGACCACCATACAGCCTTCCAAGCAAACATACCCATCACTGGTCTCAAAGCAGCATAAAAAGATCTAGGCATAAACTGCCACCCTGTCGATTCTGTCCAAACCATCACATTCTCGCCCCAAGTGTTGTTTCTTTTGAAATCTCTCCACTACCAGGTGTTGTTTCTTTATTAGAAGCACCAAGTGGTGACCTCAAATATGAAACAGGCAATTGGCCTGTTCTGCAACTCGGAATAGAAGCCAGCTGACCCACTGTTACCACTTCACCAACAAGAATAATTTCAAACTTCGCGAGATTAACCCGCAAGCCGGAAACAGCCTCAAGACAAATCAACACACAACGCAAATATTGAACCTATGAATCTATTCACTGTTTTTTATTTTTGATTCCACGGTTAGTCCTTGAATCTCTAAAGAATATAGAAATAGAATAATAATCTATTTCGAATCTGCATTTCGGATGAAGAAATAATAAAAAGTTAATGTTTTCAGATATCTCAATTAGTCAAATTCAAAGAAAGTGTCTCCTTTCGATGAATGCCCAGAAGAACCACTTCAAGTAACAACTTTTGTTTCAATTTTTTCAAATGAACGATTTGAAGACTTATTGATTCTAACAACTGATTGCAGAGTTGATCATTCAGGCCTTTCAGTTTATAAATGTAGATCTCGGGCCGAATGGTGACATTCCCAAAACTCAAAGTAAAAAAAGGAAGCGAGTTAGGCTAGAAGCCACTCCACAAACACCAGCATAAAATCAGGAAAAAAAGAAGGAAAGAAGAAGAAGAAGAGAGAGAGAGAGAGAGAGATGAGAAACTATCCATGGAGTTTCTCTAACCCCTCCCACTCGAAACCATGTAATAAATCCCCTCCCACAGACCTGTTCAACATTAGGTTGAGAACCTCCATCCCCACAAAAAATAACAATGGAGAAAGGTGCTCTCTTTGCCTTACCCCCCTCGTATTCCTAAAAAATTCCCGTCGCTACTCCATTAATTAGATTCGAAAACTGCATTGTGGACATGCAAAAAAACATCCACTGCAGCCAAAGGCTCCCGAATCCCATTTTCTCCATAACAAGCAAAACAAAGCCCCAATTGATGTGGTCATATGTCTTCTTAATATCCAACTTACATAATGACCCTGATTGTAAATGACCATGCCTCAACATTTCAAGTTTGTGATCCACACTCATTTACAACAAGAAGTCTACAAATTAAATTTCTCTTACTATACAAGAAAATTAGGAAGGGATAAATATGAAGAAAAACTCAACTTATGCATTTGAAAACCAAACAGATGTGTCGGATTTCTAGGGAATAAATTAGGAAATTCTATTTTTTAAAAATAAAATCTGAAATTACTATTTCAGATTTTAGTAGTTTTTGTTTTCTAGTCTAGAGATCTGCTGATCTGATTTGATTTGCTGGTTTTGGTGGCCTTCCTCTCCTATTTATCTTGTATTCGTCTCTCTTGAAATTTAATAAGAATGATTATTCTTCTTCTCAAAAAAACCTTCATGGTATCAGAGGCTCGTGCTCTTTTTCTATTTTTTTTTCTTCTGATGATGTTGTATAAGTCGGTGATGACCGGCGCCCAAGGAAATCCTACTATCTCTTCCAGCACTTCCGAAACCATTCTACCCAATCCCACTATTCCTCCCACGCCTATATTTGCCGATTACTATTCCCAGAATTCAGCCCTTTATCTCACGGTTACAAAACTCAATGGGCACAACTATCTCAAGTGGGCTCAGTCCGTAAAATTAGCGATCGATGGCAGAAGTAAAATGGGACATTTGACTGGCGAAATATCGAAACCTGCTGCTGGTGACCCTAATCTAAAAAAATGGCAATCCGAAAATTCTCTTGTTATTGCTTGGCTCGTCAATTCCATGGAACCTGCCATTTGAAAACCTTAGCTATTTCTTCCCACTGCTAAAGATGTCTGGGAGGCCGTTCGAGATCTTTATTCGGACTTAGGAGAATTCTTCTCAAATTTTTGAGTTGAAAACTCGACTTTGTAAATCCAAGCAGAATGATTGTGATGTTACTACTTATAACAACGAATTAGTAACGTTATGGTAGGAACTTGATCAGTGTAATGATGATGTTTGGGAGAATTCGAACGACCACGCTTGCCACAAGAAGAGAGAAAAACGACAGGGTTTACATGTTTTTAGCCGGCTTTAATCGGAGTTTGGACGAGGTTCGAGGCCGCATTCTTGGCAGGAAGCCATTGCCCTCTATTCGGGAAGTTTTTTCTGAAGTTAGACGTGAAGAGTCAAGGAGAAAAATCATGCTGCGCAACATCGAACCTGGTTTCAACCTGGAACCTGAGAGCTCTGCTCTTGTGTCAAGAGGTATTGATTCTGACAACGACTGGCGTAAGAAACTGTAGTGCGAGCATTGCAAAAAACCGTGGCATACGAAGGAGACGTGCTGGAAGCTTCATGGTAAACCAGCAAATTGAAAGCCAAAATCCAAACGTGACAGTTGCGCCTACCAAGCCACTGCTGAAGAGACTCAGGAGCCTTCTACCCACTCGGATGCAGTCCCTTTTACCAAGGAGCAATTAGAGCACCTATACAAATTGGTTCAATCTCCAAAACTGTCCTTAACTTCGTCTTGTTCTTTGGTACAGAAGGGTAAAACTCTTGCTACTGCATTTTTAGATGTTATTCCTAACTCTGTTCATCCTTGGATAATTGATTCTGGTGCAACTGATCATATGATTAGTTGTTCCAAACTTTTCTCATCCTATAGTCCGTGTGTAGGCAATAAAAAGGTCAAAATTGCAGATAGTTCACTCTCAGTAATTGCCGGGATAGGAACTATCAAACTCACTTCATTATTAACCCTCCATGATGTGCTCCACGTTCCCAATTTGTCTTGCAATTTGTTGTCCGTTAGTAAAATTACCTCTGATCATCAATGTCAACCTAATTTCTACTCTTCTTATTGTGAGTTTCAGGAATTGACCACAGGAAGGATGATTGGCAGTGCTAAAACAAAAAATGGACTCTATTATTTTGACGATGGACCTAACTTGAATAGACAATGTCAAAGTACTTGCTTAAATTCTGTTTTATAGGTTAGGCCATCCTAGTTTTCAGTATTTAAAATACTTATTTCCCTAATTTATTTCGGAATAAAAGTCCATCTTCTTTTCAATGTGAAGTTTGTCAATTTGCTAAACATCATCGTACATCCTTTCCCACCCAACATTACAAACCAACTACACCATTTACTGTGATTCATAGTGATATCTGGGGCCCATGTAGAACATCTACGTATTCTGGCAAAAAATGGTTTGTGACCTTTATTGATGATCACACGAGATTAAGTTGGGTTTACTTGATGAAGGAAAAATTTGAAGTAGAAACAATTTTCAAAGAATTTTACACCCTAGTACAAACACAATTTCAAAAAAATATTCAAATATTGCTAAGTGATAATGGTCGAGAATATTTCAAAAACTTTTTGGGCGAATTTTTTCTTGAAAAAGGTATTGTTCATCAAAGCTCTTGTGTCGACACTCCGCAACAAAATGGTTTGGTTGAAAGTAAAAACAAACACTTATTGGAAGTAGCTCGGGCATTGCTTTTTACCAATCAGGTACCTAAATATCTTTGGGATGAAGCTGTTCTTACTGCTACATATCTCATAAATAGAACGCCTAATAAAGTTTTAAGCTTTGAAACACCTTTTGATATTTTTCATAAGTTTTATCCAACAAATCGGCTTTCTTCTTCTTTACCACTAAAGATATTTGGTTGTACCGCTTTTGTTCATATTCATAGTCATAATCAAGGAAAACTTGAGCCCCGAGCCACAAAATGTGTTTTTGTTGGTTATGCTCTCACGCAAAAGGGGTATAAATGTTTTGAACCCATTTCCAAAAAATGTTTGTTACCATGGATGTTACATTTTTTGAATTACATCGCTATTTCACGCCTCATCTTCCGGGGGGGAAACCAAAACAAAGATTCGGCTGTGTTTCATGAGTTTTTCCAAACTGACGACTCGCAAAATCATCCTTCTCCAACTTTGATTATTCAACCTGAAAACCCAAGCTTTATTATACCAAGAGAAAGTGAGTCGAGTTTTCTAGATACTAAGAAGGCAGGTCTTCCTACAGTACCATCTCATGATGTTCATCATCCTATAATGACTAACAAAGGAGAAACAAAAAACAAAACTACAGCGTTGGTACCATTTGACATTGTCTACTCGTGACAGAGGACAACTCGAAAGAAAGGGTCTTCCAATCCTTTGCACTGCCCTGTAAACCCTCCAGGTAATGTCCTTACTGAGCCTTTACCTCATGTTCAATCCATTTCATCTTCAAGTTCTGAGTCCTTTAATTCTGAACCCAAGTCTGGTTCCAATCCTGAGTTCGATGATTCTGAACTTCCCATTGCTGTCCGGAAGAGTGTGAGGTCTTGCACCCAGCATCCCTTGTCCAATTATGTTTCATATGAAAATCTCTCACCTGTTTTTCGTACTTTGACCTCACAATTGTCTTGTATGGAGATTCTTAATACTGTGCAGGATGCTCTGAAAGTTCCTGAGTGGAAGGAGGCTGTCTTCGAGGAGAATGAAAGCTCTTGAAAAAAATGGCACGTGGGAGTTAGTTGATCTACCAAAAGGAAAGACAACTGTAGGGTGCAAATGGGTGTTCACAGTCAAGTATAATTCTGATGGCTCTCTAGAGCGGCATAAAGCTCGATTGGTTGCTAAGAGATTCACTCAGACCTATGGCATTGATTACTTGGAGACATTTGCCCCAATTGCAAAGCTAAACTCTGTAAGAGTTCTTTTGTTACTTGCAGCTAATCGTGACTGGCCTCTACAACAATTGGACGTAAAAAATGCATTTCTCAATGGAGACCGGGAGGAAGAAGTGTACATGGATGCACCTCTAGGATTTGGTGAAAAGTTTGGCACAAAGGTGTGTAAACTGAAGAAGTCCTTATATGGGTTAAAACAGTCACCAAGAGCTTGGTTTGAAAAATTCACTCAGTTTGTTAAAAGTCAGGGGTATACTCAAGGGCAAGGTGATCATACGATGTTTATAAGACATTCACAGGATGAGAAGATAATGATACTGATTGTATATGTAGACGATATAATTCTCACTGGAGATGACGTACTTGAGATGAACCAATTGAAGACTTCCCTCTCATCAACATTTGAGATCAAAGACTTAGGATCTCTGAGGTATTTCCTTGGAATGGAGGTTGCTCGGTCAAAGAAAGGGATTGTTGTTTCCCAACGAAAGTATGTTCTTGACCTCCTTAAGGAGACTGGGATGAGCGGTTGTAGGCCAACAGACACTCCAATAGATCCCAATCAGAAACTTGGAGATGACAAGGAAGATGATCCAGTGAATACAACTCGGTATCAAAAATTGGTAGGAAAGTTAATTTACTTATCACATACACGGCCTGATATTGCTTTTGCTGTGAGTTTGGTAAACTAGTTTATGCACTCATCCTACGAGAAACATCTTGAAGCAGTTTACCAGATTCTCAGATACTTGAAAAGTACACCAGGCAAGGGTTTACTCTTCTAGAAGACCACACAGCAGAACATAGAGGCATCCACTGATGCAGATTGGGCAGGCTTAGTTATTAACAGGAGATCCACGTTAGGATACTGTACTTATGTCTGGGGAAATATGGTCACATGGCGAAGCAAAAAACAGAATGTGGTTGCAAGGAGCAGTGCCGAGGTAGAATATAGGGCTATGGCTAACGGAGTTTGTGAGATATTATGGCTGAAGAGAATTCTTGAAGAGTTGCGGATGCCGGTGAACATGCTAATGAAGTTGTATTGTGACAACAAAGTTGCCATAAGTTTTGCTCAAAATCCAGTACAACATGATCACACGAAGCATGTAGAGATTGACAGACACTTCATAAAAGAGAAGATTGATAGTGGAGATGTTTGCATGCCTTTTGTTCCTACTACTCAACAAATAGCCGATATCTTCACCAAAGGACTTTTCAAACCTAGTTTTGAGCTCTTTGTAAGCAAGTTGGGCATGATAGATATCTACGCTCCAACTTGAGGGGGGGTGTCGGATTTCTAGGGAATAAATTAGGAAATTCTATTTTTTGCAAATAAAATCTGAAATTACTATTTCAGATTTTAGTAGTTTTTGTTTTCTAGCCTAGAGATTTGCTAATCTGATCTGATCTGATCTGATTTGATTAGATTTGGTCTAATTTGATTTGCTGGTTTGGTGGCCTTCCTCTCTTATTTATCTTGTATTCATTTCTCATGAAATTTAATAAGAATGATTATTCTTCTCAAAAAAACCTTCTAGAAGTATTCATTTTAAACCCTGATTCAATTGAAGCAAGTGAAGCATTGTGGAAATTGTTGACTTTTAGTACAATCTCAACTTGTCAAAATGAATTCATGTCAAGGGCTGAAGTTTTTTGGCGTTATGATTGGAACTCCAGTGTTGAAATCAAAGAATAATATAAAATTGAGAGAGGAGCTTTGTTGGAACCTTGTTCTCTCTCTCTCTCTCTCTCTCTCTCTCTCTCTCTCTCTATATATATATATATATATATATATATATCGGGCAGAGCTTCGAGTGACTTGTTAGGGCTGTTGAAGAGCAAAGAAAAAAGTCACTTGAAGCGTGCGCCCTAGCCGAGCGGTCCTCGCCTGTACAAGCAAGCAGATTAGCTCCCTCATTCTCTTATTGTGCCGGCAGGCCTGGGCAAGCGAGTTAGGGTTAGATTGGAGGGAGAGGGACTGCGAATGTCCGTCCCATGAAGCACAATATATATAGATTCTCTACTTATATTCATTCAATATATGTTTTATACTGTCTAGTTGCCCAATGGCCTGCATTATTATAGAATAATATTGATTCTTTATTTTTCTCTAAATTGAAAACTAGACACTGGTTCTTACATGCCACACAAAGCAATATATGGTTTACTGGTAAATAATGGTAAAATTGCAATTTGGTTAACTATTTATTGAATTCATCAAAATTTTATAGTATATCTCCATTGTAATGATATCTGGAACATGACAATTGGCATGCCTACCCAATGCTTGTATCTTTCAGGTCGGAGGGTCGCATTTAGGTACAGAATTCAGCAGTCAAATTGGAAGCTCTATGCAAGCAGACAGAGGATCTGCTTGGATTCCTGGTCTACCAGAGAATACAGCTGGAACACAATTTCCAGGACCACCACCATCACTCTCTGGTCAGATGGGATTGGGCAATCAGCCTCCTCACTCCTCACCAGTAATCTGTTTACACTCAGTTTCCATGCCAACTTTAAATATTATGACTGGCTCAAGTTATTTTACTTCAGACTGACTTTAGTTTTTGGTGCTTTTGTAGTTGACTCCTGATATGGAAAAGGCACTGCTTCAGCAGGTTATGAGCCTGACGCCAGAACAAATTAATCTCTTGCCTCCAGAGCAACGAATTCAAGTGCTTCAGCTGCGGCAGATGCTGCGTCAATGAAATGACAATTTGATAAATTATCAATTCTTTCTGAAGGGAAGCAGCAGTGCATTAGCCTTTTTCTTTGTCTGTGATTGTGGCAGGGATGGAAACGCCATCTCCAGCAATCTCATTAATCAGCCTGAGTCAAAAGTGTAAAGCCAGCAATGCATATGGCATAGTATCCAAGACAAATTGCTGCTCAAGTTTGTGTTTGGCTGCTGCTATATTTCTCTGCCCATTTTGCATTTGGCCCATTTTGTTGCTGAGGTCCTCCTGAACTCATCTTCTACTCAATAGTGTCGACTCTTTATTTCATTTGGATTTCAGATATTTATGTGTATGTTGAATATGGTTCTTTGCAATTACACTTGCTTTTGGGAGTTTGCATTTCCCATTAAGTGACAAAATTGTTAATTATATGCCATAGAACCAAAGTTGGTTCCTTCAAAAATTATTGCCAATCATTGCGATATTCCGAGCGTAAAGTTGTAAGTTAAGATCTGAGTCATATGAATAGCCGCATGTGTCCAGGTATTATTATTAACCCCCAATGACAGCAAGTGCTTGTGGTGATCATTGCATTTGAAAAGAGATGATAGTAACAAACTGTTTCATTATCCAGTCGTTGCTGTTTGATACTTGAAGAAAAGAATCAGCAGGTAGTGCCCCTCAAAAGGGAATACATTGGCTTTTTGTTTGATTAAATTCTAATCATATGTAGCTAAATACAGAGAAACAACCCCACTTCCATGACTTTGGTCTATCACCTTTGATTTTGACCACCATCTTAAAGACTAGAATGTCTCATCTTTTGATTCATGTAATTAGGTATGCTTACAATGTGTAGGTAAAAATCTCAAAGAACTAATAAAATTTGAGGCATACAATACATCCTGGAACTGAGAGTAGCATGGTATCAGGTTTTATCAAAAAAACTACTTTACATCCCGAACTGCAACGTCTAGTGTAGACATTCTTCTTCAAAAGAAAGTAGTACCACATTTTCAGAGATAATCTCCCTCTCTAGTTTGTTGTCTTCTCGTTTTCACATTTTATCTGTTCTCTCTTCTAAACCTTGCACTTCTTTTTTATGGTACCTGTGTTTATTAGCATTTTAACACCCTCTCTATTTTTTATTTTTTTTCAACTTTCCTCTGAAATATTTGGTTTTTGTTTCTTTCATTAACACCATCTCTAGTCGAAATGTGCAAATCACTTATTCCTACAATCATGTCTTGCAACTTGTACTTCTCATCTTCACGATCCCATAGTTTTCATAGTTGCACCTGCACGACATGAAGGACATATATATATATATATATATATATTTTTTTTTTTTCATTTAAAATTTTTTCTAGTCTAAATCTTAATTGAAGGACATCACAAAAAAGTTCTTAATGTTACTCTCTTTTGAATTTTTTTTTTTTTTTGTAGGTAATGTGTGTGTAGAGAGAGAGAGAGAGAGACTGTCTTAAGAATGCTTGAAATTGATTGAAAAAATAGAGAAAAAGTATCCTCAAAAGGCTTTAATAAATATTTAGATCTCAATTAAATAGTTACAACTAGTTTATACTCTATAGTTCATCCAAATATAAAACTCCCAAATTATCTATAGGACTTTTTTACATTGATGCCTCAAAATAAGAGGGAAAAAAATCATCAAAATTAATAAAAAAAATTGTGTTTGTTGAACAAAAGAATATTTATCAGAAACAGTTAAATTAAGATTTTCATATAAAAATTATGAAATAAGATTAATATTTTTATTAAAATAATGTCAAAAGTATATGTAAATATTTTTCATATAAATGATGGTAAAAAAATGTATAAAATGTGCCGAAATGAGATGAGTCTCATGCATAACACATGCAAAGATTGTAAATTGTTTAATTATAACAAAAAAAATCTAGCCATTAGATCTAATTTATTCTTCCTTTTGGTTAATAATATGATCAAACTTTAAATTTTTTATTTTATAGCCTTTCAAAAATATATTTAGTTATAATTTATTTTATAGATTTTATGGAAATTTATTTTTTTTATTGAATTTTGTATTGCCCCTAGTAACATAGCATCCCAGCCCCACCCCTGTAGTCGTGCATATTAAATTCGGACATGTTGCATAAACGATTTTTTAAGTATGCTCTAATATATATATATATATATATATATATATATATATATATCACGTGTCCATAAAATAATATTTCATTTCCCCAAAATCTTGTAGCCGAAGTCATTTCAAAGGTCCCTCATTCGGCAAACTAAAGTTTGAAGGAACTCAGACGAAACAGCAAGAGTCAGCAACGCCATGGGCCGAGATTGACTAATAATGACCTGACTGATTCCCCTGAGCACGAGGCAATCCAAATGTACCATTAGTTCAATGCGTGCATTCTAAGGATTGATATTCATATTCACCATATATGTGAGAATAATACAAGTAGTTGAAGTATCAAGATATGAATATAGATACAAAAATGGGAAAATACCATAGTGAGCACAACACAAACTAATTCCAAAGTGCTTTTTACAATGGCAAAATTTCATCTCTAGAACTTGTGAATGCGCAATGAAGGATGCTCCTCCCTTACAAACTACATTTGAGTTCATCCAATATATATATATATATATATATATAGCAGAAATACAAGAAAGCAATGAATGCCCCCCAACATGCAGCTGAGACTTGAATCAGTGAAGTTTCCATTGCAACCCAAGACCAAATTCAGAGTTGAAATTGTATTTTACGAATATTGCTGCGGAAAGGGGTATTTGCATGGTCATAAGTTGCACCACAAGAAGCCTACCCTTGGTAGCTTATTCATTTGGGAACATTAACTTGAATTCCAATGACGGGAAACAATAATGAGCCCAATAATTTCAGCTTCATTCATGCCTACGTTCTACAGTAACCAAAGGGAGGAACAATCAACCATGCTGTGATACAACTGAAAGACCATCCATCAACCTGCTTGGAATAATGAAAAATAAAAATTAAATTAGATCAAATTATGATTGCATTTTTTCAACAAAAAAATTGATGTTTGTCAGATCTAGGCAATAAAACAGTTTTACACTGTTAGAATAAAGATATTTGCAGTGATATAGATGTCTACTTGGAAACTTCACTAAGATTACAGGAAATTCATCCCAGAGCACTGGCAAATACTCTATGAAAGATCATAGTTTTGAAAACGTGTATCGGAAACCGTATTGTTTTTTAAAAAATATGTATCATAGATACGTGTAATTTTTTTAATATAAAATATATATATATATATATATATATATATAATGTTTACAATAATACAAATAACATTTCAATTTTTTTTGAAAGTATAAATAACATTTCAATTTACTTGTCATACAAATTAAATATGTAAATTATTATTATTTATCCAGCAATTAAAAATCAAAGTAGTACCATGCATAGTTGTCTCGTTTTTCAAATGTATTGTATCACGTTATATATTATAAATACACAATGTATCAAATGTGTATAAAACAACAAAAATTACATTTGAACTCAATTATAAAAAAAAAAAAAAACTTAAATTTCATACGATACAAGAATCAAGATCTATATATACTACGGGTTTCAAACCAAAATTTAAAAATCCAAGTTTCCAATATAATTCATGAAGACAAAATCCAAAATTATTCATTTTTATAATCCATCTCATTTTTTAATATCCAATTTTAATAGCATCAATATCATCACAACCATCATCATCAGATGCTAACAATTTTTCACTTATTTTTTCTTCTTCAACTTCTTGTATGTGCTCACTCCTCATCCACATCTTTTAAAAATGCTTACTTTCCTTCTTTCTTGTTTGAGGAAATATCCCTAGGCGCTACAAAGAGGCAATATAAAACCAAACAAACAAAAAATGTTTTCATATATATAACAAAACTACAAAAAAAGAGGTCAAAACAATATTGTCTATCCTGATTGCCAGTACGGCACATATCATGCGAATCGAAACATATCGTACGATACGTATCATGTAATGTAAGATGCGGTGCAAAAAAATACAACTATAAGACATGTATCGTTTTATATTCATATCGAAACATATCGTAAGTTACTAACAACTATGTGAAAGATATAATGTCATAACAAGAGCTTAGATGTACATCTTGTCAAAAGGATTGAATAATTAGGGGTTACCTGATGTCTGAACTAAAAAACCTTCCCCGCACTTGAGATTTGAGTTCATTATGAAGCACATAGTTTTCAGAAGCTTTTGGATAATGACAAATAAAATGATCAAATATAAAAAGCCATAGTTTGCTTAGCCAACTCTAAGAGGTACAAAATAGTTGAGCAGGAGAGGAAAGATGGTGCCATTCTATTTTTGGATGAGTTCTTATTAAGATGGGCATTCTACATTTCCAATTTTGAGGTCACAAAAGATGCAGCCAGGTTACTGACCTTAGGGAAAGACATTGACCCGTATAAGTATTTTTTTCTTCTTCTTATTGTATAAATATAGTTAATTTATTTTTTTTGTTCTGACACCACATTACTGACCCTTAGGGAAAGACCTAACAGGAAAAGTAGTGATGGGGAACACAAAGGAATTGGGTGACCAATTTGAAATGAAAATTAGGGTTTAGAATTACTTTTAGTTATTGTATACTTTCTTATTTTTAAGATTTTACAGTAATTTTGGTAATTGCTATTATGGTATTTTAAGACTTATTTCCTGTCATTTAGGAAGTTTTTATTTTGGCAAGTTTAATTAGGATTTGCCTATATAAAGGCCTTTGATGTAATAGAATAGGTAGATTTGAATTATTGAATATTTATATTGAGATTGTGATCTCTCTAGTTCTCTCTTAAGCTACCCTCTGGATTTCTGTCTTTGTTCTTCTCTTCTCCTCTCTCTTTCTATTCCATTTTCACTCGACTGATCCTCATCATCATCACAATACTATTCACAATAATATCACAGCAAACGCAGCAACCGTCTACAATCGAAACACACGTGGATCACTGTTGCAAATACCAGTGTCATCGCGACCATCATCTTCCACAATCACGGCCGAGTTCCTCACTGCCGTTGCAGAACCTTCATCATCAAAGACATACTGATCCGGCACCAGATTGACAAAGACTCCACCATCGTCCGTTGCATCATCACTCTGCAATCTTTGTTAATCGTCACCATCACAAAGCCTCCATCGCAGCTGTTCATCATCATTGTAGAGTCCAGAATCCAACACTAAGATCATTGCACCGTAGTTGCTGCAACATCACAGTCAAACTCCATCATCAACCAAATTCCGACGTTTGCCCTAGACCGTGATTAGTAGCACCATCTTGCATCGCCTCCATTGCCCAAATCTACCTGTCATCATGTTTAACCATAACACAACCACATAGCCTTCTTTGCATCTCCCAGTCGCAATCAACAAACAGAGGTCAGCCTTCAACGAGTAGTTACTATAATCAGGTCCCAATTATCATCACACTGGTTTCCATCGCCAACTTATCACCCGTGGTCAATTTCATCTCATCATCATTGGTCATCATCACCTCACCATCACTGTTGGTTGTCGTCGACATCATCCCGTGCAAGCTATCATGAAGCCCACTCACAACAGACGAGAACAAAGGAACATCGTTGCTTGCTGTACCCAACTTTCACCACCATAAGCCACCTTCATTGCTGTTTCTTCACTTGCGCATGGTTTATGTAAACAAGGTCAAGGCTTGAAGTCCTAGAGTTGCTTCAGAGGAAAGGGTTTAAAACAAGGCCTCTGGTAATAACCTACCACCTTTTAATTCAGAAAGCCCAACCTGTCTACACTCGTTGCCAGCCCATTTAACCAATACTTTTTACCCAACCTCCTCTTTTTTTTTAACCCAAGCCCAGATTATTTTTTGCCCCAACCTTATTCCCTTAGACCAACAGCAATCAGTTTAGCCCAAGCTTACAAATAAAAAAAAAAAAGGCCCTTTGGGACCTTGGAAAGGTATGCATACTCTCTCGAAAATTGTGATTAATATTTAAATTCAATCTTGGTGAGCTAGTAAATTTGGAATAAAGGTCCTTTAAAGCTGCTTCATACCACACTTCGTTTGCATTTGAATTATTTTCCATATCATCATTCTCATTTTTGCTTCTAACTCTCACAATGTAGCTTTGATTTTTGTTTCATTTATCCTTTTATTCTTTTTTAATTTTCATAGTATTTTTCTTGAAAAAAAAAAATCCACAGATTCTTCCTAAACCAACGACCACCTTTGGTCCTTCTCACCATTGCATGTGAATTAGTTAGTTTTATTTTTATTGAGCCTTTCACCATGACCATTCGAGATGTGATGAACAACCAAGAGACCATGGCAAAAGACATTCATATAATAAAAACAAATGTAGCCAACCTTCAACAATCAGTGGACCAACTCCGTGAAGATATGACCCAACGCTATTCTCAATTGGACAGACAATATCCCCAAATCCTCAAGCATCTAGAAAATCATCATGTTGAAGACCATAGATATGACACATCTATATCTCACACACCATCAAGGGGATAATTTAATGGTAAACAAGATGACAAAGGAATTTTGTATAGGCCACTCACACAAGCAAAGTTCCAAGATCGATTTCAGAGACATTCCACTGAATTCTCCAAAGTTGATTTCCAAACTCATGATGTGTGGTGTAATTTACCTAATCCTCAAGATAAGGATCCTTGGTCACACATGAAATACTTTCGCATTGGCATTTCATTTGGCAAACTGATGTATAGGTTCACCATCGATGGTCGTAGTCGCATTAACATGGTCTCACCGTCTGCTCTTTCTAAAATGCAACGACAACTTGAACCTCATCACCAACCGTTTATGATAAGCTAGATCAATAACACAACTGTAACGGTCACGGAAAGGTGTCTAGTTTCAGTTCCTTTTAGTGAAAATTATCATGAGACGGTATGGTGTGATGTAATTCCTATGAATGTTAGTCATGTGATTCTTGGTCAACCTTGGATGGTTGATCTTGGAGCGACTCTCAATCTAGAAGACAAAACTTGTAGATTTGAATTTCGGGGAAAAAACTTTTTCGTATCAACATCTAAATCCAAAGAGAATAAAAAGGCGGAACAACCTAAGCTTTCTCTTCCTATTATTTGTGACCTTAAATCTAATTGTGAAGTCTCTAGGTCAATTCCTCATACCCCAGCTGACCCAACACTCTCTATCTTACATCACACTTAAGTGTGAGCATATAGGGAGAATATTTGATCCCATGAGTGAAGAAATGAGTCTTAGCCTAAGCACACGTGGGACATACCAAAATTCCTAATGAGTCATTCGAATCTACAATTATCCCAACTTTTGAGTCCCTAGTTCCAACCCAAGAGTCTATTGATGATAGTTTTGCTTGTTTCCACTCTTTCTTCAGACTATTGTATCGAGTCTACATTTGTATTGCCTTCCTTGATAAATTGTACATCTAAATCCATTGGCACATTCTCAACAATTCTTAAAATTGGACCTAATGCTTATTTACTTGACATACCATTGGATTTAAATATTGGTTCATTTTTCAATATAGGGGGCATGCTATCTAATCAAGGTACTTTGGAGCCTCGTGTATCTCTTAATGGTCTTCTTGCAGGTGGAGTTACTATTTCTCCAATATCAGATCCGATGCCTACCCTACTTCCTCAACATATCATAGATCATGTGGAGTTTAGTATTGCAAACCAAGCCGAACACTTTGCAGGATCTGACGAACATTCTTTGCTTAATGATTTACTTTGTTTCCGTGGTTGGAGCTATTGTTCTACCTCTACCTATTGGGTTCTAGTCTCTGTGTTATGCCTTGAAGATTCGCAACTTCTGCAGCAATTCCACTTCCACAACTCGCCAAAGTCGAGGTTTTTTAGCAGGGGAGAAATGATGGGGAACACAGAGGAATTGGGTGACCAATTTGAAATGAAAATTAGGGTTTAGAATTTATTTTTAGTTATTTTATACCTTCTTATTTTTAGGATTTTAAAGCAATTTTGATAATTGCTATTATGGTATTTTAGGGTTTATTTACATCATTTAAGAAGTTTTTATTTTGGAAAGTTTAAGTAAGGTTTGCCTATAAAAAGGCCTTTGATATAATAGAATAGGTAAATTTGAATTATTAAATATTGATATTGAGATTGTGATCTTTCTGGTTCTCTCTTTCTTCTCTCTCAAGCTACTCTCTGTTTTTCTCTCTTTCTTCTTCTCTTCTCCTCTCTCTTTCTATTCCATTTTCACTCTACTGGTCCTACACCAGGAAGTGCCCATTATATTTAAGCTATGGATTTCCTGTATCGTTAAAAGACATTGTAATCATCTACTATCAGCGAAATCTTAACTAAAATACATAAAAATAAATAATAAAAAAAACCTATAGGTTACCTTGATTGGACATATGCTGTGTAGAATATCATCCAGTCACTTCATAGAAAAATTGGAATAAATTTGTTAACCCTTATTGACGTAAGGATGATCATCCTCCTCAAAACTTGAAAATTCGGATTCTTCACTATCCTCCCAATCGAGGTGTTCAGATTCATCTCCATCTGAACCCATCCATGAAGCCTCTTCTTCATTCTGCACATGAAAATAATATTATTTTTTTCACTTGATATTGTTAGAAAATATCCTCCGTTTTTACCTATCAAAAAAAAATTAAAAAATATCCCCTGTTCAGTTTCATTCTCTCTTTCAGCTTCCTTTTTTTTTCCCTTTTTATTTTTCCTTCTTAGCGAGACCGTTGGTACTATTTAGCAAGAAAATTTGATAGTACTACAACTCCCCGGAGGAATGCATATTGAAAACCCAAAAACCACCACGAACGCATAAACATATCCCTGGGATCCAGAATACAAGACTTGTCATTAAATATCAGGCAGTGCAAAACAGAATAACTCACTTGGGTGAACTCTGAGGCATGATTGAACTCCCCATTTTTCTCTAAGTTCCCAGTATTCTCATCCTCTACATCTTTAGAATCACCCTGTGGAAAATTAGTGAGAATATTTTAAGTTTATTTTGAAAAAAAAAAATGAGAAGTCTAATGATGGCGATGATTAGGTCAATAAACTACTAGTAAGTCAGAGATGACAATTTCATGATAAATCCTTCTGGTTATAAATGCATCACATTCCATAAATATAAAAACAAGAATCAAAATTTAGCACAACCTGTTCTTTTAATCATTATTAAATTATTATAAATAAAAAGCAATGCAACTGTATCTCAATTATATGGTACTCAATCGTGGAAATTGCTCACATAGATAAGGGAAGGGTAGAAGATCCCATATGCTTCCATAGTGAATGCATGAATAATTTAGAAACACTAAAGTACAACTACACCCTATGTGAAATGGTTAAGAATCTAGTCAAGGCAATTAAGATAGTAATGGAGGAGGATTTATCGAAGACGAAAGCCATTTTCACTAAGATCTTTTTCTCATACTTTGGAACTACTCCTGGTTTTCAAGCTGGGTTTTTTTGTAGCCAATCAATATATTCAACTATGGCCTCACCCATATACAAAAACAAAATGAACTCCTAATAATTGTTAAGATCTTGCAAAGGCCGGTATGATCTCAGGAAAGTCAGCGAGCATGTCAAGATTTAAATGTGCAAGTAAACCATGCTTTTTAAGAAAGCAATTTAACATGGATTTCTTGGAAATTAATGCTTGTAATGCTTCATCAAGTAGTACATACATTAAATTATCTTCCAAATCATTGCTCCATTATAACTTGGAAATCATGGGTTCAAATCGTAGAAATAGTCTCTCTGCTCACAAGGGTAAGGTTGTGTTCATCTAACTCTCCCTAGACCCTATAGTGGCAGGAGTCTCGTGCACTGGGGCTGCCCTTTTATCCCTTAAAGTTAGTATTGGATATAGCCTCTAGATTAGGAAAGCCTACACTTTTCTGAGTGAGTTTACTTGAACAGTGAAGAATGGCAAGCATAGCCCCATTAATTTAAATGATATGGGTCCAGTAGAAGTAAAGTACATAAACTTGATTTATTTGCTGTTTGATGCAAAGATCTTTGTTTGTCATGATTACCAGCTTGGGCCTTCTCATTTCCAGGATAAAGGTTTCCCAGTACTGTCCCCCCCAAAAAACCACCTCCCCCCCCCCCAAAAAAAAAAAAAAAAAACCCCAAAACAACAGGTGAAACTATTTAACATACAGGATCCATGCAGAACTCCAACTGTTAGTCACAGTTCATAACTCTTAAGTATTATTAATGGTTTTTTTTTATCAGTATAAGTATTATTATGGTTGAAAATACGCTTATTGATAATTAAGTGATCCATATACGATATACTTTTTAGGGTAGAACATCTTCAGGGAATAATCTATTTAGTTTGTACCAAGAAGTCAAATCAGTGAAATTTAACTGCACCAAAATGAAGTTAGCTACGAGTGTATCATTTTCAAGAGGGATTCCCAAATTGTCCACACATCGGATCAGATTATTAATTGGCTGTGGTTTTCTGTGAGAACACTCTTAAGGATGAGTTCCTTAGAAAAGTTATGGAAAGATCTATAGTTATTGATTTGATATATCACAATAAGGTCCAGGTTCAGGTTAGAAAATTTCAATTATGACTAGGCATTGATAGTAAAATGATACTGGCTAAATTATACTTACTTTTACTGACAAACTACACGTACCTCTCTTCTGGTCCATTTTCTTCCAAAATGACCAAAGTGCCCCTTTTATTTTATTTTTTTTAATTTTGAATTTTTTTTTCATTTTCAAATAAATATTGATTAAAACATCAAAAATAAAATATATGTTATTTACTTTAAATTTACTTTTATATAAAATGAAAAATTAACAAAAAGTTGAAAAAATTTAGTCAAAATTGAAAAACTATTAAAAAAAAAAAACATGAAAAAGGTATTTTTGTCTTTTGTGAAAAAAAAAAAATTGGACAGGAAGGGAGGAATGTATAGTTTGTCAATAAAAGTAGGGGAAGATAATTTCAGAAATCTCAGAAAAGGCCTTTGTAATTGTCAGAAACCTTAGGGATGTCGATATAATTTATCCAATAATATATAATAGCATAAAATTCTACACTTATATGAGGTTCAAGTTAAGTAAAGCTGAATATATCAAACACATCGGCAATCCATGCACTAGTTACAGCCCAAGGTAAAAGGAAGATCTTGCCACAATTTAGATGACACAATTGAGCAATAAATAGGAAAATTATAAGGTGTGAAATATGCATCTAAAATTCAAGAAAATAGACCCAGCAAAGATTAAATCTCGAATGCTATGTGAGTGCACATGTATAATGAATAAAGTAGGAAATCTGCACTTACTATTTCTTTTCTCATCTGCTCTATGGTTTTCTCCAGTTCAAGAATGTGCTGACTGAGAGCCTATACAGCAGACATTTCAAGAAAATGTGAGACAGAGGACATAGTTTTTTGAATAAAAAATAAAAATTGATATGTTAGTAAGCAGAAATTGGCGAGTGTATCATGAACCTCAATATCATTATTTACATAATACCAATATTTTCCTTTGACATGTGTAGTATATAATAGCAATATTGGGTAAAAGATGAAAACACCGTGCCAAGCCTTAGCTTCACTGGTTTCTCCACCACCCAAAAAGGTGGTTGAAGGTTCAAGTCCCAAATGGGATGGGTGTGTGATTGTTACTTATCCAAAAAAATAAAGAATTGAAAAAACCTCGTGTCGCTGTATGGCCACTGCACGCTTCAATGCTTTTGCCTTTGTCAGAAGGTTTCTTGGCCTCAGGCTAATGGGCCGCTGATAATTCTTTCCACGATAGTAAATAAGAGCATAACCTTTTGGGACTCTTTCTATAGCAACTAGTATCCCGTCACTCTCATATTCTAATAATCTGGCTGTTTCTTCAACATACGACTTTTGTTTGGATATCAGCTTCACAAGTTCTCTATGCTTCCAGTGCAAATGCATATTCTCAATAACACCATCAAAAACACCACGAATGCCTGGTAGATTACCATACAAACCATCAGTTCTTCATTTTTGAATATAATGGAACAATAAGAAGGGGAAAGCAAGTGGGAGCGGGGTGTTGAGACTCCCCTTCTGGATTTAAGGATGATTTTTTGAAGTTGTTCTATTTTTGGGTGAAAAAAGAATACCCTATGTATGTAGGTCCTTTTGTAGATTTTTTTGGGGGAAATAGGGCTTTGACTTTAGTGTCAATTTCACTTTGTAAATACTAAATAGTCCCCTCCCCCTCCCCAGTTTATTTATATATCATATCACACTTTTACTTATTTAAAAAAAAAAAGGTTTCTTAATTAAAGAATGAGAGTAGAACTCTCCTATCAGTTTGGATGTGGATCTCAAATAAATGGAGTGGAGTACTCTCTCTCTCTTATAATCTTCTTGAGTTCTCCTGCTATGTAGTCATTCACAGCACCTCTTGATTACCAAAATCTGAATCAAAGGCCTGAAAATCATTTTTCCTTTTTGATTAAAAAGAAATCCACTAGAAAGAGCCAACAGGATGAAACCCATGTACACCACCTGACCAATGTAGTTCTGACCTAAAATACAAGAACTATAGGTTGTTCTACATCAGGACTGAATATATATATATATATATATATATATTAAACTGAGGAAAACTCACCAAGAGGCAAGTACGCCTTCATTCTTAAACCAACCCTGCGAAACATGAACCGTTCCTCATCAGTGATTGTTTCTTGGTCATCAAAAGGACCAACAGGAACCATGGATGCTTCTATCTTAGATAATAGTCTCTCGGCTCTAAGCTTCTTGGCTTGCGACTGTTCAAGAATTCAAAATCCAACCAAGTCAAACATGTATTGAAGCAACAAGGCACTAATGTTAGCAAAAATAAAGGGCAATCCTAGTGCACAAGACTCCCACCGTCTCACTACGAGTCTGGCGAGGGTTAGATGTACACAGCCCTACCCCCACCAGCGAAGAAGCTGTTTCCACAGCCCAAACCCGTGACCTTCAGGTCACAATAGAGCAACTTTACTCTTGCACCAAGGCCTGCCCTCAATGTTTGCAACAATAAGAATAAAAAATATTTAACCACAAGAACCCAACAAGCAACCAGTAGTCCCTGCTATTTGTTCAAGCAGAAACAAAATACAGGAACAGTTGCATAACAATAATATTATATGTACTCTACAGTCTACATGTTAATATGAAAAGAAAGATGCTAAAAAAGGACTCTAATGCTGATGTAATCAATTGATGTTGACATACATGCTGAAAACAACAAAACTACAAAATAACTAGTTTACCCCCCAGCTTATCCTTCAAAAACAAGGAACTTGTTCCTCTATAGTACAATAATGACTTTCTCATCAATCATTTCAATTACATGCATCCTCTTTATCTTAAGTGCTTTATCTCCAAAAGACAAGGCAATGACGAAAATAAACAAGGAGAATAAATTTTCTGAAACAATTATTCCAATTCTTGACATTATGTCACCTAACCATTTTTCTGACTATTCCGGATATGCAGATCTGTTAGTTAAGCAACTAAACAAGATCAGACCTTACATCCCATGTTTGAAGAAGGGGGGGGGGGGGGGGGGGGGAGAGAATAAAGTAAAATAATCCAAGACGACCGTTAAAAGGTGTCCCAAATGTAATTTTCTGACTGCCATATAACCAGAGTAGTTTTTTTTTCTCCTTTTGACAAGTAAATGGCTTATAAACAGACTTAGTTGTGAGATCATCAAACACATCATTTTTTTTCTTTCAATTACTAAAAGCAACTGCATTGATAATGCCATAAATGTTACAAAATGGCATACTTACAATGGCTAGTTTATGTTCAATTTGCTTGACTACCCTGGCACTCTTAGCTCTGGAAGCTTCTTCTATCATCTTCTCACGTTCTGCAGCAGATATTTCTCTTCCCCACTGAGCTTGAGCCTCATAAAACTCAGCCAAAGTACCTGCCAATGCCTGTCCAGGTACACCCCTCGGTATTACTTCTGCTGTCCCACTCCGCATTTTCTCTTCAACATCTTGAATCTGTTTGGTCATTTCCTGTCTTTCTGCTAAAGCAGTAGCCACACTTGTCGGGAGGAAATCCTTACCCCGGTATATGACAATATAATATTTATTTCTGAGCAGTAAGACACCTCCTGTTAGTTTCTGTCAAGTAGTTCAAATGTTAGAACCAGTGCATCTTGATTGTTCAAAAAAAAAAATCTTTTACTTTTAGATACAGCATGTCTTAACAATATACCAATAAATAAATAATGGCTGTAAGGTCAATTTTATATTGATGCAGTAGCAATATGCCAATTTTAAAATTTTAATACAAGTCTTGCCTAATATATATCATGAGAGAATAAACAGTTCATGTAATTCACCAAGCACAGAAAATAATAAATTGCATCAATTAAATAGAATGTGCTTATTATTTATTCATGGGTCAATAATATTTTCCAGTGGAACTCTAGCAAAGATGAAAATTACTTATTTTAGTGCTCTTATGAATGCTGGACCCCATGTTGATGCCCAGAGTAAACCTCAGGGATTTTGTACAACTAACGGCCAAAGGTTAGGAGAGGATCTTGGAAATAAGACCTAAGTTAAGGTTACCATTCAATGCTAGTGATCTGGAGATCAACTCAAATTGCAAAACCCTAGTAATGGAATATTCCCGTTTCAAGATATAAGATTTAACAATCAGAAATGCTTTTTTGTCTCCTATTTTCCTTGAGAAAATCATCATAACGATTGAACTAGATATGATAGAAAGTGATGTACAAATTGAACACACTAAAGCACATCAACAAAATTGTATTGGCTCCATCCTCTTTTCCTTATAATCCACTTTACTGAAATGCATTTGAAGTTCTTTCTTGTCATATGGATTCAACACATACACTTATGATACATAAAGCATATAGGGAATTTTAATATTTTAAACAAGACCCCTAAAAATCTAGTAGGAATATAGAAAGTAGCATTTCCATCTTGTCTTGCATGTTAAAAAAAAAAAATTAATTATTTGGCCTTTAAATTGATCACTTCACATTAGCATTACCCTTCAAGTTCCCATTGTCCATAATGTATTAGCAACTTATCCTTCTCTACAGGTAAAGTAGGCAACGTAAAGATCTTAGTCCTTTAAAGATATAATTTTAAATTCCAAGTGGCAAAACAATTTACATAAACAAGACAACCTGTTTATAACCTCTTTGATTTTCCATTTATAGGTGAGCATCCCTTGAGAAACTCTGTTCTCTAGAAATTTATGCCACAGTTTCTCAAATTTGGTTTTCCACTTCTTTCATTCATGTCTATCTGTGAACATTTTCTTATTTCAAAGTTATCATCCATAGTAAAATGCTTACAAATGTACAAATAGAAGACTACAGGAAAATAATAAGTAAAACCAATTCTCTGTCTATGGATGCAAATGAACCAAGCTATTATGAGCAACTTAAACTTGGCTTAGTAATCAACATGAAGCTCAAACGCACACTAGAAGGATGAGTAAGACCTTTGTTGGCGTTGCTCAACTATTGAAACTCTCTCTATCCTGTGAATCTAGAGTATGGCCAGTGGAGGATGGTTTGTTTTGAGTTATTGGATAAGATAGTGGGCTTTGTAGAGATTTTTCACAATCTTGTTTGGTAGGTCTTTTCGATCAAAAGGTCTTACACGAGGGCGTCTGCTGTCCCCTTTCCATTTCATTATTTTGAAGGAGCTTTTAGCCATATGCTGAGGGCAGTGGAGGCTGCATTGTTGGGGGGTTTCGGGTGGGGAATGTTAAGAATCAGCCTCTAGAAGAGACCCACTTTCTTTTCCATGATGACACGATGCTGCTTTGTCAGGCAGTGGAAGACCAGCTTAAATATCTTTGATGTCTTCTCTTATGTTTCAAGGTGGTGTTGGGATTGAATTGAAGATCGATCAGTGGAAAAATGAGTTAATTCCCATGGGAGAGGTGGATGGGATGGAGCGGCTCACTAAAATTTTGGGCTGCAGGGGGTAAACTTTCATCTTCTTACTTGGGTCTACCTTTGGGGGTCCTCTTTCAAGGCTACTTTGGCTTGAGATACAGTGGTTGAATGATTTAACAGAAGGTTGGACCGTTGGAAGAGATAATGCCCTTTTAAGGGGGGAGGCTAACATTGATCAAAGCACTCTTTCTAGTCTCTCAACTTATTTCAAGTCTTTATTGCCAATTCCAAATAGTGCTGAAAGCTTCAAAAAGATTTTTATGACGCAAGTTTGGGGACAAGTTTGCATATCATTTGGTGGAGGTGGACTAGAAGAAGTTTTTCCTTCCCTTCAGGGTCTAGGATTAGAGATCTAAGGAATATTGATTTGGCTTATTAGAAAATGGCTTTGGAGGTATGGCTGAGAAAGGAATAATTTATGGAGGAGTGATGGAAATGAAATATTAGTGAGTGTGGTGATTGGCATACAAAGGAAGTTCGCATGTCCTATGGTGTGGCATGTGGAAGAACATCAGAAAAGGTTGGGAATTGGGATGAATTTTCTAGACATACTTGACTAGTGATGGGGAATAGTCGGTGAGTTAGATTTAATTAGATCACTAATGTGGCAAAGGAGCTCTCTTTCAAATCTTCCCAAGCCTTTTTAAGATTATCATTGACTGCTAAGCCATGGACATATCCTTTCATAGACCCCATCTGATGCAGAACCAGAAGGAAGAAATAGAAGAGAGAAGGGAAGAGAGGACAGAGAGAGCAATCTGTTGAGAAGGAAAGTTAGAATGAGAAAGAGAAGGGAATTAGGAATCTCAAAATTTGATTCATCCAATTCTACTGAATCCATTACACCAAAGTCCTTTATATATGAAAGCTAAAATATGGAAACTAAATCACCAAGCAAAACAAAAGAAGATGATTAATTAATTCCCTGGCCCTCAAAATCATCCAGTCCACCCATCTACCTCCCCAAATACTCCTCAAAACCTCTGAATTAATTACCTCCATTTTAGTCTCTTGTGAATGAACTCCAACTTTCCAAGCTTTCAGCATTGCTTTACTCAACGTATGCTTTTCCTGGTCATTTGAACCCTGAACATTCCACAAAATGGTTCTTAACTTCATGGATACACCAGTGAACTTGACAAAGTTCTTCAACTTCTTGCTAAGCTTTGAGTGCTATCCCCCTTCCTTTCTATCTCTGTCCCCAGTATTATTCATCCTCCTATTTTGTTCAATTGTAGAGAATAATTACATAAACTCCTCATAACCCATGATGGACCCCCCCCCCCCCCCCAAAAAAAAAAAAAAAAAAATCTCTATCACTTTATGTTCTCTTCCCCCCAAAGCCATAACCTTCTCACCACTGCCCATCAAAATCAGATTTGCATTTCCAGCATCTCCCCCTGAAAGAACCCCTGAAACAGATTGATTTCCAGCCACCACTCTCTCCCTAAGGCTAACTGCAAGAGGAGTACTACAACTCACTGGAGATTGCCACTCCTCTTCCATAGTTTCCCCCATCTCCTTCCCCAAAATAAAGCCTTGCTCTACCCACAAATGCCCCTCTCCACATTCTGAAATGGAGACATCCCCCCAGTTTAAAACTTCCTCAATAGCTGCTTGAACAATAGCCAGTTTACTCTCATGACTCTCATCTGCCAAAGCATCTTTGTTGTCAGTCCACTCTAGGCTCCCACAGCTTTGATGCACTGTTCTGAAACCCTTTTCTAACTCTTCTTCCCTGACCTACTTTTCTCAGTAAGACTCTTTTTCGACCTGCACTTTTACTTTTTATATCACCCAAACTCGCAGAGAAGCTTGAGGATGCCCTTCACCTTCACTTTCAGGCTTAGCTCTGGCTCAGCCATCACATTCAATTCCCCTTTCTCCTGCATAGAATTGATCAATCACTGGCTCACCTTTGATACCATCTCTTGTCTGGCTGGTCGCCTTGTGCTTACCTCTGGTGCACCCATTAGCCGACTGGAAACCTGGGACCTTATGGAGAGAAGAGCAGGGCTTTTCCTTACCCTTAAAAGTTGCATCTTCCTTATTCCCAACCCAGAACTTTGGAGCCCACCAAAACTCCTCCAGCCCTTGTGCCTCTGAAGCCCAATTCTATCATGCCTGGCACCCTTCGAAGTCCTCAAATCCCCTTCATTAGAAATAGAAAACATCCAAACCAGTTTTGTTGCATGGGACCATCCCCCAAACTTTCTGGTCTAAATTCATATCTTGACCTTGCCCATACTTTGGGCCTTTCCCAGCATGCTCCCCATCTCAAGAGTAGCCTCCCTATTTATGGGCTTCTCAGGTCCATTTTCCTGACCAAACCCATTAAAAGGCCTGTTTCTTTCAAACGGCCTGTTCTACTCCCCAAGCCCACTTCTCTTACCATCTCCACCAGCATGTGCAAGAATTCACAGCAAGGGCCTCCACCAATGAATTCAAATTTATAACTGCCACATTGTCACCCTTATCAGAACGCAATCCAACCTCCCCTCTTCCACATGTCTGTACCACCCCTTTACCCTTACCACCTACACCTTCACATGCCTATCATGCATATTCCTCCACATTTGTCTTCCCCCCATCTCTAGGCTCTGTAGCTCGCTGTCCCTCTCTTGCCCCCACCAAGACCCGCTCAAAACTAGTCGTCATTTTTTCCTATACCAGAACTATATATCTCCATGATCCCATCCTTATGACTAAAGACGCTGGGATATCATTACCTTCACACAAATTCACACCCATCAGAGATTTTTTCAAGTAGCAATGTCTTCATCGACCCTCACAAACTTCCCACATCTATTACTCAGGGCTTTAAACACCTCTGAGCACCATAAATGAAGGTAGAGTCCTAGGAATCTTACCCAAATCTCCTTGGGTTCAGCACCCATCTTGTAGCAACAATCATTCGACAACCACCAATCCAAAAACGATGCTCCACTTCAAACACCCAATTCCCTTTCTTCCAATACTCTTTACCTCTAACATAGAAGAAACTAGGAGGAAGAGAGCCCCATTCAACTCCTTGACCTTCACCCCTGCTTGAATTTTCAACATCCAAATTCTGATCTACCCAAGATTGAACCCTCTGAACGTTTGGCACAAGAAAGTTCAAAGCCCCCACCCTCCCAACCAAACACCTTCGAAGGATCCCCAAACACTCATGGCAAAAATCATAATCAATCAAGACACAGCTAGTACTTTGGTTCTGCGTTGATACATCCTTCAGGGGTTTCATTGACCACACTTCGATTTCAGCCAGTTGAAGGTACAATCACCTGACTGGAGAAAACTTTTTTTTTTTTAAGATAAGTAAGAGTTGTATATATAATGGTGCCCAAGAAAGGCAACAAGGGCGAAAACCCCAAATGCTTACATCTGTTTTAGAGAATCCAAAAAAACTACAAAAGAAGTGACATTTACAGGGAAAGTCTCTTTGGCCCAAAAATAATAATAAACGCAAAAAAGCGTCTTTAAAGAAAGGAGTAGAGAGCTCCACATTTTCAAAGATACGGTTGTTCCTTTCTTTCCAGATACACCACAAGAGGCAACTTCATCTCGAATAAGCCATACATAGCTGCAAAAGCCCTAGATAATATCTCCCATCCCCCACCTTTATCCACTTTAGGAATGATATGCAACTTAGGGCTTCCCGTGTACAAACCAACAAGTACATGAATCTACCCTCCACGTTCTGGCTTCAAACCAATTTCAACCATTGGCCTTCCCAAGGATCAAAATATCGTTTCGATGTATAGTTTTGGTCTGTCCGGAAATGGAAAAGTTTCGGAAACGTTTCGAAAACATAATGGAAACGGAGAAAAAATTGGAAACATGTGAAAACATAACTTAAAATTTATTTATTTATACAAATAAGCCTATTTATTGAATATTTGTGCATGTTTAAGGCATTTACATCATATTCATGATAAATGACACTAATTCATGATAAATGACACTAATTCATAATAAATGACATAAGAGATATATACTATGTAATATCAACGAATTAGATAATTTAACACAAGTTACATATAAAATAAAAAGTAAAACAAATAGCGATTTAAACCTATTATAATTAGTAACTTAGTATTAAAATAGTTGTTTCTATACACTTTATTTTCTCTACTACTTTTCTATTATTTTAGGAAAAATAATAGAAATATCTTCTTATAATTTTGAGTCTTAAATCTTGAAAAATAAATGGATATTATTTTTTACTAACTTCTAGAATTATTGTTGATACAAAAAAAATGTTTCTTCTGATTCGGTATGTTTCCACTAGTTTCGATATGTTTCCACAGAAACAATTTTGTTTCTATGGAAATATGTGAATTTCGATATTCCACTAGTGTTTCGTTTCGGTTCCCTGAGAAACGGAAACGTTTCGGTTGTTTCGATGGAAAAGAAACAAAATTTTGATCCTTGGGCCTTCCCTGGTAAAAAGTTCTTATTAAAACCCCATCACCTCCAAATTCCAATGTGCGAGGCTTGAATAAGAATTTTACAGAGCCGCACGGGACCCTTAAGATCCACCTCCAGGTCCTCCACTCTCCGAGCAAGGCCCCTGCCACTCACCACCAGCCAGAACAACACACCAATAGCCACTTCACCAATAGCGATCACCTCAAACGACTTGTTCCCTGCCTAAGCAATCATCATTCTTCAACAGGTTAAGAGTTCTTATGAAATTAATGTTTCAAATTGTGGCTAATACCTTGCAAACATATCCATGGAGCATAAATTTATGGCTGAAAAGAACACTATTAGAATTAAGTAAATTTAGAAAGAGAGAGAAGGAGATAGAAATAACCAAAACAACACATTGTAGATGTAGCCCCTACAAGAACGCAGGAGACTTTAAATGTGAATATAAATGTCTATAAACCCAAACTGGTAAGCAAACAGGAAAAAAAAAAAAAAACAAGTTAAGGGTCACTGATTCAGCCTTCAAGTCAACTACTGTTGAGCCATGATATCATAATTACATCCAAGAAAGACCTAATTCCCCTCTTGACCATGAAATCAGCCTCCTTATTGGGTTTGATAACCCATTTCAACTCCACGTAAAGAGAAAAAACCAAGTAAAGAATTTCCGTCCTATACCAAATTAAGTCTCCAGTCTCCAAGAGCCCAAGTATCTAGGATCAACCCAAATGTTATAGGATGTCCCCAAAGGGACATCTAGGACCCAATCAATGATAACTTGAGAGTCTCCCCCAACTATATAGTGACAAGGCCAAGTGGCAGCCTCTTGAAGGCCCTTGAATGAAGCAAAAACCTCTACGCTGATTGTAGAACCATCCCCATCTTGTTTAGGGACACAGAATGATATTCCATCTATGATCTCTACAAATGCCTCTAGTGCCTGGTTGACACATTTTTCCAGAGGTGCATTAAATTGAAACTAAAGTTCAATTAACCAGCCAGTCTCCACAAACTAGTAACAGTTAAAGGCATGAGCTTTATGATCAAGCACTGAATTCCAGTTTGAAAGAATACAAATCAAAGGGAATTCATTCAAACTCTTTAGCAATCAAAATCAAAGCAAGGCCAGATTTAGCACACGTTCTCCAAAGCATCCCAAATCCAACACATGCTTATCCTAAAATATTCGAGCATATCTTTCTATCCGGGAAAAAAAAAACTAGTTACCAGGATTTAATGGGACCACGTTTTTCCTCTTTTCTCCTGGATGAAAAAACCACAAAAGATTTCCATGAAGAATGTAATCTCCAAAAGGCCAACCACCTTGTCCCAACCATGTATGCACATGTAGAGGCGAACGGCATTAAAGGGTCTTCCTTTTTGGAGCTCGTCGATATTGACCACCTTCAGGATGACTAACCAAGCGAAAGTATCAACTTTATCATATTCTATGGTTTACAATTCTTCTTCTTTCTTTTTGGAAAGTTCTAGGGTTGTACTATTTTTGGAAGGTAACAACTGTTTGAGTGGAACAGTTCCCCATTTTTAGTATACAGCCAAACTCTAGGAGTTAAAACCTTCAATTCAAAAAGTCCACCCACCACCACCACCACCACCACCCAAAAAAAAGAAGATTTTTTTTCACTTTAGCTTGCTGTTAAGACCAGATGACAGAAGGATGAGGTCCTTGCCTCCTCCCATGCACTAATTCAAAGGCTATAGAGACTCGAGACTGATTTGGTGTCCATCTTTCCTTTGATTCATGGATTCATTCAACCATCAACAACAATTCCTCTTCTCTCCCCCCAAACCCCCTTTCTCCAATTTTTGTTTTCTTAAATCAAAAGGACTAAAAGCCTTGAAGTCCAGCTGTTGACACGAGCATGAATTATGCCCATTGATTTTAGTAAGCAAATTGCCAACTTTTTAATAGTAAAAGTTTAAGGGGTTAAAATTGCCAACTTATTTGAGCATGCAAATCAAACAAAGCCAACCCAAGCTTGAGCTGGTCAGAAAATGGCTAGCCAGACCTCAGCAGGTTTGTTGATACTTGACACAAGCTCAAACCAAGCTCCCACAAAAAGATTTTGAAGGAGTCAAACACAAACATGAAACACCCTAGTACTCTATTCAATTCATTTGCTACTCTAGCTATATATGACATGCACAAATCAGAAATTGCTTAAACAGCTTATAGTATCAGTCTACATTTTACTGGGTATTATGACAACTATAAAGGGCTAGCCCAGAGCACGAGGCTCCTGAACTGTGGGGTCTGGGGAGAGTTAGATGTAAGTAGCCTTATCCCTACAAGTAGAAAGACTGTTTTTGCGACTCAAACCCATGACCCTCGGGTCACAATGGAGCAACCTTACCGTTGATGTTTAGTAGTTTGTTTTTCTGGTAGTAATTTTGACTAGGATACACAATTAAATCATAAAATTGCATGATATTTGCCCAAAAGAAAAGGTAATGGTAGATTAGGTAAACAAACTTATCAATTGCACAGGAAAGCATCAAACACACCTTTAACTCCTCAGCCATTAATTTGTTGTTTGTATTCTGGATGCCACGTTTAACGGCAACTTTTGCAACCAGGCTTTTCTCCCAAAGCTTGATTATAGCAGCTGCCAAGCCCTGATGATTTCTATTTCTCCCTTCATTAAACAGTTTGAATGAAAATTGATGCCAAGAATGCACATAGTAAATCAAATAAGATGTTAGAAATGGACACAGTAAGACAAATAATAAACTCATAGAAGGTGAAAGATACCTAGGGCAAAATGACAAGGAATTGATTTAGCAAGTTTCCTTAAATTAGTCAACTCTGCATTGGTCAGTCGTGATCGCATTCCAGTAGGAAGAAGCCTGAAAGGTGTTTTGTAGCCAGGAATTGTCTGAGGAAGCAAATCAGCATCAACAGGAAGTAATCCTGTACCCCACCAATCCTCAAAACGTGGACCTAAACCATCTAGCAGGCTGTGGTATTCAGCTTCCTCTTCTGTCATGCTCTCAACACGAGATGAAAGAGCTGGTTCAGTCTTTTCCAGAACTGAAGTGGCACCATTGACATTCCTTGTTGTCTGACTATCAGCAGAAGAAACATCTGGAACAAAAAGATTATCACCTTCTCTATCAATTGGTTGGGATCTCGAAGGAGGTCCTTCATAGTTACTTCCCCTGAAGACCACCATAACACTTCCAGATCTCCATATAACTAATCCTCCTGTCCGACGCTGACCATCACAATAGACATTGGCAACAAAATTCCCAGTTACTTTCAAATAACTTCTGAACTCAAATGAGCAATACTCCAAAAAAAATTGAAATTAAACAGCAAGTCAAGAACAATAATGAAAATTGTGGCATTCGAAGTAAGCTATGAAGCACGGACACCTCTTCAAGGCTAGAGTATTGGTGTTGGACACGTCAAGGACACAAACATGCTTTGAACTCATTCGGACATGTCCGACATTAAAATGAGTATCCGATTTCTTTTTTATGTTTTTTAAATTTTGGACACGTGGGGGCACGTTACCCAACACATTCGGGACACGGTGGTGTTTTTTTGTTGTTAGAGGAAGGGGTGATCTCTTTTTTTCTTCCAATGTTGGGGTGCTTACGGTTGCAAATCTCTCACTTGACGGTTTTTAGTTTTTTTAACTCCTAATTTGTTTGAAATAATGCTAGAATTAGATTGTATGATTTTATATATATATATATATATATATATATATATATTACTCAAGTGTATCTCCAACGTGTCCGTATCCTATTTTTTGAAAAATTATGTGTCTGCGTGTTTGCGCCGTATCATAACCATATCCCATTTCTGTACCCGTGTTTTTTAGGAAGTAAGCATATAAAATATAATATTTAAGCCCACATATGACCTTTTTTTCTAAAATCTAGAAACCTACATTAGCAACTCCATCTGGTTCAAAGTTGCTCCAATTATAGGGGTAAAAAATTATGTCATAGAATCAAAATTTAGAAGAGAATCTTGAGCTGCCAATGCTAGATCTGAGAATGAAAGTTTGAGTTTTAAGAGTTTTAAGAGTGACCACTTTGTGCAAATAATCCCAAAACTTAGGTTTTTATTCAGTCCAGTCCTTCCAATACCTTGAGTTGGCAAGACCAACACTTGATCCTTTGCTGGACCACTAGAGGATCCATGGGCCATCATCTGTTTTGAACAATCAACTAATATAGTGAAGGCAAGAGCTGCTAGGCTTGTATCTTCTCTGCTAAGTCCATTTGGTTTTGGGGGTTTTTTTTTTGGGCAGGTGGTCCATAAATCTTTTTTTTTTAATAATTAGGGAGGGGGATCCATAATTTTAAAATTGGTTCTCAGTCAAATTTTTTATAAAAAAAAAAAAATCTTTACACCTTTGCCAATTAAAGGAAAAGGAAAATAGAAGTTCCCAAACACTCATTTGGATGCATCTTTGACAAAGAGCAAGCGATAACAAACATTAAAACAAAAGAAACTTAATTGGGCGTAAAACAAAATAGTTTAATTAAAAGGTTATCACTGCATCAAAAGTAGAGCTCAATAATAGCTGATAACAAAATTACATAATAAATAAACCAAAACTTTAACAGCAATTTTTAGGTCTAGAATACTGAAGAAAATTAAGCACAATGTCTGCAAATTGGTTAAACAGTTCATATCATAAAATCAAGAAACCCACCAACCTCGACAATCTCATGTGCTGTCTTCATATCATGCGCCAGAGTCTCGTGAAATTTAAGCCTAACCAGCTCCGACTTCCTCCATTTCTCATGAATCTTTTCAAGAACTGCCCCTGTAACGCCCGCTTTGGCAACAGAAATCCTCTCCCGAAGTGTCATCCCAAGCCGCCTCAACCTCCTCAACTCCGCATCCTCTATGGTCAACTCCGCCAATGATGGCGCCTTCACCGTCCTCTTCCTCGCTCCCCTGTAGCCCTCCTCATCCTCTCTCATCGTGTCTTCCCTCTCCCAAGGCAGCACATTATCATCCTTATCCTCAATCAACATCGTATCAGGTCTCACCCAATCTCTCTTCAACAAATCCCCCAATCTCTCTTCACCCGTCACTGGCATTGCCGAAATCTCGTTTTCCTCCTCGTCCTCTTCGTCATCGGAACCCAATCCCAAATTCCGCAACCTTAGAACAATTCTTTCGATTGCACTTGTTCCGCTTTTCCCGTCAAAATACCGACTTTCAGCTACATCATCGCCCCGCTTCGAATCAACGACTTTCGCATTCGATTCATTTGGAGGGTTCATAGAGGGCCATTTGTTGAGCCAAGGGGAAGAGGAAGCCTTGGATTTTAGTGAACTGGGGTTAGGTTTTTGGCTAGGGTTTTGGAGTTCGTCGTCCGAAGGGTAACGGTGTTTCTCGGTTCTAGGCTTCTTCGTGACGCCGTTAGAACGGCCGTTACATTCTGTGGTGCTGCTGAGAGAAGAGAAGCGTTTGAGAAGAGAGAGAGTGGGTCTTGGGAATGAACAGAAGAAGATGAAGTGGGGAGATGAAGAAGAGAGAGAGGTGAGTGGTATTGTGTTGCGCAGTGGTAGTTCTGTTACCGTTAATTTTGCAGTTGATATGGCCATTTTTGTTTTGTTTTGCTTCTCACAGTTATAGTAGCTCTGCTTCGTTGTCTCGTAATCTCATATTGCTTTTAGGGAGAGGAGACGAGAGACAGCTTGAACGGTGTTCGGCAGTTGCAGTGGGAAGTTTGGGAGACTCTCTGATGATAAGATTTTTATAAAAATTTGATATTTTCTCACCGGACAATATCCGAACTGTATGTGCTACGGACACGCCCTGATTTGATTAACGGGAACACCGTGGTCCGCGTGATTGCTGGGGTATTAATTTGTGTTATCGTATCATATTTTGATTGTGTCAAAATATAATATTTGTGAATTTTAATTCGACATTATTAATTAATCATGTCAAGTTTTAAAATTCAAAGCCAACTCATTTATTAAACAGGTTACACGTATCGACACATTTAACATGTTTATTTTAATTTTTTTATTTTTTAAATAAAAAAATTTACATGTCTTTTAATATGTATAAATAATTTTCAAGTTTAGTAACTTTGAATATGAGTCAAATCAAAGTAGAAACCTCTTTTATAAATAAAAAATCTCAAAATCTTGATAAATATTTGATGTGAGACGAATTACTTTAACTCATAATATATTTTATAATTAAATGTGTTAAACGAGTTGACACTAGTAAAACTCAAACACGACATGTTTATTAATCGTGTTATACATGTCAACCCATTTATAACTCAAACTCGTTTATGCTAAACCCAAACCCGTTAATTTCGTATCGTGTCATGCTCGAGTCGTATTGTCGTATCGTGTTAAAAATTGACACCCTTACGTAATCCCAACCAATTTTGTAAGGGTGAAAAGAAATAACGAGAGAGGTTAGGAGATCAAATGGAAAAATTCTTCCATGACACTGGTACACAGTTCAAGTAGTGTATTTTTTTTATACTTTCATGATGTGTATTATAGTTTATTAATTTTAGTAAATCATATAATATATATTATAAAGTAATATTTAAAAAATATACTAACACATGATGGTTTAAATTGACTAAAAATTATAAAAAGATACATGTCACATTTCTTGTATATTATTTTGTGTATTATCGTCTTCCAAATATAAAGTTTATAAATAAGTTTCATGATGTTTTCTAAAGTAATAGATTTCGTTTTTATAACATAAAAATACAAAAGATATTTTTAAAACAGAACATTTATCATTGCTTTAAAAATTATTTAATTTGTCCTAGTCGTTTCATTATTATTGTCTATCATAATAATGTTGTCATTTCAACAAATTTCAAATGCATCACAATCTCTTTTCTTCTTCTTCATTTATTATTTATTATATTTTAAAATATTTTTACACAAAAACTATTAAATTTGTTATACCCTCACTTAATTTATCTCTCTTTTATATATATTTCCTGTTTTTTGTTACCTTGCTCTTAATTTTTTTTTAAAAAAAATTGTGAATATATTTAAAGAATATTTTTTTAAACAACAACATTGAACTCATACCCACATATTTTATTCAAATTATATGGCGGATTTAGACCATTAACCAAAAATGGGGCAAAAAAATTAAAATTTAAAGGAATCCCTTATAAAAAAATGAAAATTTGGGGAGGAGGGGGGAGAGGAGAGGGGACAATTTCTAATTTTCAAAAAACAATCTTATAAAAAAATAGAAGTACAATGTCAAATTTCTAAGATTTTGAAGAAACCATGGTTACCTTCCTTGTATCTGCTATTGTATATGATTGTACTACATCATTTTGTATAACTAGACATGATGTCTAATTATCTATAAAAAAAAAAAATTAGGGAAAGGAGTTCTAAATTTAAATTTTGATGAAATGTATGAAATATGTGTGAATAGAATAATAAGATTGAAACTTCTTCAAACAATGTGTCATACAAATTTCTACATAGGCAATCATGACCTAAGATTGCTTATAAGAAATGAGATCCTGAAGTCTCTAGATCACTTTCATTGCTATTTATATCGATCTTTGGAGACAATAAAGTAAATAATGACATATATTTAGGATATTATTTATATATATATATATATAGTGAAAAGTGTAGAGTTTTTTTTAAATGAAAATTATGATGAAAACAGTCATAGCATCAATCTGCTAATCCAATAATAAAATATATAAAATATTATCGAAATCAGAATACAAATGTAAAAAAATATTATTATTATTATTTTTTAAAATAAAGATAAAATATAATTATACCAAATCTCTTATTCAATATTTATACAAACCTATTATTGGGATATTACAACATTCAAATCATTTATTTATACTTATTTCAAACACCAAATTGGTATATATATTTGACGAAATTCTATTTTATATTGGACCAGACCATATCATATCTTATTTAACCTTTTTATATGGAGTTTTTTTATCCTTGTATTTCTTAAAATAAAATTAACATATCAGGTATTATTCGATCGATTCTCTTTCGAAGTTCGTTGATAAGCGTGGAGACAAGTCTTTTCACTTTTCTAATTTTATTTATTTAATTTAAACTTCAAAATTATTGGAAAAGTTATTAATAATTTTTTTTCCATTCCAATTTAGATTAGGTCTTAATACCTTATCTAATATTTAATCAAAATTAGACTAGTTGTCCAATTCTATCTAAACTATATCATCCAATATTCAATAATAATTAGGACATTAAAGATACGTTTGTTTGCCAACTTAAAAGTCGGATTGGATTATTTATGTGGTTAGGGATTTTAGTCCCATGTTTGGTTGCATAAATGGGCATTCACTAAATACCTACCCGAAGAGCTTAATCTTATTGAGCATGCATTATTTAGTATTATTTTGTGGTAGGTAGGATATGGAAATTTTCCATGAGATTTATAAGGATTGTGGGTAAAAGATAAAATTACCCTTCAATAGAAAAGCCCTAACTTTCTTTTCCAATCAAGAAACGAAAATAGAAGGGTGGAGAAGCAAGTGTAGCTCGGTGGAAGAGGGTGAGATCATCAAAGTTGGCTAGAGATCGTTTCTCTGAACCTATAAACATGGTAGAGAAACTAGTAGTACCCATCTTGTTCTCTCTTCAATAAAGCAGTAGGTAAGAGGAGAGGATGAATGAGTTGACAAAACTCAATATCACTAACTTAATGTTAGAGTCTTGAAACTTAATGATGGTTTGGACATTGAGGGTTGGAAGGTGGAGCACGAAGTCTAGAAAACCCATCGGTGATGTGAAAAAGAGGTAACAATGAATGTCGAGTTCGTTAGCTACATTGATAATCAAAGTATAGAACATGTCAACTACTAAACCTGACAAGTGAGACCGAGTTAGACTCAAATGATATGAGATTGGTGACTGTATACTTTACTTAGGGTTTGTGTTTCTGTATATAGATAAATATGAAGCCTTTAGGGGATTGGAAGCAATAGAGTGAAGATAGGCTTGTTATGGGGAGGTTGATTAACCTGGATGTTGGTGGTGGAGGTAACTTGTGATTGAACATATGAGCCATCGAATGGGGTATTGGGCACCTGGATGTATAGTATGGTGGTTGAGAATCGATGGTCACAATTGATAAGGCATGAAGCGAACTCTATAGTTGATACAAGGTGGCCGATTCAGAGTGTAGGGACAAATACCAACTTTACTTTAAGGATAATGTCTTCCATCCCCATCTTGAATATCTCTCATCGTTGTTAGTTATGACTAATAAATGAAGCTTGGTGTGTGTAGAGACTTGGAAAAAAAAATATATATAATACAATAAAATAAAATAAAATAGGCTCGGAAAAAAAATAATTAATCCAGTCATTTGAGTACTGGGATGAATAAGTGAAGCCAATATCAATACTTAATTATGCTGATGGAAAAAAAAAAGAAAAAAAAGAAAGCTTTTAGAAGAAGGGACAACATAATATATATATTATATTGTATTATATTATATTATATTATATAATATATTATATAAGAAATCAGGAAGCTTCTTGAAGAAGCTGGGAATAAAGAAAAGCAAGAGAAACGGCTTGAGGGGAAACATGGGCTGGTCTCGTGAAAACAGGAAAGAAAAGAGAGAAAAAGAGAAAAAGGAAAAAAAAGAGAAAGAAGAAAGAGAAGCAGCCGAAGCTGCTGGGCACGTGAGGGGCTGATATCTGTGTATACATAGATATATTTGAGATTTGAGAAAGCTTCTTGAGGAAGCTGAGAGGAAAGAAAAGAAATAGAGGAAGAGGGGGCAACCAACACGGAGAGAGAGTCGGTGCGGCTGAGAGAGTCGGTGTGAGAAGAGCTACTGAAGCGGCTGGATCTGGGTGATTTGTGTGAAGAGGTTAAATCAAGTAGAGAGAGTGAGATCTGATGAGTGATTGGGCTTGGAGGGAGACAGCCGTAGCGGTACAGAGCTTTTGTGTGGTGTGTGTTTGAGGGACGGTGCAGTAGCTTAATAGGTGTATATATATATATATATATATATATTAATATATTGTGTTGCTGGTAGTGGTGCTGAAATTGGAGGAGCACAGTAGTGTCAATTGATTGGATTGGGGAGAAAGGGTTGTGCGTGTGCGTGAAATGGGTGTATATGGGCAGCGTGCAGCAGGTATATATGTGTATGTGTGTAATGGTGCAGGAGGGATGGAAGTGCGGCAGAGAGGGAGCTGCAGCAGCAGCAGGTGCGGCAGCACCTGCCTTCCAATTTGATGGGCTAAGATCATGTTGATTTCAGATTTGAAGCAGCAGATTTTTATACCTGAATTTCGGATTTTTATGTGGTTTTGGTGCTGCTGTTACTGTTGTTTTGTTTGGTAAGAAAACAGAGGAAATAAGGGGGAGATGCAGATCGAGGTTCAAATATGCCAAGAATTGGGACTTGTTCCGTGGCTGGTGTGTGCTCAGGCAGTAACAGAAGCAGTTGTGAAAGCCAAACGGCAGCAGAAGGGACAGTAGTACAGAGTGACAAAATGGGATTTCCTTTGTTTCTGCCTCTTCCAGTTGAGAACAGAGAGCTTCATAGATCGGTGAACCTGTAGGGAATCGTACCGATTTCTACTGATTCGAGGAAGAAGTTGTGCGATGTGTCGGTGAAAATTGTTGTTCCGTGTGTCAGGTCTTTGATAATCCGGAGGAATTGGAAGAGACTAGCGTTGGACCAAGGAGGTCAGTACAGGTATATGTTTGTATGTTATGTAGCGACAGAGGTTTTTAAATATGCTAGTTGTTTATGAAACTGAAGAGGAGTTCTGGTTGGGTCTCTTATTGAAATATAGCATTATTTCTCGATATGAAGAACATCTAGAATGAATTAATAGAGCAGATTTGGAGTTCGGTGCGTTGGGGCTGCTCTATATTTGACAGGTTAATTGTCAATGCCGGTGAGGATTGTACATGCCGTGTGAGAGCTGATTGGAGGAGTTTCCGTTACAGCGCTTGCTATGAAAATTTGGGGACTGACCTAGATGGATAAAGACCAGGGTAAAGGGAGCCCAAAGCAAGCAGTGTGTTGGAGCTAGCGGTTATGGATTATTGAGCAGAAAATTGGGGGAAATCTTAAAGGTTCTAGGTGGAACACTTGGCGTTGATGTTTGGAATAGAGAAAGACGCTAGGCCTGATGCTCTAAGGCCCGATACGGCTGTCATGGATGTTGAGGGTCGACTGTGAAACTGGTTGTTTGAGTTTAAAAGAACTTGATAGAAGCAGCAGGTGGTGTATATATTTAAATATATTTATGTGTGTGGGATGCAACAGTAAATGGAAGTGAAGAAGTTAGTTGAATGAAATTCAGTCTTGCTGTGGGGAACATTTCTAGCAGACGTTTGAGGAGTATCCTTTGGAAGTCTTGAAGATGGGTTGTTGGGCAAATTTAAGGGAATTTTTGTGAAACTCAGTTCTCATATTGGTGGTGTAACACATGATTCGGTTGCTGGGAGTTCAGTTTAGCCACAGGTTTTTCGTTAACATATGGGTTCTTCAAAGTAGCAATGGCCAAGGACAGGCTGATGCTTGGGGGATCGTTACATAGAGCTATTCCCAGCATTACTTGAGGATTTGAATGAAGCCATGTCTAAAGAGATTGAGAAAGGAAAGTTCTTCAATATCTGATGGATGGGATGATAAGATGGATGGGATCAGAATCTGTCAGGATCATCATCTGCTTGAGGGAAAAAGGCTGAAGAAGGAACCGTGGAGTAAAGATGAACCTGGTTGATTTGGATTGCATAGTGGACACAGTATCTTAGGGTTGAGATAACCCGATCAGGTATGGTACTTTACTAAGTAAGGAATAGAATTAAATTAGGATTGATGTGTATATTGCTTGAATGCTTTTTGTGCTTGTCTGCTGATAGAAGATCACATAGGAATGATTGCTTCTTTGAGTGGATTGTGTATATGTTTCCCATGTTCTTTATGATTATTTGGGAGTTGTGGTTTACTTCTTGAGTTGTCGTCCCATGTGATTTATGTTTGAGAAGGATTGTTGATATTGTGACACGTGGGTTTGCGTAAGTGTTGAGATTGATTGAGTATGACACGTAGATTGTGGATGAAGTCTTGTGATTTAATTTTAAATGAAATACATTATGTAAAGCATGTTGCATATGCTTATGAAAGTGATGTTTCATTTGAACTGTATTATTGCATGATGAAATCATGGCATATTGGCATTGTGTGATTCCTTGAAAGCATAGTGTGGGTCAGCACGAGGTGCTGGTGCATTATGAGGGTGCAGATCCTGTGGTGAAAAACCCAAAATTGGCCATTCGTACTTGCATGCCATCGAGGTCCGGATCGTAAAGCGAGACATATATTGGTACTTGCATGCCAACGGGGAAGAACTGTGAAGCGAGACATGGGTGTGACATTGAGATGCATGGGTGTGTCATGCATATTACCTGTGCATTCTGTTGATGAATTTGTGAACGTGATATAGGGTTTTTATACAGATGTAGTTTGTACATTGCCATTATACTATATGCATGATTAGGGAGGCATGTAGATATACATGTACACTTGCACATGCCACGACTTAATTTTATTCCTTGCATTAGTATTGTACCATACCAGCATGTTGGCGCTGACCCATTCGTGGGCACAGGTTTCAGATAAAGCTCCTGGTACGCGGGACTTGACGAAGTCTTGGAGAAAGCAGAGGAAATAAATTTAAAAGAATATTTGGGCCCTTGGGGCGTATTTTCTGAAAAGAATGGAAATGGTATTGTATATTGTAATAAATATGGAATTTATGATCTTTTAGTTTAAGTGTAGAAGTAGATGTGATGGATTGTATAAGTAGGTGATGTATATTTAACTTTGATAAAGTTGTGGCCATCGAGTGAGGATGGATTGTGACTGTTTGTATATATATATGATGTATTGTGTTTATCAGGGGGAAAAAAGTTCGAAAAACAAAGGAGGTTCTGTCGAAATTTTTTTAAAGCAGGAATGTATGTGTATTGATGGATGTATAGTTATGTTAGTGGAATAGGCTTGTATCTAATCAGTAAATGAGTTAACTTAGTTAAAATTCGTTAAATATTTATTTATTTATTTACTCGTCTATTCATTTTCTTCTTTTGTTTCCTTCAGTCGCGTCCCCGGGTTCGGTCGGGAATTCGGGGCGTGACAGTGTGTCTATGTATGCATACTGGGATGTAAATGCAATTGACGAGGAAGAATAATATAGAAAAGGAGATGGAGATAGAGGTATTACTTATATAGTCCAGGCTTTACCAAACACCTGAAAAAGATTGAATATTGGACTAATAGTACCCTCACTATTTCTCCCCGCACCATCAGTGAATGGGATAAATAATCCTCCCCTATCCAGTCTAAAAAATAAATAGGGTCTAATAGTCTTAGACCAAGTAGGAATATACAAAATAATTAAAGCAAATAGAACTTTTTTCGGTCCAAAAATTCCCAAATAACTTAGAAATGCCCCAAATTTGGTAGAGAAATAGAGCAACCAAACAACTGCTTAAAATATCTAATTTGGTAGAGAAATAGAGCAACCAAACAACTGTTTAAAATATCTAATTTGCTCTATGATTTTCTTCTAAAATTGGATTGTCACATTCCAAACTCCACCTTATGCAGAGTATAGAACTGCGAACAGTTAGTCAATCACCTCACCCTCATCCACTTTATGCAGATTACGAGTGACTACAACCAACCAAAGGCCATAACTTATCCCTAGGTATTTTACATTCTTACCATAGATTTTTGTAGCGAGATCATTTACTCTATTTAGTAATTTATACTACGTGAACACAATTATACTTGGCAAAGTATCTAAACAACAAAAAGGTCTCCCAAAAATCATGCTCTAAACGGTCTCCCAAAAATCTGCCTTCTAGCTATCCATTAGTGCTCATTGCTAGGGCTTTCAGCTAGAAATGGTGTACATAACTAGAGTGAGCTTCACAAAGATTCGTGAGTAACACAGTAACCTTGTCATGAGTTTTTGCAAACTCAAAATATAGTTTTTCATGGATAGAATTTAAAAGAATTTATAAAGCTACTAATATCTTAAAACATACTTGTAAACTTGGGTTATTGCAAAGATATAGAAATCATTCAAGGATCATGCCAGCAAGTTTTGCAAATCGAACATATATATAGCTTCTTGAATAATCATATATAAAATGATTTGTGCCATCATGACAACTTGAGTATAAATGAGTTGGTCAGCTTGGGTGATCTAATGATAAGACCTCTCACATAGAGTGACATTCTCAGTTTTGGAGATCTTTTGGCTTGCTAAGGAAGCCATTCGGCTTAAAACTCCTGGAAAGGTCCTCAATGCGGCTTGTTGAAAGCTAACCGGCCTAAAACCCCCTATAAGGTCCTTGGTGTTATCATGGAGTATGATAAAAGTGTCATGTTGATGACATATAAAATATGTTGCAAAACTAAATACTTTAACTATCTAAGACTTAAAAAAATATTTTATAATGCAGAATAAAAGCATTCTAATGTTCAAAACATGATTCTTACATCATCATAACATATTTGCATTTAATTAAATAAAAATTTATACAAAAATAAAATTGATAAAAAATAAGAACCAATACAAGGTACAAGGTTGCTCACCTGAAATCCAATACTAAGTAGAACACGTCACTTTTAGCCTCACTTTAATCGTTGGGTCCTCTAATAGTGATTAAACATGCTTTAAGTACTAACTCATGACACTTTTATTCTAAATCACTATCTTAGGGGCCTTATTAGCTTAAACCGACCTTACATATTTAGTCCAGAAGGCTCAAAAGTCTTAAGAATAATCTTTTTCTATTTTTCTATACTCTTTTGGTAACTCATTTTACTATTAAAGATCATACAGGGAATTTCCAATTTCACGTATCTGTATTTTTGGTACCTTATTTGAAAAAATGGACTTTACCATTGAGCCCCGAATAAAAAAAAACCTAAAAGTAGGTATCCTCATTATCATCGAAAGTCATTTGGTAGCTTTATTAAGCTTTTAAGACTTATTCAAAACTTGTATACTTCTTTCGTTTATATATTTCAGAGTCTAATTTGCCTAAACAGAACTCATCATTGGGTCTAAAACATCGAAAAACCATAAGTTAGCTTCTTCTGGATCTTGAATTGGCTTTGTATAGCTCATTTTGTGCTAAAAATGAATTTTCATCATTTTAGAAGGGCATTATTTTAAATTGTCAAAGGTAGAATCGTAATTTTTGGAAATTCTAGGGGCAATTTCATAATTTGTGAAAATTTAGGGGCTAAAATATAAATTTTATATTTTTCAGGGACAAAATGAAATTATTTTAATTTTTTTTGGGCCTTAGTATAATTCTAGAAAGTTTTGGGGTCAATTTATAAATATCAGACATTCAATTAAGCTCTTGTTGTAACCAAACATGGCTATTCTAATTTCAAGGGTTATTCGAACTAGGGATAACCCTATTCCAGTTTCGATTAACACCTAACAACCCCTTATCCTCAAATTAATCACTATCTAGGTCAAGGATAACCTAATTCTCAATTTAATTTATTATCTCGGTAGCCAAACACGTCTTAACCTCAATTCATGTCCTTAATATGGACAGGGATATCTTATCATTGATTCTCTAATTTATTAACTTCACAACCAAATAGGTTTAAGTGAGTTTTAAACTTGGTGTCAAAATGACGCAACTGAAGATCGTTTAAATTAAAACGATAGCGTTCCATTAAATGAGTTGTTTAATCTCGCATTAACACTTGTTCGAGTTAACTCTGACGATTCGACGAGTTGACTTTCGCATTAACTCGTCATTGTTTTTGCTGATAGGGTTACTGTAATAGTTCAAAACCCTAGAATTTTAGTGTGCTTTTGTGCCATTTTAGTCCAATTTGAAGCTCGTTTTTTTGTAACATTCTACTTTTGGAGCAACATTCTATCATTTGGCATCTATTTAGAGCTTTGAATCTAGCTCGTAAGCTTAATTCAAGCTCCAATGGCCTTCTTCTGTGTTTTGGGTCATGCTTGGTCATTTCTTGACCAAATGACTTTAAACCAGATCGGTTAAGTTCCTTATGTCTAGGGCTTTTGATTGATGTCCAAAAACCTAAAGTTCAAGTTCATTTTTGGTCAAATCTGCAACTTGAGTTTCCATAGCTCATTCTTGAGCTTTCTAATTACGGTCAATGTAAATATTAATCATTTTTACATATAGATTAAGGTCTAAAGCTTGAAATTAACCTTTGTTCAAGTTCATTTCTAAGTACGGTTTTGAAGTTTCATTAATGGCGTTCCAAGCTTGGACAAGCCAATCTAGGGTCATGCAGACTCATTCCATGGCTTAAACAACATGTTTAGACATGTAGAAACTTAAAGGAAGGGAAAAGATTAGGTAATAACCTCTTGAAGCTTGAATTCCAAAATTTTCTCTTCCTTTCTCTTTATACAATACTCTTTGTCTAGGCTTCTTGTGCACGAAATTCTCTCTTAAACACATTCTTGTATCAATTGTAGAAGTCCAGAAACATTAAGTGCTGGAGTGGAGACCAATTTATAAAAAAAATTATGATAAAGGTGCAATGACACTCGTCCAATGCAATCTCTTGTTGCCAATCCTCTTATGAATGAAGCATAAGCAAGATAAGGTGTGGTTCAGACGTGATTACTAGAGGAATCTAGCTACATTGCATTCTTGCAATATATATATATATATATATATATATATATCTGTGTGTGTACACATTATGTATATGTTTAAGACACCATGCAATTCATCCATCCATACATGCTTCCATCTATGGTCATACATCATCATATGAAGCCACATTAGTCTTAATTAAATCAGATTTAGAGACCTTAACCCCCAATTAAGTGCAATTGTTCACTAATTCCTTTCTCGAGTAAAACTTCAATCATGTATAAATTTAATAAATTAGCACTAATCCTTGAGCTTAATTACCATATAATAATCATTATAATTAGGCTAGTAATTTAGCTCAAGCAAATTTTCCATAATTATTAGGATAAATCTCCATAATTAGTTATCTTTATGCACATTTTTTTAATTTAATTGAGTCAGGGTGTTACATAGATTTTCAATGTAGAAGCAAAAAATAATCAATATAAATTGTGACACATTGTCTTTCATAGAAAAAAGGCATACGAGTATCCTAAATCTGTTTTTATATTAAATTAAGGTTTCCCAAATAGTTGAAGAAGATATGAATCTGTTAATTTTGCTTAAAAAATACATGGATCTAATATAAAAATTCCTCTATTAACACTTTTTTGAAGGATTGCAAAGCCAAGAAGGCCTTTAATGGGAAGCCTCACAAGAAGTGGCAATAAGGCCTAAAAGATAAACTGATGGTAAAATTTGAGTACACATTTAATTTAAAATTAAATCTTAATCAAAATCCATGATAACAATGTTCAAAACTATTGTTCAGGTTAAATTTTAATTTCATTTTCAATTAAGACGGAGTGTATGACTATTTGGTACATTTGGCATTCCATTTAAAATTTAACACTACATAAATTTATTTATATACATTTTATATATCATCATTAATGTTTATGAATATGTGTTTTTTTAATGTAAATTCTATTCTTCACTATATTTTTCATCTTTGTAAATGGCTTAGGTCTTATTATTATAAAATAGAAGAGTGAGAGAAAGAATAAGAGATTGTAGAGATTTGATGGGAGACCAAATGTTAAAATAAGTCAACAAACTAAAAAATAGAAATATTTGATTTGATTTGTTGGTTAATGAATATTTGATTTGATGGTCAGTGAATATTTGATTTTGATTTTGATTTTTTACTCCCAATACTCCCTATCAAGTTGCACCATGAATATCAAAAATGCATCTTGTCACTAAGATAACAGAATTGATCAATCTTGAGAGTTTTGGTAAAAAAGAATTAGCTATTTGGTGTGTAAAAGTGACATGAAAATTTTGGATTAAGCCAAACTTTACATTAAGATAAAAAAAAAAAAAAAAAAGATCTATCCTGAGAGGTTTGGTAAAAAAAAATCAATGTTTTGGTGTGTAAAAGTGATATGAGAATTTTGGATTAAGTTGGCTTGAATATTTTCATGAATGAAATGACAATCCAGCTCAATATGCTTGTGCTTATAAAAGATGGGCATAACTGATAATGTGAAGGATAGATTATTTAAGGTTGCAACTCGGGCAAGCTAACCTCAACTCGACTTGAGCCTATCTTGATTTTTTAGGCTTGGGCTAATAATTTGCAATTTGGGATGGCCTGGGCAAGATAATTTAAGCTTGACATCAATTCAGACTAGGTTTGGGTCCTTTCAAGAATCTGAGCCCAATCCAAGCCCAATTCATATTATATTATATTATATATTTTTAGACCATCGGACTATTAGAGTAGATCTTAACCATTGATACATAAATATTCTTTTTTAGACTTTCCTTATGATAACCTAGTTGCACTTATGAGATTGCATTTTCTAAAACTTATTTAGGTTTCCATGAAATAACTAGGATTTTGAAAAATTACTCAAGAAAAAAAAACTAGGAATCTCAAAATTGATGGCAATCCACTACTATAAAGTCGTTGTACAAAGTCAATATCTAGTTAAATACCCATGTGATAGACATTGATGACATTACAGGACAAATAATGGTAGTATTATAAGAGGACGAGTGGAGATTTAAGGTAGCGCATAAGGTTGGATCAAAGGTGATTGTGGAAGAGATATGATTGATGGTGGAAAGAATGGACTAAGGTTTACTAAAATAGATGTAGATGGGGATGATGATAAGGAAAATGACGAAAGGTAAAATTAATTTGACTTGGGGCTTGGGAGATTGCGAATTAAGCTTTGTAGTTATAGTACAAGTGTTAGGACTTTGTGTCAAAGGTTTTAATACAGGTGTCAGGGAGATTGTTGTTTGAAGTTAGGGCATTGCGGTAGCGAAGGTAACTCACTAGAGTTTGCCCAAAAGTTGGCTCGAGTGAGCTCTATTGGTCTCTTTGCTCGAGCTCTCTTGATACATCACTCTAGCGAGCTTTTGTGTAGAGCAATTTTTTAATCACGATTTAAATTGCATTTTCTTATTTTAACCCTAAATATTAAAAAAAAAAAATTGATAATTATGAGTGAGACTTATTGGTTGCTCAAAATTTGGGTTTTTATCATTTCCAAAAAACATCTCATTTCATCTCATGTGCATCATAGATTATTAACCAAGAGATTAAGAACCAGAACACCATTTTCTACATCATTATCCAAGGAGTACAAGCTTACGAGGATTCTAGGTTGTGTGATTGATGGAGTTCGAGGTTGCGTGGAGTTCGTAGCTATGATTGAGAGAGAGCCATTTGAGGATTCAAAGCAGTAGGTCGCTAGAAGACCACTTGAGGATTCGAGTTTGAGGAGGTTCAGACTAGGAATAGGGATTGAGGTACTAAGTCTGTGCATTAGTAAGTCTGTATTCAATCTAAAGTTCTTCTAGTGGATTGTCTATATTTAGATAAGAGCCTCGAGGTTTTCTAAAACAGATATAGTTGATATGTGACGGTTTTCTCGTCAACACAGATATGTGTGTAATCTTTTTACTACTTTATTGATGTTATTGTTATATCACGTATTGTAATTGCACACATAAGAACCCTAACTTGCACATAATTAAGTGGGACATCAATCACATTAAGAGCAATTTTAATTCACATCATATAAATTTTTAAAATTACTATATGGACCTATTCACCCCCTCTAAATCTATTCCATACTTTTAGACTTACACATAGGGCTGCCTCAAAGTAGTAGTAGAGCAGTAATCTTAGGAACTTGACAAATCTTAGTTGTGTTTAGATGGATAGTTTTAGGGAAGGCAGATCTATTAACCAATCTCTATTATTTGACGGCATAAATTATACCTATTGGAAAGTAGAGATGAAGGCTTTTCTTAGGTTGTTAGATGAGCGTGTGTGGTTGGCAGTTAAGAACGGTTGGACTCCTCCTGTCACCACAAAAACTGCTAATAAACCATCAACTTCAAAACCTGCTACTAATTGGAATGAAACTGAACTTAGAATTAGTGAGTATAATACTAAGAGTTGAACGCCATTTTTAATGTTGTCACTGTTAAGGAGTTTCGACGTATTATTATGTGTGAAATTTCCAAGAAAGCTTGGGATATATTAGAGACTACCTATGAGGGTACAACAACTTTACAAAAACTAGAGTTTCAAATATTGACCTTTAAGTTTGAATTATTTAGAATGGAAGAGTCTGAATCATTTTAGAGTTTTATGTCAAACTTAGTGATATTATAAACTCTTCATACAACTTAGAAGAGAAGTTAGAGAAGCCAAAAATTTACAGAAAAATCTTGAGATCTCTACCTAAGAGATTTCAATCAAAAGTTACTATCATTGAAGAGAGTAAGGATGTGGATACTCTCAAATTTAATGAGTTGGTTGGATCTCTTCAAACCTTTGAATTAACATGTAAACATTCTAAAAAGTCTAAGAGTCTGGCACTCAAATTAGATAAGGAGGAAGATGAAGGAGATTCTAACACTGAGTTAAAACTTCTCAATAAGGATGAGCTTGCTAAGTTCATTACAAGATTTAAATAAGTTTGGAAGAATAAAAGACCAAATTCTAAAAATCAAGCAAGCTCATCTAAAAAGCCCACAAGTAGTTCATATAACTCAAATGACAAATTCATCAAGTATTCCTCAAGTAAAGATAAGAAAAGGCCCCCTAATCAATCATCAAATCAGACCTCTAATATTAGATGTTATGATTGTCATAACTTTGGAGACATATCAACTTATTGCCCAAACAAGAGGAGCAGTAGAAAGAAAAATAATCGGGGTAATGAAATTCACCCTAACTACTAATGAGGGTGGGGAGGATGATGGGAGTAAAGGAAATGATGATAATGAAAAACAATAGTTCTTAGCCTTCACAATCATCACTAATAATCAAGACAGTTCACTACCCCCTGATGATAGTGAACAAGGCGAAGATAGTGATAAGATAGAAGCAAGTGAGAATGAAGGTTAAGATAGTGAGATACAAATTGCTTACAAGAAATTGTTGTGTGAAGAATAGAAAAGTGCAATGCAAGCTAACTAAGTACTTTTAAATTAGTTTAAAACTCAAAGAGAAACTCTACTTAAGAAGCTCAATGTTGTGGAGCAATAACAAAATTCCTTAGTTATGGAGGTAGATAGTTTAAAGAAGAGTTTAGGCTATAGTGAAGTATAGAAAAAGAACCTTCAAGAAAAATTTCAAAACCTTGAACTTGAGCTTAAGAAAGCTAGGGAAGTTAATGTCATGACCCGAAATCTCAATGTTGTGGAGAAATAATAAAATTCCTTAGTTTTTGAGGTAGATAGTTTAAAGAAGAGTTTAGGCTATAGTGAAGTAGAGAAAAAGAACCTTTAAGAAAAATTTTAAAACCTTGAACTTGAGGTTAATAAAGCTAGAGAAGTTAATGTCACGACCCGAAATCTCAATGTTGTGGAGCAATAATAAAATTCCTTATTTGTGAAGGTAAATAGTTCAAAGAAGAGTTTAGGCTATAGCGAAATAGAGAAAAAGAACTTCCAAGCAAAAGTTCAAAACCTTGAACTTGAGCTTAAGAAAACTCGGGAAGCTAATGTCACGACCCGAAATCTGAAGCCGTGACATAAAGGTCGTTTGACCCTAACTGGAGGTGATGCACTAGATCAATCTAGTCAAGTGTATTAAAATACATGATAGTTTTTTGAATTGATTCGTTATCATGATTATACTTGTTCAAATCCCATAACGAGATTAATTGAAATTAACTTTTATCAAGTTTAGCTATGTAATAAATGTCTAACAGTCATATACAAAATATACAATATGGTCCCATTATTCAGAGTTAACTTTATTATCTATTGATATGAGGGTATAGGTACAATTAGATCAATAGAAAGGTACAGGCACCATTGTACAAAATAAATAATAACACAGTTTAAGTTTGTCTTCTATCTAAGATTAATCCCATAGTTTCATCTATAAATTCAATACTTGTCATTCCCATAAATAGCAGGGCTGAGCTATGACGCTCAGTAGGGTTTCCCAAAACACACAAGCATACAACGTGCAAAAACTAATAGAGGCCTTATGGGGGAGGGCAAACCCTAATGTCTAGCATGCAATACATACATACAACAAGTAAGCTGAGATATAATAAAATGGTATATAACAATAGTAAAATAAATAGTATATATATATATATATATATCTGTATATGAAATAGTACTATGTATACCTATCCCACGATACATCTCCATTTTCTGTTCAAGGCAATATCAATAGCAATATATATCTACCATGGGCAATCCATAGTGCAATTATAAAATCAAAGTATACATTTTCCAACATGAGCAATCCACAACATAATCCATATAGTCAATATATATATATATATATATATATATCATCCATCAATGTAATCATGTAACACACCATGCTCCAGGTGTGCACACTCTTATGAATGCATTATGTCATGCTTTATGATTTCATGTTTATACTTTAACACACGTAGGGCCCCTATTAAGCCCATCTCAAATGTACGAGGTTTACAAACTCAGTACCCTAAGGTGCCATTCATGGTTACTGACCCATCAGGACCAAGGAAACCTCTAGCGTGGGTTTATGACTCGCAACCGAAGGGAGACTCTATCCCCAACAATAAAGATCTAGGGTAATAGGGATAATCATAATCCATTTACAAATATTATATTTGGTCTCATTATATTCCATATGGTCTTCTTGAGGTATCATATTATCTTATTTTATATTAATATATGCCATCGTGCAAGATACAATGCATCAAACTCATATGTATAATCAGAACATCCATTCAAGATCTTAAGGAATAGAATATTAGAATTTAGGTATCATCATATCTACAATAAACATATATCTGGTAAATGACATAATAGAATACCTACCACAATCAAACTATGAAGATCCCATAATAAGCATGTGATAATAGTTAATTAATATATATTTGTGAAGAAATATTACTTAAGTTCTTTGTGTCTAAGTATTAGATATCTTGTAAGTTCATAATTTAACTCCATGGGCTACCCTGACCCTTAGTACTTAGGATTCATGTCAACTTCATAAGTTTTCTAGAATCAATCATATTGTACGTTATGTATAGAGTATTCATTTTTCCAAAAGTGTCACGCCCAAGTCTCCAATTTAATTATTTATTTAATTTCCATTAAAATAACAGGGCTTTACATTCTTCCCCTCTTAGAAAAATTTTGTCTTTGAAATTTAGAAAGTATCTGAAGTAGTAAACAAGTCTAGATACTTGATGCAAAGCTCACTCTATCGTTCTCATGTAACCACTTTTAGGCCGTGATGGCGCCATAAGACATTGACTAGCGGAATAGTCTTACTTCATAAGACTTACTCCCTAGTATCCAGAATGCGAATCAAATGCTCCTCGTAAGAAGTATCACTCTCTATATCTAGCTTAGTCCAATCCAATACATACGAATGGTCTGGATGATATTTGCGAAGCATGGAAACGTGAAAGACATCATGAACTCTAGATAACTGTGGTGGTAAGGCTAATTGGTAGGTAACCTATCCGATTCTCTCAAGAATCTTGAAAGGACCAATATACCTAGGAGCCAATTTCCTTCATTGACCAAATCTCGTCAAGCCCTTCCGTGGAGCAACATTGAGGAAAATGTGATCTCCAATCTCAAATGATAAAGGTGTGCGCCTCTTGTCCACACAACTTTTCTATCGACTCTAAGCCATAAGCAATCGTTGTCGAATAGTCTTGATCTTCTCGGTCGTCTCTCTAACCAAATCGGGACCTAAAATTGTGGCATCTCCAACCTCAGTCCAACAAATGGGCAAACGAGAAGGTCTACTATATAGTGTTTCGAATGGCATCGTCTCGATACTAGCCTGATAACTATTATTGTATGCAAACTCCACTAACGGTAAATGATCCTCCTAATTGCCCTGGAAGTCCATGATGTAAACACATAACATATCTTCCAAAGTCTAGATAGTGCGCTTCGACTGGCCATTGGTCTATGGATGAAAAGTAGTGCTAAATGATAGCTCGGTACCCAAGGCTGCCTGTAGACTCTACCAAAATCGTATAGTGAGACATGCATCTTTGACATAAACAATAGACATTGGAATCTTATGAAGTCGCACTATCTCACAAATATACAATCGACTCAAAATCTCTATCAAATCCGTGGTCCTCATAGGCAAGAAATGCGCAGACTTCATCAAACGATCGACGATAACCCACATGACATCATGTCCCCTTGGTGATTTAGGCAATCCTGATATGAAATCCTATAGTAATGTGCTTCCATTTCCACTCGGTAACTAGGAGTGGTTGAAGTAACTTTGTCAGATCTCGGATGCTCGATTTTAAGCTACTGACGAGTCAAGCATCTACTGATGAATCCTATAACATCAGTCTTCATAACCTTCCACCAATACTGTCTTTAGAGATTGTGGTACATCTTGGTACCTTCCCCCAGGGTTTTGAACACCAAGGGATGATGGGATAAAGTTAAGCAAAAAAAAAACATTATTTATTGACTTGTTGATTTTCTTGAAGTGAACGATATGTGTATATGACTTGAGGATGACACGTGTAACCTTAGTTAAAAACGCTTATGTAATAAACTTGTTGAAGTCATTTTTCATGATTACATGAAGTATCTGATGTGTGTTATCCTATTTTGAACATGTTGCTTACTTATATGATTGCGGGATATATGATACATCATTGGTGTATAACATTTGGGAATTTACTTGAATAGAAATTTAACTTTATTTAAAGACTGTTGTTTCATCTATCTTATAGGATGCTGCCAAAGAGTAGGGTAGAGGACGTGATTGGGGACGGGGACGGGGGAGAAAGCCTACACTCAATCCTCCTCCACCACTTCCTCCAATGGGTCAGGCTGACCAGAGTCTTGAGGGAGAGAATAACCCTCCACCTCCTTCTCCTTTAATTCTTAGAATGCCGGTGACTCCTATTTCACAACCACCTCTAACTCTAGTGATTCCTGTGCAGTAGGGTGTGGGAGTTGGTCCTACAGCCCAACCTACACCTTTTATTTTGAGAGTATAGATAGATAGGGTTGAAATTGCTAAAGGGATGATGAAATTCATGCAACAGTTTCAACAGACCAATAGGGAATTCCAGCATACTACTCGGGATGAGGTATAGTCAACTTTCCCAACTGGCGAAAGGTGGGATACAATTACGATGAGGGAGTTTCAGTGATTATGCCCATCAAAGTTTTCAGGGGGTGGTGATCTTTTGGCTGTAGACTATTGGTTGTGGCATGTCTCGAGACTTCTTGATACTGTTCGTATCATGGAAGATGACTTTCATATTGACTTTTGTAGTGCACTATTGTTGGGTGAGGCCCTAGATTGGTGAAAGTCTGTTTGGACCACCATGACTAGAAAGTGGGATGTCTTGACCACCGCATTCCTTGATAAGTTCTTTTCGACAGTGGCTAAAGATGCCTTGAAATAGGAGTTCATACACATCTATCAAGGGGATATGACCGTGGTCTAATACGAGTCTCGATTTTCCTTATTGTCACGGTATGCCCCTAGGGTTATAGAAAACGAGACTGAGAAAGCCTGTACTTTTGAGTTAGGGTTGAGGCCTGCGATCCGAACCCGAGTTGTACAGCTCAAGCTTCAGGTATATTCAGAATTGTATGATAGGGCACTATTTATTGAAGTCGACTTTAAGGACAATAGGAGGATTAGAGATGCTCGTCGGTGAGTGAAAGATGTCGGTTCATATCGAGAAAGACGGGATAGGAATAAGTTTAGAGAGGTCACTTTCCAGTCACAAGGACAACTTTAAACATACCATCAACCATCATTTTCTTCACCTTCTACACTAGAGAGGAAACTTCCCCGAGAGATGGTATGCTTCTAGTGTCATCAACTAGGCCACTACAGAGCTGAGTGTCCATAGAGTAGCCAAATTCACTCACAGGGTAGAGGACAGACGAGGGGGAAAGGACACGGATCTGCACAAGACTTTAGTTAGTCATAAGGGAGTGGACAAATTTAAGGAGGACGAGGCCATACTCAGAGGCAAGGTAGGCCACCACTATAGGACACCTGGACACACTCAGAGGGTTTGCCCTAGACTTCAAAGGCCTGAGGTCTCTTTTGCATATCAGCCTGCTTATTAGTCTCAGACCTTCCAATTAGCTCATAGTTTCTGACCTTTACTTGCTCAAGTTCCAATTTATTCTACAAAACGTTCTAGATTTGCTATCGGTTCTTCTTCTTTTGCAGTCAGACCACCTTCTATGTATCAGGGTACGAGACGTTAGGATCCAGTACAGTCTTAAACATGGGGTAGAGCTTTTGTTTTTACTGGCGTAGACTCATCTGCTGGTCCATCTGTAGTTTGAGGTATTAATTTGGTATTTAACTCTTGGGAAAATATTTTGGTTGATACTGGTGCTTCACATTCCTTCATTTCTACTTCATTTTCATTTACCATGGGTTTGGATATGGATTTACTTGACACCCCTCTTCGAGTTGAGACTCCAGTTGGGGGTAGAGTTGCACTTAGAAGGATTTTTCGATCTTGTGAGATAGAGATAACAAACGATCGTTTTGTTTTTGATTTCATTGTGTTTGATATGACGACCCTTGAACTTATCTTGGGTATAGATTGCTTGTCAACAAATAGGGTAACCATTGACTACTATCGTTGTAGGGTGACCATTGGTACTCCTAAGAGAGACTGTTTTTATTTCCTAGTTGATAGGTGCAACCTCACTATTCCATGACCATGGGACTCACATAGTTTATGCGAGCTTAGCTTCATGTTTTCTAGTTGGGTAATCAATGATGTTAATGGCACTTGTGGGGAGTTACCGCCGACAGTGAGAGATTATGTTGATGTATTTCTTGATGACCTATATGAGTTACCACCGCATAGAAAGATTGAGTTCTCTATAGATCTTTTGCTTGGCACATCACTGATTTCTATGGCACCTTATCGCTTAGCACCGACAGAGTTATGCCAGTTAAAGACTCAACTTGAAGATTTGTTGCAAAAATGTTTTATACGACCTAGCACGTCACTATGGGGAACACCAGCCTTGTTTGCTAAAGAGATAGATGGATCATACGTCTTTGGATTGATTACCATAGGCTTAATAGGGTTACCATTAAGAAAAAATACCATTTGTCATGTATTGACGACTTGTTTGATCAACTTTGGGGTTTTACTTGCTTTTCAAAGATCAACTTGAGGTCAAGTTATCATCAGTTGAGGATTAAGGAGTCTAATATTTCAAAAATTGCGTTCCGCACTCGATATGGACAATACGAGTATCTTGTGATGCCTTTTGGGTTGACTAATGCTCTAGTCGCATTCATGGATTTGATGAACCGCGTCTTTCAGCTATACCTTGATAGGTTCATCATAGTATTTGTTGACAACATTTTCATATATTCTCCTTTAAGGAAGAAACACGAAGAGCATCTTCGCATTAGACCTTGCGTGAGCATCGATTGTATGCTAAGTTTGAGAAATATGGATTTTGGCTAGACGATATGAAGTTTCTTGATTATGTTGTGTCGCAACAAGGGGTTTTCATTGATCCTACGAAGGTTGATTTGGTTACTACTTGGGAACGATCGAAGAATGTCTTTAAGATTCGTAGTTTCTTGGGCTTAGTACGGTATTATTGCCGATTTGTTGAAGGGTTTTCATGCCTAGCTATGCCTATGACCCGACTTACACGGAAAGGAATTCAATTCGTGTGGAATGATGCTTATGAGTGATCTTTCTAAGAATTGAAGACTCGTCTCACCACCTGCACCAGTTCTTACCATTCCTAAGAGTAAAGTTGGGTACACCGTTTATTGTGATGCTTCACGTGATTATTTGGGATGTGTTCTTATGTAGTGAGGAAGGGTGATTGTTTATGGATCTCGACAGTTGAAACCACATAAGAGGAATTACCTAACACATGATTTGGAGTTGGCCATTGTTGTCTTTGCATTGAAAAGTTGGTGACACTACTTGTATGGGGAGAAATTCGAGGTGTATTCTAACTATAAGAGTCTTAAGTATCTATTCTCATAGAAGGATCTGAACTTGAGACAGTAACGATGGATGGAATATATAGAGGGTTATGATTTCGACTTGCAGTATCATCTTAGGAAAGCTAATGTGGTAACTAATGCTCTTAGCAGGAGATCTTGGGGGAACTTAGCTAGTATTCTTATTCATGAATGGGAGATGCTAGAGGCACTAGTAAAGCAAAGTATGACTTGTGTCTTGAGCAGGCCGGAGACACCATATTTATCTTCTCTTTTGTTGCACACCCTAGCCTACTTACTCATGTTCTTGACGCACAGCTACATGATCTAGAGGCTGAAATTATCTACTCTCGTATCACTAGTGAGGATCCTATTGAGGGATGGTCACTTCACACTGATCATGGCTTGAGATATTAGGGTTGTGTTTACGTACCACACCCATGTTGTGACGATGTCATGAGAGAGTTTTATCATTCTAGATTGGCCGAACATCCGGGTGGTACCAAGATGTACCACAATCTCCAAAGATAGTATCGATGGAAGGGTATGAAGTTCGATGTTGCAGGATTCTTCAGTAGATGCTTAACTTGTTAGCAGGTTAAAGCCGAGCATCAAAGACGTGCAGGTTTAATTCAATAACTTCTAGTTGTCGAGTGGAAATAGGAGCACCTTACAATGGATTTCGTATCGGGATTGCCCAAATCATAGAGGGGACATGAAGCTCTGTGGGTTATCGTCAATCGTTTGACAAAGTCTACGCATTTCTTTCTAATGAGGACCACAGATTCGATAAAGGTTTTAAGTCGATTTTATATTCGTGAGATAGTGCGATTTCATGGGATTCCAGCATCCATTATTTCTAGCAGAGTGCACGTTTCACTACACGGTTTTGGCAAAGTCTACAGGTAGCCTTGGGTATCGAGATATCATTTAGCATAACTTTTCATCCGCAGACCGATGGCCAGTTCGAGCACACTATTTAGACTTTAGAAGACATATTACGTGCTTGCATCATGGATTTATGAGGTAGTTGGGAGGATCACTTAATGTTAGTGGAGTTTGCATACAATAACAATTATCAAGCTAGTATTGAGATGGCACTATTTGAGGCACTGTATGGTAGACCTTGTCGTTTGCTCATTTGTTAGATTGAGGTTGGAGATGCCATAATCTTAGGTCCCGATTTAGTTAGAGAGACTACCAAGAAGATCAAGACTATTCAACGACGATTGCTTACGGCTCAGAGTCGATAGTAAAGTTATGCAGACAAGAGGCACACACTTTTATCATTTAAGATTGGAGATCACGTTTTTCTCAAGGTTGCTCCACGAAAGGGCTTAACGAGATTTGGCTAAGGAGAGAAATTAGCTCCTAAGTATATTGGTCCTTTCGAGATTCTTAAGCGAATCAGACAGTCTGTCTATCGATGAGCCTTATCATCGCAGTTATCTGGAGTTCACAATGTCTTTCACGTTTCCATGCTTCGTAAATATCATCCAGACCCTTCGCATGTATTGGATTGGACTTAGCTAGATATAGAGGGTGATTGTTCTTACGAGGAACGCCCGATTCGCTTTCTTTATACTAGGGAGAAAGTCTTATAAAGTAAGACTATTCTGCTAGTCAATGTCTTGTGGTGCCATCATGACCTAGAAGAGGCTACATGGGAACGACAGAGTGAGCTTCGCATCAAGTATTTGAACTTGTTTGCTACTCTAGGTACTTTCTAAATTTTGAGGATGAAATTTTTCTAAAGGGGGAAAATGTAAAGCCCCGTTATTTTAATAGAAATTAAATAAATAATTAAATTGGAGACTTAGGGCATGACAAAATGGATGCTAAAAATGAGTCCTAGATCTCAAAAACTCTAAGGAGGTCCTATCTTAAAGACTTCGTATTATTTTGATGTCTTTTAAACCTTTAAGGGTATTTTCATAATTTTATTGACACTAGTCTTATGTGTATCGAGACCCTACCTTGTCAAAGAGACCTTCAAATTGGATCTAGAAGGTCCAAAACCCTAAGGTAGGTCTTTTTGTAATTTAATTCCTTTTTAAGATATATGTTTTATGTCTAGGAGTGTTATTATAATTTTACACATTCTTTTGGGAGCAACACCATGTACCAATTTTCTAGTTTTGACGTTGTATTTGAATCTAGGGCATCCAGAAACCTTGAAAATGTCCTTTTTCGAATCTTAATTAACTAATTAATTACTCCATTTGATTCTAGGGCTTTTATCATCATTTTAGTAATTTAGGTAACACCACTATCAGGTCTTTGTTTGCTTAAATTAACATCATCTTTGAATTCAGAGTGTCCAAAACTGTTGGACACGCTCTTTTCGGATTTTGATTTGTTATTTAATTATTCAATTTTACTCTAGGGGCATTTTTGTCATTTACTAATTGAGGTGGGACCATGTTTAAGTCCTAATTTGACATCATATTTGAATATTGGATATCCAAAAACCTTGGAAACGCCATTCTTGTATCTTAATTAATCATTTAATTGTTCAATTAAACTTTAAAGGCATTATTATCAATTTACTAATTCAAGTGAGACTACCATTAGATCCTAATTTACTTAATCTGGCATCATATTTGGACTCAAGGCATAAAAAGACCTTGGACACGCCTTTTCTAAATCTTTGTTTACAGTTTAATTGCCTAATTTAATGCTAGGGGTATTTTTGTCCACTTTACATATTTATGGGAAACTATCTTTGGTTCCCCGAATGTCCAAAAGAATCTCTCTATAGAGTATGGAGCGCCCACAAACCTTGGGTATGCCTCTTTTTATATTCTAATTTATCTTTTATTCATTATTTTTAGGCGTAATGGTAAAATAATAATTTAATTAATGTATTAAGGTTTTATTTTAATTATTTACAAAATTTTAGGGGGTTCTTTGATAAGAAATATAAAATTCTAAGCTATTGTATAATTTATAAAAATTTTTATTTAAGCTTATTGGGCCAAACCGGCCAAATTAAAAGGCAAGGCACAAAAACCAACCAATTCAGGTAACTTGAAAGAAAACTGGTTCACACTTAACAAGAGCCAACTGGTCTATGATATTTTGATGTAACATAATTTTAATCATTTTTTATGCATTAAAAAAATTTTAAAACTATTTTTAATTAGCAAAACTAAGACTCACTTAATCACCTACAACTCCTATTTTCCCTAATTTCTCCACTATTTTCCTTCTCTTTTTCTAAATTTATTTTATTGCATTCTCTAGCTAATTAAAATTAGATTTTTGTAATCTAGATAGTGTAACCTTGATCTAGATGGGGTGTGAATACGTCAATCTGTAAAGACCTGAAAAATTAGAGTAAATTTTTCGTTTTGCCGGTAGGACCTATTCATGCACTATTTGCTGGTAGGGCACTATACATGCATCATTTAGACATAAGTCATGTTTAGAAATATTTTTTTAGTATGACATAGAAGGGAAATATGCTTAGAATGTTAAAATACACATCTTGTAAAAATTTGAGCCTAATTGAAAATAGTTTGAAAAATGGACCAAAAAGGGGCATCCCGGGTGGCCCGAGTGGACCCAGCCATACCCGTCCACAGGCGAAAATAAATTTTTCAGAAAAAGTATCATTTAAAAATAATTTTAAGAACTTTGGTTAAAGCAAAATATCAAATTGAGGCGTTTCAAGACGAGTTGTAGTGTAACGGGATCCTGAACTCATTAAGGGCAAAAGGGTCTTTTTAGCCCTTGACCCCTTAGTGTTAAATTTCTCAGAATTTGGTCTGAGAAGAAGCAACAACTTGTTCATGGAGAGAAAGATGAAGAGAAACCTAGGTTTTTCAACTTTCAAGCTTCTAAAACTTATCTCTACCCTTGGAATCTCACAAGACTTCCTTCTAGGAAGTTGTTCCCCACATCAAAGGCTAGAATCTCACCGATTGGTGTGGCTGCATAGCGAGCACAACTCCCTAGAGTTGAGAAAAACCCTTCTAAGCATGATTTCTTACTAAGTAAAGAATGAAGTGAAGTTTATGAATGTTTTTATAAGTTCATTGTATGACTTACATGCTTATTTGTTATTAGAAAACTACCTAGCATATAGTTATTTTGAAAACCTAGGGTTGGTACTTGTGTATTTATGTATTCTTTGAGAATTTGTTAAAGTGGTGAACATGTAACATGAATATATGTTTAATTCATTGTATTGTAGCTTATGTTTATGCAGACAAAGTTTTGTGATTTGGAAGTTATAGTTTACTTTATGTATGATGCATGATTTAAGGTATATTCTATGTATTTGATAAAATGCCTCATTGAAATTTCATAGAAAAAAATTAAGGCATATTGGCATATTGTAAATCTTTGAAAACATAGTGTGGGTTGAGCACTTCGGTGCTATGCATTGTGAAGGTGTAGATCCTGTGGTGAAAAACCCAAAATTGACCATTGCATTGATACTCGCTAATTCAACGGAAGCGATCCGTGAAACGAGCATTGGTACTCATTGATCCAAAGGAAGCGATCCATGAAATGAGAGATGGGTTGGGCATAGAGTTGCATGTGTGTGTCATGCATATTGCCATTACATTATATTTATGAATTGTAAATGTTATAGTTCATAAATGTTCATTTTGTATATGCCACGTCTTATCTTTATTCTTTATATTAGCATTATGTCATACTGGGCCATTGTGCTCACCCTATATGGGATTATATATTACAGATGAGACTCCTGGCACATGAGACTTGATGAAGTTATTGGAGCACCGAGAGAAAATGGGTTTTTGAAGTATATTTGACCTAAGGGCTACATTTTGTATGTATAAGGGCATAAGCCCTAAGACATGTGTATTTACTTGTAGAAATCTTGTATAGTATGAAAACAATGGGCAAGGCCCTAAAATTGTAATGAGTATGAAGTTTGTAACATTTAAGTTTCAAGTATATGAATACATATGTGGATTGTATGTTTAAATGATGTATGAATGTTTAATTGAATTAAAAAATGTAGTTTGGTTGCTGGTTTGAGAGTAGTAGATTATGTTGTGAGATATTAGGTGGAAAAAACTTAGAAAATAAAGGAAATTATGGTATAAATTTTTAAAATATAAAATTAGATTGAATAGAGCGGAAGAACATGCCTATATTTTCTAAGTAGGGAATTAAATGACTTAAGAAGAAAAAGAAAGGTAAAGAAATGAAAAATAGGGGCAAATTAGTCCAAAAATTATTTGAAGTTGAAAAATAAGAGAAAAATGGTAAAATGATCATTTCACATGTTATAGAGTCCCACACCAAGTTTGGTAATGAAAAATTGAAATGGGTATAAAAATGTCAAAACCAAGATTTTAGGACAAAGGTTAAAATTTTGGCACTGTAGCATTTTAGCTACTGGTTTACTGTAGCAATGAATAGTGAATCAGCAAGCCAGCAGCCAGCAGCCCGCAGCCCAGCCCTTACGGGCATGCCCGCGCGCCCTGCTGCGGCCCTACGCGCGCCTAGCCCCCTTACACCCTTGACACTAGCCTTTGGCCACCCTTTTGGGCCATGTTTGGCTACCCTATTGGGCCGTGTTTGGCCACCTTATTGGGCCGTGTTTGACCAATCCTTGACCATGTTTGGCCATCCTTTTGGGCCATGTTTGGCCACTCATATAGGCCATATTTGGCCACTTCTTTAGACCACTTTTGGTAAACTTTTTGACCTATCATTGCCCTATGTCTTAGGACATTTGGGGCCCATTTGGGCCATTATTCCAAGGCATATTTAGAAACATTTTGGGGCTATCTTGGAGGCTATGCTTGGATATGACTTAGACTAATTTTGACTATTGGTTGAGGGAGATATTTGACTGGTATTTAAAAACCCATCTTGGGTAAGTCTAATAGTAAATTTTCATTCTTAATCTTGGGGAAACATGGGGAAATAAACTTGTAATCAACTAAATCCATTCAATTGCCTTTTATTTATTTTTCTTAATTCATTTCACTCACTCCCCGGGTTTGTGAAAATTCGGGGCGTGACACAATCAATCAATATTAGTTCAATTTTGACCTTGTTGACCTATTTTAATTATAACAACCAATTTTTAATGATAGTGATTATCAATCAATAAGTGTGATATCTTAATATCCATATATCTACAATAGAAATATGTTTATTTTTGTGCAAATTGTATCAAGTAATCACATAAAGAGAGCACAAATACTTTTTTAAGTGCAAAATCCCTTGTGGGAAAAACCATAGGACCTAATCCAAATAGACACCAATCCACAATGAAGAAACCATACAAGACTCAACTTGATTTACCCTTACCTCAACTACTTATGCCTTGTCAACGATGATCCGTATATTTTTTTAACTTCAATCCATAAGTGTTTTTCCATAGATCTTCCCTTGAATCCTCGAACGAAGTTTGCTCAAAATCTTCAAGCCACCACTCGAATCTATGAGCTACTCCGTAATCTGAATCAATGATCCTCGGTTTGCATGATGGCACTAGCCAAAATCTCCCGCACTAAAATTCCTAAATGATGATGGTGGAAAATGTGAATCTTTGGGTTTGATTCAAGAGGCTAAGGTTTTTCTAAGAGACAATTTGAGATCGATCCTAAGAGGGCTAGGATCGATGGGATCTATCCCAAGCTATTGAAAATTAGTTATTGTTGCCCATATATTACCCTAAGGGGGTGAATACGGTATTTAAAAAATATTGACAACTTTTACAAACTTTAAAAGTGTAAGAAATGCACATGTATGTAAAAGAGTAAAGATAGAAAGATAGAGCAAATATATCGATTTTTACGAGGTTCAAAAAATTTCCTATGTCCTCGACTCAAGCATTCCTATTTGAGTTTTTTCACTATTTTAATCTCCTTGCAAGTGGAGGTTAAACCTTTACAGTCAGATCTCCTACCTTTTTCCCCAACAAAATATCCCTTTTTGCCTTACAAGGGTAGCACCTACCCACAAATCTGTCATGCCCTGTGCCCTAAAGACCTGAGGGTGAACCTTTAAAACAAGGTTAATGATATAATATTTCTTGTGCATTTCACACCAGTTTGTGATTAATACATTTTCACTTGAGTTTTCATAACATGAACATTCATTCACATTCCATCTATTTAACCCAATAGGGTTGACATACATTAATTTCAAAAGCATATTTGTCTTATGATTTTTCTTCATAGCCAAAAAAATATAATTCACTAATTTCAAGGTTTACCCTTGTACATACACAAAAATATAAAAGTCCCATCTAGGCTTCCAAGCCCCCACATCAATCATATAGAGACCATAAGGTCTTTTACATCCCAAAAATTAACAAAATAATAAAAGAACAAAAGAACAAAAAAGGAGTTTTCCTTTAATTTGTGTCCTCAATCGGCCGAGTCCTTGCCGTTACTTGCATCTAATAGGGGTCAAAACAACAACCCCAGTAGAGCAACTAAACAAAGGGAAAAAAAAAAAAGCGATGACAAGTGTAGTCATATGTCAAGTGTAGTGTCAAACAAGTGTTACCAAGTATTTTAATACAATGAGTATTCATCATATAGTCCAACAGGATAAGAACATCAATATAACAATGGTAATACAATTTAATTCTTACAATCAAAATGTAACATAAAAGAGGTTTTTAGAGAATCATCATCTTACTCATCTCAATGGTTTTTCTTTTTACATTCAATTTCTTTTGCAATCCTTCAAGACTACCTAATGGCCCCCGGTTAAGCTTATGTGCTTTTTGAGCTACTAACTTGATAGAAACATAGGACCACCTACGCGGGGTTACAGTTCGAAACCAAAGAGAGACATAATCCCTAACACAAATACCTTGGGTAACTATCTATAACTTTTCCTTTCTCAACTTGTAATTTTGTCTTTCATTTCTTCCCCTTTCTCAATTCGTAATTACCTTATTCATTTCTTTCCCTTTCTCAACTCGTAATCATTTCATTCATTTCTTCCATTTTCTCAACTCTTTAACAATCTCATTTCCTACTCATTCCCCACAGAGCATTTGTTTAAGTTTTCCATTCCAAGCTAAGAGTATTCTAGGGAAAATGACATTCACATCAAGGGAAGGCATCACAAATGTAACACAATACATAACTTCACAATACAAAATCTTCACAAAACAAAATCTTCACAACCATTATAGCATTCTATCAAACACTTGGTATGCATATCAACTTCATACTAGTTCATGAATAACAAGTAAATAATCCTTGAGCATTCGAGTAAAAGAATTTTAAGCTGGGACCATTCATTGAATACATATATCAACATTCTAGACAAGATATATCAACGGTTAATTAAACATATAACATTCATCTACAAATCCATCTAGAAATTTTCATAATTTTTCTACACAGTTTTCATACAACATGGTCCATAGAGATGTCATGATATTCATGTTTTCTCCCTAAAACTCATCATTCACCTTGGTTAGAATCTCTACCACAAAACAAGTATAGATTTGTGTGTAAAGAAAGAGATAGAGAGATTCAAATTTCAAGCCTCAATCCTTACTCCCAAACCCTAATAAATGATTCACATTGTTTATTTCACTCAAGCAAACTAGAACTACAAGGAAATGTAAGAAATTTGAAAAGGAAATGAAAAACCTCAAATTTTATCTTTTGTTCTTAAAGAAATCTTTGAAATCCCAACTTTTAATCGGTAAGAAAGCTTCCTAAGATTGGATCTTTGCACTAGAAGGTATGTGTGTATCTTAGGATTCCATGGAATCCATCAACGTCAATAAGCCTAATTTTTCTTCCTTGGCTTGAGAGAGTTTGGAGAAAAAGAAAATGAGATTTGGGCAAAATTGCTTTTTAGCCTGTAACTTAAAAGTGTTCTGTTGTATGCTCATTCAAACGAATAAGGCCTTCATTCGAATGAGTGCCCTTCGTTCAAACGAGTGTCGAACGAACAACGCATTATTCAAGTTTTTACCCTTTTCCAATTATTCTACCTGTATTATCACACTCTATATTATGTTGTTTAAATTATTTCCATCTCAGTATTTACTTATTTATTTATTTTTCAATTTTACGAAACGTTGCAAAATCTCACCATAATGAGAAGATATAAAGTTTATTTACCAACAAGCACTCTCTTCAAGAGTAGATTGGTACAATAAATACTCACTCTCTTTATATATATATATATATATATAAGTGTAAGCTCGGACTACTTAAGATGAGTAGAACTTTTAGATCTAGGTTTTAAGTAGTAAGATCTATAGTCAATAATACAAATATAGAAGTGTAAGCTTGTAAAGAGATAACAATAAATGCTTTAGAGAACCTCTATTTATAGCCCTCAAATGAATATGGTCATTGTATTTCAAAAAAGATAGCATGAATATGGTCATTGTATTTCAAGATTTGAATTTTCAATTGCTAACTCGACAAAATCAAGATTTGGTCCATTAGTCAGTTCAACTTATTTGTCTAGAGGGTTTGAGGTTCAAGTGTTCAAGAACAATTAATCGACTAATTCTTTGGATCAATCGACTGGTTTTGACGTACATTGTTTTAGCCTTTAAAGGTTAGTCGACTGAATCATCTAATAGGTCAACTATGTTAGATGGTGTGTTTAAACTATGTTCTTTAAAAAGGTCGCTCAATCAACTAGTTATAGGAACTGGTCGACTAGTTTATTCACTATAAAAGTAAGCTTTAAAAATCAGTCGACTGATTCTTGAAACTAGTCAACTGGTTTTGATAGAAAGTGCATTCTTGCTTATTTTTCATAGTGTTCCATTTTCAAAACCTTTAGATTTTTCAAAATATGAAGTGTAGCAATGTGTTGTTTTGAAAAATCATTTTTGATTTATTCTAGTTGATCAATTTAAATAGAATGAGCTTACAACCAATGATTAATCTAATCTTAAATCACTTAAGTGAACTAAGAAAAAAAAGTTTTTAAAGAATTCATTCTATTGAGAATGTTGAAGTTGAGTTTTAGATGAAGAAGTACACTTATTTATAGAAAAAATTTGGGGAGAAAAAATTTTGGGAGAAAATGTTTTGGAGGGATGTAGGAAATATCTAGACAAAAATAATTGGAGGAAAATTTGAAAATAAAGATAAAAATAATAAAAACATTGGTGAAAAAATTTGGGAGGGAATGAAAATTAAGAGTGAAAGAGGTTTGGAAGGGAAAAAAAAAAAGGAAAAATGATTTTTGAAGGAAAATGACATAAAGTAGATTTTGGGATAAGGTGAGAATTTTTAAAAAAGATTTGAGAAAAAATTAAGTGACCATTGGAGAACATCAAACTCAAATTCAACTTTTACTCAAATTTTAAGTGAAATTTGGGTTTGAGTTTGAGTTTGAGCCACCATTGGAGATGGCCTAAGAATGGCTTTAAGAGGGAAGTGATCCCTTCCAACTACTAATATAACTCTTCTTCATGCACTGTTCATCCTCCAACATAGCACCCTGGAACCCATTTTGGATCCATTCATGAATAGTGAGGAAGTGGATGTAAACATGGATTCTATGAAAGAGAGGATCCAAAAGTTTGTTGGAAGAGAAAGAAAGAGATAAATTGGTAAGAAAAGAGAGAAAAATATATTAAATATTAAATGGATACTCTTTTAGATACCATTGTTAGAATGATGTATAATGATGGGAGCCATTAATGTATGTAAAAACACTGCAATAACATTCAAAAGAATTTTTTGGGTCAAAAAATGGATCCCCTCTTAGAGTTGCTCTTAGCATTACTCATTTTGTTTAAGTCCTATTGTGACAATAACAACAACAATTAACAATATTTATAGTATTAATAACTTGGAAACTCCATAGAACTAAAAATTACTTTTATTTTAATCAAACAAAAGTAAGATAATATACAAACGTCGATAACAATTACAATACAAACCTTTTTTAAGATAAAAATATTACTAATTTGAATCAACGGAAACGTACGTGACCAAACAACCACCAAATTTGCGCTGAGTCAGTTGATTCTCACTTAGGCAATTAAGGTGGAGTTCGAGTCTTGAATGGAAAAAACTTGAATACGTCCGATAGCGTGACATAATAATGTATTTTTTTAATGATACTTTGTTAAGTATAATATAATTTATATTTTTTTTAATAAAACGTAATATATATAAAAAAATATTATTGAAATAATATATTGTCATACTATATAGTGATTCATGGAAGAATAATTCATTGGACGGACCATGGAGATGAAGAAGTGTGGCATAAAAGTCTTTACCTAACTAATATTTATTTATTATAATTATTTTGGCTATTCTGCAACTGATGCTAATTCCATGAAACTGGCTCACCTGATCCCCTCTCTCCTTCCTAACTGAAGCTTCCTGTTTCCTATATATATACACGCGTGCACGTACACATAAACAAGATCATAAACTGCATTATTCACCTCAAAATAATGGCGAAACCGTGATTTATGCTTTCCTCTACCCATGTGTGGTGGTGGTGGTGGTACTTCAGCACCACACCTGCCACTTGTTTTGTAAATGAGACGGGTAGACTTGCATTGATGGCCTTCAAGGCTGCAATAGTTGGAGACCCATTCGGAGCCTTAAGTTCTTGGTATGACACCCTACCTTAATTTGAATGGGAAGGCATTTCTTGTAGTTTCCAACATCGTTATATAGTCATTGCCTTGAATCTAAGGTCTAAGGGGTTGGTAGGCTCACTCTCACCTCATATAGGAAACCTCTCATTCCTAAAAAAGATAGATCTCAAAGAAAATAGCTTCTATGACCACATTGCACGAGATTGGTTACTCATTTCGCCTTCATAGTATAGATTTTAGCAATAATTCATTTGTTGATGAAATACCCAACTTGTCTCACAACTCCAATCTTATCTACCTTAACTTGATTGACAAGAAGCTGATCGGGAACATCCCACCCGGGATAGGGTCTTTGTCAAAGCTTGAAGCTTTGTTCTGTCATGATCCTGACTGGACCCTGATCTGCAGGTCTGACCATGGGATCATTGAAACTTAAAAAAAAAAAAAGTAATTAAACTAATTAATCTAGTTGAGTGTATAAAATAATATTTTGTAATTGTATACTGTTTTCAAATAAGATCTTATAATTTTATATGAGTTTTAAATAAGATTTTATAATTTTAATGCGTAAATGGCTATCATTAAAAATTTGGGATGACCATTTGAAATTAGTCTCAATTGAAATAAAATTAAAAATTGAAAGACTGAATTGTTACAATTAATAATCGAATATCTTATTTGAAATCGGGACAAAATTTTAAAGTATTAAAATATAATTAACTGTTATTTTTAATTTTTTTTATGTGAGTGGTGAATCTGTTGATCGGATCATGAGATATTATAAACATAAAGCTTCCATCCTGGTCCTTGGCCCTTGTTGGATGATTTAGATCTTTTTAGTCCTCTGCCTAAGCTGGCAGGTTGGTGGTTTTTGTATTGTGGTTCTCCCATTCCTACATTCTTTCCTCTCATATACATTTTTTATTTACCAAAAAAAAAAAAAATCACAGAAACATCTCCCCGTGAAGCTAGAGTTTCTTGCACGTGAAAAACGCCACGTTTCTCATACATTTTAGCAATTGTAGTTTTTTTTTTCTTGGTTGAGTAATTTGATTAGATATCCATACAAAAATTGTCTGAAAAAATTATATTTTTTAAGAGGGATTTTGTAATAATTTAAAAATTTTAGAAATAACTTCCTAATTTTTAAAAAATTGTAGTTTTTTTTTTCTTGGTTGAGTAATTTGATTAGAAATCCATACAAAAATTGTCTGAAAAAATTATATTTTTTAAGAGGAATTTTGTAATAATTTAAAAATTTTAGAAATAACTTCCTAATTTTTAAAAAATTTAACAAAATAACAAAAAAAAATAATCCTTCATCATTGAAAATCATTGATTCAAATACTAATTTTCTTTAAATACAAATTACAGTTTGAACATCCATAAAATATTGAGAAGAACTTCGTAATCTTCTCAAAGTCCTTCTAAAGTCTCAACCAAACCTTTAGAAGTCCATTGTTGACTACCAACCAAGCTTTCTAGCACTTGATGGTGTTGACTCCTTCTCCAACTCTAGAGAAATCCAAGAGGATGTAGGAAAAATGAAGAGAAGATGAAGAGAAAGCCTAAGCTCCCATTTTTTTCCCAGTCATGAATAGAGAAATGGAGTTGTGTGTAGTGGGCTGGTTTTTATAAAGGCAAAAACTTGATCTTTGGTTATTTACAAGTTTGCCCCTCTTTTACTATTTCCTTTTTTTTTTTTTAATTTATAATGCCAATTTTGGTCATTCCCACTTATCATAAGAATATCTCATGACTATTATGATATATGTAAGTCTATTTTAAATCTCAATATAATGTTCTTTCGCTACGATATTTTTGTAGTCCCGGTGTTATGGCAAAATGACGGTTTTATCCTTATTAGCATTTTCAGTGTCTAAACAGACTCAGAATGTTCTAAAAAAGTTTCTAACTCATCATTTTACATAATTAATTAAGACGCATTATTTATATTATTTAATATTTATTTAAAATTAAATAAAAATATGAGTTGTTACGCACCAAGTTATTTATTTGGGCATCATTCAGTTGCTGAGGTTAATAATCGTGACCTTGATGTGGATCAAGGCCTTGAGTCAATGGTACTTACTGATTGTGGGCAGGGAGGAGGTTGTTATTTCTGGCCTTGTTGAGGTTGCTAGTTATGGGCTGCTTAGAGTTAACTTTGTTGAGGTTGCTTGGTTCTGGGTTGACAAAAACTGTTGGTTATGGGCTCCTTGAGGTTGTATTTGTGCCATAAGAGCCTGCTAACTTTGAACTAGATTCGTTATAATTTGATTTAGCACCTTAATTTGTTAGGCCATAGAGTTGATCCTCTGATCAATCACGCTCAAATGAGGCAGATGACCACCAGCACACCTTTAGGCAGGAGTCGGTGTTGAAATCAGGGTTGGTTGACTCTGTTGCCTTGGCCATAGAGTTGATACTTTTTGGTTTTAAGGTGAAAAACTAATTTCTTTCCCATAGATGGCGCCAAAACGATGATGTTGATTTCTACCTTTTGATGGTCAACGGCTAAGATCTCCTACCAAGGTAACAAGGTAACTACAAAATATAGTCAAAGGATTACCGGAGGAGGTCCAGTTAGTAGCCTAAATAAGCTTTCTAACAGTATATGTGGAGGATTCAGAGCGTACCTATTTGAGTTAGGGTTCCCCCTGTTCATAGGTAAGGGCTTTCCTTCTTGATAAGATATGCCTCCGAAAATGTGGATTCATAACAATCTTGTAGTAATCAGATTCCTTATTGGACTCTATCTCCATCATCAGGATTATCAAGTTTGAACTACTAAGCTCAAGGTATCTAGAACAACCTTAAGCAATGAGATTTGAGGTTCACACCTCCGAATTGAGCTTCCACGTGTCACCATCCACTAGGGTGACTGACTTTGGGTACACCAAATTTAAAGTAATTTATTTCTAATTTCAATTGGAAACCATGAATAGCAGGTTGTCAATCTTAATAATAATGTAATCTATACCATTATGAATTTAGGAGGAACTAATTAGATAAAAAAATCTCTCTTTTTGAAATTACCTAATTAATGGTTAAAATAGTCCAGTAGAGTTATCTCTAGTCGAATCAAGGCCAAGGGAGAGTGACCTAAACAACGTACTCATTTCCCCTTCATCACTCACTTTCTATCATCTTAGGAGCTAGTTTGGGGAAGCTTTAGATTCTAAAAAAAATAACCCGAAGAATAGATTTTGAAAAATAGATTTTGAATGTTTGGATGAAATTAGGTTATGATGACAGAATATTTGGTTAAAATTATTTAAAGTGATTCTAACTTATGAAAGTTTATTTTTTCCTTCATATATTATTATATAGCATTGAGTATTGTTCGATAGTATGCTATAAAATTAATTTAATAACATTTAATTTTATAATCACAAATAGTTGTATTAAATCATTCTTTTATTATTATAAGTTATTATTTATTATTTTATTTATTTGAGTTAAAATGAATATTTTTGTTTAAATAAAATTTATTTATTGATTAAATTTTTCATTAATCTAAAAGGCGACGAGAAAACATAAGAGAAAAAAAAATAAAGGAGGGAGAGAGATCGGGGGGCGTGAGAAACGAAAGAAAATAGGAGAGAGAAAAAGATTCTTTGGCCGGCATTCTTGTAATTGAAAAGAGAAGAAAGGGGGCACTTTTTAAACTCTAATTTGCGCTGGGCTTGGACGCTGTCCACAACAGCGTCAGTAGAATCCTAACAAAAACATGCTCTCAGCGTATTTTTTGGGCCTATAAAGTCATCCATACATAAAACAAATTTTGGAAACTCGTTTTAGAAGTCCGTTTGGGCTTCTAAGGCTCAGCCAAATGGGCCCTAAATGGTTGGTGTTAGCCCTTTGAGGTCTCGATAAGGCCAAGGCATGGTGAGCCTCAACTAATGCCAAGGCCAAGGTGGGGGTGGCCCGTCATGGGCTCCCTTACTTGAGATTTGGTTGTCTTGATGGATACTTCAAGCTTGGTGCAACTTGTGTACATGCTTTAGGTAGCAAACGTCAAGGTAGTTCATTTCGACGACACTTGGCACTCACATACAGCCTTTGACAAGATGTGCACGCACAGGGGGAACAGCTCGACTTTGCAAGCCATGAGTAGGCATAGTTTGACAATGAGGGCTGACAATGAAGCTTGGTGGGATCATGTGGTTCGTTGACTAAAGGCTGAGTGCTCATAGCCTTGTCCTTAAAGGCTCGGGGTGGCTTTAGTTCAGACAGAGCAAGTGAAGGCAATTGCTAGTCTGGCACAAAACAAAGTTGTTTAAAGGTAGACAAGGGTAACTATCATGTTGTGTTGGCGCTTGATCCTATGGCTAGTAATATATTCAACAATGAGATGAACTAGCTTGATTATATGTGGCAAACATCAGTGGCTTCAGACAACCCTAGCAGTTGGGGGTGTCAACTATAACAGCAGATAACTGTCTGTGGTTTGTTTAGAAAAAATCCTAGTAGTTGGGGTTTAATTGCAACCCATATGCGTGTTATAGACACACATGGGCAGTTGTAAGTCTTGTCTAAATGTATGCAATGTAGTAGAGAGGTGTAGGCAAATAAAAGAGTGAGAGGGTTTCTTATCACGTAACCCTAAGGCTGTATTCCTATACTATTGAGAGAAGTAAAGGTTGGGAAAGGTTTTTCTTGTAAAATGTGTGCGCCTTTGTTTTGTAATCTTTTTAAGCCACTTGTGCGTGTATGTGTTTATTAGCTTACTAAGGCCGTGTCTTAGTGCCATCACAAGGCAAAAAATCTAGATTCGAATTTTGACCTTGTGACAGTTGGTATTAGAGCCAGGTTTGACGACCATGGCTGGCGGTACTATGAACCAGGCCATAAAGGATCTAGTTGCCCGCCTGGAAAATTTCGTGGGTGTCCCTAATGGTGATGGTGTTGTTGCACTGTCTATTTAGACAGAGCAACACACCATTAAGTTGGAGGATTTGAGGAAGATACTTGATGGTTTCATGACTAAAAATAAGTGCTAGAATCACCAACATCATGGAAGATGTGGTGTCGTTGATAGATGTCGTGAAGATCAATCTCAAGTGCTTGGACTATGATGTAACCTTCGTCAAGAAGTCTGTCCCTGCCCACTCCGGTGCCGTCGGAGAGGTGTTCCTCAAGATCAAAGTTCCTGAATCGAAACCATTTTCTGGAGCCAAAAATTCAAAGGAGTTGGAAAAGTTCTTATGGGACATGGAATAGTATTTCAAGGCTGCCATGTTCTAGATGCAGAAAAGGTAACCATAACTAGTATGTATCTTTCAGATGATGCTAAACTTTGGTGGTGAACATGGGTGCAGGATGACCTAAATACTGGACGCCCTCGGATCGAGATATGGGTGATCCTGAATAAAGAATTGAAAGATTGGTTCTTCCCTTACAACATTGCCTGGATTGCTCGGGACAACTTGAAGAAGTTGAAGCATACCAGCACTATGAGGGATTATGTGAAAGAGTTCACTTCTTTGATGCTGGACATCCAAAACATGTTAGAAGAGGAAAAACTATTCAACTTCATGTTTGGACTCCAAGCATGGGCACAGGCCTAATTACGAAGGCAAGGAGTAAGAGACCTTTCTTTTGCAATTGCTGCAGCAGAAAGGCTAGTTGACTTTAAAGTTGTTGGATCGACATCCTCAACTGAAAATAAGAAGAACAATGGTGGGAAGAAGGCCAAAGATGGATGATCAAAGATGCTAAAATGCAGCATGATGGAAAGAAGAAGAAAAGAAGCAGCATCGACACTTCCAAGTCCAAAAGAGAAACAAGCCAGAACAAGGGCAAATCCATGAATGACTATTTTCTCTACAATGGTCTCCATCGTTTAAGAGACTGCCCCAAACGTGAAAATTTGAGTGCCTTGGTGGTTGATAACAAGGACTCAGATAATGACTTTAACATTCCAACTAGAGTCAATCAACTCCAATTGGTGAATGCCATCATGGTGTAGAAACCACAGACTCAACGTGGTTTGATGTATGTGCAGGTGAAAGTGAATGGCATAGATGTTTGAGCAATGGTGGATACTGGAGCCACTCACAACTTTGTGGTTCAGTGAGAAGTCGCTACTTTTGGCCTGAAATTGGATCAGAACACAAGAAAGTTGAAGGCAGTAAACTTGGAGGCCAAACTTATCCAAGGTACAATACAAACAACCCTCAACATTAGTGCTTGGGAAGGGTTGTGCAATCTGATGGCAGTACCCTTGGACGACTTTGATCTAATCCTTGGCAACGAATTCTTTGTGAAGGCCAAAGTGAAGAAGGCATGATGATCATAGATAAGAAGCTACATGTTTTGTACCTACTATTTAAAGTGATCAAGGCAAGAAGGAAGGAAAAAGGAAGATTGGGATGCTATTCGCAATGCAGTTAAAGACAAGACTGCGAAAAGGTAAGGAAACTTACCTTGCAGCCCTGGTAGAGATCAAGCCCGATGTCACTGAAGAAGTTCCTGATGAAGTTGCTGACTTACTGAAAGAGTTTGCCGATGTCATGCTTCTAGAAATTCCTAAGCCCCTTCTGCCCCGACGAGCAACTGATCATAAGATCGAGTTGGAGCTTGGTGCAAGGCCTCCTACACAGGCCCCTTACAAAATGTCACCTCCCTAATTGGTTGAATTGAGGAGACAGTTGAAGGAACTCCTTGACTCAGGATTCATTCAACCTTCAAAAGCCCCTTTTGAAGCCCCAATATTGTTCCAACGAAAACAAGATGGATCAATAAGGATGTGCATTGACAATCGGGCTTTGAAATCTAGTCCTGAATGTTCATGACCTTTTTGACAGACTAAGCAAAGCTTTCTACTTTGCAAAACTGGATCTGCATTGAGTTTATTGGCAAGTGCTGATTGCTGAGGGAGATGAGGCGAAGACAGCATGCGTCACTTGGTATGGATCGTATGAGTTCCTTGTGATGCCCTTTGGCCTCACTAATGCACCTGTTACATTCTGTGATTTGATGAATGATGTTCTTTATTAGTTCATTGATAAGTTTGTTGTAGTGTATCTCGATGACATTGTGGTTTATAGTGAAACCATAGGAGATCACTTAACTCACTTAAGAAAGGTTTTCAATAGTCTAAGAGAAAACCAAATCTATGTAAAGAAAGAAAAATGTGAATTTTGCTAACAAGAAGTGATGTTTCTTGGCCATTGGGTTAGCAATGGCAGGGTTCAGATGGACGGACGAAAAGTGAAGGCCATTCTTGATTGGCCTGCACCAACAAAAGTGTCAGAATTACAATATTTTCTTAGTCTTGAAAATTATTATCGCAGGTTCATCAAGGGTTACTCTAAAAAATTAACACCATTGACTAACTTGCTGAAAAAGGACAACCTGGTAGGATTGGAATAAAGAATGCTAGACAACCTTTGAGAAGCTGAAGCACGCAGTGGCTTCGAAGCCAGTGTTGCGCCTACCAGATTTTGAGTTGCCCTTCGAAGTCCATACAGATGCCTCTAACAGAGCCTTAGGAAGGGTTCTGGTCCAAGAAAAGCATCATGTTGCCTTCAAGAGTCGAAAGCTGAAGGATGGTGAACAAAGATATTCTGCCCAAGAGAAGGAGATGACTGCAGTCATACATTGTTTGGATACTTGGAAGCATTATCTTATAGGAACTCAGCTTACAATGGTGACGGACAACGTGACCAACACCTACTTCAAAAAGCAGAAGAAGTTGACACCTAAACAAGCTCTCTAGCAGGAATTCTTGGTAGAATTTGACTTTGTATGGGTGCACAGACCTAGAAGTCAGAATCAGGTTGTTGATGCTTTGAGCAGAAAGACTGTGCATGAGTATGTTGCTGCCTTGTCTACTCTACTAGACTGATCTGCTACAGCGTGTGAAAGACTTATCTCAATCAGACATTGCTTATGAGAGGATGAGACAACAAGTTAGAGATGGATATGTCCGAAAGTACTAGATGGAAGATGAGATTTTTTATGCTAAAGGTGACAGGCTTTATGTTCCTAGTAGTGGGGGACTAAGGCAAAAACTCCTAAGGGAAAGTCATGATCCACAGTGGGCAAGACATCCTGGCATTGAGATGATGCTTGCCTTACGGTCCCGTTCGTATTACTGGCCGAAGATGGAAGAAGATATAAAGGCATATGTCAAAACTTGTCTAGTATGCCAACAAGATAAGTTAGAGAAGAGGAAGGAGGCAGGGCTACTACAACCCTTGCCTATTCTTGAAAGACCATGGTAATCCATCTTCATGGATTTCATTTCAAAATTACCCAAGGTGGATGGATACAGATCAATTTTTGTGATTGTTGATCGGTTCTCGAAGTATGGGGTCTTTATCCCAGCACCATATGCATGCTTGGCAGATGTGGTTGCAGAACTATTTTTCCAGAATGTGGTGAAGTATTTCGGGTTGCCAGAGGATTTCATTAGTGACGGAGACTCAAGATTCACAAGCAGGTTCTGGACTACTCTATTTAGGCTGATGGGCTCAGAACTGAAGTTCTCTACAACAAATCATCCTTAGACCGATGACTAGACGGAAAGGATGAATTTGTTATTGGAGGAGTACTTGTGGTACTATGTGACAGCAAGCCGGAAGAATTGGGTGCAACTTTTGAGCACTGCTCAATTCTGCTATAACCTGCATAAATCCTCTACAATAGGGCTTAGTCCCTTTGAGTTGGCCACTGGCCAACAGCCCCTCACTCCCTATGAGGTGGCCAAACAGCAGGCTAGGGGCCAATGTCCAGCCGCTTATCATTTTTGTGAGGGATAAACAACAGTTATTGGATGAAGCTACTGACAGCCTTAGCAAAGCACAACGGTGGATGAAGAAGTATGCTGATAGAAACAGAAGGCCCCTAGGATTTTAATTGGGGGATAAAGTGCTGTTGAAGTTGACTCCCCAAATCTGGAAGAAGATCGACCGTAAATCAGTCCATAGGGATTGATACTAAAATATAATGGACCCTTTGAAGTCATAAAGAGAGTGGGGAATGTGGAATATCAATTGAGACTTCTGGATAGGTTAAAGATACACCCAACGTTCCATGTTAACTTCTTGAAGCCATTCTAACAAGATGTTCTTGATGCAGGAAGCAAGCAAGGAGGGAATCGCCAGTGATAAGGAAACAATTTGAGAAAGATGTTGAGAAAATTCTTTCTCACAAGACCCAAGGTCAGAGTAAGAAGAACCGGTGGACTGATTATCTGGTTTAGTGGAAAGGCGACAATGAGGCTGATGCAAGTTGGGAAAGAGATGTGACTCTGTGGCAATTTGAGCGATAGATTCGAGAATACTAGAACAATTCGATGAGGGAGTCAGATTCCTCTGGTAGGGGTGGTTTGTTAGCCCCTTGAGGGCTTGACAAGGCCAAGGCATGGTGAGCCTTAACTAATGCCAAGGCCAAGGTGGGGGTGGCTTGTCATGGGCTCCCTTACTTGAGATTTTGTTGTCTTGATGGATACTTCAGACTTTGTGCAGTTTGTGTACATGCTTTAGGCAGCAAAGGCCACGACAGTGCACTTCGACAACACTTGGTGCACACAGACAGCCTTTGACAAGATGTATGCGTACAGGGGGAGCAACTCGACTTTACAAGTAGTTGTGTCTACTCCTGTCAGCTGGATGAATTGTCCTAAGACATATATAGGCGAAAGTACCTCCTTAAAGAGCCTATGGGCGAGTAACCCATGTGGCTAAAGACCTTGGCACCTTCGGGGCAAGACATGTTGTTGTTATTGTAAGAAGGTTCTAACATGGTGGTCCGACCTCCATCACCAACAGTGGCGGCATATGGTGGCAATATTGACACAGAAAACCAAGCCATGAGTAGGCATGGTTTGGCAATGAGGGCTGACAATGAAACCTGGTGGGATCATGTGGTTCGTTAACTAAAGGTTGAGTGCTCATAGCCTTGTCCTTGAAGGCTTGGGGTGACTTTTGTTCAGACAGAGTAAGTGAAGGCAGTTATTAGTCTGGCACAAGACAAAGTTGTCTAAAGACAGACAAGGGTAACTACCATGCTGTGTTGGCGCTTGATCCTATGGCTAGCAATATATTCAACAGTGATATGAACTGCTTGATTATATATGATAGACATCAGTGGCTTCAGACAGCCCTAGTAGTTAGGGGTGTCAACTGTAACAACAGATGACTGTCTGTAGTTTGTTCAGATAGAATCCTAGCAATTGGGGTGTAACTACAACCCATGTGCGTGTCACAGACATACATGGGCAGGTTTTATGTCTTGTCTATATATATGCAATGTAGTAAAGGGGTGTAGACAAAGAAGAGAGTGAGAGGGCTTCTTGTCACGTAATCTTAAGACTATATTCATATACTATTAAGAGAAGTAAATGTTAAGAAAGGTTTTTTCTATAAATTGTGCGTCCCTTTCTTTGTCAATTTCTTTAAGCCTCTTGTGTGTGTATTTATTAACTAATTAAGAACGTGTGTTAGTGTCATCACAATATAAAAATTTCAAATTTAAATTTCGACCATGTGACAATTGGAGAGGACAAAAACGCGTCCAAAATTAACAGGCTGTTTTGTCCTCCGCTGCTCAATTTAAAATAATTGAAGGGTACGAAAAGGTTCCCTACAGTTCTATAAAGTCTTTGTACTGCTTACATCTCTTCGATGGTTCTGACGGTATTCCCCAATTGAATTGAATTATAGATCAATTTTTGAGTTTTCATCTTCACTCGAAAAGGAGGAGAATGCTCGTTCGCAGAGCAGATAATATGAAGTTGATAAGCAAGAACTGAAGCTTCTAACACGTAAGTTGTTAATTTTTCAAATATATATATATATATATATATATATATATTGCTTATTTTCATTAACGTTCCATAATTTAATTAGCTGCAACCATGAAGCATTAGAAAATGAGATCAGGTGCTTTGGATGCCATCTGCTTGGGTGTCATTCTTGCAGCATCTCCTTAGTGTTCTCTGCCCTTTAGTTTAGAACTTCATGACGATTATTTGTAGTAGTTGTTGTTTTTTTTTTTTTTTTTTCGAACTGTTGGTTTGAGATCTGATTTGTTTGATGTGGTTTTTCCTCATCTTTTGTTGGAAGCTTTAATAGGGGAGAGACCCTGTATCGCTGGGTTCTTTCAGTGTCTACTCATGCAGGCTGTCGGTTAGCACTATTGTTTGTACAAGGAGGGAGTGGAGTCGGAAATTTAGTTCAAATGGGATTAACTTTGCTCTTAATGTTATATTATAAATTTTAAAATTAAATAAATATAAAATTTTAATATTAATTAATAATATTTTTAATAAGTAATCAAATTTATTAATATAAATAAATTTATAAATTAAACAATAAGTTCAATAAAAGAAAGACACTATAAAAAAATTAGACTTTATTAAAAATATAAAAAAATCAACAAAAGTTCTATTAAATGAGATCAAATTGAAATTAATAAAAAAAAGGTAAAATGTGAAAGTTTTAAAATTAGAGGGAGCAAAAATATAAATTAGAGGAATATAATTAAAAATTTTGAAAATATATAAGAAAATTGTGTAATTAAAAAATTGAGGGGGGAATGCTAGCTCTGTCTATGTGTACAACGCCACTGATTTTTGCGTAGTGAGTGTCATGTCTCAAATAGAAAAAAAGAAGGGAGAAGAGAGAGGCGGGAGACACAGAAGAAAAAGGGACGTTTCAGAATTTCTGAAAAGTAAGAGAGAGGGAAAGATAAAAATAAAAATAAAAATAAGGGGAGGGGGCGTGTGTCCAGAGAAGGAGAGTGTGTCTTCAAGGTATGAAATAATTAAATTCATTTGACAAAAGAAAAATTATTTTTTATTTAAATATATATATATTTTTTAAAAGTCTCAAATCATTAAAACAATTATCCAAATCATATATTCAATTAAAAAAGTCTTTAAAATAAAAATTATCATCAAAATCAAAAAGTCTTTCGTAATTATGAATGTTTTATTTTTAGGATGACATCGGACAAATCTTCCACTGTGGTTCCTTTCGACTAAAAGATTTCTAGGAGCATTAAAATTGAATCTCATAAGCGCCTCTCGTACCACATCAAGTTGATCGTTAATCTATACAAACTGTTGCCTATGATCGTCAATCGCTGCCCATAAAGTCTCTGTCCCAAAACGAATGTCAATAAGATTTTTGATTTTATCTCTACTAATTGCCATCAAGTTAGGCGAATTCTCGCTTTGATACCAAATAACACAGAACAGAAACGTGGAAAGGAGAATCGAACATGTCGAATTCCTTAGAAAATAAGTAACATGGGAACTCCTCACTCAACAAGAGAAAATAATTTTCTAAAATTAAAAAGTAATATTTATTGATAAAAAAATATAACTATAATCACCCATTACATTATATTTATAGTGTTAAAATTTTACTATTTTGACTAAGAAACTAAAACTCTTATTTTTGTGTTAATCTAATACAATAAGGACTATTAATTCTTATATTTTCTATACTAATTATAGTAAAACTAGGAAATTAGAAATTAAGAATAAATTAAAATTAAAAATTAAAGAATCTTAATACAACTGTAAAACAATTTTTAATTTTTTTATTTTTAGAATAACAAATATGTTTTATATTAGCTTGAGTTAGACTTAAACATAACTCAACCTAAGTACGACCCGTCCAAATTACACCTTATTCAAACTCCTAATTTTGAAAGAATCTTTGACTATATACATATTTCTAAAATTTAAGACATCTAAATCAATTCAAAATCTCTTTTGTAATTTTTTGGTTTTTTATATTACTATGGCCCATGAAGTTTCCTAAACCATTTAAAAAATAAAAGTTATGAGATAAAATTAATTACAGTCATGTGCAGGAAGTCATACAGAACATTGTGATGACAACATGCCCCTACCAATAATCATGAGACTAAGACTAATAACATGGTTCAAAAATTTAAGCTCAAGTTATTAGTAACAAAATTTTTATTGCGTTATATGCTAATCAAATTACTCAGGTTTAACTAATCTATGTGGGATAGGAGTACCACATTCTTCTCCTTAAGAACATACATTCTTGTTGAGTTGATCTAAATCTCTATTATACTCTCTAAGAGTTAGCTCTAATATTACTCCGAAATACTCTAATCTTGCTAACCTAACAACCTTAGAAAATGGCCCAATAATGACTCAAAAATTTAAATCTAAGTTATTATTAATAAAGTTTGTGATACCTTATATGCTAATGAAACTACTTCTAACCAGATGGATGTGAGATGTGAGTTTAAACTTTGGAGCTATGTTGTTGATCCTTTTCTCAATTTATTAGCTAAGCAATCTTCGTATGGAAGTTTTGTCATCACGGCATCATGTGTACATGTATATAGATATATTTGTATGTTGTTCATCATCCTCTTCTCACTCTCTCTTATACTAGTCAAAGAACATCTCATATATGAATATTAAATGAGGGTGTCCTTTTATGCTGATTGAGATTATAAGCCGATGACATTTCAATCCTCATAACTATATATCTCCTAGTTTGTTTAACGTGTATGATGTCACGTGTTCGAATTTAATAATGTTGGCATATACAAATGTAAAAAAGTTTGGCTGTTTCGGAATTAATAATGCTAAAATTGACGTGGTAGTGCTTTGTAGAGCGTAGATTTCAGGAGTGTTACAACAATAGCTAAAAGCCTAAAATTTTCTTTCATGGAAAATCTATTTTACACTTCGCCATGGTTTGTATAACTGATTTTAAGAATGAGGATTCTAGGTCTTAAAAAATAATTGGATATTTCTCTGGCGCAGGTTCTTGTACTACTTTAAAAGATGAGTATTTCTGAACAAACAAATGATCTTGTCTCCATTCGCATTGATAAAAAGCTTGATCGCATATCTCTTGAGACCTCTAAGCCCTGTATATTCAGAGTGTCTGCTAGATTACGAAATGAAAATGAGAAAGCCTATGAACCACAAATAGTCGCAATTGGACCTTATCACCGTGATAAAAATAACCTACAAGAAATAGAAGACCATAAATTATTGTATCTAAAACTGCTTCTTCAACGAAGAAAAGAATTGAGGCTGAATAGTTACGTCATGGCTATGAGGGACTTGGAAATAAAAGCGCGCAAATGCTATGCAGAAACTATCAACCTTAGCATCGACGATTTTGTGGAAATGATGATTCTTGATGGTTGCTTTATCATTGAGTTACTTCGAAAAGTGAGATTTAAAGACCTGAGAAATATGAATCCAGATGACCCTATTTTTGGGAGGGTTCAGGTTGGATATAGCATAATTCATGATTTAATGTTATTTGAAAATCAACTTCCATTCTTTGTCCTTGTTGTCTTATTCAACATGACCAAGATTCAAAACGCGCGAGACAACATCATCAGCTTAGCCCTGGATTTTCTGGGTTCAAGTTTACCAGGTCCAAAAGTTTCAGAAACAAATGGAATTTCAGCTGATAATGTCAATCATTTACTACACCTCGTGCATTCTAGTTGGTGTTATTCATTTGCTAAAAAGATCTCGTCCAATAGAAACCACAAATGGAGTTTGGATGAGTTCATAAAATCTACCACAGAGCTTCGAGAGTCCGGTATAAAGTTCAAGAATGCTAAGGAAAGCACCTCGGTATTGGATATAAAATTTGGAAATGGAGTCATGGAAATCCCACCTTTGACGATTGAAGATCATACTGAATGTGTCCTTAGAAATCTAATTGCATATGAGCAATACTATCATGGTATAGAGCCGAATTATGTCACTGATTATATGACGTTAATGGATTGTCTTATAAATTCTGCAAAAGATGCTGAAATACTTCGCCACTGTGGAATTATTAATAACTGGTTAGGCGATGATGAAGTAATTTCTACCATGTTTAACAAACTCAGGCAACAATGTGTCCGTCACTTATGATAATTTCTGTTACGGGAATGTTTTCCACGATGTGAACAAGCACTGTAGACGACGTTGGAACATACGGTTGGCAAAGTTGAGGCATAATTATTTCAACAGCCCATGGTCTACCATTTCATTTCTTGCCGCAGCTGCCGTGCTTCTACTCACTCTGGCGCAGACTATAATTTCCGCCCTTTCTTATTGGAAGTAAGTTCTAAATCCTGCTTCTTGCTGTTTTTAAATAAAATCTACCCAATAATTAATCATGCGATTCTTTGGAATTTTCAATTAGAAAATTGCCTGAGCTTTTAATAACTGCCAATTAATACACATGCTAAATTTTTAATTAGCTTTTAAAAAGTGTTTTTTTTTTTGAGCAATACTATATTTCTCAAACGTGTATCCAAGATTTTTATCTCGAATGATGTTGAAATACTTTAAATCATGTAATTAATGTGATTTTGACACCTCATTGTCATGTTATTTGAAATATAAATTTAGAAAGAATAACATTTTCCTTTTCTTTTCAGAAAATGTTTTCAGGTTACAACTCATGATTTGTTAATTTTTAATGCTTTTAGCCCTTAAATATATAATTAGAAATTAGATTGAGATTTTGTTTTCACAAAGAAATTTTGGACTCGTATCTTGTGCCATGACTAGAAATGCATGTTTAAGATGATGACCGATTATTAGATATGATTTTACCGTTATATGACAAATGAGCACCATCTGGTTGATTTTTTTTTCTTTTACTTAATTTTCTTTTTCAATTATATTATAAGAACTCATTATGAAGAATTGAATGAGAACGTTCATAATAACCTTAAAAAAAAAAAAAAAAAAAAACCCAAGGATTCAACACAAAAGTAGAAAGATCCATCTATTTGATTTGGTCATTTATTTAATGATGATTTTATATTATGACATGTGATATATATGCAACAGGCCAAAGTAGAAAGTTGGATGACTATAGATCTATCCTGGCCAAGCTGAGAATGAAGGTGATGATATTTAATTATTAATAATAAAGTCTTTTATTTTGTTTGAAAAAACAATTTAAGTTTTCTACGGTTTGGAAAACTGCTAAATTGTAACTGACATTATCATTTTGCAATTTATTTGCAGAAAATGTTGAGGGATAAAAAAAAAAAGGAGAAGATCGAATGCAAGTGAGCATGGATAAGAAGACAGAACCAGAATTGATGGGAGATGATGAAGATTGGTTAAATGATTTTAGATATCAAGGCTTTCCTTTGAAACTCTGGACAATGGATTAGATTTTCTAATTTCTTATTTATTATCGGTTTGTGACTATAAATTATGAATTATTGTCTTATAATTTTATTTTATTCTTGATTTTATGTATTAATTGTTATTTTATTTTAAGCTATTGTATGTGTTAGAATATTTTAGTCATTTTTTTTAAAAAAGAAATTATTATTTTTGGTTTATATATAATTAATTGGCCATTTTACAGGACTATGCATTATAGATTTTTATTAGGTAAATTTAAAAGTTACATACTAATTTATTTTTTTTATAACTATTTTATAAAGTGGACCATACTTGATATAGCATTCTAATGATCATATTTTTGAGCCTCTAAATAGAGGTCCTTTTCACACTTTTTCTTTTATTTTAACAAGTGGATGTACACGAGGCTAATTAGGAGAGCCATGGCTCCAAAGTTTAATTTTTATCATATGGTGTATGAAGTATTATAATATTATAATAAAAATTAAAAAATTTTTATTATGCTCCATTTTCATATTATTTGTGTGTTAGGTAGATCTTTAGTCTTGTCCAAATATACGGTTTGAATTGCAATATTATTTCAGTAGATATGGTATAATGAGATGCAAGTTAGAGAAATAGTGGGGCCGAAAAATTTAGTGCTTTCCATAGTGTGTTTTTGTATTAAAGAATAGCCAAAAATAAATAAAATTGTTTGTGATTAAATTTTCACAGATTAATTTTTAAGTAATAGTCTATTCATATTGTCAATTGATGTTGTAACATTTCCTACCATATCTTAGACCACAAGCTCACTTCAAGATTGCATTTATATGATTGCTTCAAATTATACATTCCATTGTTAAGTTTGTGGGTTAAAAATTATGACAAGTCCTTTACTCTTGCAATCAAACATAGCTGCGTTTGGGACACACTTTAGTACATAGTGAGTTTTTGGGGTTGCTTTTCCAAATACACAAAAATCTGTATGGAAAAAAGTAATTCGTAATTGCATTTTTGTGTATTTGAAGAAGAAAAACTAACATAAAATAATTTTAAAACTAGCTGAGACTATTGAAGAGTGTTTATTCCTACAAAATCTTGTTGATCCTGTACTAGTTATTGGCTATTGGAAATGGAAAATACAAATTTCCCTCTTTGTGGTATTGCTTCATAAACATCATCTCCCCTTTTTCTTTTTTATATTGCATAATACTACAAAGATGGATTGCTTGTCAAAATGGAAAAAAGGAATTATTTGGTGCGCTAAAGCTTTATATATTTATTTATAATATTGAGATCCTGTATGCATGTAATATATTAGTTGAGTTGTAAAAGTCATGTTTGATAAGCAGTCCATAACAGATTCTGCTAGAAAAGTAGCCCAACTAATAGAGTGAGGTTTGTTAGAGAGAGAGAGAGGTGTGGTCCTCACATGGTTAGCTAGGATAGTACGTTCCTGTATATAAAGCAGAAAATACAGGTTGTTGAAAAAGATCCATTCTTTGAGATCTGATACAAAAAGAAAAAATAAAATTAGACTGCTCTCTTCTTTTCTCCTGCAACTTCCGTTTTTCCATTTTTCCAGATCTTTCATGATATCAGAGCCCTAAAAGAGTCCAGCGTCTCATCTTCAATGACTTCTCAAGCTTCTCCAACAAATCAGCCCTTATCAAGTGTCGTTGCAACTTCAGCTTCCACGTCTCACCCTCAACCTCCAATCTACCTGCTGTCAAACATCTGCAATCTCATAACTATGAGACTTGACTCAACAAACTATGTATCATGGAAGTTCTAGTTCACATCAATCCTCAAAGCACACTCTCTGATTGAATTTGTAGATGGAAGTCTTGATTGTCCAGAAATGTTCCTGCGAAATGAGAAAGGGGAATTAACAGCAGAAATGAATCCAAATCACAAAAGTCGGATTGCATAGGATCAGACACTCATGACCTTAATTAATGCAACCTTGTCTTCAACAGCTCTTGCTCATATAATTGGCCTTAACTCTACGAGAGAGGTATGGCTTGCACTTGAGAGAAGATTTTCTTCATTGTCAAGAGCTAATATCTTGCAACTCAAAGCTGAGTTGTAGTCAATATCCAAAGGCAACAGTTCCATTGACAGCTATATACAGAAGATCAAAGAGATTAGAGACAAACTGCACTCTATCTCAGTGAAAATAGAAGATGAAGATTTGTTAATTTTTAACTTGAATGGTCGTCTCGATACTAGCCTGATAACTATTATTGTATGCAAACTCCACTAACGGTAAGTGATCTTACCAACTGGCTCGGAAATCCATGATGCAAGCATGATACATGATCTTTAATTGCATGTTTAATTTGATATCCCTATATTTTTAAAAGAAATTTTTTTTATGCACAATGAGTATTGGAGATTATGATACATGATCTTTACATTCTTATGCTTCACATGTAGTCTTTTATACTTAGGTGCATTCAGTCTTTCCAGCTGTACAATTTCTCATTGAACTTTTATTTCATGATAATGACTTGTTGAGATATTTGAGCAAAATAATTTCATACCTAACTTATGATAAGTCCATAACTAGAAATATTAACTTAGGTTGATTGTTTAAAAGACAAAAAAACACACAAAAGTGAAAAGTGTTAAAAAATTTAGTGTACAAAGAAATGGCTACCTATGAGATAGTGCACATGCTATCAAATGTGTGTACTGTAACACCCCAACCCAATTTTTATTGGAACTGTTGTAAAAGAAATCAAAACAATGCTAATTTATAGCATAACATGGGATTCCACCAAAAAGGAAATTTGTTCAATGTATCAAAAGTTGTAGTAATGGAAGTTATGAAGTGCTATGTATAGTAATAATAAATTAAGGTTAGGAATATAGTCCAACCACATACAGACTTAACCTGACCACGATTACTAAGATTAAATGATTTAATACTTCGATAACTAAGTAACACCAAATATATATATATATATGTGTGTGTGTGTGTGTGTGTGTGTGTGTGTGTGTGTGTGTGTACAACGATGGTTTGTGAACAATACCTGCGCATGAGATTGTATAGTGAGCACAATGATGCGTGCATTACTATGTAGACAAGATAAGGGGACAGTCAAAAGTGATTGTCACCTCATCAGTGTTTTGAGCATGTGAGTGAATAGTGTAAAAACATATGTGTGCATGGAAATGAATGAATTATTGAAAAAAAGAAAGAAAAAGGAGAAGTGAAAGAAGTTGTCTGCCACCAATCGAAATGAAATGTAAGTATATCTATATACACATGCATGATACTTGCAACCCAACCAAAAAGGAACTCAGTAGGATAAGGATGAGAATATGAGTTCCAGAAACTTAAGGAGCCCGAAAGATACGCATCCAAAAGTTAAAGTTAGAGTCAAAGAGAGAGAGAGAGAGAAAGAGAGAAGCCATTGGAGGTAAGTTTCTCTCACTAGAATTCTCTTCCCAAATATTGTTGTCATGAGATTTGATTAACACGAATATGTATGAAATTATGGTTAGATGAAAATGGTGAAGAAACGATAATAATTAGACTTAGAAACCCTAAGAAAACTGTAAAATCGAAATTGATAAATCTAGGTTTTGAACCCATGATCAATAAAGCTTAGTTTTAACAACATGGGCCAAAGAGAATTAAAAAGGGAATATACGGCAGCTTGAATCACCAAAAAATGGTGAAGAAATGCGAAGAGAAACCGCAAGTTATAGTTCTAGAGAGAGAAACTCGAATGAGCGTGTTTTGCTAGGTTTTGCTTAGTTTTATGAACGGGAAAAGGTTTACCAAAAACTCAGGAAGGAGATAGGATAAAAAATGGCTAAAACCAACAACTAAAACACAACGAAAGTAGGAAAAATGGATCCTCGCTGAAAAAATGACCCTTGCTAGAGCAGCCACTGTGAAGGGCTGTTCGATGGCCAAGAGTCGGTCCAAACCTATTTTCAACTCCATAAATGGAATTCTCAAAGAAAAACGAGTCGGAACCAGCCAGCGTCACCGCTGGAAAACTGATCGCGAGGGACCGCCAGTCGTCCGAAAAAGAGATCAGCGTCAGCAAGGCTATTTGTTGACCAAGTAAATGGTTAATTAGGTCGGTCAACAGGTCAAGTCAGGTCTTGAGTCGGGCTCTTACCTGTTTCAAACCAATTGTGGGTTATATAAAAAACACTTCCGTTTTATTTATGAAGGGCTGACGTCATGTTGATATCAGCATGACAAAGCAGACCGGCTGAACCACTTGGTTCTTAACCCTACTAAACCGGTTCACCTAGAATCCAATTGGACCAGACAGTTTAGGTTAAACGATTTTCTAAAATTACGAATTGACCCCAAATGTTTTTGTTAATTATGAAATGGCCTAGAAAAATAATTATAAATTATTTTTAAATCTTTTTTAAATATAGAGAAATTACCAAATTGCCCTTAAGCCAAAAATAGGTCAAATGAAAGCCAATTAAAATGAAAAAAGAGTCTAACCTAATATTTTTGGGCATTCCAGACTTAATGACAGATTTTGATTTACGAAACTAGATTCCAAAAAATAGGAACAGACAAGCTGGGATAAATTCAACTATATCCTAATGCATTAATTAAGCTACCAATTGAACCCTGATGACTGTAGGAATAGCTACCTTAACATTTTTTGACATTTCAGTCTTAACAATGGAATCCGTTTAGTCAAACAAGGTATCAAAAATGTAGACACATGGAAATGTAAAATGCCCAAACTGCCTTTAGTATTGTATGGGCTACCAGATAGACTAAGAAAATGTAAGAAGGGACATAATTAATGTTTTCGAACACTCTGAGCCTAACAATGTAAAATTACAAAAATGCCCTTAAACCCAATATAAGCCACAAATGGGCTAATTGAGACCCGAAAAAACCTAAATTGATTACTTCATCAAACCAGGCTTAAAAGTGACATCCTTTAAGGGAAATAAGACCTGATAACAAACCAAGAAATGACGAACACATCCCTAAGACTCAAGTAAGCCACACTATGAGCTAGAAAGTATTAGGAACCCTAAATTAAAGACTATAAGGGAATTTTAAACACTAAGCTAAGTCTAGAAGAGATTAAGTACATTAAGTAAGTAAAAATTAAGCCTAATATTATACTAATATAGTACCGATATATTTTGACCCATGCTTTAGGAATGCCAAGGCATGTCAAGTAGACGAATAAAGAAATGACTGTGGACACTGGACTGCAAGTGAGTAACTTTGAACCTTGAAGTGGGGACATTTATATGAAATACAGTTCTTTACAGTTTTATAACACTACATGCAGTTCTTTACAACTTTATAACATATTTTTGACTACTATGCTAAATGTTTTAACTGCGTGACTGTTTATAGAATACTGAAATAAATAACTAAATTACATGCTTTTAAGTAGCATCTCTTTAAATGTTTCACAACATTGATAGCCTAAAGAATGTTTTGCAAGCATGTTTCAGTTTTTATGTGCCTTACGACACCCTGCTGGGGGTTAAGAGACGGTAGACTTCTAGTAAGTCTTCATAAGCGACTCGGCCAAGATTCTAAATCTGGTGAGAAGGTTATGAAGGCCCGTAGCTCTAAATTACATAGAGGTCGCCAATGTGACATTTACAGTCCCTAAGGACTGAACTTATGAGATGTATGGCACAAAATATTTTCACAGCTTTAGTTTACAAGTCACCTGTGTGACAACCCAAAGTCCTAAAGGACAACAGTTTTAAGAATGTGGCATGTTTTACTTGCTCACCAGTATCAGATTTTATGATATCATGTTTAACTTACAAAACTAACTGGCATAAAATCTTGCATGATTTCCAGTATATATCTCATAACTCCTAGTTATACGTTTATGTTTTAAAAATGCTAGTAACTTTCAGCACAAATCTTTTTTATTTCTATCCATGAGAGTTTACAAAAAAGGGGTTTCCCCGAAAACCCATTATAGGGGACCGATGTTACTCACGAGCTTTTCAATAAAGCTCACAGGGTTTCATCCTGTGTATTTCAGAGATTACCAAGAGGTTTTCAGACCTAGTTGCTATTAAATCATAATGCATAGGCGCTGGTGAAAAAGGGATTGGTATCCCAACTACGGAGGTGACAACTTGAGACCATAGATGCCAGAATTATGTGATAGGAAAAGGATAGTGAGATACATCATAAAAATATAATAATTAAGAATTATGTTATTGTAACTTTGATGTACAGTCTAATTATGCTATGTTAAGTATGACTGCATTCAAACAAAATCTTTAATAAACGAGAATTTCATGGCACTATTTTATGTAATAGAATGAAATCTACTTAGAAATGTTAAAAGGCCTTTGGTTAGACACGTCATCAATATGCAATTAAAGGTTAATGTATTGGAGAAGTGCCTAACTGGCTAGTCATTATCCCTAATCCGCATAGGATGGGTTTTGGGATGTGACATGTACCTTTGAAAAGAGCTTCATACTCAATGGTGTGAAAGTTATCTTGAAAAATGAAAATATTGAAAACTTCTAAAATTTTTAAGGTTGCAAAATTGAGGGAGAATTGGGTTGGTTGATTCGGTCTCACATCACCTAGGGTTGATTCATTACAATTGTTTTGTGTTTATTTTCTGTTAAATCATCCAATACTATAGTGAACATATTAAGATAAGGACAACTCATGAGATGAAATTTAAATTTCTAATGTCAATTCATTATAAGGGAGTGTGTTGAGGTGGAGCTTGAGTGTGATTAAGTGTTCTAGAGTTAATTGTGAAAATTGAGAATTTGAAGAACATTGATCATTACCTTTGATACATATGTGTCCAAATCTATTTTTGAATATTTTAAATTTTTTTGGGGATGTTAGATTAATTTTTGTAATTAAAGTTTCTTTTGATATAGTCTTCAAAATTTTCTTATTTATCTTTCTAATTTTTTCTATATATGTATGTGTGTTTTGTTGATGATCTCACCTTATCATATTCCATGATGCTTATTGCCTTGATATTTCTTTGTCATCTTGTAACAAAAAAAGGGGAAATGGAGAAGTTTTAAAAGTATATAATAAGGGGGAATAGTTTAGTGGCATGATATTAAGAGAATTTAAGAAAGTTTATACACTTTTTCTTGCTTCATTATCATAGTTTATATTAGTTGTTATTCTATATGACTATATGCCTTGCACTTATATATTTTATGCTTTCCATACTTGGGCTACATTTGATTTATATTTCTCTATCGTTTGATACGTTTCACTGGTATGATTTAGTATTTTGTTTTGTAGGATTAATAGATGTTCAACATCATGAAGTCAACAACATTGTTGGTATATTCATTACTCGTAATTCAAAAAATTGTAAATATTTTATTTTAGGTTTTTAGGGGTTTATGACTTTTGTTTACTTGTATTCACGAACTTGTTATCTTTGTCACAGATTGCCAAATGAGGAGTTTGTTAGGACTTTGTGTCAAAGTTGTGTGTTATCTAATCTGTGTTAAAAAAAACTATACGTGTTGTAATGTGTCTAAATCCATGCGAGTCAGTTCTCAAGCCTTGTGTTCTTCATGCATCCAAGCTACAGTAACAAATTTTACAGTGTCAGGTTTGCAAAGGTAAGCATGAGCTAAACGACCAGATATATTGCCCATGGTTAATTGCATTAAAAACATCATGCATAAAATATTTTTAATTTAGATTTGATTTGGAAATATCTTTCTAAAGCTTACAAGTTTGTTTTGAATATTTTTCAACATTGAAGAATGGTCTCATAACTTTTTAGAAGAAGGTCGATCAAAATGGATTTTGAAAATACTTTCTAGAATGGCCTATCTTCATTTATCATAACTTGAAAAATACTTTGAATTTTTAGGTTAGACCAATTTCTTATGAAAGTAGACTTCAAGAGCTTTGCAACGATAATATAACTCCCCAAACTGACTTTGTATGAGTGAGATATCTCTATTTGAAGTTGGGACATTGCAGTAACGGAGGTAGCTCATTGGAATTCACCCAAAACTTGGCTCGAGCGAGGTCTAGTGACTGTTTCGCTCGAGTTCGCCCAGAATCTGGCTCGAGCAAACTCCATAGGGTACTTTGCTCGAGCTCATTTTATACCTCACTCTAGCGGGCTCTTATGTAGAGTGGTTTTTTTAATCGCAATTTAAACTGCATTTTCTTATTTTAACCTTAGATATAAAAGGGTTTTGATAACATTACTGAGTGAGACTTTTTGGCTGCTCAAAATTAAGGCTTCTATCCTTTCCAAAAATCATCTCATTGTATCTCATAGGCACTATAGATCAGTTAGCCAAGAGATCAATAACCCAAACACTATTTTCTACATTGTCATCCAAAAAAGTACAAGCGTAGTGAGGATTCTAGGTTATACGATCAGTAGAGTTCGTGTTATGACTCGAAACCTAGCCTATGCGGATCTCGTATCACGGGGACCGACCCAATGGCCGTCCCTACTTTTTTCTTTCTTTTGTATCAGTATCAATGACCACAATATATATAATGTAAAACTTAACCAGTAAATCAGCTGGAAGTCTTAATATAAAAGTATTGTTTGACAACAAAAAAATGTAAACCGACATAAACTTAACATAATGCCACTCTTAGGTGGTGAGTACATGAGAGAAACTATATCACTTCTATCATACTCCTCAACTGTCCCCCTATACTCTTGGACTCCTACTGTGGTCTTGCAGCATTCTCACCTGAAAAATAAGTAAGTGGGCTGAGCTAATAAAGCTCAGTAAGTAAAAGCCCATCTCGGACACGAATTAGGGTTAACATAGAAAAATATGAACTCATAGGGTAAACATGATAGTCAATCATGAAATTCAGTTGCAGTTAACTGGTAAAATGTCACAATGGCCAATGAACAGTAAGTCACAATAATCAAGCATGAGTAGTGGTGTAGCATGAACATGAAAAAGCTTAATAAACATCAGTCAACATAAGAATATTGTCCACAATAAATCGGTCACAATCAAGTACAATCAATGAGTGAACTGTCAACATATAATTATTCATAGGGAATGGTAACATTCTATGAATCCAATAAACGTAAGCATATCAGTCAAACATAAGTGATGCATTTATTCTGTTCAGGGTTTGGTAGACCCTCAGGTCTTTTAAGGCCCGTCATACGCCCCTCTTAACCTCAATGCATATACAATGCCTTCATAACTCAATGCGTAAAAATGCCCTCATTTTCATATGTCCTGTCAATCGACCCTGGAGGTCCTGTCAATCGACCCGTAGGTCCTATCAATCGACCCGGACCTTCTTGTCAATCAACTTGTAGGTCTTGTCAATTGATCCGTAGGTCCTACATACTTCTCTTAACCTCAATGCATATAAAATGCCCTCATAACTTAATGTGTAAAAATATCATCATTGCAATATATCCGTTCATGGACTCGACCTAGAGGTCCTGTAAATCTTGTCAATCGACTCGGAGGTCCTGCACTCTCCCCTTAACCTCAATGCATATAAAATGTCCTCATAACTCAATGCGTAAAAACACCATCCTTTTCATATGTCCACTCATGGACTCGACCCGTAGGTCCTGTTAATTCAGAAAGCATAGGATGGATATTGTGACTGAGCACAAATCCGGCATTTATAATAAATCATGATTATTTGTGATTCCATAAGAAGTGCATAGAAATAGAATATCATGCAAATGACATATAATAGTAGGCCTTTCAAGGCACAGTACACATAAAAATCATGATGAAGCAGTCAATAAACATTCACAAGATAGGATAATATCAATTGTGGAACAATAATAGTTGGTACATACGAGAGTATAAAATTGGCAATAATAGAATGAACGTGGCTTGGAAGACCACATGTAAGAGATAAGGGTTTACTTACTTTTTATCCGTGTGATCTACCTCAGTATTTTGTAACTTTTTCTTTTCCCTTTGAGTTCTTTATCATTCAGTAAACATGTCTTGGTTCTAATGTCATTCATCAAATTTCATACTTCATCACCATAAGTATTTCTTTTACTAATTTAGACTATACTATTGAGTCTGGAATTTTGAAGACAAGTCAGTTTAGGCTTTCACGGTTTCCAATTTGGACATCTCTACTAAAAAGGGCAAAATGGTCATTTTACACTTACGTGTCTTTATTTTTTGGGATCTATTTTCATAAATCGGATCTCACCGTTGAGTCTGGAATGCCCAAATTAATAAAATTCACTATTCATTTGCTTTAATTAGAGTCCGTTTGACTCACATTTAGCTTAGGGGCATTTTGGGTAAATTCCCCCTCTTTAATCATTTAAATAGATATTTAAATTATTTATTATTTTGGGTCTTTTCATGATTATCCATAGTCTAGGATCCTTTTACAATTTCTAAAACATTTGGGCTTAATCTGAAAATTCAAAAATTCCTATTCTTAATAGGGACAGCCAAACAGCGGACAAACCATCAAATCAGGATAAGTTATCCTTATCCCCAAATCAGATTTAAATCCAATTTACAAACCTTGTTGCCCAAACACTCCAAATTCAATTTTAAACTTTTAAAACTTAACCTCAAACGGTGCCGTGCTACTAGGCCTGTGTGTGCGGTTGGGTGGGTCACGGCCCGAACCCAATTCTTACCCAACCTGCACAGTTATTGTCCTCATTATTCTTCCAGTGATACCCTGATCGTCTCTTCTGGCGATGGCGACTCACCGATGATAGTTTTCTTGGGTTTTTCAATGGGGCTCGACTATGTATTTCAAGGGGTTTCCATATCTACAATTAAAAATGAAAACGGTGGGGTTTTGGGCTACCGAACATGCCACGGCAGTGGCTTCTCTGGTGAGAAGCGATTTTTTGGCGACATTCTTTTTTTTTTTTCAATTTCGTGACTTCTGAGTCACGGTTTTCATCCCTAATCATCCCTAAACTTCATTTGAACATGGTCTAAACAATTATACATCATTAAAACAAGATTTCATGCATGCTTTTACACAAACCCGATTATCCCATTAACCCTATAAATGCATATATCTCCCCTATTTTTGCATCATTCCTTCTTATTCTTTTTGCCAATTAATCCTAATCTCATGCTCATATAGACCCTAACCTCAAAATTTAGTTTCCATGCTTTTAAAATTTAACACAGAATTCAGTTTAGCTTACCAAGTTTCCAAGCTTTGCTCGCAACACTTCTTCTCGTTTGCCCTAGCTTACCTTCCTCTTCCTCTTCCTCTCCCTCCTTCTGCTTTTTTTTTTTTTGGCTCTTTCACGCATGCAAAGCATGCTCGGTTTATAACAGCCCCTCAATTCTCTCTCTCTCTCTCTCTCTCTCTCTCATTGACTTTTCCTTTTTCTACTTTCGTAACCCCCATTCCCCTCCCTTAATGTGGAGGTTACTAATATAAATGTCACAAATATATATATATATATATATATACACACATATACATCCTACCATATATATATGTTATAAATAGTATATGTATATATGTATAGTTATATATATCCTATATATATTACATAACATTTATTTTATTTTATATTTATTTTTTTTATTTCGATATTCGTTTATGGCTTGCTCAGGCATCACCCGGGCATTGTCTATACATTCAAAACTATTTAGATTTCACAACAGTCCCTTCCATTCAATGTCATAACATAAAGCCCTGTCGGTTTGGGTTTACATGGTTCGCTCGGCTACAATTCAGGCCAGGGTATTACATTTTACCCCCTTAAAATGAGTTTTGTCCTCAAAACTTGGATGTGCATATCTGGGAAGCTCTATTATCTCATCATGCCAATTTCATCATTATAGTTCTCTTTTTTGTGTATTGAACTTTCTTTGATTACGGCCATTTTCGTATTTTCCTTTAGCATTTTTAGCGTCATATTCTTTTTGTTTTCATGAACATCTTTTGGCTCATGCCAAGAAGGTTTACTCATATTCTCCTTGCATTACAATATTTCTCCCATACATGGGTGACTTCAGATTTATTTTCATTTGTGATTTCTCAATCAAGTGTCCATTTTTTGAAGATTTATCAATCCTCTTTTCATTTCATTCCTGAATTATTTCATTATTTTATTATTTTTTTTCTTTTTTGTACTACTCATTGGCATTCCTGCCTTTGCTTTCAAATTCGTAGTTATCCTTTTATGATTTAGATAGATTGAGGAAATCAGTTCCTCTATTTTTTCACATTATAGGTTAGTACGAAGGCTTGTATTTCTTGCTCATAATCGAGCTTTTCACAGATTTTGATTTCTCATTCCTTCATGGATTAAAGTATAGTACATATACTTAGAAAAATGTTAGGGTAGTCTTTTACCCCAATCACTGATTCTTTATATGACAGTCTACTTCGAAAGTGTTCTTAACGGTGTTACCATATGTCAGAGTCATCAATTATTTATTTTTTGAAATAGATTCAGCTAACTCAATAAAGTACAGCCCACAATCTGGTCATATTGTCACCTATATCCACAAGGTCCATTGAAATGTTTCCAAGGATCATTCATCATGTGTCAATCTCCTTTTAGAACCATCACATTTCATAACGTTCACTTGATAGTTACGTTCAATCAGTATTTGCCTCCTAATGATCCATTTGTCCTTACCCTATATGACTCACTCAAGAATCATCATATATCTGATATGTCATCAATCCATCTGGAGTCTCAAACTCCTCTCGTTACTATTTATTAAGTATTCCTCAGATCATCTCTCATATATATTTGTTATTAAATCCACCAATTTTTTAAGATTTCACAATCCCAACTCTATGTCACCTTATATTTTCCAAAATGGCATTAACCGTTGCCCTTGTTCAAATGATGGTTTCCCCTAATTCATTGATCAATTCACGGTTTAATGACTTAAGAGTCCTCAACCTTGATACTGGCATGATTCTTCCCAAGAATCCTTAATCTTTGCCCTTAAGCTTCTCCCAAAAGTCATTATTTATTTGATCATCTCAATCGTCCAAGAAACATCAAAGTCAGTCATAGCATAGTCTTTCCCCAAAGACTATTAACCTTAGTATTTAAACAAACTATTGTCCTCCAAAAGTCACCGATCATTTAACTATTTAAATCATCGAATTCTTAGTTTCCTTAAAGGTATTTAATCGGTTAATCACCGTGTACTTATGATCTGTACCTCGTATATTCTATGTATATCATTCATGAATAATAATTTTCTCGTAGTACCTCAAAAATCATATATCATCTCAATTTCATGGTTTCTCTAAATGATTTGCTACCAATTCAGTCTTTACGATCATTTAGATCACACTAATCTCTAATAGTTATTCAAAATCATTTATCATTTACTTTCATCTAACTTGATAGAGTATTGACTAAAATCAGGTCATACATCATCTTAAATCACAAGATTCATTGAACTTCTTCCTAATATTTATTCATCATGTGTCAACTTCTTTTCAAAATCATCACATTTCATAAGGTCAATTCTGACAGTCTCGCTCATTCAATAATTGTCTTCAAAACTCTATTCATCTCTACCCTATCAGGGTCTACTTATGACTTACTCAAGACTTTTCATATTTCTGGAACCTTATTAATTTATTTAGAGTATCAACTCTTCTTGTAATTATCCATTAAATTTTCTTCAGACTATCTCTCATTCAAGCCTCATTTATTTATCCATAACATTTCACAGCATTTATCAGTATGTATTAACAATAAAGCTCTCGAGGATATTGAAATAGTTAACATGAAATCTAGGGGTTCTATTTCTAAGTTCAACTCTAATAGTAATGAAGAAGATAATATTCAATGCGTAAAGCCTAATATCAATAGCATATGCATAAGCCGTAAATAAACTCGAGAAGTACCTGCGATTACTGGTACAACAGCCTAACCATCTCCTGATATCACTAGGGTTGATAGGATAGGTGTGGTAGAGGTTATAGATTTATTCTGGGGACAGTTCCTTGCGAAATGTCCAATACGACTGCAATAGTAGCAAGCGTTGGTATTTTTAAGGCATTGCCCCCGGTGGGATTTTTGGCAGGTGAGGTAGTTAAGTGTGCCTCTTTTGTAGTTGGCCCTTTTCTAGAAAGGCTTTGTGTTTTGAGATCCAGCTTTGGGCTTGGAAGATGAGGGTCCCTTCCCCTTGCCCTGATTGTCTCCTGGCTTATAAGTTTCCATTCCTTTGGCAAATCCTTGTCCACTCTATTCAGTGACCGATGTTACTGTTTTAGTGTAAGTAGTTGACTGCTAGGGTTTGGCTTTGGGTAGAACCTTTATGACTCTGTTTATAAGGTGCTTAAGCTGGTCTAATCGGTCTGTCATGATTGTAGTATTTCGATTACGAACCATCTTATTGTAAAAGATGAAAGGTTAGCATTCCCATAAGAGTCTAATCATTCATAGTCTAACCGAGTCAACATAGTCTATCGAGTTTAAATGAATCGAATCGAGTTTAGCCGTAGTAGTTAACATCCATATACAGTTTAACATAGCGTAAAAATCAAATCTATAAGTCTAATATGGTGTAAGAATCAAATTAATTTAAATCGTAGTGGTTAACACTTACGTAAGAGTCTAACATAGCGTGGAAATCTATCATAGTGTTATCTATATATCGACTTGTTAGACTCAACAATCTTAGTACTCTAATCTTGTCTCCCATGACTCACTAGAACCTAAGACTTCGCTCTGATACCAATTCTGTCACGACCCAAACCCACTCTATGCGGATCTCGTATCGCGGGGCCGACCCTAATGACCGTCCCTACTTTTTTCTTTCTTTTGTATCAGTATCAATGACCACAATATATATAATGTAAAACTTAACCAGTACATCAGCAGAAGTCTTAATCTAAAATATTATTTGATAATAGAAAAATGTAAATCGACATAAACTTAACATAATGCCACTATTAGGTGGTGAGTACATGGGAGAAACTATATCACTTCTATCATACTCCTCAACTGTCTCCCTATGCTCTTGGACTCCTACTGTGGTCCTGCAGCATTCTCACCTGAAAAATGAGCATGTGGGGTAAGCTAATAAAGCTCAGTAAGTAAAAGTCCATCTCCGACACGGGTTAGGGTTAACATAGAAAAATATGAACTCATAGGGTGAACATGATAGCCAATCATGAAATTCAGTTGTAGTTAATGGTAAAATGCCACAATGGCCAATGAACAATAAGTCACAATAATCAAGCATGAGTAGTGGTGTAGCATGAATATGAAAAAGCTCAATAAACATCAGTCAACATAAGAATACTGGCACAATAAATTGGTCACAATCAAGTATAATCAATGAGTGAACTGTCAACATAGAATTATTGATAGGGAATGGCAACATCTTATGAATCCAATAAACATAAACATATCAGTCAAACATAAGTGATGCATTTACTCTGTTCATGGTTTGGTAGACCCTTGGTCTTTTGGGGCCCGACATAACCCCCTCTTAACCTCAATGCATATAAAATGCCCTCATAACTCAATGCGTAAAAACTTTCATATTTCCATATGTCCTGTCAATTGACTCGTAGGTCTTGTCAATCAACTCGGAGGTTCTGTCAATCCTGTCAATCAACCTATAGGTCTTGTCAATCGACCTAGAGGTCCTGTCAATCGACCCGTAGGTCTTGTCAATCGACCCATAGGTCCTGTCAATCGACCTGTAGGTCCTGTCAATCGACCTGTAGGTTCTGCATACTCCCTTTAACCTCAATGCATATTAAATGCCCTCATAACTCAATGTGTAAAAATGCTATCATTTCCATATGTCCGTTCAAGGACTCGACTCGTAGGTCCTGTCAATTCAGAAAGCATAGGATGGATATTGTGACTGAGCACAAATCCGGCATTCATAATAAATCATGATTATTCGTGATTCCATAAGAAGTGCACAGTCAATAAACATTCATAAGATAGGACAATATCAATTGTGGAACAATAATAGTTGGTACGTACGAGAGTATAAAATTGGCAATAATAGAATGAACGTGTCTTCAAATACCACATGTAAGAGATAGGGGTTTACTTACCTTTTATCTGTGTGATCTACCTCAATATTTCGTAACTTTTCCTTTTCCCTTTGAGTTCCCTATCATTTAGTAAACATGTCTCAGTTCTAATGTCATTCATCAAATTTCATACTTCATCACCATAAGTATTTCTTTTACTAATTTAGACTCTACTTTTGAGTCTGGAATGTCGAAGAAAGTCAGTTTAGGCTTTCACGGTTTCCAATTTGGACATCTGTACTAAAAATGGCAAAATAGTCATTTTACACTTTTACGTGTCTTTATTTTTTGGGACCTATTTTCATAAATCGGATCTCACCGTCGAGTCTGGAATGCTTAAATTAATAAAAATTCACTATTCATTTTCTTTAATCGGAGTCCGTTTGACTCACATTTAGCTTGAGGGCATTTTGGGTAAATTCCCCCTCTTTAATCATTTAAATAAATATTTAAATTATTTATTATTTTGGGCCTTTTCATGATTATCCATAGTCTAGGGTCCTTTTACAATTTCTAAAACATTTGGGCTTAATCTGAAAATTCAAAAATTACTATTCTTAATAGGGACAGCCAAACAGCGGACAAACCATCAAATCAGGATAAGTTATCCTTATCCCCAAATCAGATTTAAATCCAATTTACAAACCTTGTGCCCAAACACTCCAAATTCAATTTTAAACTTTTAAAACTTAACCTCAAACGGTGTCGTGCTACTAGGCTCGTGTGTGCAGTCGAGTGGGTCACGACCCAAACCCAATTCTTACCCGACCCGCACAGTCATCATCCCCATTATTCTTCCGGTGATACCCCGATCATTTCTTTCAAAGACGGTGACTCACCGGTGACAGTTTTCTTGGGTTTTCTCAATGGGGCTCGACTGTGTATTTCAAGGGGATTCCATATCTATAATTAAAAACGAAAACAGTGGGGTTTTGTGTTGCCGAACATGTCGCGACTGTGGCTTCTCCGGCGAGAAGCGGTTTTCCGGCGACATTCTTTTTTTTTTCAATTTCGTGACTTTTGAGTCACAGTTTTCATCCCTAATCATCCCTAAACTTCATTTGAACATGGTCTAAACAATTATACATCATTAAAATAAGATTTCATGTATGCTTTTACACAAACTCGATTATCCCTTCAACCTTGTAAATGTATATATCTCCCCCATTTTTGCATCATTCCTTCTTATTCTTTTTGCCAATTAATCCTAATCTCATGCTCATATAGACCCTAACCTCAAAATTCAGTTTCCATGCTTTTAAAATTTAACACAGAATTCAGTTTAACTTACCTAGTTTCCAAGCTTTGCTCGTAACATTTCTTCCTGTTTGCCCTAGCTTCCCTTCCTCTTCCTCCTCGCTCCTTCTACTTCTTCTTTTTGGCTCTTTCACGTATGCAAAGCATGCTCGGTTTATAACAGCCCCTCAATTCTCTCCCTCTCTCTCTCTCTCTCTCTCTCTCTCTCTCTTTCATTGACTTTTTCTTTTTTTACTTTTGTAACCCCCATTCCCCTCCCTTAAGGTGGAGGTTACTGATATAAATGTCACAAATATATATATATATATATACACACACATATATAGCCTATCATATATATATATATATGTTATAAATAGTATATGTATATATGCATAGTTATATATATATATATCCTATATATCCTAACTAACATGAATTTTATTTTATTATTTTATTTTATTTTGATATTCATTTATGGCTTGCTCGGGCATCGCTCGGGCATCGTCCGTACATTCGAAACTATTTAGATTTTGCAACCGTCCATTCCATTCAATGTCATAACATAAAGCCCTGTCGGTTCGGGTTTACATAGTTCGCTCGATTACAATTCGGGTCAGGGTATTACAGTTCGAGGTTGTGATTGAGAGAAAGCCATTCGAGGATTCGAAGTAGTGGATCATTGGAAGACCACTTAAGGATTTGAGTTTGAGGAGGTTCAGATCATGAAGAAGGCTTAAGGTACTAACTATGTGTGTTTGTAAGTATCTATATTTGTTCCAAAGTTCGTCTAATGGATTGTGCGCATCTGGGTAAGAGCCCCGCAATTTTCAAAGAAGATATATTTGATCTATGGTAGTTTTCTCATCAACAAAAATTTGTGTGCAATCTTTTTACTAATTTGTTTATATTATTGTTATATCATGTATTACAATTTCACACATGAGAACCCTTAACTTGCACATAATCAAGTAGAACGTTAATCACATTCAGAGAAATTTTAATTCAAATAAGATAAATTTTTAAAATTGCTACATAAACCTATTCACCCATCTCTAGGTCTATTCTAGACATTTAGACTTACACATTGGGCCGTCTTAGCATGTCAAAGACTTCTTCATTGAAGAAGCTCACAAAGAGCATATGTGGTTGAGTTACATTTGATAGTACTGCCAAATCAATCACCAAATCAATTAAGAAAATCACTCACCATGATTCTAGCACCACCAAATCGATTAAGGAAATCACTCACCATGATTCTAGAACCACTAAATCAGAAAACATATATCACTCACCATGACTCTAACACCACCAAATTAGAAGAAGATATCACTCACCAAGATTCTAAAGTCAAACCAATTCAAATCCAAACAAATAGATGGAATATCTTTTATTCCTATAATATTTTCATAGTTTTAGCAATATTGTATAGATCCATCTAAATAGACCAAATGCGTTCCATAATATTGTGTATATAATGAAATATAAAGCTTTCTATCTATCCCGTCTATGAGATAGAATTTCTCAAAATTCTTTATGGTATTAGAGCATACTTTCTATCCTGTCTGTCAGATAGAATTTCTCAAAATTCTTTATGGTATTAGAGCATATGATGAGATAAAGAAAGAATTTTCATAACCTTCATGTCTAACTCATCCGGCTCTTCCCTTTCCTCTACCCAACTTGACAAATACCCTTATCTAGTGATGCAAAATTCACTAATCTTATGTCATTTTGTTTCTCATCTACAAACTTTCTTCTTTGGAAAATATAAATGGTTAATAATAATCACCAAATAATCATCTATGTTACCCCTTAATTTATATTTTTAGTTAATAAAATATATTAAATTTAGTTTAATTGATGCATTTGTAGTCTTTTGCAGGCCAGTGATGATTTTGTGCCAAAAAAATGATATTTATACCCATTAGAGCCATGAAAAATAATTCTGAGTGGATATAAGATCATTTCTAACTAGTTAAAGTGAAAACCCATATCTTTCAACTCTGATATCGGATTGAGTTGATCTTAGTGGCATTGTGAAGAAAATTTAGAGTTTTACAAAGTTGTGGCTCAGGGACAAAGCCTAATTCGAACGTTTGGAGGCTCAAATATGCTCCTAAAGTTGCTATCGCTGTACTGTTTACCAAACTTGGAGGCAGTTTGACCAATGCCGTTGTATTTTGACCATATCATTTAGATGAAAAATCAGTTTGGCATGAAATAAATTAGGTTGAAACGCTAACATAAAGGGCTACAATTCCTCATGAAATAGAAATTTTTAATTTCTGACGTTTACTATAGTCAATTTGGCTCCAAATAGAAGCCTAAAAACCTAGCAAAAAATTTGGTTGACTGTTTCCCATACCTAATGGATCTCCATAATCATATTTTCTTTGAGACTTATATAAGCCTTGACAAGGGAGACATGAGAGGGGCCTCTGAACAAAAGGTGAAGAAGAAGACCTCTCATCATATAATGATATTCACAAAACAGAGAGAGACTTTTCATCATGTTCAATTCATTTATTGTTTTTTTCTTTTGATTTTAAGTTTATAATGAGTTTCTAAAACTCTAGCTAAGGCTAAGAGTGAAGCAACAACAACCGTTTTATTTTTTTGTGTGATTCGCCAATGCTCTTAAGGCAAGATTCAATATTTTTAATTTAATTCAAGTGTTAGTAAAGTTTCTTTGTTTTGTATAATTTTTTGATTTATCGTAGACTCAAGGCACCATAAATACTTAGAATTCCCTGCGAATCAAATGGTGTTACCATGGTTTGAATTAACCAAATATAATAGTATTTTCAGAATCACCGCTCCATTTTCCGATTGGAATCACCCTTCATGTGAATTTCAATTGAGTATAAAAAGAAAATCACACACAATTATCATAAGTTTGTTGTTGTGGATATCTGATGCCTTAGCACTCTTCTATATTATTTTTAGTTATTTTATTTGTTTTAGTAATCAACCAACCATTTTCTCTAAGCAAACATATTTGATTTTATTAATTTTATTTTTTTCAATTGTCCTAAGTTCCCTGTGGTTTGACCTTGAACTCACCGAGTATTATTACTTCATGACGTCCTGAACTTGGGATTGCAATATTAAAGTCACAACAATTAATATCCTTGAGAGTTATGATCTCTAAGGTTTCATTAATAGTGAAATCAAACCACTACCTCAGATCATTGATAATGATGAGTTCGAGCCTCAAACAACCCCAACATCTGTGAAGTGGCGTAGATCTAACCTTATTGTCAAAGGATGGCTTACAACCACTCTCTCAGAAGAAGTCCTTGGCATAGTTGTAGGCCTCAAAATTGTTGCTAAGGTCTGGAATGCACTAGTGCATGCCTTTGCTCAAGTTTCTTCATATAGTAGCCTTGCACTCAAGTAACAACTTACCTCAATTACTCAAGGAGTTGATAACTTAATCTGTACTTACGATGGTTCAAAACTGTTTGTAATGAGCTTGCAACCATAGGTAATCAAGTCCCAGATCATAAGAAGTTATGGTGGTTCCTTAATGGCCTAGGCAAAGAGCTTGATGCTCAACCGACCCCTCAAATGGCATTTTATAATCAAGATACAAACAAGAATAAAATGAATAATGGAGGTTAGGCATCCTTCAATTCCAAAGGTCGTAGATTTTTTTAAGGCCATCAATTTGTATAAAAAAAACCTTTACTCCTTGCTCAATTACCAACATGAAAATGTCCTTTGTCATCTAAAAATTTTAACAACAATGATATCATATTGAAATAGACTATCAATACATCCATGAATGAGTGGCTCTTGGTTCCCAAGAAACTCGGTTTGTTTCTTCCTCCAATTAGTTGGTAGATATCTTCACCAAGCCCCTGCCTAAACTTATCTTCTTAGCTTTATGGACCAAACTTGGCCTCTACCCAGACCCATAACCAAGTTTGAGGGGGAGTGATAACACCACAAAATCAGTTACCAAATCAATTAAGAAAATCACTCACCATAATTCTAGCACCACCAAATCGAAAAGAGATATCACTTACCATGACTCTTACACCACCAAATCAGAAAAGGATATCACTCACCAAGATTCTAGAGTCAAACAAATTCAAACTCAAACAAATAGATAAGATATCTTTTATTCCTAAAATATCTCCATAGTTTCAACAATCTTGTATATATCCATCTAAATGGACCAATTACAATCTGTAATATTGTGTATATAATGAAATACAAAGCGCTCTCTCTCTCTCTCTCTCTCTCTTGTGAGATAGGATTTCTTAAAATTATTTAGCATTGTGTATATTTGGCTCTCTCTTGTGTTAATTTGATTGATCACTTTTAAAATCTAGCCACACTTCCGACCAAATTGATCTTATCCTGCGTGTATTTTTTTTTTTTGGGAAACTTTGGTGATTGGGGGTCCATTTAGAGAGCTCAGGAAGATGATTATTTTTTTTTTTTGCATTCTTATCATGCATGGTTAAGATATAGTACATGTCACAATTTATGCTAGGCATAAAAATGTTGTATTCTTTCACCCAACCAAATTCTTATGCTTCTTTAGCAACATAACTCTATTATTGAAGGGTTTGCATAGTTTGTTACTATACATAAGCATCCTTTAAACTAATTCATACACACATTTTCAATGTTGATCTCTGAACTAACCTGTGGGGGGGAGGGGGAACATTTTAAACTTTTCAGTTTCTATATCGAAAGAGAGCAGAAATTCATGGTTATAAAACAAATTGTTTGCCATCACTCCAAAACTTTGGATATGATATAGGTATTTATCTTCTAGAACTTTACAAGAACCAAATCTTATTCCATCCCATAATAATCTAATATCTCACACCCAAAATCCTTGATATATTCATTTATTGAAAGGAAGTACCCAAAACTAGATTTGTTAATTTCAAAAAAAGGTAAGAGAATGAGAACCAATAGGCAAGTAAACAAATTCTTGGGTAGTGTGATTGAAAACATAGAACTTATTATTGCTAGTTAGACATATCAAAACAGTCTTAGAAAAAAGAATGTGAAAATGATCATTGACGTATATTGTGAGTTTAGTATATAGCACACTTTTATTCTCATCATATTCCGACTCCTCCAAACTCATGGGTGACAGATGAATAAAGTGTTTTTTGGTTGTGTAATCAGTTGAATAACTAAGTAGAAATAGCTTATTATGCTTTAGGGATTGGTTATGTTGGATGTTTATGAAATAAGGATGGGAGAAGAACTTGTACTAGTGTTTGCATATACACCTAAACTTATATAAAGTTTTCACTTAAAGTATGGATAGAATGTCAAACATGGCATCGTTTCAAATTTCAATCTTCAAGGTTCCATTCAGCAATTTTCAAAGAATTTCCCTTCTCTCTCTCTCTTATTCTCTATTGTAACGTTTCGTAAAATCAAAAAATAAATAAATGAATAAATAATGGATAATATTAATTTTATATGACAATAAACCTCATGGACATAATAATGAGATGGAAAGAATTTAAACAATGTAATATGCAAGTGGAAGATACATGTGGAATCAATTGAAAAGATAAAAAAAACTTGAATTATAGAAATCAGAAAAAGGCATAAGGTTTTCTAGCTTCGTTCGAATGAAAGGGTTGTTCGTCCAAATGAGCACACAAAAGTTTGGTGTGATCTTCGTTTAATACTTGTTCGACACTCGTTCGAACGAAGAGCTTGTTCGTTCGAACGAGGATGCGACAGAACACTTTTAAGTTGTGGGTTGAAAAATAATTTTGCCCAAATCTCATTTCTATTATTCTCCAAACTTTCTCAAGTCATGGGAAAAAAATTAGGGTTCTTGGAGATTGATGGAACCCTAGGATACACACATATCTTCTAGTGCAAAGATCCAAGCTTAGGAAGATTTCTACTGATTAAAAAGTTAAGATTTCAAGCTTTCTTCAAGAACATGAGGTAAAATTTGAAGCTTTTCATTTTCTTTTCAAATTTCTTGCATTTCCTTATAGATCTAGCTTGATTGAGTGGAATAAACGGTGTAAATCATTTCTTAGGTTTTAGGAGCAAGGATTAAGGCTTGAAATTGGATTCTCTCTCTCTCTACACAAATCCATACTTGTTTAGAGGTAGGGCTTCTAACCTAGGTGAATGATGAATGTTAGGGAGAAAACATGCATATTATGACATCTCTATGGACCATGTTGTATGAAAAGTGTGTAGAACAATTATGTAATGTTATAACATGAAATTTTTTTTTTTTATTTATTTTATTATTTTATTGTTTTAGTAGTTATTCTTGCAAATATTAATTATTATTATTATCATTATTATTATTATTATAATTATTATTATTATTATTGTAATGATAATGTGTGTAGGTGTATATATATATATATATGTGTATATATATATTTATAATTTAAATTATATGTTGTGTATATGTGTATACATGTGAGTGTATATTTAAATGTGAAAATATATATGTATATGTATATATATAAATCAGATTGTGTGAGGTATGTGTGTGTGTAACCGGTTGTGTGTGTGTGTGAGTTTGAGTGTAATACACTCAAACAAGGTATGGGTTGGGGTTGTGTGTGTGAGTGGAATTCAGGGAGTGGGAGATGCAGAATTGGCAGGGAGTGGTTGGTCTTGGGGAGAGAGAGAGAGAGAGAGAGAGAGAGAAATATAGAGAGAGAGAGTGAAGAGAAAAGAGGTGTATTCTCGGGTGGGAAAGAAGAGAAGGAAAGGAACAGAAAAGAGGGAGAGGAATAGAGCTCTGAGGGAGAGTTTGAGACTGGGTTCGAGCTCGGGGCAAGGAGGTGGAAGAGGGCACGGCTAGAGAGAGAAACGGCCGAAAAATTGGTAAGTGGGTTGCTTCTGTTTCAATTTTTTTTAGAGCATTTCAATTGGTTTAAATTGTAGAACCTTGTAGAGCATAATGTAAGGATTAAAACGCAACAAAAATGATAGAAAATGGTTGAAAAATGAGTAAGAGATAAAGAGTTGCAGGTCAGGGGGGGATAGTTACTGTTTTAGGGTTATGCTGCATGAAACTTAATTTTTTTGATGAGGGATTGTTCCTCAATAGTGCAGAAAACAGTTAGGACGAGATTAGAGATGAAACCGTGAGGAAACCATGGTGAAAAAGAAGCTCACCAGAAAATCGTAATGTTGGCCGGAGCTACTGTGATTGTTTGTTCGCAAAGTTCGGTTGACTGAAATGAAAAACCCACGACGGAAATGGGATCTACATGAGGAATCAAAGAAAACTGTATAAATTTCTATGTGGAAATTGATCGGAAAATTTCTGCCGTCGCCGGAGATGGCGACGGAACCCTAGTGTTCCCTCGTCGGAAAACCGAGGGAGACGACGGGTGGTTGGGCCTTCCCTCTTGGGCTGTTGGGTTGGGTTCTCTTTAAATGGTTTGGGTCTGTTTTGTATCAAAAAGGGGTGGGCTGGCCTGTTGAGTTTTAAAAGAGTTGGGCCAAGTTAATTTTAAAAGGGTCTTAGGCTTTTGAGATTTGGGCCGGTTAGGATGGGAATGGACTGAACCGGTCGGTTCAGTGACCTCTTAAACCGGTTTAGGGTTTTGGTTCGAAAACCCCCTGGTTCAAAACAAAGTTTTGGATATTTATGTTTTGACCCCCAAAACTTTTAAATAATTATATTTTGACCCCCAGAACTTCCAAAAATCTGATTTGACCCCTCAGCTTTTAAGAAATTAGAATTTGACCCAAGACTTTTAGTTAATTATGTTCTGACCCTCATGAATAAAATATTAATAAATTATTAATTAAATATTCAAAAATATCCCGGAGTCCAAATGGGACAAGTCATTAGTGTATTTTGACTATCTCGACCATTCAGAGACCAATGGTGAGGTCCGTTTTACGAGACGGGGTCCCAAAAAATAAAAGACCCACACGAACTTTTAAAATTACCAAAATGCCCCTGGATTAAAGTACAGTCAAACGAACTCAGAATTAAGTAAACAAATAGTGAAACTTTATTATCTCGAGCATTCCGGACTCAACCGTGAAGTCTGATTTATGAAAAGAGGTCACGAAATGTAAGGACACATGTAAAGTGCAAAATGACTGTTTTGCCCTTTTTAAACCCCAGTGTCCGAATTGAGTTCTACGAAAACCTAAACTTATTTTCTTCAATGTCCTAGAACCAATGGTGGGGTTTAATTTAACAGAATAGAAACCTATGAATTAAAGGCATAAAATTTGATGAATAGCATAAATTCAAATGACAATAGACTGAGCTGTAATTTATACATTTAGGGACACCGACAGGCAAGGAGAAGGCAGTCTGATCTGTCCACATTCTCACTACGTTACGAGTGCAGTTTGCTTGGGTTGTGACTGACCCGTCAGGTATGGTGTTTTGCTAATGTTAGAAATGAAGTTAAGTTAGGAATATTTGTGAATGACTGAAATGACTTACGTGCTTATGTGGAATGTGTTTACTTGATGATTTAGGGTTGATTGCTCACATGCTTGCATGTCACTTGTACTTTATGAAAATTTAGTGAATGATGAATGTGAATCATGACATGTGTTTAAGTTGATAAGATGAGATATGCTTGCGTATGGAATTGACTGATGATTTATATACTATTGTTCGAACATGCTACATTATTGATAACCATGTTCATTGAGATTGCATTGGCATATTGGCATATGATGAATCCTTTGAGAACATAGTGTGGGTTGAGCATTGCATTATGAGGGTGTAGATCCTGTGGTGAAAAACCCAAAATTGGCCATTGCATCGGGGAGTACCCGGAAAAGAAACATGGGTGTGGCATAGAGTTGTGCATGGGTGCGTCACACATACCATTCATATATTACTTCGATGCTTTGAATGACATTTAGAGATAAATGTACACTTTGCACATGCCACGCCTTAGCTTTATTTCTTGCATTAGCACTTCATCATACCAGCAGTTGAGCTGACCCATTCGTGGGCAACATTTTCAGATGAGGACCCTCCAGCTATTTGAGACCCAGTGATGCTTTGATAGAAGGAGACACTTGTTATATTTTGGTCCGTGGGACCTATGTTTTGTAATGTAAGGGCTTAAGCCCGAATGACCTATGAACGATGTATTCATGTTATCTTATGTATTGATGGGGATGGACCCATGTTTAGTGGATTTATTTACCTTGTCCTTTTATTTATTTTATTTTCTGTCTCGTTACTCGCGTCCCGGGTTCGTCGGGAATTCGGGGCGTGACAACGTGGTATTAGCGCATAGGTTCGAATACCTAGAGACTGTGGGGTGTTGTTTAACACCATGAGACCCTAGAGAAAAGAGTGAGACTTAGTGTGAACCTTTAACAGCATGTGATAGGATTTGTGTGCTACGTGATTTTATACACTTGAAGCATGACTTGTTGTGATTACGTGTTGATTGATGATATGTTATGATGCATGATTATGTGATCTAAGGTAGTGAGAGATATGACCTGTACGATGTGTGAGAATTTGTTAAGTGTACATTAAGATATACTATACATACTCCCTAGTCGCTGATAAGAAACATGACATATATAAAGTGTGAGAAATTTTTTAAGTATATGTATATAACGACCTGTGACATGTACCGCCTGTTAAATGCTAGTCGTTGACAAGAACATGACTAAGGTTAGAAACTCAGGTCTACATAGTAGGCTGTATATTTTATGGGATAAACGGTGTGCCTAGTCATTTGAAGTGTAGGTTGTACCCTTAGTTATCTACGCGATAGACATTATGCCTAGTTACTTAGGAGACAGGTTGTGAACCTAGTTGTTTACTTGGTTGACCGTTGTTTATAGGTTTTGGATGAGTGTGCTAGGTTAGTAACCAATTTTCATGGATTATAGTACTATGACTATGATATTTATACAGACTGGATTGGTCTCAGGTCTTGAGTTACGGTTGATGGATGGCGCCCCATCAGCCAGTAATGAAAGGAGCTGTGATTCATGAAGGGTTATCACCTAGCTATAAAAGTAAGGGATAATAAAAGACACATCAAACCTTAAAATGCTATAATAAGGATTTGGACTTGTGGAACCCTTTTGTATATAGATGGATACTTAGAGTGTTTCTCCTTAGATTTTTAAAGATGTTCTTGTGTTAAACCCTGGTTGTGGGAGATGTATTGTTTGGATAGTATTCACCGGGAGTTAAACCTTACTAGTGTTCAACTGTTTAAGTATACGTGTGTTACATTGTTTAGATAAAATCCTTCTTAGTAGAAGGGCTATGTTAGAACTCGGTGTAAATTGTTCAGTATAACCAACGGGTGGTGGTGATTAACATTAGTTATGTAGGTATTGATTAGGCAAGTGTGTCATGATATATTGTGGTTGTTACTTCAAAATGATGAAGTGTTGACAGGTACCTACTTAATGTTCTTTTAACACGAGTGCCTGAAAATGGGGTATTAATTTTCCTCTTCTTTGAACTTGTAGACATGCCACCGAGACAAGCTACTCCTAGACCTATGCCACCTGGACACGATGAGCCTAGGACCACTGTGCCACTGTGGCATAGTTGGCCCTAAGCTGCTGTTTCTGCGGATGGTACAGCCGAGGAGGCCGTCACTTTTACACCTGCTCCAGTGGAGCTAGGGCAGACTAGTGGTTCTGGGGACATAACGACCATTATGCGGGAATGCCTTCACACTATACAGGAGGTAGTGACGAGAGCGGTCAGGGCTGAGACAGAGTTGGCTGAGCTTAGAGGAGTTAGAGAGCCCCAGACCCAGAGCGGGGCGACTCCAGCACAGATCCCTAGGTCTACCCCGATATACACTGGTAAGAGGCCATTGAAAAGGTTTTGAGCTCGTGCTTCTTCTGCACAGATATCTATACCCGCCCAGACTCGCACTGGTGGGAGACCACCGAAGAGGTTTAGGACTGGTGTTTCTTCCATATCCACCTCCGCATCCCAAGGGACCATTACTTGTTTTTGTTGTAGACAGCCTGGCCACAAGATGGCCACTTGTCCTTTGAGGGATCCCAGCCTGAGACAGAGGATCGAGCCTAGTCAGGAGTCATTTTCATCACCAGCACAGGGTCAAGGACAGGGGACTCCACGACTTTGTTTTGTATGCCACCAGACTGGCCATGTCAGGGCCAACTGTCCTCAGAGGCCGATTTCCCAGGACTTAGGGGAACCACATTACCAGCAGTGTACCCAAGTGCCCCTTCCACGGCCACTATTGGGTCAGGGACCTCCGACACTGTATTTTCAGCATGCACCTACAGTATTGAGTGCCAGGACTCTCAGCGAGAGGAGTGATAGGAAGGACCAGACCACCTAGAGTGGCGTTATGCAGTAGTCAGCCTAGAGTCATCTATCCTTTTTGGACCTTCAGAGCCTTGAGGTACATTTTCCTTGTGTTTAGTTTATGGACTGGCATATTGATAGACCATAGTGCATCTCATTCGTTCATATTTACTATGTTGACATGATGTTAGGGGTAGAGTGATGCTGACGAGAATCTGTAAAGATTACTCGATAGAGGTAGCTGACTGCATGCTTTATTTGAATTCTTCATCTTATTTGATACGTCTAGTATTGGTATTACGTTAGAGATGGATCGGTTATTTACACTTTAAGACGAGTATAGGCTGCTATAGGGGAAGAAAGACAGTGTGTACTCCTGAGGGAGATATCTTCTTTGTTTCATGGGGTGTCCGTAGATCCTTTTTAGATTGACTTTGTTGTGGGTTAAGAGGGGTTAGACTTTAAGTTGAATTGGATTGGGTTGGATTATATGAGAAGATGAGTGCTTGTTACCATAGTTTGAAAAATTGTACAAGGTGTGCTGTGCTTGATTATTGATGATCTGGGGTTCAATGCTTGCCTTTATACAGTATAACGAATGAGGTTAAATAGTAGACTGTATGTTTGTTGTCTATGAGATAGGCTATGAGCCTGAATATCCGTAGGAATTGGGAATCTGCCTGGTTACCTGTACAACAGACTATGTACTTATTTTATGTATATGTGTATTCCTAGAATGAAATTTTATACTGGGTGCCGAAGTAGTAAGCTACATATTAGCTAATTGAATGTTGTACTTTTACTCTATATAAGCATGCTAGTTTAGTGACTATTATGGTGCTTTGATTATGACTTCATTTTTTTTTTATATACACAGACTGGTTGTTATAAATGCATGTATAGAAGAATGCTTAAACGCGTTTGTATGTGTGCGTTGATACATGTGTGTGAAAAAAATTTGATATATGTTCGTAAGGGAAAGTGATGAAGAGTATCACTAGTGTTTTATTCTTCTGAACCTTGGTATATTGACTTAAGTTTCATGATTAGAGTACATAAACAACACAGTCTACATTTGTATACCCAATCGATATATGCGTGCATGAAATGAATAGGCTAGTCCTTATTAGTGCACGACACTTAGTCTTGGTTATATATAGACTAAGGTGGGAGATGGTAGCTTTACTTTTAGATTGTACTATTGATGTCTTGAGGGTAATTAGGGTACTTAGAAAATACTGGATGATAGATTGCATTGTGGTACAGATGATGCGTATTTATACCATTGGGGTAAATCCCTAGGTGATTCCATGGATTAATTTGAGGTGGGTTAGATGACATAGCATGTGTGAGAGACCTTGGGGTATCGTTGTGATCAGTGAGAAGTTTTTTTTACTTTTTATTATGTTGAGCTGTTGGGATAAGTCGTGATACTTGGATGGAAATTGAGAGGGAGTGGCATTGATGAACCAATGTATTTTGAGGATTTCATTATGTGCTATGCCATGTGGAGTGAGTCGTTACAGATGGGATTAGCACCAGACCATAGCAGGGAGTGTAGAGATGTCTGCACACCGCTGCACGCCTACCGGTGAGGCGAAGCCTACGGGGGAGATGGTAATGGGAGGAGGAAATGCATTCCACATCGCCTGGCTGAGGGATAGGTGAGTGATCCATAGGTAAGGCTGCACGTCCACATGTGCAATACATTTTGCATCGATCTTTTAGTACAACTGCATGGAATTTCCTTATCCATTGTCTTAGATAGGGACCCACGTTTCACTGCACGGTTTTGGCAGCGCTTCTAGACAGCCTTAAGGACTCAGCTAAGTTAGTACTACCCTTCATCCTCAGACTGATGGTCAGTCAGGGCGTGTCATTCAGATCCTAGAGGACATGCTTAGAGACTGCGTTATGGACTTCAGGGGTAGCTGAGAGGATCACCTTGCTTGGGTAGAGTTTGCCTGCCACCGTAGCTAGCAGTTCACCGGTGTATTGGACAGGAGTAAAGGAGACAATTGCTTTTAGGATCCGATATAGTCCGAGAGACCACAGACAAGATACAAGTGATCAGGCAACGCTTGTTGCCAGCCAGAGTCGCTAGAGGAGTTATGCAGATAGGAGGCGACGACCCTTGTCATTTGAGGTGGGGGACCATGTGTTCCTCAAGGTATCTTCCAGACGAGGTTTGAGGAGATTTGGGCGCGGTGGGAAACTGTCGCCACGATTTATAGGCCCTTTGAGATTCTTGGGAGGATTAGTGAGGTGGCTTATAAGCTGGCCTTACCACCACAGCTATCTGGAGTTCATGACGTCTTCCATGTATCTATGCTGAGGAAGTACCATCCCGACCCCTCACATGTACTTGACCGGGTAGATCTTCAGTTAGAGGGGGACGCTTCCTATGACCAGAGACCCGTAGAGATATTGGACTCGAAGGACCAGGTTTTGCGAGGCAGGACCATCCCTTTGGTCAAGGTTCGTTGGAACCATCATGGGGTTGAGGAGGCTACTTGGGAGCGCGAGGCCGAGGTTCGAGTTAGGTACCTTGAGTTGTTCGATCAGTGATGTACTTTCTTTTGTTTTATGCTATTTTAAATTTCGGGACGAAATTTTTGTAAGGAGGGAAGGATGTTATAACATGAAAAAAATTTTTTTTTTTATTTTATTATTTTATTGTTTTAGTAGTTATTCTTGCAAATATTAATTATTATTATTATCATTATTATTATTATTATAATTATTATTATTATTATTGTAATGATAATGTGTGTAGGTGTATATATATGTGTGTATATATATATATATAATTTAAATTATATGTTGTGTATATGTGTATACATGTGAGTGTATATTTAAATGTGAAAATATATATGTATATGTATATATATAAATCAGATTGTGTGAGGTATGTGTGTGTGTAACCGGTTGTGTGTGTGTGTGAGTTTGAGTGTAATACACTCAAACAAGGTATGGGTTGGGGTTGTGTGTGTGAGTGGAATTCAGGGAGTGGGAGATGCAGAATTGGTAGGGAGTGGTTGGTCTTGGGGAGAGAGAGAGAGAGAGAGAGAGAGAGAGAGAGAGAGAAATATAGAGAGAGAGAGAGTGAAGAGAAAAGAGGTGTATTCTCGGGTGGGAAAGAAGAGAAGGAAAGGAACAGAAAAGAGGGAGAGGAATAGAGCTCTGAGGGAGAGTTTGAGACTGGGTTCGAGCTCGGGGTAAGGAGGTGGAAGAGGGCACGGCTAGAGAGAGAAACGGCCGAAAAATTGGTAAGTGGGTTGCTTCTGTTTCAATTTTTTTTAGAGCATTTCAATTGGTTTAAATTGTAGAACCTTGTAGAGCATAATGTAAGGATTAAAACGCAACAAAAATGATAGAAAATGGTTGAAAAATGAGTAAGAGATAAAGAGTTGCAGGTTAGGGGGGGATAGTTACTGTTTTAGGGTTATCCTGCATGAAACTTAATTTTTTTGATGAGGGATTGTTCCTCAATAGTGCAGAAAACAATTAGGACGAGATTAGAGATGAAACCGTGAGGAAACCATGGTGAAAAAGGAGCTCACCAGAAAATCGTAATGTTGGCCGGAGCTACTGTGATTGTTTGTTCGCAGAGTTCGGTTGACTGAAATGAAAAACCCACGACGGAAATGGGATCTACATGAGGAATCAAAGAAAACTGTATAAATTTCTATGTGGAAATTGATCGGAAAATTTCTGCCGTCGCCGGAGATGGCGACGGAACCCTAGTGTTCCCTCGTCGGAAAACCGAGGGAGACGACGGGTGGTTGGGCCTTCCCTCTTGGGCTGTTGGGTTGGGTTCTCTTTAAATGGTTTGGGTCTGTTTTGTATCAAAAAGGGGTGGGCTGGCCTGTTGAGTTTTAAAAGAGTTGGGCCAAGTTAATTTTAAAAGGGTCTTAGGCTTTTGAGATTTGGGCCGGTTAGGATGGGAATGGACTGAACCGGTCGGTTCAGTGACCTCTTAAACCGGTTTAGGGTTTTGGTTTGAAAACCCCCTGGTTCAAAACAAAGTTTTGAATATTTATGTTTTGACCCCCAAAACTTTTAAATAATTATATTTTGACCCCCAGAACTTCCAAAAATCTGATTTGACTCCTCAGCTTTTAAGAAATTAGAATTTGACCCAAGACTTTTAGTTAATTATGTTCTGACCCTCATGAATAAAATATTAATAAATTATTAATTAAATATTCAAAAATATCTCGGAGTCCAAATGGGACAAGTCATTAGTGTATTTTGACTATCTCGACCATTCAGAGACCAATGGTGAGGTCCGTTTTACGAGACGGGGTCCCAAAAAATAAAAGACCCACACGAACTTTTAAAATTACCAAAATGCCCCTGGATTAAAGTACAGTCAAACGAACTCAGAATTAAGTAAACAAATAGTGAAACTTTATTATCTCGAGCATTCCGGACTCAACCGTGAAGTCTGATTTGTGAAAAGAGGTCACGAAATGTAAGGACACATGTAAAGTGCAAAATGACTGTTTTGCCCTTTTTAAACCCCAGTGTCCGAATTGAGTTCTACGAAAACCTAAACTTATTTTCTTCAATGTCCTAGAACCAATGGTGGGGTTTAATTTAACAGAATAGAAACCTATGAATTAAAGGCATAAAATTTGATGAATAGCATAAATTCAAATGACAATAGACTGAGCTGTAATTTATACATTTAGGGACACCGACAGGCAAGGAGAAGGCAGTCTGATCTATCCACATTCTCACTACGTTACGAGTGCAGTTTGCTTGGGTTGTGACTGACCCGTCAGGTATGGTGTTTTGCTAATGTTAGAAATGAAGTTAAGTTAGGAATATTTGTGAATGACTGAAATGACTTACGTGCTTATGTGGAATGTGTTTACTTGATGATTTAGGGTTGATTGCTCACATGCTTGCATGTCACTTGTACTTTATGAAAATTTAGTGAATGATGAATGTGAATCATGACATGTGTTTAAGTTGATAAGATGAGATATGCTTGCGTATGGAATTGACTGATGATTTATATACTATTGTTCGAACATGCTACATTATTGATAACCATGTTCATTGAGATTGCATTGGCATATTGGCATATGATGAATCCTTTGAGAACATAGTGTGGGTTGAGCATTGCATTATGAGGGTGTAGATCCTGTGGTGAAAAACCCAAAATTGGCCATTGCATCGGGGAGTACCCGGAAAAGAAACATGGGTGTGGCATAGAGTTGTGCATGGGTGCGTCACGCATACCATTCATATATTACTTCGATGCTTTGAATGACATTTAGAGATAAATGTACACTTTGCACATGCCACGCCTTAGCTTTATTTCTTGCATTAGCACTTCATCATACCAGTAGTTGAGCTGACCCATTCGTGGGCAACATTTTCAGATGAGGACCCTCCAGCTATTTGAGACCCAGTGATGCTTTGATAGGAGGAGACACTTGTTATATTTTGGTCCGTGGGACCTATGTTTTGTAATGTAAGGGCTTAAGCCCGAATGACCTATGAACGATGTATTCATGTTATCTTATGTATTGATGGGGATGGACCCATGTTTAGTGGATTTATTTACCTTGTCCTTTTATTTATTTTATTTTCTGTCTCGTTACTCGCGTCCCGGGTTCGTCGGGAATTCGGGGCGTGACATGTAAATTGCTAGATGGATTTGTAGATGAATGTTACATGTTTAACCCTTAATATATCTTGTTTATAATGTTGATATATGTATTCGATGCATGGTCCCGACTTAAAATTCTTTTACTTGAATGCTCAAGAATCATTTACTTGTTATTCATGATCTTGTAGGAAGTTGATATGTCTACTAAGTATTTGATAAAATTCTTAAATGATTGTGATGATGTTTTATGGTGAAATTATTGGTTGTATTGCTTATATGACGCTTTCCCTTTGATGTGAATGATATTATTTCCTTGGATACCCTTGATTTGAATGAAAGATTGAATAAATACCTTGCGAGGAACGGATGAGAATCTAGATAGTTGAAAGGTTAAGAAATGGGAAGAAATGAATGAAGAAATTACAAGTTGAGAAAGAGGAAGTCATGGATAGTTAGCCGGGAATTTTGTGAAGGAGATTGTGTCTCCCTTTAGTCATGAACCATAACCCTGCGCAGGTGGTTGTATGTTTCCATCGGATTAGTAGCTCGAAAAACACTTAAGCGTAATCGGGAGCCATTAGCTAGTCTTGAAGGATTACGGAAGAAGTAGAAGTAGGAAGTAGTACCGTTAAGATGAGTTAGGTGATGGTAATCTAAGAAACCTATTTTTGTGTTACGTTTTGTTGTAAGAATTAAATTGTAATACTATTGTTGTATTATCGTTCTTATTCCATTGCACAATATGATGAATATTCCTTGAAATATTGGGTGACACTTGCTTGATACTATACTTAACACATGCCTACACTTGTCACCGTTTATTATTCTCTTTGTTTAGTTGTTTTACTGGGGTTGTTGTTTTGACCCTTACCAGATGCAGGTAACGGCAATGAACTGGAATCTTGATGACATGGATTAGAAGGACACATTTTTTTGGACTCTTTTGTTGATTTTGAGATGTATTTAAATTCACAACTCTCTTTTGATCTTTTGTCACTATTGGAAATGTAAAAGGCCTTATGGTCTTTATATGTTGATGTGAAGGCTTGAAAGTCTTAATGGGACTCGTATTCCTTTGACTTAGAAATAACAATTACATGATAAATACACTTTTGAGATTTAAGTATGTAAGTCTTGTTGGGCTATATAGATGGAATGTGAATGAACATTTATGTTATGAAAACTCAAGTGAGAATATGTTAATCACAAGATAGTTTGAGGTATACAAAAATTATTTATTTAATTTGACCTTGATTTACAAGGTCACCTTCAAGTCTTTGGGGCTCGGGGCATGAAATTCATATATATTGATCTAGTTCTTTTTTATTGAGTCACAAAGAAAAAGGAAGATTTTTTTTTTTATTATTAAAATCTCTACTAATTATCACACTAACACAAGAAAAATAACAATGTCTCCATCCAGCAGCACCGCACACTACATATATAGATATAAATTCTCAAGAATGTCACAATCCTATCCTAAGAACAAAGACGTGGTCCTGATAGAAAAATATGGAAAATCTCTCACACAACTATTAGAAAATTATCAAATAAAAGCAAAAATCTTCTTAAAAATATATAAAAATCTACATCTATCTTTCTTAGGCTTCTGGTTGATTGATTGGACAACTTGGCCTATTTTCAAATGATTGTATCCTTTGGCCAATTCATTAAGACTAGGGACTTTATAAATTAAAAAGTTAGTTTGACGTCTTAAAGTCCATCTAAGATCTTATTGAAGCATGGTGTTCAATTAAAGTATAACTTTACTTTCCTTGTGCTTGATGTCCCTTTTTGTACCTTATTTAAATTATCCATATACCCTCACGTTTTGCAACATAAGGGATCTTCGCCTTTAACCTAGTTTCTGTCGTTGAAACTATGAACCAAAATTCTTTGCATATTGAAGGGAGTTGAAGATGGGAACTTCCACTTCCATACCCTCAATTTTCTCTTTAAAATCCATAGACCAACTTATGAAAGTGAAGAATTTTTTTTTATCAAGATTGGATATTTTGAAAAAGGGGCAACTTAAGGCCAAGGGTCAGCTGTCCCTTCCTACTTTCAGTTGTTTTAGTTGAAATTCTTATACTTTTCAAAAGAATTTTAGATTATATCCCTTCAGTTTATATTTTTAATCCACTAATTCAAAGCTTTCCACATTTTACCCACCCTTCAATTCTTTTTCCGGGTTAACATTTACATTATTTTAAATATACCCCTTGTTTGTTTTTTAGTCTCCCATCAACAAGTTTTTTTTCTCCTTACTTTTTACTCTCCACCATAATTTAAAAGATCCTTTGTATCTACGAGTTTAGTTGCTTATTCAAAGTATCATCAATCAATATTATGTGCACGTATCAATCCTTTGACATAAATATTTTAGCCCTTTTTTTATTCTTTCTCATATAAAAAAAGAAGATAAAATTCCATTCTTAGTGGTTGTTATCATCAAACAAAGTTGGAAAATTCTGAAACCTATAAAAATGAGAATTATGGAATAACAAAGGCCATGAACTTTCTTCATAAGATGTTAAGGATCCTAGTAACACAAAAAAAAAAAAAAAAAAATTAAATGTTAAAGATCCCATATGTGCTTTCTATGACTCACGGCGGCCTTCGTGCAAGTAAAATTTATGTTTGAGAGAAAGGGCGGTAAAGTTGAAATCCATATCAAGAAGTCAAATAGTGAAAGATCTTCTGCTCAGGGTAGGTGATGAGTTTAAGATTTCCTGATCAAGCACGGTTATTTTGTTGAGGAGAAGCATCTGCTCAGTCTCAAGCTGGAGCATGTACTCTTCTTGCATTTCGTAGAGGCTTTCCAGCTCACTCAAAGATGGTGAGAGTCCTTCGAGATTGCCACCCTCAATTAATGATTGAAGCTTGATCATCATTTGTTTCATCTGTCACACCCATTTTGAAGAAAATGTATAAGACAATGGATGTAATAATGAATGGCATTCGAATTTATAATGAAAGGGCCGCTTCTTAGTGGTTGATGCATCATGATCAATAGAGAACCAAAAACAGAAATTAGAGAACTGTTAAAAAGTTATGAGTCTTCTTTAATTGTACCAACGAACTGGTCTATGCTAGGAATTAATAGATTCAAGGATGCAAATGAAAGCTGGCTAGACTTCTAATAATGATAGGGGAAACAAATTCAAGAATGAAGTTCGGGGTAATAAATTAAGAGTGATAAACAGACGGGCCAAAGTCCCACGATTGTACGCAAATCTTAAATCTGGATGGGTTTTAATTGTTAGTCAAATACAGCACCTTAGATACAATGCCATAATTAGTCTCTCTAATTATGGCATAATTAGATATTATTGCTGTAAATATTCTGTAAATAATAGGCTATTTGTAGTTGTCTTATTTAGTCTCCTAGATTGCTGTAATTACGGTTTCTTAGCCTTGTAACCCACGTTGATGTTTTCTATATAAGAGACCCTCATAGAAAGGGTATTGAATCCAATTGACATGGTATTGGAGCCCTACTCTGATATTCATCTCTGTGGTCTTAATCCTTCGTGTGCGACGGGAAGAATTTTTTCCCTCTGTTTCAGCAAGTTCCATCTTGCTCTTTGTGTGTCGATCCTTTCTGTGGTGAACCACGTTGTGGGTTTACTGTTTTGTGGTAGTCGACCTCCTCTGTGGTGGTGTTCGACGTTTTCTGTGGTGGTTGAGTGGTGTTCACCCTCTCTTGGTGGCCGTTGTTCTGGTTCTGGGCTGCGTTCTCTCTCTCGGTGATCGCTTTGTGGTGGCTGGGTCGCTGTGGGCACGTTGGCTCTCTCTGCGGTGGTGGCGAGGTGATCGGTGACGTCTGTTGCCGTCTGTGCTAGGTGCGGGACAGGTATCGGTCTGCCGATTCTTTGTGTTGGTGCTGTTCTGGTTGTGTTTTTTCGGCAGTTTCTGGGTTCCTTCTCTAGTTCGGCGATTCTGCTTTGTGCTCGTTGGTGCAGTTTGGTCTTCTCTGGTTCAACGATTCTATTCTGTGATGGTGCGGTGAGCGTGGAGGAGAGTTCTGGTGCATTTTTTGCTGATTCAAGTTTCTAAGGTCTCATCTCACCAAAGGCTGTTGCCCCGTGCATAAGGTTTTATTTTTTTCCCTGATTCAATTTCGTTGGGTTTTATAATGCCTTCTAGTGAGTCTTTTGGGGTGCATTTTACTGGAAAAAATTACTCTGCTTGGGAATTCCAGTTTCGTTTATTTGCTATGGGGAAAGAATTGTGGGGCCAGATTGATGGTAGTGTTCCAGCTCCTACTGAGCCTAAGGAGTTGGCCAAGTGGACAGTCAATGATGCACGTGTGATGTCCTGGATTTTAGGGTCTGTTGATCCTCTTATTGTGCTCCATTTACGGGCTTATAAAACTGCAAAAGCTATGTGGGAGTACTTGCGTAAGGTTTATCGCCAGGATAATAATGCACGTCGATTTCAGTTAGAATCTGAGATTGCTAGTTATTCTCAAGGCAATCTATCTATTCAGGAGTATTTTTCTGGTTTTCAGAATTTATGGGGAGACTTTTCTGATGTGGTTTATGCAAAGGTACCTGCTGAATCAATCTCTGCTGTTCAAGCTGTTCATGAGCAGAGCAAGAGAGATCAATTTTTAATGAAATTGCACCCTGAATTGGAGACTACTCGCTCAAATTTAATGAACCGGGATCCTTCACCATCTTTGGATGTTTGTTTTGGAGAATTACTTCGCGAAGAGCAGCGCCTTCTCACACAAGCTGCGTTCCAGCAGGATGCCAATCCGAATCCCGTTGCCTATGCAGCCTACGGGAGAGGGAAGGGCAAGGATATGTGTAAGGTCCAGTGTTTTGGCTGCAAGGAGTATGGTCACATTGCAGCCCACTGTGCAAAGAAAGTGTGCAACTACTGTAAGAAACCAGGCCACTTTATTAGAGAATGTCCCACTCGGCCTCCAAATCGTCACGCCACTGCTTATCAAGCTACAATAAACACTTCTTCTGCTTCAGGGATGTCCTCAACTTCTTCGTCTGCAGCTGGATCCTCTAGCCTTACCCCTGAAATGGTCCAGCAGATGATTATGTCAGCATTTTCTGCCTTGGGGCTTCAAGGTAATACTTCGCATTAAGTCTTGGCTTATTGATTCTGCTGCGTCCAACCATATGAGCACATCATCTGATATATTGTGCAATGTTCGTCCATATCATGGTTCATCCCAAATTCAGGTAGCTAATGGGAGTCATTTAGCTATTAATGAAATTGGAGATATCAATTCAACTTTCAAAGATGTTTATGTATCTCCTGGACTGTCTAATAATCTCATTTCGGTTGGCCAATTAGTTGAAAACAACTGTGATGTCCATTTTTCTCGTGATGGTTGTCTTGTGCAGGATCAGGTGTCGGGAAAGATACTTGCGAAGGGGCCTAAAGTTGGCAGACTCTTTCCCCTGCCGTTTTCTGTTCCTAGTAGTTTATCTTTGGCTTGTATGACAGTTAATACACCAAGTGAAGTCTGGCATAAACGTTTGGGCCATCCAAACTCTGTTATTTTGTCTCGTATGTTAAATTCTGGTTTGTTAGGCAATAAAGAATATGTTTCTAAACCCTTGTCATTTGATTTTTCTGTATGCAAACTTGGTAAGAGTAAGACTCTTTCGTTTCCTTCTGATGGTAGGTCGTGCTGTAAAATGTTTTGATATTGTGCATAGTGATGTGTGGGGCATTTCTCCTATAATTTCTCATGCTCGATATAAATATTTTGTGACATTCATCGATGATTTCAGTCGGTATACTTGGGTCTATTTTCTTAGGGCCAAATCTGAGGTTCTATCTATTTTTCAAAACTTTGTCGCATATATTGAGAACCAATTTTCTACATGTATTAAGATGTTGAGGTCTGATTCTGGTGGAGAGTACATGTCTCGCGAGTTTTATGATTTCTTACATCACAAAGGAATTGTCTCTCAGCATTCTTGTCCTTATACTCCTCAACAAAATGGGGTGGCGGAACGAAAGAACCGATACCTCTTGGATGTTGTTCGCACCTTATTGCTTCAATCATCTGTCCCATCCAAATTTTGGGTTGAGGCATTATCTACTGTAGTTTACTTAATTAATAGACTGCCCTCTCAAGTCTTGCATTTTGATTCTCCTTACTATCGTTTGTACCATCAGCATCCTAGCTATCTTAATTTGTATACTTTTGGCTGTGTTTGTTTTGTTCATTTACCTCGTCATGAACGTCACAAACTCTCTGCTCAGTCTGTTAAACGTGCCTTTATGGGTTATAGTATTTCCCACAAAGGTTATGTTTGCTATGATTCTTGTGCTAACAAATTTCGTATATCTCGTAATGTTGTTTTCTTTGAGAATCAATGTTTCTTTCCTACACATGTTGAGTCATTGCCTGAGATTAGCATTCTACCTCGTTTTGATAAATTGTCATCTCTTCCTGACCGGTTCAAACCCGGCCTTGTGTATACTCGCCGTCAACCAACTTTGCCTCTTCCCGAGACTGACCCTTCAGCTGAACCTGTTCCAACGCCTTCTCCTGAGATTGACATGACATCCGAGACAAGTCCGATCAGTTCTCCCATGCCTCCTCAGTCTGGTCCCCGACGATCTGCCCGGCTATCACGTCCTCCTGCTTGGTATGGTGATTATGACACTTCTTTTCACACTACTTTGTCGTCGATTTCCATTCCTACATGTTTTTCAGAGGCTGCTAAACATGAATGTTGGCAAAAAGCGATGGATGAGGAACTTCAGGCTTTCCAGGCCAATCATTTCTGGGATATGGTTCCTTGCCGCTCTCATGTTAAAGCCATTAGGTGTAAATGGGTTTTCTCAATTAAGCTTCGCTCTGATGGGACTCTAGAGCAGTACAAGGCACGCTTAGTTGCTCTTGGGAATCGGCAAGAATATGGGGTGGACTATGAGGAGACATTTGCTCCTGTGGCGAAAATGACTACAGTGCGTACGATTCTTTCGATTGCCAGCTCCCAAGGTTGGTCCCTCCACCAGATGGACGTAAAAAATGCTTTTCTTCATGGTGATCTCAAAGAGGATATTTACATGAGTCCTCCTCCGGGTTTGCTTTCTTCTTCATCTTCCTCAGTATGTAAGCTGAAGCGATCTCTTTATGGCTTAAAACAGGCTCCTCAAGCGTGGTTTCCAAAATTCAGGTCCACTTTGCTTCGCCTCTCTTTTGTTCAAAGCCAATATGACTCTTCTTTGTTTCTGTGCAAGACTCCGACTGGTCTTGTTCTCTTACTTGTATATGTGGATGATATTGTCATTACTGGCATTGACTCCAGCTTGATTGATCATCTCAAGCAAAATCTTCAGGCTTCGTTTCATATGAAAGATCTTGGCCCTCTTACGTATTTTTTGGGTTTGGAAGTGCACACGAACCCTTCAGGTATATTCTTGAATCAACGCAAGTATACCCAGGATTTGATTGGGCTAGCTGGTCTTCAGGATTCGCCTTCGGTGGATACTCCTATGGAGGTCAATGTGAAATATCGAAGGGAGGAGGGTGATCTGCTTTCTGATCCCACTATGTTTCGCCAGTTGGTAGGGAGCTTGAACTATTTGACCATTACTCGGCCTGATATTTCCTTTGCTGTCCAGCAGGTTAGTCAGTTTATGCAAAATCCTCGCCACCTTCATTTAGTAGCTGTTCGCCGTGTTATTCAATATCTTCGGGGGTCAACTGGTCGTGGGTTGTTCTTTCCACTTGGCTCTCCACTTCGCCTTGTTGCTTATCATGATGCAGATTGGGCCGGATGTCCTGATACTCGACGGTCTGTCACAGGTTGGTGCATGTTTCTTGGTGATTCTTTGATCTCTTGGAAAAGTAAGAAACAAGCTCGTGTTTCTAAATCCTCCACTGAATCTGAATATCGGGCCATGTCTACTGCGTGTTCTGAGATTGTCTGGCTTTGTGGGCTTCTGGCTGAGCTTGGTTTTTCTCAATCTGATTCTACTCCTCTTCATGCTGATAATACTAGTGCCATTCAAATAGCTGCTAATCCTGTTTACCATGAGCGTACGAAGCACATTGAAGTAGACTGTCATTCTATTCGAGAAGCCTTGGACAGTCAGATTATATCGTTGCCTCATGTTTCTACTCACCTCCAGATTGCTGACGTCTTCACAAAGGCTATGACACACCAGCGCCATCAGTTCCTGGTGGGCAAATTGATGCTTCTTGATCGGCCAGCATCAATTTGAGGGGGGATGTTAGTCAAATACAGCACCTTACATACAATGCCATAATTAGTCTCTCTAATTATGGCATAATTAGATATTATTGCTGTAAATATTCTGTAAATAATAGGCTATTTGTAGTTGTCTTATTTAGTCTCCTAGATTGCTGTAATTACGGTTTCTTAGCCTTGTAACCCACGTTGATGTTTTCTATATAAGAGAAGAACCCTCATAGAAAGGGTATTGAATCCAATTGACATTAATCAGAAAAGGTTAGGTTAGATGAGAATGTAAAAAATTACCGATTTCAAGCTCCCTTATCACATGGCAGAGAATTTTTGTATGCTAGAGAGAACAACATATCTTGTCACCCAGGAATAATTTGAAAATGTACACCGAGTCGCATGATATTAGGAATAAATCATGAATTATAACCCTTTGGTAGACAAATCATGAATTATATCAGATAAATAAGTTTATTGATGCTTCAGAACATGTGAGCTGTACTTTGAAATGTTACAAGAAACTCAGAATTTTTCAATTTGAATGCATGATATATGGTACTAAATTTTACATGAAATGAATTTCCCAAAACCTGCAACATTTCTCACCTGACTAGAAATTTGGTGTGCTCTAGTTGAGGATGAGTCAAGGTCCAAACTTGATCTCTTCTGTAGTTGTGGAACTTTTCTTGTAATCTGAATATGGATCTCTCCCCTTTCCACTCCTTGAAGTGGTATCCACTTGTCAGACATCTGGTTTTGATGTAATCCCTGATATTCTACAACGCAATAACCTATGCTTGATGTGGGTAGCAAAGCATTATGGTCTTTCACATGCAACACCAAGGGACTACCGTCATAAGGGAATTCTAAGGTCTGATTCCATTGAGGATTGAGAGTTTTATATATAACCTGCAATGCAAGGTAAAGTATGGCAAAACAAATACTGAAGTAGTGCAATAAGCAACATCAATATGAAAAGAAAATATGCATCTTCGATAAACACACTTCCTAGAGAATGACATCACTAATCAATAGCTAGTTCAGTGTTTGTTTCACTGATCATGACTCTGGTATATGAATATGTCTAAACTGTATAAGCACCCAAATCTTTTGCGCACAACTTCAAAATGAAATATTAGATCCTATGATGAAGCTTTCCACTTATGTATTGTTTTTATGAAATATAAAAGATTAGGAAGAGCCTTCACCCAGAAAGGAAAGAGAAAAAGAAAGAAAGAGAGAGAAAAAAAAAAAAAAGAGATCAGGAAGATTGAATGATAGACAATGTTCAAACATTACCTAGTTATTATAGACAGCAGAAATTATGGAAAGAAGAGATCAAATATAGTTTTCATATCACATTGTCAGAAGTAATCAAATCATGATGATTTTTGGAAATTCTCTTAGGTAGGACTTGCACCATTAAAATCTGCAACATGTTCAATTAAAATGCTTGATAATTCATGCTTCGGGTTTAAGGTTCCAGGGCAACTTGCTTCCAGAGAGGAATTTTTTTTTTTAAGGGAAAGCACAATAAAATCCCTGGAAATTATCAATCAATGAAAGACAAAACAATATAAAGAAATATCATGAATAATTGGAAAATGCCTGCTACACTACTGCATGAGAAATGTGATAAAGAAAATATTGAAGAGGAAAAACCATATGGGAACTGCAAAGCATAGGCCTTGCTGGAGACATTATTATTATATTTATAATTGTGTTGCTGCTAACCTTTGTACTTCTCTTCATGTTTCCATAATGTACCCTCACATACGGATCACTTGTTCCTCTAACATCAGCAGCAACAAGGTCTTTTGCTTCAACAAGAACAAGTTCTAACAAACCATCACTTGAACCTACATTTGAACGCTGAACATGACCAAAAAAAAGAAGCAAATTAAAGTTCATAATCATGTGCCAAAAAAGATTATAAAAAAGTTCATACACAGGCACACATATCACAAGTGAAAATTTGATATACTGGGCGAGCTTTGGGTTGCCCATGGATGGACTGTTACTGTGCAAAGGGTGTTTAATATGAGCCCAACACAGCTAGGATTGTTTTAAAGCTTCAGGCAGCCCAGATGACACTGAACCTCTCTATTATGTGCTAAGATTAATAAGCTAGCTAAACAGAAGAATTGGGTTCATATAACCATAAAATTTACTCATTCCCAATTTGGCAAAGAATGAGCCTAAACTTTCAAGGCAGCCTTTAAACTGGGCAGGCCAAGCAGGTCAGGGCTTCAATTGCCACATGAAGCACACAATCCCTGACACACAGACATATGATGTATCTTTCATGCAATTTTTTTGGGGCTAGCCTTCTTGCTTTCGCCTTTCATCATTACTCGAGTCTCTTTCTATTTCATATTTGACCACTGACAATATAATTAAATTCTTATTAAAGCATACCCTGGATCCTTCAGAATCATCAATTTTTGATGCTTCTAAGCCGCAGTTCCCCTGAATTTACTTTTTCAAGGGGGACCCAAACATCCCTCACTGACCCTTCTATGAGTCCTGCCAAATTTACTCGTGCACTACCAATGTTATCATCTCCAAAGGTTTCTTCATTATAGCATTTTATCACAACATATTCACCACCTCCTAACTCATCAAAATCAAACTTCTGATTCCAAATAGGATTGGAAGTGTGTGCGACAGTCCTTGTTCTTTGAAGAGCCTGAAAAGAAGATTCACGGCATTGTTAGAGTTGAACCATAAGTTATCATATGAGTATAGTACTTGATGTACATTGTCCAGAAAAGGCAGAGACCAATAAATTTAAAAAGTGAAGTCTTAAAAAGTATTTCTTTTATGACTAAAAATAGAAAGGGGCCATTGTTTGGTGCAATGGTAAAATGCTCAGGCTGTCAATCGTGAGAGCGCAGAATTGAGTCTGAGAGCAGCCACTTTGTGCAAAAATAATGTAAAAGGTTAGGTCTTTCGTAAGTCTACTCCCAGCATCCTACATAAGCAGGACTAAAACTGGGTTATGACCTTTTTCTTTTATGAAGAAAAAGGAGAAGTATACCTTCCCATACTTCAGTTTAACATAAGGGTTATACTTCCCAAACTTGTCTTTCACAGTAAGGTCCTTCCCTTCAACAACAGTAATATAAATTTTCCTTCTGGTTCTTGACAGAAAATTTGATGACCCATGGAGTGATTGTCGAGATTTGAGATGTAAACTGTTCAAGCTATGTGAACCATCAGAAAACTGCCATTCCTTTAAGACGAGTTTCACTGTCAACTGCAAAATTCATTTCAAGAAAAGTTAGTTTAGAAGTTAAAGAGCTGCGCCTTTTCATAGTGAATACTACATAAGTCTCTTCAAATGTCTATGTCCAAAATAAAAATGGAAGAAAAAGAATTTGAGCCTCTTTGTGTTCAAATTTTCTATCATCAAATTCTGGTAAAAAGTCAAGGAAAATGGGGAAAATTTTTGTGAAAGAGGGGTATAAAAATATTCAGAATTCTGACAAAAAATTTGGTATGGTAATAACCATTTCATATGTTAGCCATTACATCTTGTAATTAGAAGAGAGGAAAGTCATTGCTGTTTAATGGTGAGTTGGTGGCACAATACTAATCCATAATCTGTTTTTGATAAGGTAACAGCAGATCATACCTCTCCAGAATTACTTCCCTCAAATGGAACGGTCATTTCAACTTCTTTTCCACAAAACTCAGCATGCTTGGCTATCACACTGGATTCAGGTCCTATTGCCCAAAATATCGTGGAATCATCAGCAACATATCTCATCTGCTCATTGGGCAGAAGAATTTATATAATCAGATGCCACACATAATACAGTAGCATAAAATAACAAAAAAGGAAAAAAAAAATCAAAAAACTTGGGCCTTCGGATAAAAATCCTTATGCACCATTGGGCATAGACACGTTCCTGTTGTACATCTCAATCCATGACTTGCATTATTTCTAAAAGTTGCTTGCTTAAAAATAAAACAGAAGAGAGGTACATTTCACAATGAGAAGTTATCAATCAATCCAGTTCTATGATTGAAATGAAACTTAGCTGAATATACTTTAATGTTAAAGAACTATGGCACAAAATTATTCCATGCTTACACAACACTAAACAACATATACTACGGCCTCATTTATTGTTCAGACATGATACATCTTCATGCAAACCAATTGCATCATCTGGAAGGCATCAACAGTGACACATTTTTAAAGCAATGGATCAAGGTATTAAATTGGAGATTAGCATCGATTGCAATACCTTAATTTCACAGCATGTTAGATAGTCATACTTCACATTGTTCGGAGTACATTCATAAAGATGGAATCTAAGAGTTCCTGCATCTTCATGTAAAACCATATTGAATGTTGAGTCCCATCTAGGGCTTGAACCCAGTCTCACATCTGTCCTCCTGGTTAACTCTTTAAGTTCAACTTCTACAAATGTTTTCAAGTCTTTATCATCAAGCTGTTCTTCTAAACTACCATCTGTGACAGAGCTCTGTTGCCTTCTGGAAGGGCTTCCCTTTAAGTTATTCCTAGAAAGTTTATTTGCTGAGATGACTGTCACATAAAGTGCGACTCCCACAGCCTTTTTCTTTAAATTAACTGCTGGCAAAGAGTAACAATGACGGCGAGGTTCAACCATTGTCTTAACTAAAGTGTCAGTAAAAAGTTTAACCTGTAAGAACGAAAACCAGATGTATCAGTAATTTGTCATAAAAGATTAGTTCCTGCAAAAAAAGAAAATCAAGATGGGTCATCTGGAAATTAACTGGCAAGAAAATATGAGGCTTTGTTTTACAGTCAATAAAATCAAGACAACCAGTACATCAGCATGTTTGATGAGCCGTGTATCACAAGGGTAATAAAAGTGATAAGCTACTATAATTAGAATAACACAATAAAATAAGACGATTCAAGTGTAAGTGGCCAGCATAGTTTCCTGTAAATAATTAAACAAAAGCACTAGCTTTGATTACCAGGAAAACAAGACTGTCACTAAGGAAACTTTTCATCGAGCAAGAACTCCTCCAACATTAAGTTGTTTTAAGACTCCAAATTCTCATTCTCTCTCTCTCTCTCTCTCTCTCTCTCTCTCTCTCTCTCTCTCTCTCTCTCGTTCTTTATTATTATTATTTTTTATCTTCTCAGCAACCAAAACAAAGCTTACAAAAGTAAGTTTCCCATACAATGGAAAATAATAAGAATTGTTTTCATCAAAGTATCGATTTTCTTGGGCTCCAAGAATGAACATCAAGATTTTTCTGAAACCAAATTTTAGAAGTAATATTTTGTGCTACAAAATCTTGCCAATCTTTATTAGATTTGTACTGTGGATACAAAAACCAATGAGATAGCTTATTCAGTTGCAGGAAAAAAAGGGCAATGTATGAAAAAAAAAACAATGAGTTAATCCTGACTTCCGAATTGACTAAATTTGTATTTTTTTCCCCAGTTTTCACAAGATTCAAATTTAATCAGTTTATACCAGCCAAGAAGAAATGCCTGGCAGCTCTGTTGCAGGTAGCGATTGGCTTCCACCACTTCCAAATGCAACACCTATTCTCACCTCAGGAGTTGATATAAATGAGTATAGAAGTGCTCTTCCATCCAACACTGGCATCAAGAGAAGCTGTAAAATGTAAAACAGAGAATCATTTACAGCTAGATGTATATAGTGAGATATTATCATTAAAATTCTCAAATGCATTACAATGAACATCATTCAGAAGTCTAAATAAAGCATTGATAACACGTTGAGAGTCAGACTGCTCCTGAATCTATACTACAAACATTATTAAAACAAAATACAACCCTGGAGAGTTTGGGGAAGTCCAAAAATGCCAAAAATGAAAACATAAAGCCAGACATATTAAGTACAAGAGAATAGTAGAAAGAATGATTGTTTTAAGAGTCTCAGTTTTGTGGGAGTTGGGTAGAAGTAGAACCCTATGTTTAGTCAACTGACCAAGACCAAAATTTATGTAACTTCATAAATTGACTCTCTTCACTGGAAGTGTTCATTTTAAGGCCATCTCACCTGGGCATAATCTTCTGAAGTTGAAAACTTCTCATGTAAATTTTAAGCCTTGCTCCAAAGAGCAAGCTTCATGTAACAGAGAGTAGCCATTAACATGGGCTTTGGTATCACATCCTGAGATGTTTAACATGGAAACATCAAAATTAAAAAGATTGAAAATCAAGTTTTGGGGTCTGGAAGAGTGTCTAAATTGCACACATGGATGCATGTAAATAAAGAAAACACAAAAGTAGGAGTTCATTGTTCAACAGTTAAATAATTTGCATCTCTTTGTACACATTATCTACAAATAGCATAACATTATTTCAATACTATTATAAGTAATAATATATGTGACAGGGCCAATATCGTAATTTCAGTTACTTTCTTTAGTAATAATATAAATAGAGGATGAAACCCATGAAAAAGTTCAAGTTTCTATAAATGAAATCTAAACCCTTTTTACCTAAAAATTATTTCCAAAGGCAGCAAGTACTTGTAGTTGTATGTTACCAAATGCAGTTAATGAAAAATTGACTAAAACTTTTCATTTTTATCCCTTAATTATCAAACAATCCCTTACTATAGATGAATACTTTAAAACTAAGGTTTTAGGTTAAATAAGACAGAAGGCAAAATATAAGTGTAATTTTAGGGGATGAGATTACAAATGCAGATATAGTGAAAATGATAGCCAAGCAATAGCAAAGAATGACTATTGCCAATATCTTGGATCAATGAAATGAGAAAGGGGCACTGAGCATTGGTGGACATATAGGGTAGTCAAGGGGGGGCAATGCCCCCCACCCAAAAAAAAAAAATTCTGAAAATTGTATTTTTTACCCCTATTTTTTTTTTAAAAAAATAGGAGTCTTCTCCTCAAAAGTTTTCATATTTATACATAAACCCCCTTAAATTTCAACTTTTCCCATAAAATTATAGTAGGATGGATGAAATAGAATGAGCTTTAAAATTCTTTTGTGGTAATAGAATACCTTTTAGTTGTTATGAAAATTTTATAAGACATCAACAAAGATATTTATGCACCATTGTACAAGTGTTGGGAAAATTAGAAACAATATGCCAAGATTGAGTGAAAACAAGTAAAGGTGTTGAGATGGACAAGTGGCAACACAAAAAAAAGAAAGAAAAGGAAATGACTGCAACCATGAGAAGTTAGAAAATGGCAGTGTGTGAAGATGAAATAAGGAAAATTTGTTAAAGACAGTTTGGCATTTGCAAGGTAAACCAATCAATGCACCAGTATGAAAGGATGATTTGATTCACGTTGAACTGTGCCAAAAGAACAAGAGGTGTATGTTAAAAAGAGTGTAGGTTGGGTTTCTGAGAAAAGACATGATCACCTTAATTTAATCGAGAATCTAGCTTTACATATAGTAGGCCAATGATAATATATTCATGTAGCCAACCCCAAGACTTTTGCATTGAGTTACTTAATAAATTTTTATATAATTAAAAGCCTAATTTGTAATATAATGCTTTTGACATGAATTTATCACTTTTAATATTATAACTTAATCTAAATGTTGTATGCTATATTATTACTTTAACATAACAATATTAAGAATATAATAATATTTAAATGATATTTATGTAATTTATTATTTTAATAATATTTTTCAATAAAAAAATTAGGAAATAGTTACTTACTGATCTGGAAAAATATGACCATTAAACCTCATATGGTGCTCATGCTTTGATTTATTGAGATCGTAGTCTTATGTTGTTAAGGGCATTATTGTATTTTTCCCTTTATATTTGCTTATATGTGACAGTTTACTTTTTATCTATGTATGACTCTATTTTGGATTGAGGTTGAATAGAACTTTGGTTGTTTTCTCCTTACTCTCTTCTTCTTTGTTCCATTTTTTCCACTTTTCTCACGATCTTAAGTTTGATTGAACTTCATTTGGGTATCAGAGCCTTAGAACAGTGGAGAAAACACCAGCAGGAAGCTGATATTGTCATCGACCGCTTGTCGGATGATGAGGCCTACATGATCTCATTCGTCCTCTCCTCCAGAGTTTTTCTAGTGGTTTTTGTGGATTTGTTTTGAAATCATCTTATAGGACTTTCTTTTTTCAGAACAGTTCCACATAAAGGGTCTCTTTTTTTTTTTTCTACGATTTGGCTCAGATTCGATCTTTTTTTCCTGTTGGGTCCAGGCCTATAAGGTGTGCCTAGCATCTTAGAAGCTTCAATTGCTGTTTTTCATCCTTCATATGAGAGATTTGAGGGATATTTTTCAAAATATTTGTTGTTTCTGATCCTCAACAGGCTATTTTCTTCAGATTTGACATCCACTGGTTGTGAAGGTTAGCAATTTTTTGACCTGGGATTGTTTTTTCTTCTGCTTAGTGGCTTGTGGATGTATTTTTCCCACATTTTCTTGATTAATTATTAGTGGATGGGTTTCCCGCTAGGTGAATCTGTTTTTTTTTTTTTTTTTCCTTTTCTTATTACTAATGGCATCCAAACTGGAGGATTTTATTTCCTTATCTCGTACTATATCAGCCCTTGTCCATCGTATCATGACTGAACTTCTTGATGGTAATAATTTTCCGTCTTGGTCAAGATCTGTAAAATTATATTTGGTAGTCGGGGAAAGTTGGTCTTCTCAATGGAGCCACTAAGTTGCCAGATTTTACGAATCTCAAATACGCTCAATGGGAAGTTGATAATTACATTGTGTTGGGTTGGTTGTTTAACTCTATGGAACCTCAGATTTATCGTATGTTTATGTATCATGATATTGTTGCCCATCTTTGGATTGCCTTAACTGAGATGTACTGCACATCCTCAGAATGATTCTAGGGTCTATTAGCTTTACCGATATATTTTTCAGACTGCACAAGATGATCTCTCGATTTCAGATTATTATGGATATCATCAGACTCGTTGGGAGGAGTTGAGCCACTACTTCCCCTATCGTGTCTATTAGCTTTACCGATATATTTTTGAGATTGCACAAGATGATCTTTCGATTTCAGATTATTTTGGATATCATCAGACTTGGTTGGAGGATTTGAGCCACTACTCCCCCTATCATGTCTAAAGGCTATCGGTGTTATAACCCTATCTCTCGTAGGTTCTTTACCTCCCTTGATGTTACATTCTTTGAGGATGTTCCATATTTTTCTTCTTCTAATGTGCAGGTTCATGAGGCGCATCCTTCTTCATTGGTCATGCCAATACCACATCTTATAGTGACTCCTTCATCTCCTTCATCTATTCCTAGTGATTCAGGTCTTCTTGTTAAGCATCGTGAACTGTTGACTTATTCGCGTCAGTCCAAGCTTCTTATTTCAAGCCCTGTGCCTCAATCTTCTCCTAACTCAGGTACATCCTCTCTCTCCTCTTCTTTTATTTACCACCGACTCCAACTTACCTATTACTTTACACAAAGGACAGTAGAGTTATGTTACTGCTCACCCTATTGCACAGTTTCTGTCCTATCAGGGCCTCTCTCCACAATATCCCAGCTATTTATTTTTAACCTCCACAGTCACTATTCCTTGCTTAGTGGGTGAGGCCCTTCGTCACCTTTCTTGGATAACAACTATGATCACTGAGATGGAGGCTCTCTAGAAAAATAATACATGGCTGTTAGTTGATCTTCCTTTTGGTAAGCATCATGTCGGATACAAATGGGTATTCAGCGTGAAATATCGCTGAGGATGGCACCATTGAATACTATAAGACTCGGCTAGTTGCTAAAGGCTTCACTTACACCTGGAGTTGATTTCACTGCTACCTTTGCTCTAGTTGCTAAACTCTTTACTCTTCGAGTCGTAATCTCTCGTTGCTCGCCATCACTAGCTTCTTTATCAGGTGGATGTTAAAAATGTTTTATTTCATAGTGAGCTTGACAAGGAAATTTATATGGAGACACCTCATGGTTTTTGGCCTCAAGGAGAGTATTGTGGGAAGGTTTGTTGACTTCTCAAGTCTCTTTATGGACTCAAAAAATCTCCCAATACTAGTTTGGTGGTCTCGTTTTAGCTACGGTCACTTGTTGTCCTTCAGGATCACACATGTTTTATCTATAGGAGCTATGATGGTATTTGCACAATTGTCCTTGTTTCTGTTGATGACATTATTATTATGGGAGATGATTTTGCCTTCACTGCTATTAAACTGTGTTTTTGATGTGAGAGACTTAGGTCATCTCCACTCTTTCTTGGGATTGAGGTAGCTTGCTCTAAACAAGGTATATATTTATCTCAACGCAAGTATGCTCTTGCTTTGTTATGGGAAACGGGAATGCTTGGCTATAGACCGGCACAATCTCCTATGGACCCTCATCACAAGCTACATGTTGATATTGGTAAGCTTCTCGACGATCCTTCGACTTATCATCATTTAGTAGGTCGTGTCATTTATTTGACAAATAATAGACCTAATCTTACTTTTTGCAATAAGTGTTGTAAGCCAATTTATTCGTTCTCCTAGGACTCCACACTTGGAGGCTATTTATTGGATTCTTCGGTATATAAAATCCCAACCAGGATTGGGTTAGTTTATATGAACAATGGTGATCCATTATCTCAAGTTTCATTGATGCTGATTGTGTTGGGTCTTTGACTGATCAACGCCCCACTTATAGTTTTTTCACCTCTATGGGAATAATCTACTCTCTTGGAAGAATAAGAAATAGACTATTACTTTTCGCTCTTCTGCTGAGGCAGAATATTGTGCAATGGCTCACGGTACTTGTGAAATTTTAGGGGCGAAGTCCTTACTCATAGAGCTTGGATTTCCTTCTCCTAAGTCTATACCTCTCTCTATTCTGATAACCAAGTTGCTATTAAGATTGCTTCAGACTCTATTCCTCATTAATGTACAAAGCATAGAGGTTATTGTTCACTTTATTTGTGAAAAGGTTCAAGTAGAAATAATTTCTATTGTTGGGATTTACTCTAGTAACCAACTCGCAAATGTTTTCACTAAATCAATTAGTTCTTACCGGGGGACCAAGAGCCGATAGGCCTAGAGATCTCTTCAGTATCACTATAAGTGATTGTCATTATATATGACATTCCGTTCAGAATCCGAGTTGACGTGTGTTCTTCCGTTCCGACCGTTGTAATGAGCATGCTATATGATATTTGATGTGTTATGAGTTTTATTGAGCTACTTATTGCTATTCAAATATTTAAATAGAAATTCCGTTTCTGAAAATGCATTTGAAATGTTTCAGTAATGCTTGATATCCATGGTTTTATTTAAAGTTGCTTTTGTTATAAAAACCCATGACATGGCATTGGTATTATTCATTGAGCTTTCTTAGTTCACCCCATTTCCCAACTAATTTTTTTAAGGTAATGAAGCCTAAGATGGGGAGGGAACTTAAGGGGAAGAGTTTGTAAAATTGTATAGAGAGACTTGTAAATATCTCTTTTGAGCCTATTTAGGCTTCTGAATATATATGATGGCCTTTTGTGTGTTGGCCAGTTGTTGATGTAAATAAATTGTAATAAACTTTGCGAGTATGAGTTTGATATTAAACTTAGATTTTGCTCTAATTGAATGTGGTTGGTACGAGTTTAATGCGAATATGACAGACTAAAAATGTTACACTTCTGCTATATTAATAAACTATCCAGTATATAGCTCATTCGATTTTGTATGAGGCCTTAGTGGCTGGTCATGGACCATAACTCCGTCCTACATGGGGTGTGGGTAGTGACATAGACTCCCTTTAAATACCTCTAAGGCCCACTAGTAATAGACCAATCTGAATCCCAACTAACCTGGCTTTATGGTATCAGCCCATTAATGGTCTTGGGCCAGAACCTGCTCTAATCTTGGCCCCATACCAGTGTCTATTATGTCCAATTCTTTATTCAGATTGCCCCATTCTATTCCGGACCAGGTGACTCCGAGTGTCCACAGCCATGCAAGCACCTCCTTTGCGAGAATCCTTGACCATCGTTGAAAATTTCTAATTAATGCACAGCAGCCTGGGGCCCAAACCAAACAAAAAAAAAAATGTAATTGAATTGCTCACAAGGACAACTAATGATATAGGAAAACTGATAATGTAAGAGAGAGATCTGCAGATTTACAGCTACACCTAGATAATAATACTACAATATTAATTGTTAAAAATCTTTCACCTGGCTGATAATTTTACTTTGATCTGAAGATGAAGAGTCTTCCATTAAGCTTATTAATTCATGTTCCTCTCTATGAGTACATTAAATAACATGCGGAACAGAAACTCATAAGCCAAATCCACTCAATGTTGTTTCCAGAAGTATATAAGAAAAGGAAACCTATGAGTCCCATCAAAAACAAAATTTCCCTAAACAAATTGGTCATATAGCCTACTGAGAAGAAAACATCAGAAGGAAACTTATTGAACATGATAGATCTACTAGAGTTTCATCAACGAATGTCGAAATTCAATCGATGCACCAATTTCCATAAAAGAACCATCAGTTATTTTTCAGTTTCATTAGATGTGAATCAAAGTATCGATGCAAGAAATAAAAAGGAAGTAAACCAGAGAAAAAGAAAGCTATTTTTACATACGTCACCCTTGATGTGGATGCTGTTGATGACTATCCGGGCAGTTCCCATTAATGGCTTTGCCAACTTAGCAAGCAACAAAATACTCATGTCACTACTATCCCAGTCAAATCCCAGACGCATTATTCGCTGCCAACATACAGTATTAGGACAGTGAGCTTTCACTCATTCCATATATACACACAATAAGGGAGACAAAAAAAAAGAGAAGAGTGAAGTTTTCAATACATGGCAATGTTCAATCCTTGAACTAAAATATAGTTATATAACAGAATTCTTTGGTGACTTAATATTAAAAGAATAATTCTTATAAATGTTAAACTATACTATACATGCGTCCACTTGGTGCTCTTTAGTGAATTTTATCTATAAAAAATATGTCAAAACTATAAATGAACATCATTATGTGTTTTATGTAACAAGGACAATCCCATTTTCTCCTTGTAGGTTATCAGAAGCCATCACTCAGACCTGTATCCTAAGTTTACTGGATCTATCAAAAATCATGTATCCATATGTTGTGCAAGTTTCATATATTAAGAAAATCATTTCATCTCACAAGTCTCCAGTCATATCAAATAGTAGTCCTTTTTTGTTTTGTGAATGTTTAACTTAAAAAAGGAATAAAGTTCATTAATGTGGAACGGAAATGTGGGAAGGAGAATTGAACACATCAAATTCCTTAGAAACTAAGTAACATAGGGAGTCACCCAACAAGAGAAAATAATTCTTTAAAATTCGTAATTAAATATTATTGATAAAAAAATAATGATAAAGACCTATTACATGATATTTATAGAGTTAGAATACTACTATTTTGACTAGAAAACCAAAACTCTTATTTTTATAAAGACTACAAATTCGAATAGGAAACTTCTAATTCTTATATTTCCTATATTAATCTTAATAAAACTAGGAAATTAGAGAAAATAAGAATAAATCAAAATTGGAAACTAAACAATTCTAATATAACTCTAAAACAAATATCCTTATTTTTATGATACCAAATATGTCATGCATCTGTCTCCCCCACTTGAAAAGAACTTCTCCTCGAGTTACTGAATGTATACGACCATGAACTCGTCCATAACCCGAAAATAATAGTTAAATCTTATGAAAAATAATTAAATATTCAAGGATTTCTAATACCACATCTTTATGAAGTCTGCAACTTTAAGCCATTTTTCTGATGATAATAATATTCCTATAATAAAACAAAAATTATTTTCTTCATCTGCTACAAGTTCAATCTTCTTGGAAGCATCATAATCATCTTTCACAAGTTCAAGTCCATTCCCATCTATAGCATTAACTATACCTATGGTAATGTCTTCTTCTTTCTCCTTTTGATTGTCTTTAAAGGATGAAATAATTTGATATGAACTTTCTATGATAAGAGACTTTTGTACAAGGATGTGGTCTTCTTTCGACGGTTTAATATTTGCAAATTTATCGGTCAAAGTCAGTTTAGAAATTTTGGATTTCTCTTGTTTCTCTGTAAAAACTTCTTTTTCCACAAAAGAACTTGTAGGATCTATTCATGCTACTAGATCCACATTTTGATCTATTAATTTTGAACTTTCTTCTTCTTCAACTTTCTCCACAACAGGAGTTGTTGTCACACATTGATGATCTTTAGTGTTTGTCTTGACATGAAGTTCACTAAAAGATGGTACCTGGTGTTTACTAGCCATTTGTGCAATAAACTTCCTAGTAATTGGTCTATGCACTGGGATTGGCTGTGGAATCTTATTAGAGATTGCATGTTTTTCTAACGAGCCATCACGCCTTTGTAGCACGAGTTTATCAACAAGTTGGCCTCAGGCAATTCCTTCGGCACAACTCTTGTTGATTGAAAGAGTCTTTGTTGACATTGCGAATGAGTTCAAGAACTAGATCATGAATTTAACATACTTGATCAGCAATTTGGGTAAGCTGTTGACCTCACTCTTCCACTATAACCAACATAGCCTCCTCGATCCCACGACGAACGTTAATGGAATTTTTTATTCCATCTCTACCAATTGCCATCAAGCTAGGCGAATCCTCGCTCTTATTCCAAATAATGTGGAACGGAAACTGTGGAAAAGATAATCGAACACGTCGAATTCCTTAGAAACCAACATGAGGACTCCTCACCCAACAAGAGAATATAATTCTCTAAAACTCGTAATTAAATATTATTGATAAAAACGTAATGATAAAGACCTACTATGATATTTATAGAGCTAGATTACTACTATTTTGACTAGAAAACCAAAAATTTTTATCCTAATTCTAATAAAAAGACTACAAATTTGAATAGGAAATTACTAATTCTTATATTTCCTATACTAATCTTAATAAAACTAAAGAAAATAGGAATAAAACAAAACTGGAAACTAAACAATCCTAATACAACTCTAAAACAAATATCCTTATTTTTATGGTACCATATATGTCCTACATCATTCATTTTGTTTATAGCATATCCTTCAATTATACATGTTTATATTTTTCCCTTACCATTTTTTAAAACTTTTTAGTATCTCCTTCAATTTTTATGAAGATATTAAATATAATGATATCTTGAAGGTATAATCCAACCAACATCTCCGTATTCAATTTCTTATCAACAAAGAGCAGATTTCAAGATAATTTTTATAACATAAATGGTATTATTGATACAGCGACACTACCTATACATGTATATGGATAAAAGATACCACTTAAATTGGTGTACATCAGCAAAATGTCCTTCACCACAATAATTTCTTAAAACCATGCATGAAAAAACCAGGTTTGCTTCAACTTAAGCCTTGCATACTCAAACTGCTCCAAGATACTGGAACATAAATTGATGTTTAAGATATCCCTTGCTTTCCCCATGCAGGCCTAGGGATGCCATGTGGCACAAATCGAGTACCTACTGTTACCATTGCCCCTGGAAACTCACCTTAGAGTGAAGCTAAGTCACCTGAAGGGGTGCTTGTGCCAAAGCAACCAGTTACATGGGGCTCAAATTATGGCTCCAGCAACTTATGACATACTCATGTCTATTCCTAGGTCAGGAGCAAGCCTAAGAGGCTTGACAGGCTCGGTGGCCATCAAGGCTATGGCTTTGGGTCTTAGGACCAACTTTGGGACCATCAAAGGTGTTTGGCTTGGTATCTAGACCTAGTGGCTAACTGGGGTGTCCCTTGTCTTTGATTCATTTGGGCTTGGAGGTATGTGTCTTGGCTAGTTTGGAAGGAAAGGAGCACTACTGTTTTCTTCATGTCACATGGCATGAACGTCGCACAACATTGATCCAGAATAAGAAGAAAGATGTTCCCTCTAATCCATTAAACTCGAATTCTATAGATAAGATAATTAAAATACAAAAAAGATGAGTTATTGACTTTATTTTTTTGGTTTAAAACAAGCAAAAGGTTCCTTTTAATAGAGGGGTTTAGCTGAATATAAAATATTAGAAACGATGCACAGGTGTGCCAGAATTCATGTGGACTCTGTGTTGCCGGCTATCCCTACAGTTATTGGCCAAGTGATTATTGTGAAGTAGGAATTTACCTTCCCTTAAGGTCCAATTGCCTCAAATGAAGAGGTCTTCAAATTTACCAAGTAATATGGAAAATAAAATATTTTCACACATGAACTGCATATAAACTGAAATTAAAGAATTGCAAACTAAACCTATTACGAATCTACTAATTCCTATACTAAACCTATTACAAATAGGAAACTAAGAAATATAGAAAATAGGAAAATTTCAGAACAAATAAAAATTGGGGCTTTCGAAAAATTAGAAACTAGATAGAATAAGGAAAAGATAGCCACAAACGGAACCCCATTACAAAATTCCTAGACAAAGTAAAGTATAATTGAAGGCCTAAACGAAAGAATTTGGCTGAAATCCCAGCTTCAGCCATTTGTATTGTCCGTCTTGCCGTTTTGAGTCAAAGTAGGGTCTTAATTCCCAAAAACGTAATCGATCAATTCTGCATCTACTAGTACTTTTGTTTGGAATGTGAATTGGAGCACTCCCATTGCTCCAAAAAGGTTTCAACCATTTGTTCTACATCATACATGATCGAAGCACAAGTGTATATTTCTTGATAATTGAGATATTACTCCTTTTCTTTTCTTTTCTGTTTTAATATGAAGACCCTACAACACCAATTTTCATAAGTGCAAGTAAACCTCTTCGGGCCCGTGCAATACCCTAGTAGCCCACAAGCCAGTAAGATGTGAAACTTACATACTAGGTACTCCAAAGATTTGATTAAGGTAGTCTACAAGAAAAAACTAGAACTCTTCGTTGATGATGCCGGGGGGGGGGGGGGGGGGGGGGCTTCTTCATGGTCGCTCTTGGGCTTTCATATTTGCAAAGAGCAACTTCCAGACTGTTAGAAACCACCCACTTTTCCCAACTTATGCTACATGTCATCATTGCATGTTTAAAGGATGCCAAGTGTCTGCCACTTTACCACCTCACACACCCACTTTCTATTTACACCATCTTCTAAGATGGGATTACTTCCAAAAAAATTGGCAAGTGGTCCTGACTTATTTCCCATTACCACATTTCCAACAATTCCTCTTCGGATGACACTTATCCCTTGAATTCACATTCCATTACATCACATGCTTTGAAGACCAATTTACAATCCATCATAGCAAGACCGACCACTTTTGTACTTTTAGGTTAAAACAAGATAAAAGGAATCATTAACTATAACCAGATTTCAGCTTCCTAATCCTATTGAACCACTCCCTTTGTCCCATGTTAATGCTCCACTTTAGATTTTCCAACTTCAGTAAGGGTACAAACAAACACATCCACATTGGGTGGAAAAGTGCAAGTTTCTGAAACTAACCCTCCAAACTTAAGAGATTCACTTTTAGTTTGTTAGGGAAGTTTTCAAAACTGCTACAAAAGCATGAATTCGGAAACATAAAATATTATCCATTAAGATTCCAAACTGGGGGGCAAATATTATAAAACATTCAGAAAAGAAAAGACAGAACATTATATTGGGACGGAGGGAATGGGTACTTAATATGAATAATAAGTCCAAATTGACTTTATAATTTAGGCCTGCCAAAGATATAAATTTAACCTAGGTACAAAGTAAATTAAAAGGCTTTTAGATTGACTTCTGATTCCTTTTAGATGAAACAGTAATAAACCAACTTAAAAAAATATTGTCCATTACGGCCCTTCCTGACTTCAAATTGCTGCCAAAAAAATGCTGGTACACCACAGGGTTCACATTGTTGTACTACTCCTTGAAAGCTTTCTGATGGAGCAAGAATCGACTTAACCCAATATTAGATAAAGACTGGGTTCTATGAAGTAGTGCATGTAGGATAACTAAAGGCCCCACGATTTACTCCAAATTTAGATGGTGAACATCCTGGATTAGACACCATACACGGCAATGGATATTCTATTGATGACACACTACTGGTCCCAACCTTAAGGCCTAATAGTCTGGTAACTCAAGTTGTATTATGATTGGTTTGGGACCTACAACTTAGTTGGCCTCCAAATCCCTGAGAGCAACTCATAATGTTAAACAGCCATTCTAGTGGGTCTTGAGCCTAGGAGAGGCCTTTGGACTGGAACTCAAGCCTTAATCCAATCGTTACCATCTCTCTCTCTCAAGTGGTTTTGGAGGTTCGTGGTGGAGGATCACTCGTCATGGAAGAATGTAGTGTTGTGAGGGCTTGGGTTGGTATGTGAAGGAGACAAGGGAGGCTTACAGGTGTAGCATTTGGAGATTGAAAAAAGGAGAGGGAGTTTAGCCGAGCAGTCCGCTTTGAGGTTGGAAGGGGGTTCGAGGGTGAGATTTCTGGAAGGATCCTTAGTGCTGCGATGTTCCTCTTAAGGAGATGTTCGTATAACATAACCTCCAATAAGGCAGCTTTGGTGGAGGATTTTAAGGTAATGGAGGGGGCCCAGCGGGTGCGGAGTCCTTGTTTTAGGAGAAATTTTTTTAATTGGGAGTTGGTGGTAAGTGGAAGATTTATTGAAGGTGTTAGACCATTGGAAATTACATGAAGAAAGGGAAGATAGGATGATTCGGAAGCTGAATCGTAATAAGAAATTCACAATGCACTCTTCTACAAACATTTGGTGGGTCAAAGAGATATTTCATTCCCATGGCATCTTATTTGGAAGTCCAAGATTCCAAAGAAAGCTGCATTCTTTTGTTGGTTGGCGGCTTGGGGTGCTATCATTAAGGCAGACAACTTAAGGAGGAGAGGCTTCCATCTCCCAAGTAGATGTTATGTGTATAAGGAGGCGAAGGAAACAATGGATCATCTTCTTGTGCACTGTAAAGTGGCAAGGGATGCATGGAGCATGGTGTTTTCCATTTTTGGTTCTAGGTGGGTGATGCAGGCGACAGTTCGAGATGTTTTTCTTGGGTGGAGATGCAGCCACATTCGGAAGGAATTGAAGCCTGCATAGAAGATTACCCCTCTCTGTCTTTTGTGGTGTACTTGGAGGGATCGGAATAGGAGGTTTTCGATGAAGTGGAATTGCGGATTTGGAAAATCAAAGAATCCATTTTGAGGATGTTTCAATTTTGATTAAAAGAGAATCCCCATTTTATTTAGATAGTTTCATTACTCTTTTGGGGGATCTAAGGACCCTTTTTTGTACATGGGTTTACCCCCACTGAGCGCCTTGTTAATATAATACACTTTTACTGATAAAAAAAAAGTCTGCTTAATTCTCATCCAAACCTAACCCACTGGGTTCTCAATTACATATGTATCACCACAGAGATTAAACAACCCCTTTAATCAATCAGCATGCAACAATAGAAGGAAAAAAAGGTATTCAAATTGAGTGATAAAATTGGAAAAAGAAACAATCTAATTCAGTATTTAAAAGAAACCGTGCTATAATAGATACCGAACTTCCAATATCATTCTCTCACCACATATTTACCAATAGGTTCCATGAGAAAATAGCTTATTTTTTATGTTCCACACCCCCCCCCCCCCCCCCCCCCAAAAAAAAAAAGAAAAGAAGAGCATATTGTTCATGTAAATAATACGATGTAGTATAATCATAACATTTCAAAATTAAACCAGAAACCATACCTGATCACCTGAAGTTGACCACCATGTCCCTTGAAGCCCTAAGTTAGGAGGGGATGAACCTAGTGAAAATTCTTGTAATTCAATTCTTTCCTACAAGAAGGAAAGATTTTTCTCAGTGTAGGTTATTACATTGTAGGCACCAATTTAAAGCTATAATTTTTTCCACAATAAAAAAGTAGAACACTTACAATAAGCCTAGATTTCCGTTGCTTCAAGTGTTTCTGCAGGAAAGAAGATTTAACTAATTATTAGACTAATAAATTTCAATTGTCAGTTCATACATATCACACAAAAACACAGATTTATATTAAGACAGAAAATGGTAGCAAGAAGCATGAAGCATGTTTTCCTTCTTGCATTTAATGCCACCTAACAATCCAGTTCCAACGAAATGGGGACAAAAGAAATTTCATTATAAAGAGGATAAGAATACATAGTCCCCTATGGTCAGCAAAAGTCAATTATATACAGAATATTTTCTCGGATACATAGGAGAACCAATGTAGGCCTGCCAATAAGAGGAGCACAGAACTCCATCAGCACTGCACATCCTCCCCCCCCCCCCCCCCCCCCCCCCCAAAAAACACACACACACACACACCCAAAAGAAGTACCATAACAATTGAAGAAATTTAATATATGCCTTAACTAGATCATAAAGATGAGATCAACATCATGCATACATCAAAGAAATGCACATGCTCTGCATGTAAAAGGATGCGATCACCAAGAACCATGAGTGCTAGTGAGTCCAGGAGGAAAACTATTTAATGGTATTTTTGAACCAAAGTATGAGTCAGTAACACTTCCCTTTAATAGATAAAATAACTATCTAATGGATATGTACACAGATGTTTTTATTTGCACTATCTATCAAATCATGATTAAAATTCCAGTATTCAGAAACATTTTGTACAAAAATAACTGACAAGTATCCATATATGAAAGATCTGAATAGAACTCAAATAAACGAGGATTTGATGTCCCTAATCAGGTCAAACTTGGGGATACGTCGACACATCTCTGTAAATGTCCTGGAGAAGGAGGGGTGAATAGGACATATTATTTATTAATTCAATGTTGATTTAATTCCTAGTTCAATTGATTCCCTTCTATTCAACCTCGTAATGATATGCAATTTTCTATCAATCTAACTATGTTATTTTCACAATTTCATTCACACTTAATTGATTTAGGCTTTTATCAAATTTACTTATCAATCTCCAATTGGCCTACGTTGATTCTACTATTAATAGTTTTCTTGTGACTTGTTAAATCTTGAGATCTTGATTATAAAATTCAACTTATCTCAAGTTCAATACTTAACGTTTCCCTTTGAATAAGTTCTCAATTAATGTCACTTCACAAGGGAACTCCTTTCGTAACCATCAAACATATACCTATGTGATTGATCAACCATTCGCAAATTCAATTCTTCAATTTGCTCAAGGCTATGCATATAACTAATGGTAATTAATAACTTGAGCCATTCACAATTACAATTGACTTTGTAGCACATAGATTTAAATCTTTCATGCCCATTACATGCTACTCTTTGTGTTCATTCATTCAAACATGGATTTGGTAAAATACAACATTTAATTCATTCATCAATTCATGCATTCATCAAGGCATTTAGCAATAAAATCAATCACATTTGAACACAATGATTTTATAGTGGTTCGGAAATCATGTCAACAACCACTTTCAACTCCTCACCAGATTTTCCATTAGTGAGGGTTTTCAAGGATCACCCTAACAACCTTTACCTGTGTAGGTGATGGGGAACGCAAAGGTGAGAATGATGACATGGAAAATTATTCAAATGCAAGCAAAGTGTGGCATGAAGCAAGCTTAAAGAAGGATGTTCATGCCAAATTTACTAACTCACCAAGATTGAATTTTAATATTAATGACAATTTTCATGGGAGTATGCATACATTTTTTGAGGTCCAAAATAGTTCGTACTGTATTCCAAACTTGTTGCAATTTGGGTTGTTTTGTGGGTTGCATGCCGAAGGTTGCTGTGATTTGTGTACATGATTGGTGAAGAATTGAGTTTAGTCTCTGATACCAAATGGTGCAGGACTAGTAGAGTGAGAAGGGAATAGAAAGAGAGAAAAGGAAAGAGAAGAAGAAGAGAGCAACAAGAGAGCGAAAATTCAATAACCAATATCTCAATATTAATTTAATAATCAAATCTGCCTATTCCATTACATCAAACGTTTTTATATAGGCAAACCCTAATTACACTTACCACAAAATGAATAAACCCTAAAATACCAAAATTGCTTTAAAACCCAAAAAATAAGAAAGTATAAAATAACTAAAAATAAATTTGAAACCCTAATTTTTTTTCCAAATTAAGCATCTTGGAGTGACTCTCAATTTGAAAGACAAAACTTGTACATTTAGATTTAGGGGTAGGAACTTCTTGGTATCCACATATAAACTCAAAGAGAATGAAAAGAAAGAACAACCTGAGCCTTCTCTTCCTATTATTTGTGACCTTAAATCTAATTGTGAAGTCTCTAGGTCAATTCCTTGTACCCCATATGAACAAACACTTTCTATCTTAAACCACATTAAGTGTGAACATTCAAAAAGGATACTTGATCCTATGACTGAGGAAATGAGTCTTAGCCTAAGAACACATGCGGGGCATACAAGAATTTCTAATGAGTCATCTGAACCTACAATTGTCACGACTTTATAGTCCCAAGTTCCAACCCAAGATTCTATTTGTGATAGTTTGCTTGATTCCGATCCTGCTTTAAATCATTGTCTTGAGTCTAAATCTCGCCAAATTTTACATATAAATCCATTGGCACCTTTTCAGCAATTCTTGAAATTAGGACTCATGCTTATTTACTTGACATACCCGTGGATTTAAATATTAGTTTAATTTTCAATATGTGGGACTGTGCTATCTAATCGAGGTACTTTGGAGCCTCATGTATTTCTTGATAATCTTCTTGCAGGTGGGGTTACTAATTCTCCAATTTCAAATCCAATACCTACCTTGCTTCCACAACATACCATGGATCATGTGGAGTTTAGTATTGCAATCCAAGCCCAACACTTTACATGCTCCGACAGACATTCCTTGCCTAATGATTTTCTTTGTTTCCATGGTTGGAGATATTATATTATGCTACCTCTACTTATTGGGTTCCAGTCTTTGTGTTCCACCTTGAAGATTCACAACTTCTAACAGCAATTCCACCACCACAACTCATCGGAGTCGAGTTTTTTTCAGCAAGGGAGAAATGATGGGGAACGCAAAGGCATTGGATGATTAATTTGGAATAAAAATTAGGGTTTACAATTTATTTTTAGTTATTTTATACTTTCTTGTTTTTAGGGTTTTAAAGCAATTTGGTAATCGTTATTTCGGTATTTTAGAGTTTATTTATTTTATGGTAAGTTTAATTAGGGTTTGCCTATATAAAGGCCTTTGATGTAATGGAATAGGGACTTAATTATTGAATTAATATTGAGCTATTGGTTATTGAATTTTCCCTTGCTTATTACTTTTTTCTTCTTTCTCAAGTTTAACTCTTCTTCATTACTGTCTTCTTCTCTTTCCTTCTCTCTCTTTCTATTCCCTTCTCACTCTACTGGTCCTGCACCAGTAGGTTTAGGTTTAGTAGCTAGGACATCCTAACAACCTACAACCTACCTAGAGAACCAACCCTAAGCCTTATTTAGGTTTTTCACTATAGCTAACCTAGCAACCAACCTAGACCCAATCTAGGATTTCCTTAAGTTTTCACTAGGCTAATTTAGACCCTAGTGTTGGTTTTATACCTTGGTTATCCAACAACCAACCTAGTGTGCAAACTAGAATTTCCCCAGGTTTTGAATCCTAACCTACAAGTTGTGTTGGTTTTACTCTCTTTTGATCACCAACCAACTACTAAAATCAATTCCACCTAGTTATGCTCACTAGGATTTCAAGTTTGGGTGCCAATTGAGATGTGCAAGTATTCCTTGGTTCACCTAGAAACCTTGTCATTTCCTCTCTTTCTTTTTAAGAAGAGGGAATCCCTAATTCCTCCACTCTCCTTGAGTTGTGGGGATGGAGCTTGAGGTATTAAGTGCATCTTTAAATACACATAAATGGAAGAGATAAACTCCACTTTCTTGTCTTGAAGGGACTTGATTTACCAATATGAGTTCCTCTTTCCAGCTTCATTTGCTTTGTGAGACTAGAGCACTCCTCTTAAGTAGATTTACCCTGCTAAGGCTCTCCTTTTTGCTCCCTTTAATGTATACCAAGGTTGTTGAAATCGGGATCCTCCGTTGGATTGTTTTGGCAGTTCATAGGATCAGTTCAGGGATCGTAAGATCGTACAAAATTCTTTAAAAACAGCTAAGTATATGTAAAAGTAAAGAGTTGTTAAAATTTAATAGTAAATAAGTCTGAAATAAATAAATAATGTAAAGTATTCTAACAACATATTGAAGTGTATGCATTTACAATTATCTATTCATATTTTCTTATAAATGTAAGTTTCATAATTCTAAAATAACACAAATTAACATTTTAAAGAAATTAACTAAAAAAATTCTCTAAATAACTAGCTAAATATAGCAATACTTGTCAAAATTTAGTGTTGAATCATTAAATAACTAGATAGTTTGGGAGATTTTTTGGTCCAACAAGTGAAACAATTCTACCACGATCCTACTCCAATCTTGCTACCTAAATGATTTTCATACGATCCGGATCGATTTATCCATATTGAATCGTAGGATCGTGTGATCCTATAATAGGGATCACGATTTTGATAACTATGATGTATACTAAACTCAACTCAACAATGCCTTATCCCAATTATTTGGGATGGCTACATGAATCCTGTCTCGCCAACGCAATTAATCTTAGGAATTATGTTCATATGGGTTCTAATAGGATTTTACGCCTACTATCAGCTATCTAACGCAACCCTCCTCCATTATTCGAGTTTGGGACAAACTGTTGTGTCTAGTGTCAAATCATTACACATACTAACCATATATATATATATATATATATATAGGAGTCATCTCTAACATATAGTAAACTAGTTTTTTGAAAATTTAGGCAGCTTAGTCGACCAACTTGCACTTTTGGTCGACCAAGGTGAGTTTTCTACTAGACATTGGTTGACCAGCCATTGGTCTCTAGGACACTTGGTCTCTAGAACATTATTGTCCACATGGTCAATCATCCCATCTTTATAGGTTTCCCTTGGTCGACCAAGAATCAAAATATCGTTTCGATGCATAGTTTCGGTCTATTTGGAAACGGAAACATTTGGAAAACATAATGGAAACGGAGAAAAAATTGGAAACATAAGAAAACATTACTTAAAATTTATTTATTTATACAAATAAACCTATTTATTAGATATTTGTGCATGTTTAAGGATATATACATCATATTCATGATAAATGACACTAATTCATGATAAATGACATAATAGATATATACTATGTAATATCCACGAATTAGATAATTTGACACAAGTTACATGTAAAATAAAAAGTAAAACAAATAACAAGTTAAACCTATTATAATTAGTAACTTAGTATTAAAATATTTGTTTCTCTACACTTTATTTCCCCTACTACTTTTCTATTATTTTAGGAAAAATAATAAAAATATCTTCTTGTAATTTTAAATCTTAATCCTTCAAAAATAAATGGATATTCTTTTTTACTAACTTTTAGAATTATTGTTGATACAAAAGAAATGTTTCCTCTGATTCGGTATGTTTCCATTAGTTTCGGTATGTTTCCATGGAAACATGTGAATTTCGATATTCCACTAGTGTTTTGTTTTAGTTCCCCTGAGAAACGGAAACGTTTCGGCCGTTTCGATGGAAAAGAAACGAAATTTTGATCCTTGTGGTCGATCCATCTTTCTCATTGGTCGACAAACATGTTGCCTCTATTCAATATTAGTCGACTATTATCCACATTGGTTGACCAACCTATTGACTCTGGGAATTATTGGATAACCAACTTGTTCTTTGGTAGACCAATATAGCTGGGTCACTTAGGCCATTCTAAATGGGTTTAAATTTATTCCAATCTCAACCTAAGTTATCCCAAACCCAACTTGAGGTCCTTAGACACCTTCTTTGGTCTTCTAGCTTTCTCCCCTTGGCCTTCATTGCTTGAGTGAATTTTGAATAGTACATAATTCTTTCTTGAGTCTTCATTCCTTGCTCGTGTGATTTTCTAAGCATTCCAAGCTTCCTTGAGTCTTCATTTCTTGCTCATGTGATCTTCCAAGCACTCCAAGCTTCTTGTATGTGGTAATTATGTTCTTCAAACACTCAATCACATACAATTTATAATGAATTCCCAAAGTCACTCTCAACTCATTCTGTAAAAAATATATTTAGATCTTTTTTCTTCTCCTCCTTGCTTATTCTAAGTCCTAAACACACATCCGAACACATTTTAGCTTGGTACCAGCACAATTGATTGGCACTTTGAGGCTGTTTGAAGGTCGAAGAATTATAGAGGATGCCATCAACATGCTAACGTAATCATCAGCTGGCACTGGATAGAAAAAAAAAAGGCATAGTTTGATTCGTCTTCCTTCCTTTGGGTATTATAGTATTTTTCTGGAATTTTTTTGATGGGTCTATTCTATTTTAAAAACATTTTTAGATCAAAGGGGCTATTATTTTCATTTAACTCGTAAAGGCTGCGTCAAGATCATTAGTGTTTTGATCAGGATTTGGGTAGATTACAGAAGCTTTTTGCTACATCGAGTGGTCGGCACTCCTATGTAATGCTATAATTCCCATTATTTCTTCACTGTTATGTCTTGTTTCACAATTTTACTCGTTGGGCTCTGTAATTTATTGATGCTTGGTATTTTGAAGGAATTTTCATGGGCTGTTGAGTTATTTCCTGGCCTATTTGTCAATTTTCCATTATTTCTCTTGTGAAGAGTGACACCTTTAATTCCTAATGAATGTCAAGAGTTCGTATGATATCTGTCGAGCAGTGGGGGAGATGGGTTGAGTCATTTTATGACTAGGAGGTAACCCATCACCAGTGGCAGATCTAGAAATTTTGCTAACGGGGGCCAATTGTAGGTATAAAATTTTAGGGGGTTCCTATGAAGATATAAAAATAAATAAATAAAAATTGGGAGGGAGGCCAAGTCCTATTTTTAAAAAAAAAATTCTGACAAAATTAATGGTAAAAAATACAATATCTAAGTTTTTGAGAGGGTCAAATAGAAGGTATTAAAATTTTGGAGAGTTCATATGAATATATATTAAAAAAAATTAAGGGCGGCAAGTCGTATTTTGTTAAAAAAACTCTAACAAAATGACGAGATAAAAAATACAATATTCAATTTTATTTTTTTTTTTGGGAGGGGGAGGGCGATGGCCCCGCTCTATCCCCCTTGGACCACTTCTGCCCATCACTCCATGTTAGTTCTGTCAAGCGAGATGGAACTAATTATTTGGACTGGTCACGATCACGTCTACTATCAGTTAGGGCAAGGGGGTTGTACGCATGGATTTAAATTGCGGTCGTGGGATACGACGCGGTCATGGTCACGACTGTGGTGTAACGGTATCAATTATCCATAACGGGAATCAAAAACCACAGAGTAAATTTTTTTTCAAACGCTTGCAAAGCTCTTAAAAGTCACTGATATGCATATCTTAACTATATTTTATCACATTTTAATATTTTTTACTGTTATTTTTCAATTTTATAACACCTAAAAAAATATCTTGCTTATAAATAACACCTAAGAAGATATTTTATTATTTTATACTGAATTTTTAAAAGTTATGTTAATAAAAAAGTATCACTAAATCTGAATAACATTTACAACAAGTAATATAAATAATAACAAAAAATGATTATAAACATGAAAATCAATTTAGTGTGATTAGTTATATAATAAAAAACATTAAAAATTTTCCAAGAAGCCTTTTCGAGGACATATTGACCCGAATGCTTTGGTAACCCATTTCAAATTTTTTGGATTATTTTGTTAAGCATCTGTCTTATATATAAATCTTATAAAAATAAAAATCATAAGAATTGTGAAAAACAAATTAAAATTTTAAATTTAAAAAAAAAAAACTCAAAACAGTCGTAATGGTCTTGTAACGGCCATAACGGTCCTATATCGGCCCATAACGGCCAAAAATGTAACGGTATCGAACCGATACGACGATGTGGTCACACCGATATATCAACTTGTTACGGTCTCAGAGAGTCAAAAAATCGATACGTAACCATAGTTGTATGATTACTTGATTGGGGCACTCATGCAGTCAAACAAGATTGATCCTATATTTGATTAATGAGTTACAAATAACTCGTGGTTATGTCTTGGTTACTCAATTCCATGCAACCACAGATTAACCAAGGATTTTTTTATATACTACCTATAAGATTTGGACTGCTACAGCTCATACCAATTTATAAGTTGGCAAAGATGGTCAAGTTTATGAATTTTGTACAATGGTTCATGAAACCACGCTGAAAGACATGACCATGCCATGCCACATATTATGCAGAACTTAACTGGTTGTGGTAGGAGCTAGATTATTATCAAGATTTCCAAGTAAAACATGCTAGTGATAGTGCCAAATTTCAGAAGTTGGTCCTACAAGAAGCGTGTTTATTATTTTCTTGTTGGCCTCAACATAGAGTATGATCATATTTGTATTTGAGTAATTGGTAGAGATTTGCTTCCCTTATTAGGCAAGCATATGCATATGTGCAACATGAGGAGACTTGCGGCATGTTATGCTTAATACTTTGAGCCACGACCTATAATGTCCCAGAAAAATTTTAATATTTAATGAACAGCTAAGGTTGAAATGATGCGTTATAATGTCAATAACTTCACCTAATACTAGGACTTTGACCTTGAGACTCATAGGGAGTCCTATTATATACATTTAGAACTAAACATCATGTTTTGGAAGTGTTGGGACTTGGGATACACTTTGTATTGGTAAATTCGCTTATGAGGGCGATTAGCTTGATTTTGGTATTTTCTTGGTAAAGAACCTACACAATGGTCCACTTTAAAATATCTCCCAACTTTGATTGACTTAATTTGTAAGTCTTATATAGAATTAAAGCCCTATGTCTTAGCTTTAAAATGATATATAGATGGCCTTGTTTGGGTTCCATATGAGTGAGCTATGATCATTTTACCAAAGGTGGATGAAAACTAACCTCAACAGACTGTTTGGGCTATAGCTTGAGTTGTAGGAGGAATTTATGAGTGCTTCCAAAGCCATATGAAACTAGACATAATTTAGAACAAGCTTGTAAAATTTCATAAAGTTTCACCATACGGTTGAGGAGATGTTGAGGTTTGAAGTTTGGTGAATTGTGCAGCAAAAGCTGAAAGTTGGACAAAACACTGAGTTTGTTCAAACGAACTTTCTAGAATGTTTGTGCGATGTTCTTTTGATAATTCATTCGAACGAATAGGGATTCGTTCAAACGAGGCCCGATTCGTTCAAATGAGCGACGAGAATCCTGAAAGTTGTTTTTCTCTTTTTTCTTGGCGAACTTTGTTCCCCCTCTCATTTTCTTTTCTTCTTTTTCTCTCTTGGGCAGAAAAATCTCTCTCTTCTATTTCCCTTTCATTTCTCTTCTCATTTCTTAGATTTGAAGAGTGTGTGGTAAGGAAAAATTAGGGATTTTGTATAAATTGAATTCTACATCACAAAAGGAGCAAGATGATTATATGAAGAGGAGATTTGGAGAAGAAATGGTGGAGATCAAAGGCTAGGGTTTCTTCAAAATAAAGGGTTAAGTTAGGGGCTCTAGGAGCCTTTTATTTAGTTCTAGATACAAATATACACATGTTATGTTATATATTGTTATGTGTGTGAGTATGTATGTGCTAGTTTGTGCATTTTGATAATCATATTGGCATGTATAATGGATTTTTGGTATGTACATGTATGTAGATATATGTTGGTACATTTATTGGCAAGGATCAAAATATCGTTTCGATGTATAGTTTCGGTCTGTCCGGAAACGGAAACGTTTCGAAAACATAATAGAAACGGAGAAAAAATTGGAACCATATGGAAACATAACTTAAAATTTATTTATTTATACAAATAAGCCTCTTTATTGAATATTTGTGCATGTTAAAGACATATACATCATATTCACGATAAATGATACTAATTTATAATAAATGACATAATATATACATACTATGTAATATTCATGAATTAGATAATTTGACACAAGTTATATATAAAATAAAAAGTAAAACAAATAGCGATTTAAACCTATTATAATTAGTAACTTAGTATTAAAATAGTTGTTTCTCTACACTTTATTTCACCTACTATTTTTCTATTATTTTAGGAAAAATAATAGAAATATATTTTCTTGTAATTTTGAGTCTTAATATTTGAAAAATAAATGAATATTATTTTTTACTAACTTCTAGAATTATTGTTGATATAAAAGAAATGTTTCCTCTGATTCGGTATGTTTCCACGGAAACAATTTTGGAAACAATTTTGTTTCCATGGAAACATGTGAATTTCGATATTCTACTAGTGTTTCGTTTCGGTTCCCTAAGAAACGGAAACTTTTCGGCCGTTTCGATGGAAAAGAAACGAAACTTTGATCCTTGTTTATTGGTATTATAATAAAATATTTATGTGTATGTAATTGGGTGTATATATATGTATAGGTGTTTGTTATGGAAAGGAGATCCACACATAGGTCTCCACTTTTTGGTATTGTTGATGCGCAAATGGGATTTTGGGTAATATGTACATGAACTCTAGATATTATGATGGGCACATGTATGTTGATGTATGATCTTGTAGGTACACCTAAAATGGGAAAAACCCTGTTCATGAAATTTTATTGGACATAAATAGACCGGATTTAATGACATTTAAACCATATATTGAGAACCTAGAGACTACTAAAGAATGTTTAGAATAGACAATCGCTTGGGACGGATTAGCCTAATGTTTACACCTTATTAATCTTGTTTCGATGATTTTTAATTGTTAATGAAATAGAATTTCTATTGGGCATGAATTGAATATTAATGGATGAATGCACATATTTGAAATGGGTATAGGAGAGTTGATTTATGGTTCATGATAATCCTTGACATGTTAGTGTATTCTTGGAAATATGTAACTCTAATTGATAATGTGATGTGTAGCTTGATCTTACTAGTGTCATGCTTCTTGAATATATATATATATATATATATATATATAGGCATGTGTGATTGCTAGAGTAAGGGATTGGTATGTGTTGGTGCTAGATATAATTGAGTCATTTTTGAATTATATTGAGGACAAACTCGTTGGTCAAGAATTAATATTACAATATATATATATATATATATATATATATGTGCATAGAGTGTAAATGTGACCTAGATTGGTAAAGGAAGGTATTGAGGCATGAATGGTGATTGGATATGTAAAGGTGTGAATTAAAGATTGGAGGATATAATTGAATGCATTGGGGTTCGAATATGAAATTAGAGGATGAGATAAATTGACTTATATCGATGAAAAACTTTTAGAAAATAAATGTTGAGATCTTGATTATTATGTATTGAATAGAACTTGTAAATGTTTGACTGGATGTGACAAATGAAAGGGAGATTCAAATAACTGAAATAAAGAAATATTACTCGAAGTATGGGACCATGAAATTGCTTAGTAAATTAAGATGTTGTACGTGTGATTAGATTGTATACCATGTGAATAGATCATAATAAGAGTATCGATGATCCATGTAATATCGGTTCTTAGATGGTGGTAATTCGTGACTTTATTAGCATGTGTGCTTACAAATTATGAATTATATAGATATGGATATTAAATGTGGGAAGAGGTGATATTTTGTAAGATTGGGGTGAAGCCCCCTTGTTATGGAAAATTCCTAGGTTGAGGCCATAACTATTCTATTGCATTAGATTGAATTGTGAGATCTTGATGAACTCATAGTGGGGCATTGTGAATGCTGGATTATGGATTAGAAATATATAATGGTGCGTGAGTAAGTTAGTTTTGCATACCGAAGGTGGCACCATCCCCTGGATGGTAAGGATCTAATACAAGGTAAAAAGTCTGTGAGGATGAAGGATGCAGAGCCCGCTTAGAGGGTGCCCAACAGGCCAATACTAGTGATACCTTATACATTTCCCATCATCCAAGATTCGCTCTGAGGACATAGCATGCATTTGTTTGTCATGCACTAATGTGTTGCACACTCGGTTATGTGTGTTGTAGTAGAGATGTGATTTGTATTCTTGAATGTGGCTTATCTTGAGATACAATTGGATAGATATTAACGGTGTTGCACTGTGTATGAATGTTATTGTTTATTAACCTTGTTATGAAATGAATGTGAATGCAAATATGTTTGATGTGACTCTTTAATGGCAATGTGATAAGGTAGAAAAGAATGTCACTTGTAGAGTACCTTAGGTTATGTATATAATGAGAGATTGAGCTGAGAGGAAAGACTGCAGAATTGAATAAATGATGAATTACAAATTAAGGAAGCAATCTGGAATGTGAACTTTGATCTGATAGAGAATATTGATGATTGAATTATATAATATATTTATTATCAAGATGGACGGTTGGGGAGATACTAGTGGTTTTGATAGGAGGAATATAATGTTGTGTTATGATAAGTCTAGGTACTAATAGATAATGAAGTACTTATATGAATATATAGTGATTGTGGTTATAACTTTTTATATGCATATATGGGTGATGTAGTGATTACACTTTAGTGGCTTAGTATATTATTGACTTGTCATTGGATACATTGCTATTGGATATTGTCTTTATTGCCTTAAACAAGAAATTGAGGTGCAGTCAGTGGGATTAGTACTTATAGACATATTTCATCCTAAGATACATGTTGAATGCCTTATTACTGCTATTGTACCATATGGAGTGGTACCTTATTCTTTCGATTATTATATCTACACTTGTGATCTAGTAGATGATATTATTGTGTGCTTGTGATTGCATACTGGACATTAGGGATTATCCTCTTTGGAACTTGCATTAGTTTTCGCACTCTGCTTGCTTGTGTGTTTGGGAAACCCTACTGAGCATTATGGCTCATCCCTGTTGTTCATAGGAATGGTAGGTACTGAAGTGATAGATGACAATTGCCGGAATAGTACGAGATGGATAGAGACGGTTACGTTACTTGGTTTAACATTGATGCAATTATTCATTTGTATTTATAAAGGGTGCATGTACCCTTCTTGACATATTGTATCTACTATGTACATTGGACCGTTGGAGTCAACTCTGAACACTTATCTTGTTATATTATACTTGGACAATTTTGGTATAGTTGAACCTGATGTAATCTATTTCATTTAATCCCGTTACGGGACTTGAACAAGTCTAATCACGTGAACGAACCGAAATCAATTAAAAGAAAATGATTTAGGAAAAATCAAATCAATGAAAAGAAATGAACTGTAGTTTACACACTTGACTAGGATGATTAGTCCTAATCATCTTCCAGTTTGGAGTCCAACGACCTCGTGGTCTGGCCCTGCAGGTCAGGGTCATGACACGACCGATTTGCATTGGCTATTGCTCCTCATACAAATATCTCATGTTGACCTATAGAACTGGTGCTTCGTAGAAAGATCAGCTCAATAGTGATTATTGTAGGAAGGCACAACATACTACGGATCATTGTTGGAAGATTCAGGGTCGGCTCAATTGTGGAGATGGTGGTGGTTGGTTCCATTAGATCCCATACACACGTCTGGCGTTTATGAGATTTCAGCCACAATACAGTAGTGATGGTTCTTCCTCCGTGTCTATAAAGGAGCTGCAAATTCTCAGACATTTGATGGCCGGTCTTGACACTTCCACTTCTACTTCAGCTTCCGCTTCTACCTTTGCCAACTCTAACTATGCTTGTTCAGGTATTTTTGTGAGTGCCCTTACTTAGTGTTGCATCCTTATCTAATTGTTGTAATATCAATTTTAAAGCAACAGACCATATGACAAGCTCTTCTAATCTCTTCTCATCTTACTTTACATGGCCCAAAAAGGATAAGGTTAGATGTCATTTTTTTTGGTTTTATTGTTCTTCCACTATGTCTCTTTAGTCTATGCCACATGTTCCTAATTATTCTACCAATCTACTTTCCCTTAGCTGTATCACCAAATCTTTGAATTGCCAGTCACATTTTTCACTTTCATCTGGAGATGGGAGAACGACTCGTAGTGGTAAGTCACATAGTGGCTTATATTTGCTCAAGACAACACCCTTTTCATCTACCGAAGATTTGTCCAAGCAAGCTTATCAAGCTGGTAGTGCCACAGTTCTTCAACAGTTACATTAGTGGCATCGACATCTTGGGCATCCATTCTTTGTTGTCTTAGAAACGCTTTTTCCATATTTAGCAAAGCAGTGCAATAGGATTTCCTTTATTTTTGATGCTTGTGAGTTTGCTAAGCATAAACAAATTCTTATTCTAGTAATAATTATAAAAGCACTGCTCCGCTGTTGATTCTAATGTAAGGGGCTTCTCGGGATGTAGATGATTTGTCACTTTTATTGATTGCTACTCTCATGTCACTTGGGTGTATCTCCTAGGCCACAAGAGTGAAGTCTTTCTTTTCTTTTTCAGAACTTTCAGAAGATGGTATGCACTCAATTTGATGCTAAGAAACACTTTATTTGCAGTGACAATGGAACAGCATATGTTAATACCAGAGTTTCTAGCTTATCTTGCTGAAAATAGAATTATTTATTAGACTAGTCATGTAGATACGCTACCCAGAATAGGGTGGCTGGGAGGAAGAATCAGCACCTTCTTGAGGTTGCTCGAGCTAATGTTCACTATAGGCATTCCCAAGTCTTTTTGGGATGATGCAAAATGGCCTACCTACCTTGTCAATTGTATGCCTTTATAGATTCTTGAGTTTACACCACATATTGAGTTGCTTCTATGAACTGCATCCCAGTTATCTTGTTTCACTGTGTATCCTGGGTGTGTTTGTTTGTTCATTCATGATCATTGGCCTTCTAGAAGTAAGCTTGATTAGCACTATGTTGTTTTTTTTTATTGGGTACTTTGCAACTAAAAAGGGCTGTAAGTGTTCTCATCTACGGTCTCGGAAAGTGTATGAGTATGGATAGTCACCTTTTTTAAGTCTAAGGTGTATTTCAATTCTTGTACATCATCTCTTCAGGTGGGATCTCACAATGGAACTTACAAGGAAGAGATGATGTTTGTTTAGCAGGCACAACCTTTGTTTTTCCATCCTTCTCATATTGAAGTTCAATCTGAACATCAACCACCTCGAGTCGACACTCAAAATTCCATTAAAAGGGATCAAACTTAGACTCCTTGTGGTCAGTTGGACAAGAAAGGCTTGAGGATATATGCCAGGACTAGATAGATTTATCCTTGGAGTAGAGAAGAGCAGCTTAACACCCATACGTCTCCAAACCCATTGCAATCTCTAATCTAGCTCCTATTCCATCAGTGGCAGATCCAGAAATTATAGTTAAGGGGTGAAAGTGTAGGAATTAAAATTTAGGGATGATTCATAGGAATATAGAAGAAAAAAATGGGGGGAAGTTATAATTTTTAAGAAATTCTAACAAAATAAGTGGTAAAAGATAAAATTAAAATTTTTGTGGGTCGGGGGTGGGTTAGCATGACCCTCCTTAGTCCCCCTTGCATCTGCTACTGTTCCATCCTACTCTAATGGTGAGTCCACTAGGATTGGTAGCCCTTGATTGATGATATAGGTATTCTTATTGCCATTTGAAAGGGAGATAGATCATGTACTCAACATCCTATATCTGACCTTGTTTTCTATAATGCTTTATCTTCTTCTTTTTGGCTTTTGCTTCGTCTTTGTCCTTTATATCTCTTCCTTGGGTAGAAGGAAACTATCGCGGATGTGAAGTGGAAGGAGGCTATTATAGAAGAGATCAAAACCTTGGCGAAGAATGAAACTTGGGTTGTAAATGCAGAAGAAACTTGATGGTGCCACTCTCAGATGAGAAGAAACTTGTTGGTTGTAAATGAGTTTTCACTTTCAAGCAGAATGTTGATGGAATTGTGGACAAATACAAAGTTAGACTGGTCTCTAAGAGATTCACTCAAACATATAGCATTGACTGTCAGGAAACGTTTGTCCCTATTGCCAAGACGAACTTTATTCAAGTTCTACTTTCCTATGCAATTAGCTTGAGATGAACTCTACAGCAGTTAGACGTGAAGAGTACTTTCTTCATAGCGTCCTTAAGGAGGAAGTATATCTAGCAATACCTCAAGGTTTCTCTTCTCCAATTACTGAAGGAAAAGTGTGCAAGTTAAATGACATTATATGGGCTTAAGCAATCTCTGAGGACTTGGTTTGACAGATTTTATAAATCCATGATAGAGTTTCAATACAGACAGAGTCATGCAAACCATACTATGTTCATCACTGTGACAAGTGATAAGATCACTATTCTCATTGTATATGTAGATGAAATAGCTATGACAATAATTAATGCCAAAGAGATGTTGCGGTTGAAAATTTATTTGGCAAAGGAGTTTGAAATTAAAGATTTGGGAAATTTACAGCACTCCTCTACAGTTGAAGTAGCCATATCAGATTAGGATATCTTTATTTCCCAAATGGAGTATATTGTTAATCTACTTGAAGAGACAGATATGTTTGGTTATAAACCAATATATTCTCCCGTAGAAGCAAATCATCGTTTTATAGGTGAAGAAATTGACTAGGTAGATAAGGGGAGATATTAGAGACTTATGAAAGGATTAATTTATCTCTTACACACATGCCTAGAAATAGCATTGATCCTCATCACCGTCATTTGGAGATTGTTTAACAGATCCTGAGATAACTCAAGTTTGCTCTTAGCAAAAGAATTTTGTTTTCCACGCATAGACATATGAAGTTAGAGGCTTATATAGATGTAGATGGGATAGATTTTATTGATGATAGATGGTCTACTTCAAGTTATTATACCTTTGTTGGAGATAATTTAGTTAAGAGCAAAAAGCAACCAATAGAGCTATGGCACATGGAATTTGTGAGTTTATGTGGCTCCAAATGTTGTTAGAAGAGTTGGGAATTGCTAATGGCAGACCTATAGAGTCATATTGCAATAATAAAACAGTAATTAATATTGCTCATAATCCAGTCCAGCATGGTAGCACGAAACATGCCCTTGGTAAAGTTTGAGGAGCAACTAGGTGATGTATTTACAAAGGGGCTTGCTAGTAGGTCTTTAAATTCAATTATTGCAAGTTGGCCATAAGAGATATTCATGCCCCAACTTGAGGGGAGTGTTAAGTTATGTCAGAATGCATCTTGTATTTTTCATTATTTTAATGATATAAATACTACTATGAGAGAACAGATAGTGTCTCAACCCTTTGAGTAAAAAAAAATCATCTTCTTTTTTCTTCTCTCCTTACTTGTTCTATGCCTTAAACACATATCAAAACATTTTTCAACTTGGAAACAATCATATTGTAAATAATTATAGAAATGCTCGTATTATCCACTCCATCAGTACTTGAGACGAATGTTAACATTACAAGAAAAAATGGCGTGAGGGAATCAAGTTAACCATCTTATCTGCTTAGGAGTGCAAATTATTCTAACAAAGAAATCTACACCAGTAATACTGCTAATAGGGAGAACCCTAAGGCATGTTGAATCAACAGTTTTGTCCTATCTATTCTGTTGAGTGATTCTTGTATTTTGTGAGCTTAGGGATTTTTTTTCTGGCTAGATTCAGGGAAAGCTAGCTGTAGCATTGTCAGTGCAGCTGTACGTGCTGTTATTTTATTTTCTGAAAAATTCAGTTTTATCTGTTCAGGTCAGCCGATAATCTTGTTGGGGCCCATGTTTGACCAACTTGTGGTGTTGGCTACAAAAACTCCCATAGGGTGTTGGTTTGTGCGTATTAAGAGTGTCTTGTCTGAGTGCTTGAGGGTTACATGAAATTAAGAATCCTAGTTTCCTTGTGAGAGCAAAATTTTATCATAATAGCTTAGCAGTGAGAGAGAGAAAAAAAAAATCTCTAATAAGAAACAGTACAAGTAGCCATCATTTGAAATAAAGAAGAAAATAGTCACCTCAACAATGGATGAAAACCTTCTAGAAAGCTTTGGGTTAAAGTAGTTGCGCCAAACTTCCATTAACAGCTTGTTCAGCCACTCGCAGTGCTCCACTGGTGTTATTGGCTGTTTAAATATGCAAAATCAAAATGGAGTTCAATTGAAATATAGAAGAAAAAAAAAAAAGGAAGGAAAGTGAAAGGAAAATCTACCGATGTGTGTAGTATGACTTGCTTCCATTTTTTATTCAGATCTTCCACAAGAATACGACGTTGATAACTGTTGTACTGCAGATAGAAAGTTGACTTGCATGTTACTTCGATGTAAATTTCTAACAAACCAACTCTTTTTACTCAATTACATTCAGGTCACATCAAAAAGAGGAAAACAACGTGCACACGAAAAAAAAAAAATCTTTAGCATAGGCACATAAATTATGTAATTCAAAGTAAGTCTCGAGCAAAAAGACTAATTTAGGGTTGATGCAATGCTATGTGCAAAGAAAGAACGAGAACCGCAATGCATAACCTTAGGCATTTCTTCACATTATGATGGTTGTTCAAATTAGTGAACATATCTGCGCAAGAGAAAACCATGAACTTCTGCTGTTATGCGATGATTTTGAAATTCAATAGATGGACACTGAAAAGCATTACAACATAGCTGCATGAAATTACAGAGCTCATAGGGAAGAAAGTTGTACCCCTACTCCAACATTAAAAACCCAAAAGATAAATCTTTACATGAAACAAGAAAATAATTTTGCATGGCATTAACATACCACCATGGGGCTCCAATGGAGTTATTAGCATTAAGGATATGTTCTAACTGGAAGCTAGAATGTCTCATGAAATAGTTGAGGGATGCATGCCCAAGTTTGTAATATAAGACCTCAAACCAAAATTACTGATTTTTGAAATAAAAAACCACCTACTTTTCAGCCCAAAAAAATGGCGAAGTTTGGGCACTCAATGTCACGACCCACACCCCACGTAGGATGGAGTTATGGTCCATAACCGGCCACCGAGGCCTTATACAGAATCGAATGGGCTATATAATGGATAGTTTATTAATATAGCGGAAGCGTAACATTTTTAACCTGTCAGGTTCACATCAAACTCATACCAACCACATTCGATCAGAGCAATTCTAAGTTTAATATCAAACTCACACTTACAAAATTTATTACAAGTCATTTACATCTACAACTAGCTAACACACAAAAATAGCCATTGTATATATACAGAAACCCACATAGGCTCAAAAGAGATATTAGCAAGTCTTGCTATACAATTTTACAAACTCTTCTTCCTTAAGTTCCCTCCCCATGTTAAGCCTCATTACCTAAAAAATTGGTTGGGAAATGGGGTGAGCTAACAAAACTCAATGATTAATATCAATGCCCTGTCATGGGTTTTTATAGCAAAAGAAACTTTAAATAAAACCATGGATATAAAGCATTACTGAAATAATTCAAATGCATTTTCAGAAACAGAATTATTATTTAAACATTTGAATAGCAATAAGTAGCCTAATAGAGCTCGCAACAAATATAAAATATCATTTAGCATGCCCATTACAACGGTCGGAACGGAAGAATCCACGTCGACTCGGATTCTAAACGGAATGTCATATATAATGACAGTCACTTATAGTGATACTAAAGAGATCTCTAGTCTACTTACAGGCCTACCGGCTCTTGGTCCCCCGGTAAGGACATAACAAAGGGGCCCGTGTAATGGCACTTACAGAAACACATTCTAAATCATGTGATTATCCATGAATTTGCAAATCTATTTATCAAACATACTTATAAAATGTATTTCAATTTCATCAATAGAGAATATAACATAATGTTTTGCTTGTTAGAACACAGAATAGCATGTTTAATAATATCGCATTCAATTCACCATTTCAGGGAATCGGATTACTCACCTTGTGCTCTTAAAGCACTCATTGATTCTCTTTCTCTCCTAAGGAACCCTACATACATATATTTCATATTAAAACCATATTCGAGTGTAATGTAACATTATTTAGTTACACTTGTCCCATTATAGTTCAAACAACACAATCTAGGATTATAATAAAATCTCTCACATTCTAATTCCATTGGAGCGTCCTTTGACTCTTGTTGGAATCCATTTACATCAAATATAAGGTTTTTAAACAATTGGGACAAAAGCTGCACCATCCCTATTTATTCTGCTTATAAGCCTCATTTTCAACTTCTAAGTGTTGGTCGTTTCAACACTTATATCTAGCATCTTGAATCATCATTTAGACAAATCATTTAACTTTAATTAAGGTATTTTCTTTTAATTTCCAGCAGCATTTTTCCTTACCATTTCTCGCATTTAAAGTTCCTTTGATAATCTAATCATGCTAATTATAACCTAACTAGTGCTAAGATTGTTTTAACACCATTAATCATTAGTCAATTAGTTTAATCAACACGCATTAATCATGATGCATCCTTCTACATCATATATGTTGCTCTTGTATCCATATAATTACTATTCCATGCAAAACTTGTTAGGACTTCAAGACTAGTTTAGAATTTCATTCAATTCTTAATTGAATTTGAGTTCTTAGTCATTTTTAAATGTTTCTTTTCCGATTAAATTAAAGAATAAGAGATTAGGACTAGAATTCATACTTTGATTGTTCAAGACTTCAACCTCTAGGTTAGTCCTTCTTAAGCTTCTTTCTTTCTCCTTCTTGTTCTCTTGCTTTTTCTACTTTCTTTCTTGCTTTATAATTCTATCCAGCACATTTTAGAGAGCTTCTTGTTTGTCTCTACAATTTATTTTTTAAGACATAATAGATACAAACATGTATTGTATCTATATGTAGGCTAGGTGTCACCTTGTAAACTCTCACATATTTGAAGTGTCTTGCTCTTATTAACTTTATATTTTCTCTCTCTTACTAATCTGATTTTTTTTTGTCCCTTTTATGTGTGTGTGTATATATATATATATATATATATATATATATCATATGTATAATACATACATATATATATATATATAGATACATATATATATAGACAAATCTCTACACAAGCTCCTTAAGAATAGTCAATAATGGTGGGCTAGATATTCCAAATTGTGGGTCCCTTGCCTATGTGAATAATTGTCTTTCTTACCTTTCTCTAATTAAAATTAACTTGAATAATTATAAGATTTAGGTTATAACCTAGGATTAGTACAAGTCTATGTCACTTAAACATCCTAATTAACCCAACTAGGATTAACTTAATTCACTAATCATGTATTAAGGTTACTAATTAAACATAATTAGTTTAGATATAACAATTTTTAAAAACCTTCTAATAACCTATCACAAACTAGGTTAGTTTAGTTAAGTATGTTCTAATTATGCTTAACCTTAAAACCAAGATTAACCTAATTAATTATGTTTTAACTCAAGAACCATTTTAAAAGCCTACTAGAAATATCGTTTTGTTCCTAATTTCTCCTACTAGGATTTTAATTATTGCCTCATTATTCATACTAGTAAACTCATCACTTTGAATCACAAAGTCATGCTTAAAGCATACTCTAATCCACACTTTATCATTACTTGAAGTAGATTCACATATAGCAATAAAGTATAATAAAAGTAATAAGATGTAGGATATTCCACTCAAGCGTGAGATGCAGATTTGAATATTAGGGCGGCCACTCTATGCAAATTGAGTCAAAAGGTAGGTCAATGACTAATTCAACTCCCTCGACACTTTTTATTGATGGGATAAACACTGGACTGTAGCCTTTTATCTATTTTTCAGAAAATGTAAGTTTCCACACACTTTCTTCTATTCTCTCCCATTTACCTAAAACGTTTTAGGAAACTAAAATTTAGTTGACACTGAAACTAATTACAGTATAGGACTGAGGCACTTTAAGGTTATAATTAATTAACTAAAATTAATTTAATCAATTACCTACCTCGCAAAATTATGTAGATAGTCCCCAATTATTTATCTAATTAATTAACCGATTTAATTAGATAGGAATCGTGAACTTAAGTTGACTAACCAAGTGTTTAAATAGTTATTTAAAGACAAGATTCTTATCAATGTTATGACCAAGTGCTAAATTAAATCATAATAACAAGCACAAATATAAAGAGCACATTCAAGAGTAATAGACACCAATCTTATGTGGGAAACACTCTTGGGGAATAAAACCCACAACTACAAGAGAACGAATCACTATGAAAACCAATTAGTACAATGAACAACATACCACTCATTACTAACATGCTACGCTGCCCAATAGTCTTGCACCATTAGTCAATCATTCACATAGTTTTTTACGTAATGTTTTTTTCCACTGAATGTACTTTCAAGTTGATCTCTTCATAACAAACACTTTAGCAACGATATGATAGCCTTCAGCTCCACACAACTATTGCGGTGGTACTAAAAGTGTCCACAGATGCTCCTCTTAGATGAAAACTTTCACTATCATCTTTGTGAAGCAAGGATTATATGAAATCCAAACTCTAGAACAGTAGAATTAAACACAAGAATTCATAAAGTGCCTAAGTACTCAACTAGAATACAAAGTTGCATCTCTATAATGCAAAAATCGCAATTGTTATTGAGAAACTCTCACAATATGTATTTATAGGTAATCCTAAACCTACTTAAATTCTGAATACGAGAGAACTAATCAAAATCTCCGAAATTGATCACGCATTCAAACAAAAAAAACTTTTCTGTTCAGACGTGACAGAGGACTCCATTTAGATAGGACAGCTATTGGTTTTAAATTTTAATTTAGTTTCGAATTTTAACATAATAACAAAACCTTAAGTGATTAACTGACATACTAAAACATATTTTAAGCTACTTTTTAAGCCTATAGTCAAAACTAAAAAGTGCCTAACCTATATTCAATTAAACATAAGTCCCATAAACGTGCCTATCATGAATGCATGATATGTATGTGTGTCTGAAGTAATAAGATATTGTCAATCATGTTCATTTTAGAAGTACGAAGCTGTAATTCAATTCCTGAATGACCAAGCCTTTAAGAAAGCGATTGACTAACGTTGCAACAACAACGAGAATTAATCAAACCTAATAATTACAAACTCAATAAAGACTTTTGGAATGAATTGCCAACACATACACTTGAAGAGGGAAATTTTACACTTATTGTAACTCAAATTTCCTCACAATGAGTCAATTAGGACCATAATATAATATGATGCTCCCCTCTATGGGATATTTACATAGGATCATTATAACTCAATGGGCCAGCTAAGCCATCAACAAGCCTAACATGGGGAAGCTCCAGTGACATCATATCTATGCTTTACTGGAAACACAGTTTTCAACAGGCTAGCAAGCTTGTTACACTATCACAAAATACTGTATTGCAAAAGCATATGTATAGTGGCACCAAATTTAATTGATTGAGTATTACAAAGACTTTTGTGACAAATACATGTGCAATACCAAAAGAAAACACGGAAACCAGAACACAAAATTGTGAGCTGCCTCTTCATTTTTATATAATAAATATCCGAGCTATTCACACATACACGTTACAAAGAACACAAAAATCTTATCTACTGGTTATGCAGAAAACAATCAGAGTTAAAGGCAATATAACTTAAATTAAAAGTTCCATGACAAGAAAATAATGAACCGAACCAGGAATGCCAACCAACCCCCCACCCCCCAAAAAACCAAAAAAATAAATAAATAAATATATAGAACAACCTCCACATGTTGCCTTGAAGGCACTTCCAACTGGCTGCACTTATATCCCGTGGAGCACTAGAATGAACTCAAGTGGAAGACATAGGATCATAGCCTTGCTAGTAGATGAGTCCTTGATATATAAGTTCCCATCATATATGTTGTCCAGATATATGCTATGTGAGAGCTTAATTATAGATGTGTGCTCCCTAATCCCTCTTCTCTCCTATGAACATTAAAATCTCATTCTCCAAGTGTCTACCCTATTAGTCCACTTGCATCCTGCGAAACGTTAATAACTGACTGCTCTAAAAGCTTAAGTTGATTATTTGGCTAGGTTCCCCTTCATGGGTGTCTTAACACATGGATTTAGTATATAATCAGGCATCAAAATTTGAAACAGGATCTGACTACTCTAATATTATTTTGACAACTGAGTACTCTAAAAGCTTAAGTTGATAGAGAACAGTGTAACTTACTTATTTACATAACCAACATTGAGTGCTAGGAACCATAAACATCGGGATAACATTCTACTAGACGATATAACATCAGCGCCTTGCCTATAGATGGAGTCCTTAATAATTAATATATAAGCTTTTGTCATACATGTTGTGCAAATTTTAAGATAAATGGCTGCTTCTCTCCCTCCCTCCCTCCCTCCCTCCCTCCCTCCTGGTCTTTCAAGTAAAATACAAGGTGGTATCGACAATTATTTCATTAATATCATCTATATTTTAACCATTTCCTAACTTGAAATCTTACTTCCCCCAAAAAATAAAAACCTTGAAAATATATTTTCTTGATTTGAAGCTCCCTATTGTCTATTAGAACTAGAAGGACTTCACTTTTAAAACTACACTGAATTGTAACAATCTCTTTCATAAAGAAGAGCGGGGTCAAAGAAGTGAAAATAGTCAAAGCAAGTCCTAATTCAAAGAAATATAGCTAACATTGAGCTCAAATGAACAGGAACAACCTCCAGACTCAAAAAGCAACGGACAACAAATAGTTATAAATAGGTAAAACAATATTAGAAGGTGGGTAGCACATGTGACGTACATGGCACTTCTCTACTACCTTTTAACCATATATGACTGAATTCAATAAACCATGTGGAACAGAATATATATATATATATAGGCATTGAAGGACTCAAGGAAGAGGGGAGATAAGATCAATAAAGAATTAGACATCAAATTTAGAATGCCCATAACAGTGGTAAAGGAAAGAAGCATAATTATAGTATAAGAAATTAAATCGAAATAAAAAATCTACAACACCCAGTCGAAAGACCAAACCAAGAAAAAGAATATAAGAGGAATTCTTAACCCAAGAAGCCAACACCAACAGGTAAAACCAATAACGAGATTAGTACCCATAAATTCAATTCTTTGTAAATGATTCCATCAAACTGTCAAGAACTATAAACAGGGCTCGGAAAGAAAATAAAAAGGAAGGAAATTACGAAGAACTTACCTGAATAGTTGCCCAACAGGCAACGACAAGCGGAACCCAACTGGAGAAAGAGAAAATCCATTTCTCGACGACCCAACCAACTAATATCAATGGAATTATAAAAGCAAGAATAGGCTTATCCACCAATAATTGGTTCAAAAACTCTATAGCCTCATTGACATTAAAGTTTCTATTCTTTCTTCTACCCATTGGATTAAAAATTAAGAACCAGTCACTGACTTCACTTTCTCAGCACCACCTCGAATTGCCCATCTATGGCTTCAGATAGTCACAAGAAAAGAAAGAAAATGAATGCTCAGTTTTGAAATCAGAAACAAATACTATCACAACTCCATTTTCCTAAAAGAAGGGAAAGTTTTTCTGAGATCAACTACTTTTTTTTTTTATCTATCTTCCCCTGAAAACAAGAAAGGAAAGAGGGTTGATTTCTGACAAGAAGAGACGCAAATGGTGAAAAGAAGCTGACGAGAATTCAGAGAGTCTGGCATAATTTCCAATTATTTTGCAGGCAGAGGAAAGAGAGAGAGAAGTACAAACCAGCGGAAGGAAGCCAGAAAATTTAGTTAAGACCAATGTGCTGGTATAAGGATAATTAATTGTCCTTTGCACTGATACTAAGTTTACTTAAATTTTTTATTAAAAATATTTATATAATTAATGCATCATATCACATCATTGATTTAATATAAAATTATGATATTGATTATGTAAATATTTTTGATGTGATATAAAAGCATTGCATTACTCCTAGCAGATTATATAGATTGTCAGTTCTCTTCCACGTAGCTCCCACCAAGGTATGTGGACCCAGCCTAATGCACGGTAGCTGATTCAATTTTCTTTTCTTTTTCCCTTTTTATTGGGAATATTTTTATAAATTAAAAATAATTATATTATAAAGATCTTTATTTTATTTTATTTTATTTAATTTTAACAAATAAAGTGAAAATTCCTAAAAATGAGAGTGCAAATAAGAACCTCCATTTGCAAAAAAAAAATTAATTTAAATTTTTTATTTTTTTAAATTTGAGTAAAAGCTGATTTTGAGTTTTATATTTATCAATAATTTTATTTAAAATAAGTTATAGTTATAAATTTAAATTCATGAATAATAAGGTATAAATTTGAATTTAATTTAAGTAAAAGTAGATTTGATATAACTTTAAGTCTAAAATTTGAAAATGAATTTTTTTTTATTTATAAATTTTGAATGAAATTTAAATTTAAATTTAAGTTTAAATAATTATTATTGATGCCTTTAGGCAAGATGGCACGTCATATTTTAAAATTTGGTTAAAGAGTAATGCTAAACATTTTAAATTTTTATATTAAATTTAAAATCTCTGCTATGTCACATTAGTCACCTTAGTGTTCTTTGATAACGTTTTGTTAAAGTAATTTTTTGTTTATTTAAGCAAATAAGTAAAAAAAGAAAAAATATGATAAATTATTCTGATTTTTCTTTATGTTTTTTATAATTATATTGACTTCCTTTATAATTTTTAAATTACACAGACTTCTTTCATTTTACCTGACAATATACAGATATTTTTTTCAGTCAAAAGTTTTATTCAAAATAACAAAATTGTCCCTATTATTTATTATTTTTGCATTTTTTCAATTTTGACCAAATTTTGTAACTTTTTTTAAATTTATATATAAATATATAAGTTAAGATAAATAACTTATTTTTATTTTATATACAAATAAATTTACGGTTTTTATCAAAATTTATTTGAAAAATGAAAAGAAATTGGTTAAAATTTAAGGTTTTTTTAAAAAAATAAATAAAAAGAAATAAGTAGTTTTGTTATTTTGAAAAAAAATTAACTGGAGAAGGTATTTGTATATAGTTAGGTAAAGCAAGAAATGTTATTGTAACTTTAGAAACCGCAAGAAAGATCAATGTATTTGTCATAAATTTCAAGAGAGGTCAATGTAATTTATCCAAATAAATAAATAAATAATAATGTTTGGTTTGCGAAAAAACACTTTAAAAAGGCTAAAGTATTTTTAAAAAAATTAATTTTAAGTAAAAGTATTTTTTTACTTTTTTTTTTTTGCTTTGTTACTCTTTATAAGTAAAAAAAAAAAAAATTATGCTTTATCTGCCTTAACTACTTTGGTCTTGTTTGGATGACTAAATAAGAAGGCAGAATTTGATAGAATATAGTTAAATCGGATATGATATAAAATTATGTGGAATATTGAATATTTCAATCAGTATTCGAAACATAGCTGGAAAAAAGGCTGGACATGTTTTTATATCCCATTCCTATGTTTGGGTATCTACTTGATATATGGTTCGAATATAAAATTCAATCTTCAAAAATTATTTTATGAAAATTATTTTTTTAAAAATACATGCATACGAAGTTTTTAAAATTAAAATTTTATTCACAAATTAATTACAAAATCTAATTACTATAATCATAATATTTTAGAATATGGTTGTGTAAACATCATTCAAAATATAATAGTCTCTCATTTTTTAAGTGACTCAAAAAAAATCATCATATGTATTTCTAAGAATCATCCAAATCAATCATCACATACATGTGTGTGTGTGTGTGTATATATATATATATTATTTTATATATATATATAACAATAGCAATATATTTTATATATAAAAAATAAGATATATATTATTTTATATATATAACACTAGCAATATTATATATATATATAATAGTTAATTTATTAATACGAAAAATACATTAAAAAATCTAGAACATATCAGAAAAACTTGAACAATGAATAAAAGAAAAAACTAATTTTTTAACTTGACTCTTCAACGTCTTCATCTCTTTATATTGCAGGGTTGTAATTTTTTTTATGAAGTGGCATTGTATTTTTATTCTAGTAGGATAGGATAACTCTAATATCACCACCACTTGGGATAAGATATATCCCACACAGATGGGATATAAATAGTTCGTAGGATATAAATATCCAATTCAATGGAAAACACCAAACATGGGAATCCAATGAAATACACCAAACATGGGATAGGATAATGATGTTGCTCTTTTCTGGTCGGAAGGCTTTCCGTCCTTAGCCACCTGTTAAAAACTTGAGATCAGAGGGTTACCGAGAAGGCTCCGATGGTAGCCGCTCCGATGATAAAGTCATTAAAGAAATAAAGGCAATAATTCAATAGAAGAATTGAACATCAATTGAAAGCGTATCTTATGGCCTTATTTATAAGTTATAGATCTTCTAAGTTGAGTAGGATTAGGAGTCGTAAAAATAGGGATTTGAAAATATCTTAAAGATAATAGTTGTCATATTGAACTTTGTTTCCTTATTCCGCAGGTCGGTAGGATATGGACGGCGATGCTAGACTCTAGACTATATACCTCTGAACCCTCCATGCCTAATTAACTTGGATAAAACTGTCACGACCCGAAACCCACCCTATGCGGATCTCGTGTCGCGGGGCCGACCTAATGGCCGTCCCTACTTTTTCATTCTTTTACCAATGATAACAGTAAATAATATAAACATGACATTAAAGTGCGGAAGCTTTATTACAATTATTGTTCAAATACTAAAGTTCAAACTAACAATAAACTGATCCTAAACCACTCTTAGGTGGTGAGTACATGGGAGAGACTTCATTCATTACTCTTATGCTCCTCAACTGTCTCCTTAAGCTCCTGATCTCCTACTATGGTTCTGTAACATTCTCACCTGAAAAATTTAGTAAGGGGTGAGCTACAAACTCAGTAAGTAAACGTCTATCTCAAATACGGGGTTAGAGTAATCATGGAACATATAGGATCATGGATGAACATGATAGCCAATCATGGAAACAATTCCAATCAACAATAAGGTGCCAAAATGGCCAATGAACAGTAAGGCATGATAACCTAATAAGAACAGTGATATAACATGAATACGGGAACATTCAACGTTTACAATCGACGTAAATGTACTGCCACAATGGAATGATCTCAATCGAGTCAAATGAATAAAGGTACTGTCAACATTGAACTATTCGTAGTGAAATTAAACATCACGTGAATCAAATAAACATCACATAACAATCAACATGAACGATGCATTTAATCTGTTCAGGGTTTGGCAGACCCTCGGTCTTTTGGGGCCCGGCATACTCCCCTTTAACATGAAGGCATATAAAATGCCATTAAAACTCACTGCGTAAAAACGCCATCATTCCCACATGTCCGTTTGACCCGTAGGTCCCATAAATTGACCCGTAGGTCCAGTCAATCAGATAGCATCAGAAGGGTAATGTGTCTGAGCACAAGACCCGGCATTTAACATAACTCAGGATTATAACGTATTCCATATGAGGTGTGCAAAGCATGGAACATCATAACATAAGCATACAGTGAATAACATCAATACAATGAATCAAGCCATGAACCATCAACCAATAGACATCCACCAGGTAGAACAATATCCATGGTGGGAACAACAACAGTAGGTATAAATATATGAGTACAAAATTGGCAGTATAGAAAGATCGTGGCTTGGAAAACCACGTATAAAAGACAGAAATCCACTTACTTTATCAATGTCTTAATATCCCGTGACTTCCTCCTTTCCTTTTGTCTTGCCTATAAATCAATAAACACGTTTCAGCTTTCATATAATTTACCGAATTTATGTCTCGTTACTCTAAATACCTCCCGTACTAATTTATGCTTTACGATTTCCATTTTAAACTTAATTTACCCAAGGGCAAAATGGTCATTTACGTGTCTCTACTTTTTGGGTTCTGTTTTCAAAATTTGGACTCCACCGTTAAGTCCAGTAGGTTTGAATTAATAAAAATTCACTATTTACTTAACTAAATCGGAATCCGTTTGACTTACCTTTGACGTAGGGGCATTTTGGTCATTTTGGCATTCTACGGTTATTTTATTTTTTTCGAGACTCCGTCTCGTAAAACGGACCACACTATTAAATTCAGAGGGTCCAAAATAGTAAGTTTTCATTATTCGTTCTACTAATTTAGGCGTCGAAATTAAATTTAAAATTTATTAATTTAAATCATTTATTTAAATTAATTAATCTAGATAATACATATCGTATTTGAGCCCAAACAGACCACATGTGCCTTGGTGGCATAGTGGCTAAGCTTCTCACCCTTACTCCTTTGGTCACAGGTTCAATTCACTGCCATACTAATTTTCTATTTAACATTTTCCATTTTTTTTTTTCATTTCCTGTTCAAGTTTAACCCAACCATTGGATAGCTTCTCCTTTTTAACCAAACACTATCTAAACTCGAATTTAAAAATTTAACCATGAAGTACAAGTGTTGGGCAGTTATCTGAATGGGTGGGTCGGGTCAGACCCGACCCGGTTTGGCCAAAATAAAATCACAAAACCCAGCAGCCGCACAGCAACACTCCAGCGTGTTGGTTGTCTTCTCCGTCAATGGCGACTTGCCGACGACGGATTTTCTTACGTTTCTCAGTGGGGTTCACACCTACCAGTCATGGGAAACTCAAATCTACCGTCGGATTTCAAATCGGAGTGCCGGAG